>JAHRHZ010000041.1:8159117-8233300 GCA_024137785.1 Ginglymostoma cirratum
TGCACAAACGTGCACACACACACACACACACACACACACACACACACGATCATGTGTTAATTCTAGGCTCAGGTTTTGAAAGCCAGGATTCTTAAATCACTGACTGGAATTTAGAGGCTCTGTAACGATCCCAAATTTCACTCTACCTATGGTTTGATCTCTGTGTCAGCAGTTTGTCCAGGTATTTTTAGTCAATTTGTTCAGACATTATAGGACACTCGTCTGGAGCAGGTGGGATTTGTACCCTAGACTCCTGGTCACAGGAGCCACACTGGCATACCTGTAGTGCCAGTCAAAACTAAAATCAGTGGACCATTCCTGTTCCCATCCAGGTGGCACTATAAGGGTAAATGGGATTTTCATTTTTTTTACTGCAAAACATTTGAAAGGAATCACGGAGAAACAAGACGGAGGTCTGTCCTTACCTGTCCATAGCAGGAATGTCACTGTCTGCCTGATGGTGATACGACAATATCATCAGCACCTTCTAGGAGCTTGGGACAGACTGGGCCCGAACACAAGGCCGGAGCAAATCATTAACATTTATCAACCATAAAAGTATGTACAGGAGCTAAGTGGAGCAGAGCTTCACCAGGGCTGTCTTCCATCAGGTCTCACTCCCATGTGCCCTGAGCTCATATTAGCTCCTTACACACAGTAACTATTGTTGGAACCTTGATACATTGAACCTTTTATTCTATGTGTGGAAGATATAGTCAAGTGGATCACGTAGGAATAGATAGAAGGGTCTCAAGGACAGATGGTGCGATACAGGAGTGAATTATAACAGAAACCAATACCTGAAATAACAATGCGTGGGGCTGGATGAACACAGCAGGCCAAGCAGCATCAGAGGAGCAGGAAAGCTTGACGTTTCGGGCCTAGACCCTTCATCAGAAATGGGGGAGGGGAAGAGGGTTCTGAAATAAATAGAGAGAGAGGGGGAGGTGGATAGAAGATGGACAGATGAGAGGATAGGTGGAGAGGAGGCAGACAAGTCAAAGAGGCGGGGATGGAGCCAGTAAAGGTGAGTGTAGGTAGGGGGGTAGGGAAGAGATAGGTCAGTCCAGGGAGGACGGACAGGTCAAGGGGGCGGGAAGAGGTTAGTAGATAGGAGATGGGGGTGGGGCTTGAGGTGGGAGGAGGGGATAGGTGAGAGGAAGGACAGGTTAGGGAGGCAGGGACAAGCTGGGCTGGTTTTGGGATGTGGTTGGGGGAGGGGAGATTTTGAAGCTTGTGAAATCCACATTGATACCATTGGGCTGCAGGGTTCCCAGGCTGAATATGATTTGCTGTTCCTGCAGCCTTTGGGTGGCATCACTGTGGCATTGCAGGAGGCCCAGGATGGACATGTCGTCTGAGGAATGGGAGGTGGAGTTGAAATGGTTCGCGACTGGGAGGTGCAGTTGTTTGTTGCGAACTGAGCGCAGGTGTTCTGCAAAGCGGTCCCCAAGCCTCTGCTTGGTTTCCCCGATGTAGAGGAAGCCACAACGGGTACAGCGGATGCAGTATACCACATTGGCAGATGTGCAGGTGAACATCTGCCTGATGTGGAAAGTCTTCTTGGGGCCTGGGATTGGGCTGAGGGAGGAGGTGTGGGGGCAGGTGTAGCACTTCCTGCGGTTACAGGGAAAAGTGCCGGGTGTGGTGGGGCTGGAGGGGAGTGTGGAGCGGACAAGGGAGTCGCGGAGGGAGTGGTCCCTCCGGAAGGCAGATAAGGGTGGGGAGGGAAAAATGTCTTTGGTGGTGGGGTCTGATTGCAGATGGCGGAAGTGTCGGAGGATGATGCGTTGGATCCGGAGGTTGGTGGGGTGGTATGTGAGGACGAGGGGGATTCGTTTTTGGTTATTATTGCGGGGACGGGGTGTGAGGGATGAGTTGCGGGAAATGCGGGAGTCATGGTCGAGGGCGTTCTCGACCACTGTGCGGGGGAAGTTGCGGTCCTTGAAGAATGAGGGCATCTGAGATGTACGGGAGTGGAATGCCTCATCCTGGGAGCAGATGCGGTGGAGGCGAAGGAATTGGGAATAGGGGATGGCATTTTTGCTGGAAGGTGGGTGGGAGGAGGTGTATTCCAGGTAGCTGTGGGAGTCAGTGGGCCTGAAATGGACATCGGTTTCTAGGTGGTTACCCGAGGTGGAGACAGAGAGGTCCAGGAAGGAGAGAGAAGTGTTGGAGATAGTCCTGGTGAACTTCAGGTTGGAGTGGAAGGTGTTGGTGAAGTGGATGAACTGTTCGAGCTCCTCGTGGGAGCACGAGGCGGCGCCGATACAGTCATCAATGTAACGGAGGAAGAGGTGGGGTTTAGGGCCAGTGTAGGTGCGGAAGAGGGATTGTTCCACGTAACCTGCAAAGAGGCAGGCATAGCTTGGGCCCATGCGGGTACCCATGGCCACCCCCTTTGTCTGTAGGAAGTGGGAGGAATTGAAAGAGAAGTTGTCGAGGATGAGGACGAGTTTGGCTAAGTGGATGAGGGTGTCGGTGGAGGGGGATTGGTCAGTTCTGCGGGACAGGAAGATACGGAGGGCCTTTCGGCCATCTGCATGGGGAATACAGGTGTATAGGGACTGGACGACCATAGTGAAAATGAGGTGTTGGGGACCGGGTAATTGAAAGTTCTGGAGGAGGTGGAGGGCGTGGGTGGTGTGACGGACGTAGGTAGGGAGTTCCTGGACCAAGGGGGTGAAAATGCAAAAATGCCATCCCCTATTCCCAATTCCTTCACCTCCGCCGCATCTGCTCCCAGGATGAGGCATTCCACTCCCGTACATCTCAAATGTCCTCATTCTTCAAGGACCGCAACGTCCCCCCCACAGTGGTCGAGAACGCCCTCGACCGTGTCTCCCGCATTTCCCGCAACTCATCCCTCACACCCCATCCCCGCAATAATAACCAAAAAAGAATCCCCCTCATCCTCACGTACCACCCCACCAACCTCCGGATCCAATATATCATCCTCCGATACTTCCGCCATCTGCAATCAGACCCTACCACCAAAGACATTTTTCCCTGCCCACCCTTATCTGCCTTTCGGAGGGACCACTCCCTCCGCAACTTCCTTGTCTGCTCCACACTCCCCTCCAGCCCCACCACACCCAGCACTTTACCCTGCAACCGCAGGAAGTGCTACACCTGCCCCCACACCTCCTCCCTCAGCCCAATCCCAGGCCCCAAGAAGACTTTCCACATCAGGCAGATGTTCACCTGCACATCTGCCAATGTGGTATACTGCATCCGCTGTACCCGTTGTGGCTTCCTCTACATCGGGGAAACCAAGCGGAGGCTTGGGGACCGCTTTGCAGAACACCTGCGCTCAGTTCGCAACAAACAACTGCACCTCCCAGTTGCGAACCATTTCAACTCCACCTCCCATTCCTCAGACGACATGTCCATCCTGGGCCTCCTGCAATGCCACAGTGATGCCACCCGAAGGCTGCAGGAACAGCAAATCATATTCAGCCTGGGAACCCTGCAGCCCAATGGTATCAATGTGGATTTCACAAGCTTCAAAATCTCCCCTCCCCCAACCGCATCCCAAAACCAGCCCAGCTCATCTCCGCCTCCCTAACCTGTTCTTCCTCTCCACCTATCCTCCCCTCTATCCATCCTCTATCCGCCTCCCCCTCTCTCCCTATTTATTTCAGAACCCTCTTCCCCTCCCCCATTTCTGATGAAGGGTCTCGGCCCGAAACGTCAAGCTTTCCTGCTCCTATGATGCTGCTTGACCTGCTGTGTTCATCCAGCTCCACACCTTGTTATCTCGGATTCTCCAGCATCTGCAGTACCTTTTATCTCTGACCCAATACCTGAACTGCTGTTTTCTAAACTCACCTTTACTTCTTCCTGTATATTGCTAATTATTCTGTCGTTCATAAAATTAGTGATTCCACCATATTATTTGACTTGTTGAATCCGAACTATACTTTGCAATATTTACCTGCCTCATCTCCAAAAGCACATAAAATTTCGAAAATGCCCAAAGATCAAAACACTGCAAGCCCCATTGCAATGTAAACACTCACAGTGATCATCACTGATGTTATATTTACCTTTTTTGCACGTATTTCTGGAATCTTTATTGCATGACACCTCGTTCAAGCCACCTGTGCATCATCCACCCTACTGTTGGCACAGAGGGCCCGTGATTTATCAACGTCTCATGCTCAACAAATGCTCATACTTAGGAACGTGGGATAGGTATGGAGGGATATGGATCAAATGCAGGAAAATGGGACTAAATTAATTGTGAAAACTGGGCAGCATGGACAAATTGGGCTGAAGGGCCTGTTTCCTTACTGTAAATCTGTATGACTCTATGATACCGTGTAGGGGTGTAATTTTAAAGACCCGACGCATGAACATTTCCTGTACTTGCGAACACCTGCTTTACATTGTCCTGCATTGCGTTCTGACTTGTGTAAAAATCGATTTGTGAACACGCTCCAGAAAGGAGACAGTGAGGACTGCAGATACTGGAAGCCAGAGTCGATAGATGTGGAGCTGGAAGAGCACAGCAGGTCAGACAGCATCCGTGGAGCAGGAAAGTCAATGTTCTGGTCCTGGCGAAGGGTTTTGGCCCGAAACATTGACTTTCGTGCTCCTCGGATGCTGTCTGACCTGCTGTGCTCTTCCAGCTTCACACCTATTGACTCCAGAACAGATCCTGGTCACAACCCAGGAACTGCCTGTCCATCCTCCTAAGTGCGCTGCCTTCCTCTACCAATGGAAAAAACATCTGGCCGTTTGGATTTGCCTTGACTATTTGTGCAATCATTTCCTTCCCCCCAGCCACCCCAGCTTTTTAGAGGGATATGGGCCAAATGCTGGAAAATGAGACTAGATTAATTTAGGAAATTTGTCAAGTTGGACCGAAGGGTTTGTTCCCTGTTGTACATTCTCTATGACTTTATAACTCCCCGTCTCATAGTTTTTACGATGAATAAATTAAAGCAAGTGAAGGAAAAAACCTTAAGTTGTTTTGAGCTTCTCTGCAGCATCCTGGAGATTAAAGTTCAGTTCCTGGATACCGCAGGACGATTCAGAAATTTGGCAATCTTTACATGGCCCATTGGAATTAATAACACCAGAAGAGAATTATATTTGTGTTTATTTTTGAGGGAAATCACTACGGAATAATTTCCTTATACATTTTGACTTTTGTATGTCTTAGTGTTTATTTTCATGATCCTTGTGAAGTCAATAATTTAGGCTTCTGTATCTGAAATGTTTGTACTTCAATGTGTTATACCAGAAACACTGATTTCCAATGTTTTATCCTTCCTGAGAAATACAAATTACCCCTGAATATTGAACTCAGCTGAGAAATCCTTGCAACAATTTGCATTTAAATAGGATTTTAACACAGTAGAACATTGCAAGGTATTTCACAGTAAGATTATCAAACAAAGTTTGAACTAAATAAAGAGACATTAAGACAGGTGAATTGTTTTGAAAGGCATCTGGGATGAGGAGAGATTGGTGTAGAACTTAGGACGTTAAGGGAAAGAATTCCAAAGTTTCGGGCTGTGGGGGGAGAAGGCATAAACACAAGTGTTGAGGGGGGAGGAACACACAGATCTCGAAGGACTGTAGGTCTGGAGGAGGGGAGAGAAAAAAGGACGAGTTCATGGAGGAATTTCAAAACGAGAATGAGAACTTTAAAATTAAGGCCTTGAGAATTCTTTTCCTTCCAGCTCTTTGAGGGTGTCATTTTAGCCTGTGATAATGATATTGCTGGAGTCACCTGTCCTTGATTTTCTCAGGGCATTTTAAAAACAATGTGGATTTGTACATGGGTGGAATATTCACATTTTCTCACATATACCAGGGGAAACTTTACGTCTTCATTGATCTGCATTAACCACCATGCTTAAGGTGAAACCTGGGGAATGGGGTTCAATATATTTTGAACATTTTGCATTTTCTAAATTTTGTGTATTCTTGGAGCTGAGAGCTAAGTATTGCAAAGCATAAACCAGTTTGACAATTCACAGAAAAGGGTGAATCGCTAAGTTTACTAATTACAGAATAATTAGCTATACACAACAAGAAGAAAAGGTGGGTTTAGAAACCAACAGCTCATGAATCGGATCCCTGTTAGAAATTACTCCTGTCTGGCACTATCCAGCCTTAAGATCCTTCTATCTATCTCCATGTGATCAGCTTGGCAATGATATCTTCCACACGTAAAATAAAGGGTTAACTGTATCAACGTTCTAGCGAGTAAGGAACTAGTCAATATGAGATCAGGTCACATGGGAGTGAGACCTGATGGAAGACAGCCCTGGTGAAGCTCTGCTCCACTTAGCTCCTGTATTTACTTTATGGTTGATAAATGTTAATGATTTGCCCCGGCCTTGTGTTCAGGCCCGGTCTGTCCCAGGCTCCTAGAAGGCACTGATGGTATTGTCGTACCACCACCAGCTAGGCAGTGACATTGCCTGTTATGGACAGATAAAGACAGACCTCCATCTTGTTTCTCCCTGATTCCTTTCAATAGTTTTCTAGCAAAAAGGTTGCAAAACAATCCACAGAAAGGCACTTTATCACTGGAGAAATGAAAGACCCTTTTACTTTCAAGATGCCAACATGCACTCCAAGGTTGACGATCAGGAATCTGTAACTTGAGGTGGTGAATGAATAAGACTGAAACGTGAAAGTCTCTCATGAGCAAGTGGTGTCTGGTGATCAGTTTACTACCACACCATCAGCCATGCGAGCAGGAATAGGCCATTTAGCCCATTGAGCCTGCTTTGCCTGTCAATTAGATCATAGCTGATCTGAACAAAGAACAAAGAAAATTACAGTACAGGAACAGGCCCTTTGGCCCTCCAACCCTGTACCAACATGCTGCCCATCTGATAATCCTAAATTCCACACTCCTGCCTTTTCCTTATAACACTTGATTCTCTTACTGATTAAAATGTATCTTACGCAGCCTTGAACATGCTTAATGAACCAGCCTTGATAGCCCTCTACGGTAAAGAATTCCACAGATACGCTATTTTCTGAAAGAAAATTTCCTCCTCATGCCTGCCTTTCTTTGCCTGCCCCTTACTCTGAGATGATGCCCCCTGGTCCTAGACACTTCCAGAAGGGGGAACAACCTTTCCACATCTACCTCAGTTGAGGGGTGAGGTTGAGAAGGCATGATCACCTCAGTCAGTGTGGAAAGTGAACCTACGCTGATGGTGTCACTCTGCATAAATCAGCCACCCAGCCAAGTAAACTAACCAACCCAGTTCAGTAAGACAGTAAAGCTAGTGCTACCTGTTGCAAAAATACTGGGGCAATTTCCTTCTACTCACACATGCCTGGAATACCTACTCACCTGGAAACATCACTGGTCAGTGGGAGTGAGAGATTCCTTTCCCTGGGTCCTAAACTTACTCAGACACCTGACTCCAAACCTCTCTGAGATTCAAACTGGGGCTTCCAGAAAGTCAGTTATTGAAATCCTATTGGGCACTCATCCCATTTGCTGTTCCCTTAACGAAGAAACAGTTGTGCTGCAAATAATGAAAGGCCTGAAAGCCGGATTGGAGATAAATGGCCCCCCTGTATCGACCAGACAAGTCACTACATTCCTTTCTACCTTTCTTTCCAGTTCCTCCTCTAATCCAGCCTTTTGAGTTTCCGCCAGCATCGATAGGCCAGCTCCTCTACATCCCATGCGTGGTGTCGTCAGGTGATATGCCCATCCGCATCACCTGGAGAAAGGATGGTCAGGTGATTCTGTCTGGGTCAGGGGTCACCATCGAAACCAAAGAATTCATGAGCTCCCTGCAGATCTCCAGCATCTCCCTGAAGCACAACGGCAACTACACCTGCATTGCCAGCAATGATGCTGCAACAGTCATGAGAGAGCGACAACTAATTGTACGAGGTGAGGTGCTCCAAAGGCACTTCTTATTGAGTGTCTCTGTATTTTTGTTCTTGTGACCTTTCATTCTTATTAACTATCTTTCAAATCGAGTGCTTACAGTGACTTTCCTGCGAGCATTTGGAGATACGCAGGTGGGATGATGGGATCTATCTGATTCATTTTAACCAAAAAATTGAGATGACTTTTCAGTTTTCCATTCAAAAGAGCCATGAAGAGGGTGTACAATAAATTGGTATTTGAAGGATCTTATTATGTGTAAATTGGTTCCCTGTTTATCCACAGACTGAAGTGCTAATGTGGCTGACCTCCATGGGTATCATAGAATCCCTACAGTGTGGAAGCAGGCCATTTGGCCAATTGAGGCCACACTGACCCTCCAAAGAGTATCTGATCCAGACCCACCCCATCCCTGTAGCGCTGCATTTCCCATGGATAATCCCCCTAATTTACACAACTTTGGACTGTGGAAGGAAACCCACGCAGACACAGGGAGAATGCACACATTCCACATAGACAGTCACCTGATGGTGGAATTGTACCTGGGTCCCTAGCGCTATGAGACGGCAGTGCTAACCAATGAGGCACCATGCTGCCCCTTTGAGCTTCCAGCAGGTAATCCAACCATAGAACTGACCCCGTCAATCACTTGCTTGTCCCCTCCCTCCAACTCTTCTATGGCTCGACTGACCGACCAATTACACTCTCTACAGACCCTATCTTTCTCCCAACCACAATAACCGTTAACTGCCCAACCAAACCCCACCTGCTGTATAAGGTAATGGTTTTCAAAGGGTGAATGTTGGAGATTGCATTAGCTTGCACACAACCTCATGATGTCATACAGCTTGGGGTGGAAAACTGGGGAGTCCCACTGTAGATCCCAATGGGTAAGTCATATTGTCCCTGGAGATTGATGTCTTTGCAATTATGCCTAGTTAATCAGTGTAACTTGCAATGATTCTTTTTATGCAGTAAACTCCAACTTCTTGTTAAGTGCCTCTTCTAGTCAGGACTGAGATGTGGTTCATCCTGTACCTCTGTTAACTGAACGTGGACTCACTATAGAAAAAAGGGTTCCAGCAACATTCCAGCTTAATCCTAAGCTGACTTCACAGACACATGTCAACAACCAGACCTCACCACTCTTCCCCATCTGATTGTTGACCCTGACACTACCTGACAAACCCCCTCTATTCGACTACCCACACGTTCCCCAACAATCATGCCAGACCTACCGCCTGATTATTCCCCTGGCTGACCTGATTACCTTTCCCAAATGGTATCGAGAACACACAGATCTGACTACCCACTGAACCAGCTAATTACCAGCTTCCCACCACTCTACTAAACTTACTTATTGACTAATATTCAGCCAACAAATAACGTTGACCCAAGGCTTTAAATTTACCGAATGCTGTAAATCAGGGGCAGAGTTTGTCTTCCTCCAACAACACTGTGACAGGGGTCTTCAAAGGACACTATGCTCTGCCTTGCTGAAAAATCCAAGCAGAGGTGATCAAGCAAGTATTGTGGAATGGTGTTGGGGAATGGAAATGTTCAAGCAAATCATCTGGTGATGATTGCCACTTTACAGAAAACCCAGGCCAATGTCTCACAGAAATGACAGCACCTCTGACAATGTAGCACTCCCTCAACAATGCACAGCCTTAAATCTTGCAGGGAGACTTCAGCACACAAGCTTCTGACTCTGAAATGAACGTGTCATCAAGTGCACCACAGCTAACTCATCTTTATAGTCAGAACATGCATTTTGGATATTTTTATAACCATGTTTGGGTGCCAGTGCCTCTCAGTCCAGTACATGGTGGCAGGTGAATTGTGTGGGGTACCCCAGAAACATGTGTGCCTTAAGGAAAGTCAGAGAAATCATATTGAGCATTGAAGCTCACCTTTGCCACTGTAACAGCTCCCAGTTATTTGATCAACCTTATTGTTTATACAGAGACCTGGCTGTTATTTTTCTCTTTTCTGTTTTCAGTTCCACCTCGTTTTGTGGTTCAACCCAACAACCAGGATGGCATCTATGGCAAAGCTGGGGTTCTTAACTGTTCAGTCGATGGTTATCCTCCTCCAAAGGTCATGTGGAAGCACGCAAAAGGTAGTCATCAACTTAGTCTTCATTGCTCCACTCACCTTAGCTCTGATGGTCGTCTCTGCAGCTCCAGTTATGTGCCGTTTGATGGACTGTAAACTTCAACTGGCCCTGTGTCGTTACATACATGTCGTTCTCCAGCTGCTCTGCCATTGGCCTCCAATAGTGTCAATTCTCACTCTGAGTTACCTGATTGGATGATTCTTGGCTGCTCGTCAGTGCCCACCTCCAAAATCATTATAAATTACAATCTAAAGTATTCAGAAAAGATTTTTTTTATTTTTAACGGCTAGTATTTTTCTTGGTTGCTTGAAGCAGCGCCCGTGAGATTTTTTTTTATTCATTGGCATCTCTGAAACATTTCTGGAGAGTTGGCAACTCAACCTTTGCAATCCTGATGTATGTTTATTCAAAACTAAACCATGTAAAGAATTTTGCTCGGGAATCTGCATGGCAATCATTTTTTAGCATCATAGCTCAGATCATCCCTAGACAGGTTAAAAATCCATCTATCACAGATGGAAATGTATTCAACATTGGAGCATCTATAACCTTCTGGGATAGAATATTCTGAAACTTCACAACCCTTTGAGTAAAGTGATTTCTCATCATTGTATATCTCTTCCTTCCTTACTTGAAGGTGTGGGGAGGTATTATCACTGGACTGTTAATCCCAAGATCCAGGTTCAAGTGCTGCCATCGTGGAATTTGAGTTCAATAAAAATTGGGAATCTACTAATGACCATGAAACCATTGTTGGACAAACCCATTCAGTTCACCACTGTCCTTTAAGGCCAAAAGCTGCTGTCCAGACACACAGCAATGTGACTAACTCTCAAATGGCCTAACTATTGGTACCCTTATCCTGTAAATGAATAAAGCAAAGCTCTGGTGTACAGTTCTTTAATCAGCATCAACAACTTAAAATCATTTAGAAAGAATCAAAAACAAACTTGCTGGAAAAGCTGGAAAAGGTTCTGTTGCGTTCTGAGGAAGGGTCACCGGACCTGAAATGTTAACTCTGTTTTCTCCTTCACAGATGCTGCCAGCTTTTCCAGCAAGTTTGTTTTGTTCCTAATTTACAGCATCTGCAGTTTTTTCGGTTTTTAGAAAGAATCAAAGACTGATACTATTTCCAGGTCAATGTCAGGGTTGTTATGACACTTTAACGAGGATTAAATCTGTAGCATGATTTAAAGTAGTTCCAACGGTAACCAACTATGACCTCTTTTATGGTAGAAGTATAAAGCCCTTGTGCCGCACACTTTGCTGTTGCCATCGTGATGTCCTTGTCAGTAGGAAAGGTTCCTCTAATGGTTCCATCATACTTAGCCCTTGATACACATAAAGATGAGCACCTTTCTTCACTGGCTGCAATAGTTAACCAGCTACACCTGGTTTTAGTTTGGGTCCCCTTTCCTCACAAAGTTCAGGCTAGACTTTGAGTTTATTTTTCAGCAATAGTCATTAACAATATATACATTATGATAAGGCAGCAGAGCTCACAGGTCTGAGAGGCACTCGTTCCATCCTCCTAGTAGGGTCCCTTACACATACCAACTGAAGTTACGGGTATGTCGCAATGTAACATATTCATTCAACCTGAACTCCACACCCTGAGGTGAGCGGTAAAATTCTGGTTAGGCCACAAATGGGGGCAATTTAGTTGGCTGGATGGCTGCTTTGCGATGCAGAATGATACCAACAGTGTGGGTTCAATCCCCGTATTGGCTGTGGTCACCATAGAAACCCCAACGTCTAGCCTGAACCTTGCAAAGAAAGGCAATCCATAGTAAAACCAGGTGTAGCTCGTTTTCAACTCACCACCAGTCATCTCGCTGTCTCTCTAATAAGAGGGTAGCCCTATGGTCTTCTGGGACTATGGTGACTCCTACTACTACATGCTGTTCTGGTCACCACATTCTTAGGAAGGATGTGTTTACACTAGAGAAGGAGCAGAGGAAATTTGCCAGGATGGTACCTGGGCTGGAGAATCTGACCAAATGGGACGAAAAAGGCTGTTATCTTTGGAATAGCAATAGCCAAGAGGGGATCTGATAGAGGTGTATAAGATTATGCGAAGCATAGATGTGGTGGATAGGAATACACATTTTCCATCAGTTTAGGGGTCACTAACCAGAGGCATAGCTTTAAGGTGAGAGAAAGAAGGTGTTGAGGAGGACTTTTTTTCTTGCTCAGAAGTTGTTCTGAGTTTGGAACTCAGTGGCTGAAAGGATGTTTGTATCAGAAACTCTCACAACATTTAAGCAGTACTTAGATTTTAACTTGCAATGCTATAGCCATCAGGGCTATGGGCCTAGAGCGATACAAATTGGTAAGTGTGGTCACATCTTCGTTGACTAACAAGGCCAAGAGGCCTTTTTCTGTGGTGTAAACATCTGAATCTACCCTTGCTGGCTTCAGCCCAGCAGTTGAAGCCAAAAAGCATTGTGACAAGCCAGAGCAGAGAGAGTCGGATATCATCTGTGCAGATTTGCATTTGGACCAGCCAAGATTCATTCAAATACAAATGCCTTACGATTAGAGTTGCACACTTAACCTCAAACATCATTCCAAAATGGCCAAGTGTAAAAGAACAAACAAATCATCGGAGAAAAATTGGTGAACTCATTTCCCCTGCTGTACTCAGTTTAATTTCTCTCATAAGCTTTCACTAGGTTTTATAAATACAAGCTTGAATTAAAGTTATCGCAGATACCAATGGGAAATACATTTTGAAAAATGTTAAATGAAAATTGAAAATGCACCTTACAATCTAAAGGTAGTAATCAGTTCAATTCATGTGTATGTATCATATATATGGAAAGAACTTACCTACTGCATTATTTTAATTTGAAGACAAAACCAATGCATGTTTTGGTGAAAGAACTCTAACAGGCTAGCTTGTGTTGTCTTGGTCATTGTTGTCTCAATGAAGTTCGTTACAAGTTTAAGAAACAATGTCATTATTATTATGATTCAGGACATGCTAGATCCCAGAATGAAACCTGGCTTGTTAGATCCTAACTTTTTAACTGTGGAAGTCAGGTACTGAACACATTCACAAGAGGCTACCAATGGTCTTTAAAGGCAGAGAAGAACACTTCTATTAAACAGGTAAAGCCGTGAACGATATTGCACTAAACACAGTGAAAAGTTGGAAAGATTTTGTTACAGACATCAGAAAAGGATTCAGCTTCACACGACTCCTTTTATTCCAGCAACATTTTTACAAATATTCAAACCTCAGTGAACAGTCACCACTATGGTAACACTGAAGCCACTTGTGTGGACTCAGGGGCAGTCAGCTGCAGCCAGTTTACTTCCAGTGAATATCTGTGCAGTCAAAGGGTACTTGTGGTACAGTGGTAGTGTCCCTAGCTTCTAGCCAGGAGATCCATATTCAAGCCCCACCTGCTCCAAAGGTGTCAATATCATCTCTGAACAGCTTGGTTAGAAAGTACTTTATCTGCACTGTCAAAGGGTTGTGTTGTGATAGCGTTCCTAGCTCTGGTCTAGAAGACCTGGGTTCAAATTCTGCTAAGCACATGGGTATAATATGTCTTACCTAGGGAGTCTTGTGGCAGTGTTAGTGGCCCAGCCTCTGTGCCAGTTCAAGTCCCACCTGCTACAGATGTGTGTCATAACACATTGAGGAAGTTGATGAGAAATATGTATAAAGGTAAATATATACACTTCTGTAATCTCAATCAATTTTAGAACAAAGAACAAAAGAACAAAGAAAATTACAGCACAGGTCCTCCAAGCCTGCACCGATTCAGATCCTCTATCTAAACCAGTCACCTATTTTCCAAGGATCTGTATCCCTCGGCTCCCTGCCCATTCATGTATCTGTCTAGATACATCTTAAATGAAGCTATCTTGCCCGCCTTTACCACCTCTGCTGGCAACGCCTTCCAGGCACCCACCACCTTCTGCGTAAAGAACTTTCCACACATATCTCCCTTAAACGTTTCCCCTCTCACCTTGAAATCATGACCCCTAGTAATTGAGTCCCCCACTCTGGGAAAAAGCTTCTTGCTATCCACCCTGTCTATACCTCTCATGATTTTGTAGACCTCAATCAGGTCCCCCCTCAACCTCCGTCTTTCTAATGTAAATAATCCTAATCTACTCAACCTCTCTTCATAGCTAGATTAGTAATTAGGGCTCCTGTGGTGCGGTGAGAAGTGTCCCTATCAATGAGGCAGAGGCCAGGGTTCAAGTCCCATCTGTTCTAAAAGTGCATACTAACACATCTGAACAAGATGATTAAAATAAAATCCCTGTGCAGTCATTGGATGCTTTTCTCACTTCATCAGAATATCCTTCCCTAAAACTATCTAAAGTCAATATTACTTTCAACTTCAAAACAGATATGTGAGTTCCTCAATTCTATTGTCCAGCTGTCTTGCCTTTACCATCTGGCACATCTACACACAGACTGACTCTACGTTATTCTGTTTCTCTGTCTGTCTGAACCCTGTCACTAGCTAACAGCACATTTTTTTCTCATTCACCCTTTTTTACAATGTACTCAACTGTTCATTTCAAGTGTTCAGGACATTAGTAATATGCATGTAAACAGAACACATATCCATACTCCCTAGGACTAATCTTAGAACATCTCTAAAACGACACCAAACTGTGTGTTCATATTGTTAAAATTAAAAAAACGAATACAAAATGTGAGTTTAATTTTAATTTATACTTTGTTCTTAATAGTTTTTGCACAACGAAACACTTTGTTAAAGGAGAGATGTCAAGAGAATTCTACTTTTAGAAAACCTACTACGGTACATCTGTGTCCTAGTGGTGGTGAGGTATAATACTCACCAGAGCTTCTAAATGATTAAGCATGTTCCTTTAGGTCTCAACATGATTAATGTGCCTGTCATATCTCACAAATCTTCCGCATTCAATAACTGAATCATTGACTTTATTCTTTGCAGGAAGTGGAAATCCTCAGCAGTATCACCCAGTTCCTTTGACAGGCCGCATTCAGATCCTGGCAAATGGTTCTTTGCTAATTCGCCATGTCTTGGAAGAAGACATTGGGTACTACCTGTGCCAGGCAAGCAATGGTGTTGGCACAGACATCAGCAAGTCCATGTTCCTTACCGTGAAGAGTAAGTAGTTTATTTTCTGTTTTCAGAAAGCGTTCATTGAACTCTGTACATTTGAATAAAATGTCCGTTTGAAAGTCTACAAACAACAACGGTCAACATGGGAGACAACTGCCTCCCAAGAACTTAAATCGATACTAACTGGTTGACTACAGAGGTGAAAGAAAATGTTCTAATTTACACATCAAACTCAACTAGACCACCAAGTTATTCAACACAGAAGCAGGCCATCCCGTCCACTGGGGAGATGATTGTGTACAGGTTACATCATTGGACTAGTAATCTAGAACCCAAAAGTTCTGGAGACATAGTTCAAATCCCACCAAAGCAGATGGTAAAGTTTGAATTTAATAAAACTAAAGGAACTAAAAGTTTGTCAATTGGTGACCATGTATTGATTGTTGTGAAAATCCATCCTCCCTAAAGGGAAAGAAATCCGCCATCTTAACCTTTCTGGCCTATACATGACTCGAGACCTACAACTCTTCTCTGTAATGGGTCTCAGAGAGCCAAACACTGCAAGATCAACTAGGGATGGGGAAAAAAATGTTGGCTTTGCCAGTGATACCCACATCCCATATAGAATGGAGTGTCTGACCCTGCTTTTTGTAAGTACAATCATTGACAGCACTGAAGGGAGTCATTTGGCTCATCATGGCTATGACACTCTACAAAGATCTGACTACACTGGACTCATTTTCAAAACCTTGGCTCACAGCCTAGACGCTGTGGCAATGGAGGTGAACATCAATATAAAGCTTAACTGTTACTCCACTATACTTTCATGCAGTGAGTTCCAGACTCCCAACACTCTCTGGGTAAAAAGATCATTCCAATCCATTGCTGTCACCAAAGCCCTGAACACTCCTTTTCAAGCATATCAACATTATCAACATTATGATTGAAGCTTATTCCATAATCCTTCCATGGATTCTGTGCAACTCTTAAAAACTCTGCATAGAAAAGTATTCTCATTTTCCTTTTAGATATTTTGTCAATTACCTTAGACCCATGCCTTCAAGTTATCTGCCGGCTGGAAAATTGTTTCTCTTTATTTGTTTTCTCAAAATTCCTCACCATTTTGAAGCCCTCTATTAAACCTTACAGGAACCTTCCCTGCTCTTAGGGTCAATCAGCAACAGAAAACTCAAATACACCCATACACACTCAGGGCTACAGATTGTGGGAACCTGTCTCTATTTTGTTAACTAGCCAGAAAATCCAAGATCTGTGAACGGAGACACAGGGTGGGTGTGCGTGCTGCTGGTGTTCACAATGTTTACCTCGAGGACCATTTGATGCTAAGCTGGCATGAAGCAGTTGAGTCTGCATTTGTACAAATTAGAATCTTTTCCCTTCACCTCTAGGCTAGAGCTCAATGGCACTGTAGTGTGAGTCACACTCCCAGTTTGATGGATAATAATGACCTGAGAGAAAATGTGACATTTAGATGATTGCTACTCTAAAATCCTACAAGAGAAAGGGAGAGAGCTCCTTTCATTAATATAGATGATTAGGAACAGGAAAAGGTCATTAGACTCAGGAACCTGCTCCTTTTTATAAGCCGAGCAATATCTAACCACTTGTACCAAGCCACAATCAGTCGAGTTTCTAGAAATCTATTGTCTGTGGTAACTTCAGTCTAGTGGCTAACTGAATACACTGGCCTTGCCATTCTCCTAATTGTTAACTGTTCTCATAGTCCTTCAGCTATTCCACTGCAAAACTTGCAGAGTGGCAAAGAACCTGTCAATACGGTATGTTCTATAGAGAGATTGATCTCATCAGAGTTCATTTAGGTGCAGTTTAATAATGCACTTCTGTCATGTTGTAGTTTCCTATTTCATTATACTCTTAAATTGATGTAGTTAACAAGCTTCATGCTTTCAGATGTTTGCAGTTGTCTTGGTGGGGGAAGGGAAGTCAGGAAGGCTTCCAAGAACAACAGTTAGAAACAGGAGATCGATATTGAAGGATGAGGAGTGATTGATTTCACTCCTGTGGGATTGTCACACAGAGCACAATAAAAAAAATACTTTCTCCTCAGTGTAATGGGCTAATCAATGTGGAGCTCGCTAAGTAAAAGGTGACTTAATGGCTGGTTCTCCATGAGCAGCAAAGCACAACCAAAAGTTACCCTAAAAACACGAGCAAGCTGTGGGGAAATGGCCCCTCTTCTCTACGAATCTCAATATTCAAAATGTGAGTTTTCCTAGTGTACCCAGCAATATTTCTCTCTCAGCTAACTTCACCAGCAACAGATAGAATCTGTAACCAAGAAGAAGACCATTCAGACCCTTGTACTTGTTGTGGTGCTATGGAAACAAATTCATCACAGTCTCTTGTGCTTTTGTCATAGCTCTGAACATTTCCAAAGTATCTAAAGCAAATCCCAGTTCTTGCAGGTGGTGGTAGTGTCCCTACTTCTGAGCCAGGATGACCAGGCTAGGTCCCATCTGCTCTTCTGGTGTGTCATAACAACCAAAGATAGGTTGACTACAAAATATCTATGAACAAAGTAGAAAGCTACTATTGAATCTGCTTCCAATTTCAGGCAGGACATACATGGATCATTCATCTCCTTGCTGTCTGTGGGACAATGATGATGCAGGATAGTCACTGCATTTGGCTACATAACACTCATTACGACTTGACAATTAATTCATGGTGTGTGGTATTTCAACAAGAGAGTCAGATGGCTACATAAGTACAGTCATAGCGTTATACAACGTAACAGACCCTTCGGTCCAGCATATCTGCACCGACCAGGCATCTCAAACTGACCTACTCCCATTTGCCAGCATTTGGCCCATATCCCTCTAAACCCTTCCCATTCATATACCCATCCAGATGCCTTTTAAATGTTGTAATTGTACCTGCCTCCACCATTTCCTGTGACAGCTCATTCCATACATGCACCACCCTCTGTGTGAAAAAGCTACCCCTCAGGTCCTTTTCAAATCTCTCGCCTTAAACCTATGCCCTCTGGTTTTGGACACCCCTACCCTGGCAAAAAAACCTTGGCTCTTATCTATACCCCTCATAATTTTACAGCCTCAATGATGTCACCTCTCAGCAATTGTTGGATTTCTTTAATCCTGTGTGATGCAGAATATCTCTAGAGGGAACCAGGAAAGACCATGATGGAAGAATGGTGGAGGAAGGAGCCAGGGTGTGGTGGGGAACAAAAAAAATGAAGTGCTTAAATCCAGAAAAGTAAGCAGAACAGAGCAGACTGGGGAAGTAGTAGAGATAATTTTGTTTTAATTCCTTCATGAGATGTGAGCATTTCTGGATGAGCCAGCATTCCTTTCCATCACTAATTACCCAAAGGGCAGTTAAGAATCAACCGTATTGCTGTGGGTCTGGAATTACGTGTAGGAGATCAGTCTACTTCCCAAAATGACATGAGTGAACCAGATGGATTTTTCACCAACAATCATTTTGTAGACGTTGTCAAAAGCTTAATTTTAAACATTTTTATTGAATTCAGATTTGATCATTTAATATATTAGGATTTGAACCTAGGTCACCAGAGTCTGTGGATTAATAGTTTAGCAATAACACTATTAGACCATCACCTCTCCATTTTGGGTGGTATGGATCAGAGGCACAGGCTGTAGCCCTGGTTTCCGAGCAGTGTCTGTTGTGTTAGGAGCAAAGCCTTGGGAGAAAGATGCAACATTAGCAACATATTAGAGGAATGTAATTGGAAATTATAAAGTAAATTTTAAAAGTAGTGTTCTTCAGGCAAAGTGTGAGGAATGCTTAGAATAAACAGCCAAGCAGCTTGGGATTGAGTGGGGAGTGAAGCTGACTGGAGGGTGAGTTTAGTTGAGCCCTGTGGGCTGAGGAACAATTTTTACAGCATGCCATCTGTTCAATTCTGACCATTTTAAAGACAGAAGAAGAAAGACTTGAATTGACATAGCACCTTTCATTACCTCAAACTGTTTTACCGACCAAGTACATTCTAATTAGAGATAACAGGCTGATAATTTGCGCACAACCTACAAAGAGCTATAAGATGAGTGAATTGGTAATCCGTTTTAAGAGATGGTGGTTAAGGGTAAATCATTGTCTGGAGACAGGGGATCTCTGCTGTTTGCCTGCTGTGACCCTTTTACATCCATTTGAGTAGGCACATTTATGGTTAACCTGTCATGTGAAAGATGGCACCTCCAAAGGTGCAACACTGCCTCAGTACTGCATTGCAGTGCCAGGCTAGATAATGCAATCAGGACACTGGATTGGGACTTCAGACCATAACCTACAGACTCCAAGGTGGGTGTGCTGTCTCTGAGATCTATAATTTGTTGCCTTGCAACTTTTTTAATTCTCTTTAATCAATCAGCCTCCTCAGGCTACTTGTAAGCCATTCTACTTTGCTCCATCTCACTTACCCGTAACTGATATATTAATCATAATTTCAGACAACAGCATATTGCAGCTTGCCAGCAGTTGAACAGATGGTCTCCTTAGTCAATCCAGGAGGAGACATATACAATAGAAACCTGAAGGTTTGCTAATGTTTCACACTTCCAAGCTTGACCAGGTTGAGATTGGCAAACGAGTCTCATCCGTCAAACAGAATTCTTTTGCAAGTTGAATCAAATTTTGTAAAGCTTTTTATCTCCCCCACTGTCTTGCCAATGCTCTATCCCACTCCCTGGGAAATCGGTGAAGACGTTCACAGCCTGATTCTGAGCTGAGTTTTCAGCGCTAAATCCTCACCTTCAATAGGGCCACCTGAGTGCAACTTGGCAATACCTCCCTGATCTGTCCCTGCCCCACAACCATCATCAATGCTTTTCTTTCCGTCTGGGTCAACTATATTACTGTTGGAGGTCGGTTAACCCAGTTGACTGGTTTGTACCGTAATATTACATCAGCAGTGTGTGTCCAATTCCTGCACTGGCCGAGGTTACCATGAAGGACCCTCCGTCCCAGCCTCTTCCCTTGCCCGAGATGTGGTGACCTCAGGTTAAGCCACCACCTGTTGTCTTGCTGCAATGAGAGAGCAGCCGTCTGGTCTGGTATGACTATGGTGATTTTTATTCCAACATTGCCCTGATTGGTCACCCAATACGGGCTGGAACTTGTGGAAATTCAGTTATAACTCGCACCCACCCCTGTGCTCAGTGATTTCCAACACAGCAATTTAAAATTCAAGTCCTTGAGTTAACATCCCTCTGTGAATGCTCCCTAGTGCTGTATCCTCCTGTAACCCTTCAGCCTTCCAAGATTTCTGACCTTCCGTGTCCCTGATTTTCTTTACTCTGACCATTGGCAGCCATGTCTTCAACTACAAAGTCCTAACCTCTGCAATTCCCTCCCTGGACCTTCCCCTTTCTCCTGCTTTTACTTCGTCATGAACTCTATCTTTTTGTCTACCTGTCACTTGTCCTAATCCTTTCTAATGTAGTTCTGTGGGAAATGTTGTCTGATTACTCCCCCATGGAGCACTTTGGGACATGGTATGACATTAAAGGGGCCGTGTAAATGTGACTTGTTGTTGTTGTTTTGTAGTTTGACGATCCCATATGGGGCAGGTAGGCATCTGGCTAGCCTTAGATGGCCATCCATTCAGATGGCAACTGTTGACTGAGAAAGAAGACAGGGAAAGTCCAAACCATAGAGAATCTCTGTCACCGACTTATTGTTTCTGATAAACAGATGCAATAAAGACAGAGAAATTACAAACAGAAATTCTGGCAAAAGGAAACAGATGTATCTGAGTGATCCTATTAACATTCATGTAATTCAGCACCCTTTGATACTGATGCTGGCAGCTTGCTGTTGCTACATACACCAGTGCAGAAGCTTTTCTTTGAGTGTGTTATCTCTGGTTAACAAACAGAACTCTGTGCCTGTCTTCCCTTTGTAAGCTCATGAAGGGACATTGAGCAGCAAAGGGACCCATTTCTGAAATTTTTTAACTCCTCTTATGAAGAATGCCCTTTGAAAGTAAAAGGGAGCTGGCCTCGTAACGCAATCAGTCTGAATCAGGGTCGGTCATATTCCGAATCTTTGAAGGTAGTTGAGAGTGTATCAAGAGGTTTCAAACTTAGGGGATACTTGTTATGAATGATGTGTGACTGCCTCAGTGTGTTATCGATGCACTTACAGCACTGACAACCAGGTAGTGTGTAGAGGTGTGACACTCCATTACTGATCTCCTTGTGCTTGCAAATCCCTCCTTGGTCTCCTTCCTCCCTATTCCTGTAACATCTTACAACACTTAGCCTTCTGAGAACTCGACAGTTTGCTAATTCTGGTCTCTGACATTGAATCAAGCAGGATAAATGGAGTTCATACACAGATTGGGTCTAATCTATTCTGACTGAGTGATGGAAGCAGACTCAATGGGCTGAATGGCCTGTGTTGCAAAGCAAATCCCAATAGAGCAGGGCTTTCCAAAGTTGGGGTCAGGAGCTTAAGTGAGCTGAAATGTCAGGTCCTGAGCAGTGATCGCCATGGAGCGCCAACCAAGCTTCAAGAGCAGTGTTCCTGGTCAACCAAGCTCCTGCTCTCACAATTCCCAACCCCCTCCCCCACCCCCAACACTCCCCCAACTCCACTCCCACAGTTCCCATTGTGAGGGGTCACAACAATGTCCAAGCCCCGATATGGCGTCAGAGTAGGAAAAGGTTTGGTGAAGCACTGCCATAGGAATCACACTCTGCTGCATGGATAAGTGCAGAATGAGAACCAGGTCATTCAGGAGTTTCATTCCTTCATACAAAATGCAATAGGGATCTGAAACCCCTGACTGCTGTTTTGTCTGGGGGTTAACCATCTTTTCTCCCGTCCCACTTTCCAGACATTAGACCGTGGACTTCCATCGGATTGTTCCATGATGACGTGTAAAGTGTGACAGTGTTTTGTCATTGCCTTCTGCAAGATGTCTGACCAGGATACTTTCCACTCTTACTGTTTACCATCAGACATATCGGAAAGATTTCCACACTGTGAATCACCCTGATTTGGCTACATTATAAATGTACCTTCCAAGGCCACAAATCCTGGTGTGTGTCGTTGAACCTGCAGCTTCTGGCATAGAGATAGGGACACTCCACATTGCACCGCAAGACATGGAGGTGTTAACTGAAAATGTGAAAACTGAGATTGATAAACCATTGCACATCAATGACCATAGCTGATCTACTTCCACAGCTCAGTTCAATGACCCTCAATACTCTTACCTAACAAGAGGTTATCAATTAAAACACTGCAGATGATGAAAATCTGAAATAAACCCAGAGAATGCTGGAGAAACTCAGCCAGTCCAGCAGCATCTGTGGAGAAAGAAAGAGTTAACATTTTGAGTTCAGTATGAACACAGTTCTGAAGAAAAGACTCAAAGTGTTAACTCTGTTTCTGTCTCCACAGACGCTGTAGGACCGGCAGAGTTTCTCTAACGTTCTCTATGTTTGTTTCGGGATTTCCATCATCTGCAGTGTTTTACTTTTCTTGACAAATTCTTGTTAGGTAAAAGCATTGAGGGTCATTGAACCAAGCTGCGGAAGTAGATCAACTATGGTCATTGAATGGCAGAGCATTCTTGAGTGGCTGAAAGGCCTCCTATTGTCTCTATTTTCCTGAGGCTATGCCTGGGTATGGAAGGGCCTTATTGTATTTACATTGCAGTATGTGTACACTCAAAGTTAGAGCTGATACCTGAGCATTGTTTGTTCCACTTTGATCCATGCCATAATCCATTTCCTGATTTGTAATCACTCTAGCTACTTACAGAGATCCCCAACTGGTTGATTCCCGATTTAAGAAATTGAACTGAAATTGATTAGCAAGTTGTTGTCTGAGGGACAGTACATTTTCTAATTATCGATAGTGTTGCTGTGACTGTGAATTTCATATTGACTAGGTTGTTGGAGGTCATTTATTTTTTGCACCAATTAGTGCCCATTATTGGCTTTGCATTCTACACAATACTCTGTAACACAGTGCAAGGAGAGCCATTGATCCCTCTAATGCCCTGTTTACGTAGTAGTCTATTCACTGCAGCCTCAATATCTCCTGCCAATCTAGACAACAAAGTGCTCAAGCTGAGGAAAAAGCACAAATGTTAGCACTGTGGAAGCAGAACAAAATTGTAAACATTTATTTTCATCAGCCAAACAGGTGACAGTAAACGGGAAAACAGGTCTCACAAATGGGAGCTTGCAGAGTTTGAATTGTTTTTAAATATTTTAAAGTTTATGTCAGTAATGTTTGACCGTGCCCCAGCATGTGGTATGTTTGAACGTATGTAACAGATGCAGCAATGTCAAGAGTATGAGAGCACGCACAAGCTGAGCCTTTCCCTGTGCGCTGAAGTTGTTTGCTGCTGTCATCCATGTGAACTTGCTGCTGCAATCATACCAAAGGCAGGCAATTCATATTAATATCAGTGTTAGTGTACTGGACACAATTGTGAGTTGATTATTACTCAGTCAACTACAAGCATGAAACCTCAAGTAGGTCTTTGATTAATTTCACAATTGAAGTAAATTACATTAGTGCTGGAAATGGAACCCATTTTGTTTAATCATACAACATAGAAGGAGGCCTTTTGGCCCATTGTGCCTTTGCAGGCCATTTGAAATGAGGCATCCGCTTAGTCCCATGCACCTACCCTTTCCTTCCGTTGCCCTGCAATTTTGTTTCCTTTTCAAGTACTTGCGCAAGCCCTTTCAAAAGCTAGTGTTGAATCAGCTCCCACCAACCTTTTCGAAGCTATTTTCCACAGCATTAATGGTTGCATTTTTATATTTCAGAGCTTTGCAGAGATGATATTGATTTCTGTGCATATAGCAGATTTTATTCACAGAGATTTAAAATGTCTGTTCAGAACTTCTAGTTCTCATTTCAGCCCTGGGTTGTTTATGTTTCCTTGAAAGAGCCCCCAGAATAAATCAATCAAGCGCAGTGAGCATCAACAGTAAACGGACCCACATAATCAAACACAGAATTACTGAAAGCATCGAACTTTACAGTAACAACTTGCATAAAATATATCCCAGCTGATTGTTTTTCCAGTTACATTAAATCTGTAACAAAAACAGAAATTGCTGGAAAAGCTCAGCAAGTCTGGCAGCATCTGTGGAGAGAAACCAGAGTTAACATTTCAGGTCGACCCTTCCTCAGAACTGAAGGGTCACTGGACCCAAAGCATTAACTCTGGTTTCTCCCCACAGACGCTGCCAGACTTGCTGAGCTTTTCCAGCAATTTCTGTTTTTGTTTCTGATTTACAGCATCCGCAGTTCTTTCGGTTTTTTTTAATGTTAAATCTGTGTTCCCTGCTTACCAAACATCCTGCCGCTAGGTACAGTCTCTACTTCATACTGGGTCAATAAATTTCACAAAGAAATTCATGCAATTCAATTGGCGATCACAGGAATAGGTATTTCCTCAAATAATGGAATAGTGCATTGGTTTTATGGACATCTGTGCTGGTATTGGGCTTCTGTCAATGTAGCAGAGAATGGCAGAAATAGGTTGTGAAGAACAAAGTTTATGTTTGATAGCAGCAATTATTTCTTCAGACACTCTGTTTTGGGGGGGGGGTGGGTTTAATGGGAGGAATAAAGTTTACACTTTGGAACCAATTAATTAAATGGCTAAAAAAATGAGTTTGATGTGAAAAGTGTTTGTTTCCTCAAGTTTTCACTCAAACTGATTTCCAAATTGCTGACTGCACAATCTGCCATAGACTATGTAATTAGACTGTTTTTAAAAGCAGTTTTTATTTAGAAAATTCTTGCTTTAAAACCAATTCTTATTATATTTTAACTGGTAATATGAAATGGCTGAACCAGGTTTGTCGCAGAAAGCTAGCATTTTCAATCAATGTCAATCCATAATTTAGAAATAATTGCTTTTGAAATTTCCAGAAATTCCTTTTATAAAAGAAAACTCCCTGCTATAGGGAAGATGTTGTGAAACTTGAAAGGGTTCAGAAAAGATTTCCAAGGATGTTGCTGAGTTTGGAGGGTTTGAGCTACAGGGAGAGACTGAATAGTTTGGGGCTATTTTCTCTTGTGTATCAGAGGCTGAGGAGTGACCTTATAAAAGTTTATAAAATCATGAGGGGCATGGATAGGGTGAATAGCCAAGGTCTTTTCCCCAGGGTACGGGAGGCCAAAATTTGAGGGCATAGGTTTAAGGTGAGAGGGAAAAAATTTAAAAGGGACCGAGGGGGCAACTTTTTCATGCAGAGGGTGGTGCGTGTATGGAATGAGCTGCCAGAAGAAGTGGTGCAGGCTGGTACAATTACACCATTTAAAAGGCATCTGGATGGCTACATGAATGGGAAGGGTTCAGAGGGATATAGGCCAAATGCTGGCAAATGGGATATCTGGTTGGCATGGACGAGTTGGATCAAAGGGTCTGTTCGCATGCTGTATGTCTCCATAACCCGATGACTCTAAGAAAAACTAGTTCCTGGGTAAAGAGATAGTACGAACTGCAGATGCTGGAGAATCTGAGATAACAAGATGTAGAGCTGGATGAACACAGCAGGCCAAGCAGCATCAGAGGAGCAGGAAGGCTGACGTTTCAGGCCTAGACCCTTCTCCAGAAATGGGGGAGGGGAAGGGGGTTCTGAAATAAATAGGGAGAGAGGGGGAGGCGGATAGAAGATGGATAAAGGAGAAGATAGGTGGAGAGGAGACAGACAGGTCAAAGAGGCGGGGATGGAGCCAGTAAAGGTGAGTGTAGGTGGGGAGGTAGGGAGGAGATAGGTCAGTGCAGGGAGGACGGACAACTCAAGGGGATGGGATGAGGCTGGTAGGTAGGAGATGGGGGTGGGGTTTGAGGTGGGAGGAGGGGATAGGTAGGAGGAAGGACAGGTTAGGGAGGCGGGGACGAGCTGGGCTAGTTTTGGGATGCGGTTGGGGGAGGGGAGATTTTGAAGCTTGTGAAATCCACATTGATACCATTGGGCTGCAGGGTTCCCAAGCGGAATATGAGTTGCTGTTCCTGCAACCTTCGGGTGGCATCGTTGTGGCACTGCAGGAGGCCCAGGATGGACATGTTGTCCGAGGAATGGGAGGAGGAGTTGAAATGGTTCGCGACTGGGAGGTGCAGTTGTTTAGTGCGAACATAGCATAGTTGTTCTGCAAAGCAGTCCCCAAGCCTCCGCTTGATTTACCCGATGTAGAGAAGGCCACAATGGGAACACCGGATGCAGTATACCACATTAGCAGATGTGCAGGTGAAACTCTGCTTGAAAAGGAAAGTCTTCTTGGGGCCTGGGATGGGGGTGAGGGGGGAGGTGTAGGGTCACGTGTAGCACTTCCAGAGGTTGCAGGGAAAAGTGCCGGGTGTGGTGGGGCTGGAGGGGAGTGTGGAGCGGACAAGGGAGTCACGGAGAGAGTGGTCCCTCCAGAAAGCAGATAAAGGTGGGGATGGAAAAATGTCTTTGGTGGTGGGGTCGGATTGCAGATGGCGGAAGTGTCGGAGGATGATGCGTTGGATCCGGAGGTTGGTGGGGTGGTACGTGAGGATGAGGGTGATTCTGTTTTGGTTGTTATTGCGGGGAGGGAGTGTGAGGGATGAGTTGTGGGAAATGCAAGAGACACGGTCGAGGGCGTTCTCAACCACAGAAGGGGGAAAGTTGCGGTCCTTGAAAAACGAGGACATCTGAGATGTACGGGAGTGGAATGCCTCATCCTGGCAGCAGATGCGGCGGAGACGAAGGAATTTGGAATAAGGGATGGCATTTTTGCAGGAAGGTGGGTGGGAGGAGGTGTATTCTAGGTAGCTGGGGGAGTCGGTGGGCTTGAAATGGATGTTGGTTTCTCGGTGGTTGCCAGAGATGGAAACAGAGAGGCCCAGGAAGGAGAGAGAGGTATTAGAGATGGTTGGGGTGGAAGGTGTTGGTGAAGTGGATGAACTGTTCGAGCTCGTCGTGGGAGCACGAGGCGGCACCGATACAGTCATCAATGTAACGGAGGAAGAGGTCTTCTTCTATCCGCCTCCCCCTCTCTCCCTATTTATTTCAGAACCCCCTTCCCCTCTCCCATTTCTGAAGAAGGGTCTCGGCTCGAAACGTCAGCCATCCTGCTCCTCTGATGTTGCTTGGCCTGCTGTGTTCATCCAGCTCTACACCTTGTTATCTTAGTTCCTGGTTAGATTGTGTTAGAAGTCAATTCCTTTATAAGTATTATTTCTCATTCAAAACATATCTTCTTTTCACTCTGGTATGGGATGTAGGTGTTTCTGGCGAGGACAGCATTTGTTGCTCATCTCTAGGCACTATGAAACTGAATGGTTCCCTGGGGCCATTTCAGAAGGCTGTTAAGAGTCAACCACATTGCTATGGGTCTGGAAGCATGTGTGAGCCAGACCAGCTAAGTACAACAGGTTTTTTTTCCAGAAAGCCATTATTGAACCACTTGGGTGATTATTACAATCAGTAGTGGCTGCATGGTTAGCATTAGACTAACTTTTCATTCCAAATTGTGTTAAATTTAAATTTCACTCTCAGCTATGTAGGGATTCAAGTCCACGTCCCCAGAACACGAGATTGGGCTTCTCAATTACTTATCTGGTGACATTACCAATACACCACCACCTCATTTCCATATGCCTGAAAAATTAAATTTCTAACCATCCTCAAAATCTTGCAAACCAACACACTTGATAGTTTGAAACAAAAACACCGAATGCTGGAGAAACTCAGCAGATCTAGTGATAACCATGGAGAGAGAAGCAGAATTAACATTTTGGGTCGAGTGTGACTCTTCGTCATAGAAACATAGAAGATAGAAGCAGGAGGAGGCCAGTCCACCCTTCAAGCCTGCCCACCATTCATCACGATCATGGCTGATTGTCCAACTCAATAGCTTGATCCTGCTTTCTCCCTGTAACCTCTGATCCCATTCGCCCCAAGTGCTATATCTAGTCACCTCTCGAATACATTCAATGTTTTGGCATCAACTACTTCCTGGGGTACTGAATTCCACAGGCTCACCACTCCTTGGGTGAAGAAATGTCTCCTCATCCCCGTCCTAAATCATCTACCCCGAATCCTTATACTGTGACCCTTGGTTCTGGACACACCCACTATCGGGAGCATCCTCCCTGCATCTACCCTGTCCAATCTTGTTAGAATTTAATAAGACTCTTTGAGATCCCCCCTCATTTGTCTGAACTCCACTGAAAACAATCCTAACCTAGTCAATCTTTCCTCATACATCAGTCCCGCCATCCCTGGAATCAGCCTGGTAAACCTTCGCTGCACTCTCTCAAGAGCAAGAGCATCCTTCCTCAGAAAAGGACGAAAAGAACCAAAACTGTACACAATATTCCAGGTGTCACCTCACTAAGGCCCTGTATAACTGTGACAACACATCCCTGCTCCTGTGCTCGAAACCTCTCGCAATGAAGGCCAACATACCATTTGCCTTCTTTACCACCTGCTGCACCTGCATGCTTACCACAGTGGCTGGTACACAGGGACACCCAGGTCCCACTGCAGAATTTGTCAGAACTGTTCTGAAGAAGAGTCATGCCAGAGCCAAAACATTAGCTCTGTTTCTCTCTCCACAGTTGCTGCCAGACCTGCTGAGTTTCTCCAGCATTCTCCGTGTCGGTTTCAGATTTCCAGTATCGAGCACTATTTTGCCTTTATACTTGAATATTTTGTTTGCAGGGGCTCCTTCCAATGCAATGTTTATAAGACTTGATTCACACTGAATGCATTTTGTGCTTAAAATTCCACGAACACGGGGATAATTCTTCAGGGATTAAATGGCTGGGTAGAGTCCATAACCTATTCTACACGGTCGACTAAAGGAGCAGTTTTAATGATGGGATTGAACTTTCTTTTCAGTGTCTCCTAATGCCTTCTTCGAAGCAGTCCTTGACTGCTTTGACCATGAATTGTGTGTGGCTTTTCAGCAGATACAGCTAAAATGGAGTTTTCATTTAGCATGCAGTTGTGAGCAGCCTTTTCCATTACCTGCCCTGAAATTGAAGTGATGTTGGGTGGAATGTGGGCTTTAGCTTGTTTTAATGGGAGCTATTAGGAGTGTGGAAAGACCCTTACTTTATTTCATCAGAGCTGCCTCTCCTCTCACTCCAGGGCTCATTGATCGGATCACCTTCCTGAAAGTCTCTGAAATGGGAATTTGATATTCAATTTTTCAAACTGCCTCAGCCCCCAAAATTTTTAGAAAAGCAAAATGTTCTGAAGAATTAGTATGTTAAGCAGAAATAACAAGGTGTAGAGCTGGGTGAACGCAGCAGGCCAAGCAGCATCAGATGAGCAGGAAGGCTGACATTTCGGGCCTAGACCCTTCTTCAGAAATGGGGGAGGGGAAGAGGGTTCTGAAATAAATAGGGAGAGAGGGGGAGGCGGATAGAAGATGGATAGAGGAGAGGATTGGTAGAGAGGAGACAGACAAGTCAAAGAGGCGGAGATGGAGCCAGTAAAGGTGAGTGTAGGTGGGGAGGTAGGGAGGAGGTTGCTAAATGCAGTAACCCATGTTGGGCAAATGATGCTGTTTATCCCTACCATTGGCATTCACGCCTCTCTTCCCCATTAACTTCCTTGGGTGAGAGGTCACTAATGATTGATTGATTTATTGTTACATGAACTGAGATACAGTGAAAAGTGTTGTTTTACATGCGATACAGCAGGTCATACCATACAAAGTTTTTACCATAAAAATTGGTAAGAGTCCTTGTGGACATACTGAATTTCCTTAGCCTCCTGAGGAAGTAGAGACATTGTTGTGCTTTCTTCACCATCGTGTCAATGTGGGTGGTCCAGGACAGGGTGATCCAGGACAGATTGTTGGTGATCATCACTCTCAGGAACCTGACGCTCTTGACCATCTCCACCTCAGCACCATTGATACAGTCAGGACATGCCCTCCGCTCCACTTCCTGAAGGCAATGACCAGCTCCTTCATTTTGCTGAAGTTGATGGAGAGATTGTTGTCTTTACACAATGCACTGAGCATGTTATTTCTTCCCTGTATTCTGTCTTGTTGTTTGAGATCCGACCTACAATGGTGGTATTGTCAGCCATCTTGTAAATGGAATTGGGGCGGAACATAGCTACACAGTTGTGAGTGTATAAGAAGTAAAGTAAGGAGCTGACTATGTAGCCTTTCAGGGCACCAGTGTTGAGGATTATGCTGGAGGAAGCGTTGTCGCCTATTTTTACTGATTGTGGTCTATGGATCAGGATGTCAAAGATCTAGTTACAGAGGGAGGAGCTGACACCCAGTTCTTGGAGTTTAGGGATGAATTTGTTTGGAATTATACTGTTGAAGGCCAAACTGTAGTCAATAAGTAGGAGCCTGACATAGCTACTCTTGTTATCCAATGTTACAGGGATGAATGTTGGCCAGGGAGATGGTTTTTGCTGTGGACTTGTTGAGCCAGTAGGTAAATTCGAAAGGATCAAGACAATTTGGTAGGCTGGAGTTGATGTGAGCCATGACTAACCTCCTGAAGTGCTTGATAATTATGGGGAGTCAGAGTGACCGGACAATAGTCCTTGAAGCACGCTACATGATTTTCCTTTGGCACCAGGATGATGGTGGTCTTCTTGAAGCAGGTGGGGACTTCAGATCATAGCAAGGAGAGGTTAAAGATGTCTGCGAATACTCCCACCAGCTGGTCTGCACAGGATCTGAGTGCCCAGCCGGGGACTCCGTCTGGGCCGATCGCTATCCGTGGGTTCACTCTCAAGAAGATCACTCTGACATCTGTGGCAGTGACTGAGGGAACAGGTGCATCTGAGGCTTTTGGGGCAGGTGACACTGTTTCACTGCCCTTCTGTTCAAAGCAAGCGTAGAACGCATTGAGCTCATCGGGTAGGGATGTGCTGTTGACCGTAATTCTGTTCGACTTTGCTTTGTAGCCCGTCACGTCGTGTAAGCCTTGCCACAAACAACAGGTGTCCGTGTGGTTGGTCTGGGTCTCCAACCTAGTCTGACATTGCCTCTTGCGGACAATCAATTTAACTGATTCGCATCCTGTGTATTACCTTAAAAACTGACTTGGCCTCCCTACTTTACTGACAAGTAGTGCCAGAGTGAATATAATCGACAAGCATCATGCAGCAACTTTCAAACCTGTGTCCTCTACCATCTAGAAGGACAATTACAGCACGTAAATGGGAACACCAACACCTGCTAGTCACCCTCCAAGTCACACACCGTCCTGACTTAGAAATATATCACTGTTCATTTAGTGTTTCTTGGTCAAAACAGTGGGAGTCCTTCCCTAAGAATACCCGCATGACATAGACTGCAGTGGTTCAAGCAGGCAACTCATCACCGTCTTCTCAAGGGCAATTAAGGATGGACAATAAATGCTGGCTGAACCAACATGCCATAAAAACATAATAAAAAAGAGCCACAAGGAACTGAGTCCTCCTTTTTCTTCTGATGTCCCACCAATGATTAGCTATTCAGAACTGCAGACGAAAGACCCATCGAAGTACCAGAGAGTGCCTGACATTGGAAGGATGTCCCAATGAGAGCAGGCAAAGTCCACTCATTGTCTAGCGGATAGTGATTAAAAGGATATCTTGGCAAGATGATCAGAAAACACAAAATGAAGTTTCTGGGAGAGGAGCAGAAAAACACTGAAGGGAGTAAGAATACCGAGAGCACATCGCTGTTTAATTGGCATTTGAAGAGTGTGTTGCCAAACCTCTTCAAGCATTTTGCTATGTAATTACGACAGCCGTGGTTGACAAATCTAAATAGTCTGCTCTATCAGCAGTAAGGAACTTTCAGGCAGAGTTCATGCAAATCTGTTTTACTTGCAAGCAGGAGAATAGATTGCATTGGAAAGGGGACATTAGTAGAGAGCAGTGCAAAGAGTAGACCAGTCAATGCCAGATAAGCTATAAGTAATTTCACAGCCAGTAGCCACTTACATTGTACTCTGACAACATCTTGTTTTTTGGATCGATGTCAGCTCCAGGAGGGTCCTGTGCTTTATTGATTGAACTCTTTCGCACAGTGCCTTTCTTCCCACCTCATGTCTGATGCTCAGTCATGACAGCAAAAAGCATACCTTGCATTCAGTCAATGCATCTGTTGATAGCAGATGAATAAATAATGAGGACAAAAGACTAAAATCTATCAGGACCCTGAGCCAGAACTAACAGGCTGCATTCTTGCCCGGGATGAGAGAATTTGCTTGGAGCTGAAGGGAGCAGACGGTCATGAATTTTTGCGAAAATGAAACAAAGCCAGAAAATTGCTAATGTTTAGTTAAGGCTGGTTGTCCAGACAAAAGTGGAGACTCACTGGGAACTGGGGCCACAGTTTGGCTGATGCCTCACTTTTGCAAGTTTGACAAAGCTTAGTCTCGTTACTGTAGACAGTGAGAGGGGAGACTGAAGTGATTCGCCTGTAATTCTCTTGCACTTTGCTGCATTCTGTCATACTGTCAGTAACACTGAGCGTAACTCTACGAGAGTGCACTTTCCATCTCGAGTGCTGTTCATCAATAAATTGTACCAGCCCTTCATGTTTTTGAATCTGAAATGATCCTTTGTGTGCACAAACAGCTATAAAAAAGTTGACATTATTCTGTCCTGATCGTGACACCTGATGTGTATATTTTATTGCTGTCATGATTTATCCTGGCACAGAGTTTACCAAAAAGTGCACGCACAGAACCTTGTGCACGCACAATGAGAACCTTTCAATGGTGTCAGGTGGCACAGCCTTATATGTAATATTTTAAGTAAGAAGGCCGCCAGCCATCTTCTTAAGGGAAAGAACTGCCCATCCCTTGTCTATCCAGTGCAGTAATGAGGGAGCACTGCACTGCCTGGGATGTCACTTTTCACACAAGGCCCTGTCTGTTCTCTGCAGTGGACACAAAGTATCCCACAGCGATATTTTGAAGAAAAGCAAAGGAGTTCTCACCGTTGTTCTGGTCTTATCCTTCAGCAACAGCACTAACATAGATTATCTGCTCATTAATGTGCTGCTGTTTGTGGGATCTTTCTATCTGTAAATATATATAAAGTTAGTAACATATATAAGACGAGCAACTCTTACTCAAATTGGGTATCATGGAATTCTGACGGTGTGGAAACAGGCCCTTCAGCACCCCAAATCCACACTGACCCTCAGAGCATCCCACCCAGACCCACCCCCCTATAACCCACCTAATCTACACATCCCTGGACACTCTGGGCAATTTAGCGTGGCCAATCCACCCAGCCTGCACATCGTTGGACTGTGGGAGGAAACTGGAGCACCCGGAGGAAACCCACGCAGGGGGAGAATGTGCAAACTCCACGGGCGGAATCGAACCTGGTTCTCTGATGCTGTGAGACAGCAGTGCTATCCACTGAGCCACCATAAAGAAAGGCACTACTTTGCTAAATGCTGCTCAAAGGGCCTGTATCTTGGGAAATGATGATCTGAGAGCTACCACCGTTACCATCAGCCGAGGGAGCTGAGCTTGAGCAGCAGAGGTCATTGTCATTGCAGACCTGGAGTTTCATTTCTAAATGTTGTTCCTGTCATCTGCTATATCCCCTGGCCTTCACAATTGTTCCGCCCTCAAGACTGATGGTGGTTTCTTGTCAAAGTCTGAGTGATTCGGATGTGTATCGGCATCTGGAAACATCTTTAATTCCTTTTTTAGAAGCACTTGTTCAGTCACTACACCAAAAGTGGAACTGCACCTTAGCAAATTCTTTAACAAAGTCAGAAATTGCTGGTGAAAATCAGCAGGTCTGGCAGCAGGGAGAGAGCAGAGTTAAAGTTTCCAATCCTGTGACTTCATCAGAACTGAAACTGCTTTGTTGATCAGTTCTGTAGGTGGTCTTCATGGCAATGCCTCTTGTACCCTTCTAGCTAATCTGCACTCACTTTACATCGTCACCCATGGAGGGTCTGTCACTAAATTTGGATCCATACTTCAATGTGACATTTTTCAGAGAGGAAGTTAGAAGAATTGGACAAAAAATTGCCAGTTGCTTGCTGTTTCCTGCTTAATGGAGAATGTCAAATCTGTGTCGCCCTCCACTATTACCAGTGGCATAGCGCATGAATCTAGAGGGGCCTTTGGTTATGCATTAGGATCTGGGTGAACCATAGTAACAAAGCAAAGTATGCTCCCCACCACTCTTTCCCGCCCCCGCCTTCTGCCAGTCCTCTATTCCCAGGATGCAAAATATATCAGTGTCCTTTCTCAGTCTGAGGATGAAAAATGGCTTTCCTGAAAGCGGAATTTGTTTTCCTAAAGTAAGATTAACTGCCCATTTCCAATGTAATCTGCTGCTTTCAGTTACTGGAGTATAGTCCGGTTCACTTGGGGCTATGCTCTGGAAAGTTTTATGACTGTAATCAATGTAGCTCGTGTAGCAAGCTTCATAGAATGGCCTCTCTAAGCACAAAACAAAGGCGGCAACTATTCAGTGTACATTAAAGTTTATGGACTCATTATTAATTTTATTACTAATTAAAATATTTAGTGAAAACAGGACATGAATAATTTAATTCTCCATTAGCCAAGCAAAAGGTATATCAGCATATGCAGCTGATTCAATAACTGGTCAGAGCCTGACCTTCTCTGGCGTCAAAATTCCCATCAAATGGAATTCTGGGACCTGTTCTTCAGACTTTGACTTCCTTTTTAACCTTATTGTTCTAGTGCAGGGATTTGACCAGGGCACAATAGAACATAAGAAATAGGAGCAGGAGTAGGCCATCTGACCCGTCAAGCCTGCTCCGCCACTCAATAAGATCATAGCCGATCTTTTCATGGACTCAGCTCCACTTACCCACCTTCTCACCTTAACCCTTAATTCCTTTACTGTTTAAAAATCTACCTATCTTTGCCTTAATAGCATTCAATGAGGTAGACTAATGTAAACTCCTTTTTCAACTCCTTTGCTGCTTTCCAATTACTATTTCCTCAGCCTCTTCCTCTAAGGGCCCCTCTGTCTTTTTAGACATATTTAGAGAAGCTGTATCTGATTTTATCTTACTTGCCAGTTTGCCCTCAAAGTTTATTTTCTCCCTCCTTATTACTATTGGAGTCATCTTGACTATTAAAACTGACGCAGCCCTTTAGTTTACCAATAGCCTTTGTGGCATTGTGTGTTTTTTTCTTTCAATTTGATTCTAGCCATAACTCCCTTGGTTGATTTATCCCTTTCTTAGAATTCTTCTTCCGCACTAAGGCATATGTTAATTAGTGAGTGATGAACTGCAATAAGATTAGGGTTTTTTTTTGTATTCATTCACAGGATGAGAGCATCGCTAGCTAGGCAGCATTTATTGCCCATCCCTAATTGCCCAGAGAGCAGTTATGAGTCAACCATATTGCTGTGGTCTGGAGTCACATGTAACAATGGCAGTTTCCTTCCTTAAAGGACATTAGTGAACCAAATGGGTTTTTCCTGACAATCGACAATGAAATCATGGCCACTATTAGACTTCTAATTCCTGACTTTTATTGAATTCAAATTCCATCTGCCATGGCGGGATTCAAATCAGGGTCCCCAGAACATTACCTGGATCTCTGGATTACCAGTCTAGTGACAATGGTACTGTGCCATCACCTCCCCTTGAAAGACTCCCATTGTTCATCAACCATCTGTTCTCTTAAATCTCTTTCCCCATCCAATGCGGTCAATTCTGCCTTAATTCTTTTGTCACGACCCTTATTTAAGTTTAGCACAATTGTTCCTGACCCAAGTTTCTCACACTTAAACTAAATGGTAAAAGACAGCAAAGAGGACTGTCTTTTTAATGGGGAAGTTGTTGTGATCTGGAGTGTGCTGCCTGAATAGTTTGTGCAATTGTATTCAAGAGCAACTTCAAAAGAGCACTTGAAGGGAAGCAAGAATTAGAGAATTGTGATGAAAGAGCGGAAGAATGGAATTATAAGCGTAACAGAACCAGCACAGGTACCGTGGGCCAAATGTCTGATGCTGTTGTTCAAAGTGAAAGCTGTGTGAAAGTGGTTTCCAATTCACGGTTGTTCATTGTGTGCAGTTTCCCCCAGACACCCATTTCAGCCCCAGTCATGTTCTTGGAAACCACTTAACAAGGCAATAAACCACCACTCCACTCACTCCTTAATCTGGTGGTTGGGTTTTTATTTCAGATTAACTATTTGGGCTAATTTGAGTGCTTTGTGCTCTCTTATCTTTTATGATCCAGTTGCTTGTGTCTTTAGACTATTCCCCTTCCAGATGTATCAAGTTGCTTATTAAGCTGCAATATTCTTCTGTCTCTGTCAAACCAGTCTGATCAAATTAGACAAAGGTGAAATTGGAAACACAGCAAGGTTTTCATTAATTCATGCTGGGATAAAAGAGGTTGCTACCTAAATTTATCTGAAAAATGGAGATTATTAAACAACAGTGTGTTGATGCGTAGGTTGTTTTATGTAATTTGAAGCTGAATTAAAGTAGACTGGACAGAAAAGAACATCATCTCCTTGGAAATAAAAACTACACTTTGTATGGCTAATTAACAGTGATCTTTAGTTTATTCGACTTGGTCACCTGAAATAAGGTGTGCTCCAGAGGAGCCATCTCTGCTCTCTGATTAGAATGTGCTGAAAACAGCAAACAGCCACAACTTTCTGGCTCCTTAGCTCTGCAATCAAGAACTGTAATTCCACATTACATCTTTCCTGAATCCCCCAACCTCAGTTCATTGTTTATTATTATTTTGTTTTTCCCTGTAGCTTTTTCTACATGCTAATTGTTGCAGAGTGTAAAGTCGGTAGAGTCAGTCTGTTTAGAGAAGGTGAATCCCCAGGTTTGCGTCCTGCTCAATGCTGAGGGAGCTCAAGTGGCCTCTGGTTCCCACAGTTGTCTGGCAGTGTCGTTTCTGTTTAGAATAATATGTAAAATCTAGAAAGAAATGAGTGCAATTGGAGAGACACCAAATTGCATTGAAGGCTCTCCAATTGCATTGCATATTGAGATAATTAACGGAATGTCGTTCCTTGATATGCAGGCAGATATTGGAAGGTGCAGAGCTAAATTGAGATGTTCATTACTGTTTCAGTAATTGTTTAATTGATTTGTTAAAAATTTAGAAAATCCTATCCTGGAATTATTAATGTTTCTGGACATTGTCTGAATGGCATTCGTGTTTTGTTTTGTTTAACTGTGACTGACTTAGAGACATCTTGGTTCAATAGTATTGTGTGGCGGTTAAATTTTCTGACGACTTGAGTCACTTTTGATTCCTGCAAGTGAAAACGCAAGTGATGTTTGTTTCATGAAGCTTTGTTTAGTCTTCAACCCTCTGTTCCATCTGGTGGTAGGTTCATTGGATTAGTTCAGGTTAAGATTGAATACATTTTAAGGAGCTTAAATGTTGGTTTATGCAGGTACCTGTTATTAAGGGAGTTAACTGGAGAAAAAGGCTACTTAACAGTTATTCTGTTCTCTGGCATTATGAACTTAAAGTCAAGGGGCAAAGGAATACACAGGTAACCACCTGCTAGAGGGAGAAGCTGGCATAATGATAAAGGCACTGGGCTCACAATCAAAAGGCTCAAACTAATGCTATGGGGACACAGGTTTAATTAATAAATAAATCTGCAAAATGAAACTATTGCCAATAATGGTGATCATGACAACTGTCATGAATTGTTGTAAGAGCACACGTACTTCACTGACACTTTCTGAGGAGGGAAAACTTCCATCCCCACCCAGTCTGGCCTACATGTGACTCCAGACCCACAGCAATGTGGTTGACTCTTAACTGCCCTCTGAAATGGCCCTGACAGCTACTCAGTTCTAGGTCAGTTAAAGGATGGCAACAAGTCTTGCCACATCCCACGAAAAATAAGAGAAATTCTGATTATATTTCCCCTGAGCTATGTAAGAGCAGCCTGGGGCAATTGTTTTTGAGTATTTCCCTCTGTTCTTGTGGAACCCATCTCAGTTTAGCAGCAGTGATGTGGGAGATCAGCAGGATTGGGACAATTTGAAAATTGCAGTCTCAGAAGTTGTCTCCAGATTGCAATGCCTCAGGGATAGTTTACAATTTTCAAAGTGCTGATAGAAGGAGCCTACATGCCTTTGATATAATGACCTATTAAACACTTATAGGAGCTTGTTGCTAAGTACAGAATGGCAAGAGCAATATTTTCAAAAGAAAATTGACCAACTCAAACTCTTGTGCACGCTCACACTGTCAGGTTTATTGCAAGGGCATCTGAAATTTTTTTTATCAATTGAGAGCTACTGCTTCATGAGCCTATTGATGCCAGGAGGTTGAACGCTGTAACTCTCTCTTTCCTTGCATGGGCACTTCCCTTTATCTTGACCTCTGAGGAGCTCGATCTATTTAACAAGGCATTGCTGACCATCCCAATACTTATTCCCCATCCCCATGTCATCTTAAAGTGGTGATTGTGAGCTGTCTTCTTGGGCCAAGCCAGTCCATGTGGTGATGGTGTTTCCACAGTGATGTTTGTCAGGATGTTTTAAGCCAGTGCAAGGCAGCAACAAGCCCCATCATGGGCACCACCTACCTTTGCTATTTGTGCCAGGTATGCCCACTTCCTGAATGTGCTTAGTACTACATAAATGACACAATTGCAGCGCAGGTTTGGGACCTGTGATTTATCTAGGCATTAAGTTCCCTACTGTTCTTTTAAAGGCTGGCCCATGATATCCACTGTTGTAAAAATTGGAACTTGAAACTCTTTCCCTTGTGACATAGTTTCCTCCAAGTCACACACCATCCTGACTTGAACACGTGCCCGTCGTTCCTTTATTATCATTGGTTCAAAACTCCGTCTCAACAAAGCTGTGGAAACATGAATTAGAGTGATCTGAGAAGACAGCTTGCTCCCAACCTGAGGAAGCATGGTGGCTCAGTGGTTAGCACTGCTAGCGCCAGTGACGTGGGTTCGATTCCAGTCTTGGGTAACTGTCTATGTGGAGTTTGCATTGTATCCCTGTGTCTGTGTGGGTTTCCTCTGGGTGTACCACTTTGCTCCCATAGCCCAAAGATGTACAGGTTAGGTGGATTGGGCAGGATAAGTTGCTCATAGTGTCCAGGGATATGTAGGGTAAATGGATTAGTCTTGGAAAAGGGAGGGCTGTGGGGATATGGTAGGGGGCTGGGACTGGGTGTGATGCTCCCCAGAGGGTCAGTGTGCACTCAATGGCTGAATGGCCTGCTTCCACACTATAGAGTTCTATGTTTCAAGAGGTTATAGGGAATAAAAGTAAATGTTGGAATTTAACAGCAATGCCTACATCCTATAAATAAATACATGTATTTTGTATAAAAAGAAATAACTTAGCATCCAACTGTGTGCAGTTATACTCTTGACTAATGATAGTGACACTAGTTTAGCCATTCATGGGGTTATGGTCAGTTTGTGTACTCCCATTACCTACTTAAATAGGATCTCTTTCTTATTTTGGATTTAATGATTGTGTCTTTCTTTACCCTAGTCCCAGCAATGATTACTTCCCACCCCAACACCACCATTGCCATTAAGGGCCAGAACAAGGAACTGAATTGCACTGCCCGTGGAGAGCGACCGATCATTATTCGCTGGGAGAAGGAGGACACTGTAATTGACCCAGACAGAATGTTCCGGTATTCAGTCGCTACGAAGGACAATGGCGAAGAGGTTGTGTCAACACTGAAGGTAAGTATACTTTTTTATTGCTCATGTGATGTGTGCATCACTGGCTAGGGCATCATTTATTGCCCAACCCTAAGTGCCCTGGAGAAGGTGGTGAGCTGCCTTCTTGAACCGCTGCAGTAATTGGTGTATAGGTACACCGACAGTGCTGTTACAATGGGAGTTCCAGGATTTTGATCCAGTGACAGTGGAGAAACAGTGATATAGTTACACGTCGGGATGGTGCATGACTTGGAGGGGAACTTGCTGCTGGTGGTGTTCCCACATATTGTTGCTTCTCGGCGGTGGAGGTTGTGGATTTGGAAGATGCTGTCGCCATTGGCAACCTCATGCCGCACCTCCTTGAAGATTGCCACAGTCCAAAGATGTGCAGGTCAGGTGAGTTGGTCATGGGAAATGCAGGATTACGGGGATACAGTAGGGGTTGGGATGCTCTTAAGAGGGCCAGTGTGGACTTTTGAGCTGAATGGCCTGCTTCCGCACTGCATCTGTGGTGAAGGGAGTCAAAGTTGAAGATAGTAGATGTGGTAGCAATCAAATGGCCTGCTTTGCTCTGGATGGTGCCAGGCTTCTTGAGTGTGGTTGCACTCATCCTGGCAAGTGGTGAATATTCTATCACACTCCTTACTATGTCTTGTCTGTGGGCACTGGTGAGACAGGATTTATTTGTCAAGACTCCCTAGTCTTTTATTTGCTCCTGTTGTCGCAATATTTAAATGTCTGGCGCTTCAGTTTCTGGTCAGTGGTAACTCTCAGGATGTGATCGTGGGGAATCAGCAACAGCGATGCCATTGAACATCAATGTATTGATTCTCTCTTTTAGGAGATGGTCATTGCCTGTCACTTGTGTGGCACAAATATTACTTACAAACATTACTTCCAGGCCTAGAGCTTGCTGCCAGAAAGGCACAGGTTGCTTCAATTTTTGAGGAATTGGGAGTGGTGCTGATTATCCAATGAACATCTCCCCTTCTGACTGAACGGTGGAGGGCAGGTCATTAATGAAGCAGCTGAAGTTGGTTAGGCCTGGGCCACCACCTGAGGTATTCTTGCTGTCATGTCCTGGGACAGAGATGATTCACCTCTAACAACCACAAGCATCTTCTTTTGTGACAGGTACAATTTCCAAACAGCAAAGAGATTTCCCCCTGATTCCCATCGACATCAATTTTACTTGGATTCCTTAATAACATACTTGGTCAAATGTCAAGGGCAGTCATTTTCATCTCACCTTCAGAGTTCAGTTCTTTTGTCCATATTTGGACAAATGCTATAATGCATTCAAGAGCTGTGTCCCCCTGGCATAAGCGAAACTGAATGTCAGTGAGCAGCTTATTCAAGGGCATTCGATAACAGTGTTGATGATGTCTTCCATCACTTTGCTGATGATCAAGAGTAGATTGTTGGGACAGTAGATTGTTGGGACAGTAGATTGTTGGGACAGTAGACTATTGGGACAGTAGATTGTTGGGACAGTAGATTATTGGGACAGTAGATTGTTGGGGCAGTAGTTGATGCTGGTCGGAATTGTCCTACTCTTTAGTGCAGAGACCACACTTTTGCATGTTGATGGGTAGGGGCCAGTGTTGTCGCTGTACTGGAACAGCTTAGCTAGAGTCATGGCTAGTTCTAGAGCAGGGACCTTCAGTAATATTGCTGGAATGTTGTCAGGTACCACAGCCTGAGCAGCATCCAGTTATGGTTAAACTGAACATCTGATATTTCAAAACAAAGATTTATTGCTATCATGGAAGCCCTACACTACAGAAGCAGGCCATTTCATAGAATAGAATCATAGAATTCATACAGCATGGAAGCAGACCACTCAGCCCATCAAGTCCACACTGACCCTCTTAAGAGCATCCCATCCCCCTACCCTATCCCTCCAATCCGTCATTTCCCATGGCCAATCCACCTAACCTGCACACCTTTGGACTGTGTGAGGAAACCGGAGCACCCGGAGGAAACCCACGCAGACACGGGGAGAATGTGCAGATTCCACACAGACAGTAGCCCAAAGATTGAATCAAATCTGGGTCCCTGGTGCTGTGAGGCAGCAGTGCTAACCACTGAGTCACCGTGCTATGACCGTACAATGATGTGGAGAAAATGTTTCAATAGTAGGAGAGTCCAAATCTAGATGTTACAAATATGAATTATTGTCACTAATGAGTCCAACAAGCAAATCAGGAGAAATGCCTCTGCCCACAAAATGATGAAGATGCGGAACTTACATGGAATGATTGAAGTGAATAGCTGTGATGCATTTAAAAGGAAGCTAAATGAACGTGAGATAGAGAGTGGAGTTATGCTAATAGACCCAGGTGAAGAGCAATCAGAGAAGCTTATGTAGACCATAAATACTAGCATATATCAGTTGGGTGGAGCGGCCAGTTTCAGTTTTGTCAATTCCATATAATGTAAAATGTTACCCCCGTTTGCTATGATTAAAACATGTGTCTTGATGATTTCAACACCAATACTGCAAACTGCGCCCTTTGTTGGATAAATTCATTATGTATTCTACTGTAGTTTGAGTCCATTCAGCAGAGCTATTTAATATTGTGATATCTAAGTAAAAGATCAAAGTTCAATGTGCAAAAACCCTTGAGGTTATAAATGAGTTATGCTAGAAGGTGAAGATAATCAAGAAGGAGTAATGCCAAAATTGGGTTTTAAACCCCTTGGAGAATGGGTTCCATAGTTTTGAGGATGCAGAAAATAATGAGTTGATTTAAAGGGACATCACTGCACCAATGGGATATTTTAAAACAGACTGACTTCCTGACGTCTTACGTCCCTGAACTTTCATCCCCAAAGCCATTGTCTAATGGTTATGGCAGCGATTTTAAGGAGAAATCTTTATCAGTGACTGAAAAAATAGCATTTTAAATATGTAAAGGTGAGTAGAGACACGTATGATCAGCAAAACCATGAGGAAGTCAAAATGTTGGCCAAGACACTGCAGCCTTCCCACCGAAAAATGATAAGAAATGGCAAGTCACACAGTTTACATCAACAGATGGAAATCTTTTCATCAAGTGGCCAAAACTACAGTTGAATATTTACCCAAGAGTTGTTTTAACTCCTTGGCTAGAATGAAACACTGCTTCTATAACTCTGCTGTCTGTGCACTGTGGGAAGGAACAAGAAGCTATTGTTGAGGAAATTGCTCCTTAGCAGCAACCCACAGTATCCTGCTGAAGTTCTGTCCTAATCAGCACAGAGCTTCCTAAAGTTGTAAGATCTGATTAAGACTGAACAAGAATCACAAGTGAGAAATGCCTCAGTACTGATTAGAATTGATCCGAGGCTTTCAATGGACAGAGAGTTCCAATGCTGAAGATGAATTGACCGCATTAAATGTTTAATCGAACTATCCAACAACCTGATATGTAACCAATTGTTTTTGCCTGCTCTGTGATTATTTCAAAAACTCACTTTTATTTTGCGAGACTCTCAAAGGTGATGTTCTAAATGGGGTCACTCCTGCTGCACTTGTAGCTGAGTTGTCATTTATCTTTGAAAATGGAAGAGTACCTATCTGCAAAATGATTGCTTTGAAAAATAAATGATCTCCGTATGCAGATTTTAAAGGAGCTGTGTGCTAGGCTGAAGCACATTATAGACTCATCCCTAACAATGCCCTCAGTGAAAAGTTTGCTAACTGCAGGGGGTCTTCTGTATTATATTAATGAACCACTTTCAAGATCTTTTTTAAGGGGTGGTTTGATGGCAGCATAGGATACAGGAGCATGGGTCTTCCTAACCTCCTGATGTTTGTATGGCTCTCTTAATAGCTTGTACCAAGGAAGCTAAAAGACTTGAAATAAATAAATCTGGAATAAAAAGCTAACATCAGTAATAGTGATCATGAAAACTGCTGGATTGCCATAAGAATCTATCTGCCTCATGATATCCTTCTCACTCAGTTTGTTCTCCCTGTGACTATAAACTGACAGCACTCTGATTGGATTCTTCACTGGCTTCTGAAATGGCCAAGCAAGTCACATTGTTGTCTCAAATCACAATAGAAAAGTACATTATAATCTAGCAACACTATAGTTATACCTCCACAACATGGATTCAAGAGGGCACCTCATCAGAATGTAACTGCTGACTTTCTCGCTTTCACCCTGACCCAACACATTAATTTTTTGAAAATTGCAGGATGCTCCCCCCTGGGGATGATGACAGGGGAGCATCGCTTTCTATCCATATCCGTCAATCCTAGAGGGACACCTTATCTTAAATCATTGCACTACAAAGACTGTTGAAAGCCTTAATGCGAGGAAAGTTATACACGCAACTGTGGTCTGAATAATAGATTTAAACCTTCCTACTTCTGAAAGACATATCCTGACAGCATAGAGTCTGTACAGTGTGGAAGCAGGCCATTGGCCTCATCGAGTCCACCCTGACCTTCCAAAAAGCATCCCACCCAGACCTATCCCTGTAATGCTACAGTTCGCATGCCCAGTTGACCTAACCAGCACGTCTTTGGACTGTGGGAGGAGACCGGAGCGCCCAGAGGAAATCCACACAGACACGTGAAGAATGTACAAACTCCACACAGACATTCACCCAAAGGTGGCATCAAACCCGGCTCCCTTGCGTTGTGAGGCAGCAGTGCTAACCAAGCCAGATGGGTTTTTGCTCTGAAAATTGACAGTGGATTCATGTTCGTCATTGGACTCTTAATTCCAGATTTTTTTTAAAAATTGAATTCAAATTCCACTAACTGCCGTGGTAAGATTTGAATCCAGGTCCCCAGATTAACAGCCCCAGTGATAACACCACAAGGCCATTGCCTCCCATAACAAGACCAGGTAGTTACAAGGAGGTGAGCAAAGGGTGATCAGACACTTTAGCCTAGAATTTTCTCAAATCGCATGCTGAAGCAGCAGAGTACATATACAGAGGTTAGTTTTCAGTATAAAAGATCCAAGAGATTTGGAAATAAATAACTTATGTACATTTTTATGCTACACCTGAACGTCCTCAATCGAGCAGCAATTCAGTGAACTGTGCGCCACCATCCTCTGCCATTCATTGATTGTATAGCTCTGCCCTTATACAGGAGACCAGAGAATTTGACTTTTCTGTATCTACTCCAGTTCTAAATTTAATTTAATCCCAAAATTTTAGGTACAGCAGGACCCAAGATTGTGTGTTTTAAGGCAAATTCTGTTTCAAATGATTAAATTTTTGGTTATCACAGCTCTGAGACATGCACTGGATATTCTGCATCCAAGTATGCAATTTTACCACAAAAGAAAATGATTAGATTACAAATTTCAAGGTCTCCATGCTGCCTTTTCTTAAAAACACTGTGCCTACTGTGCCTAAAGAATAGCTTAATGGCTCCAAATTTTCATTTCTTGGCATATATAAAGTTTTTAAAGAGGGAATCTGACATGACTTCTACTCATGTTTTTCACAGGCTCTCATAATTAGATGGATTTTTGTTTATTTTGCCATCGAGATTTTGGGAAATTTTGTTGCAACTTGCACTGGTTACACCTGTGCAAGAAATTTCAGGCTTTCCTCTCAAGACGAAAGTGGAGAAAATAGGGTGACATGGTGGCTCAGTGGTAAGCACTTCTGCCTCACAGCACCAGGGACCCCAGTTCATTTCCACCCTTTGGTGAATGTCTGTGTGGAGTTTGCATGTTCTCCCTGTGTCTGTGTGGGTTTCCTCTGGGTGCTCCAGGTTTCTCCCACAACCCAGAGATGTGCAGGTTAGGTTGGTTGGCCATGAGAAATGCTGGGTTACAGGGATGGGCTAGGGAGATGTTTGGAGGTTTAGTTTGGACCTGATGGCCTTCCCCCTACAGGGTGGAAAATAAGTGATCTACGGAGGAAGCCTTTCAGGGCTAGTGTGCAAACCCTCTTCAGTACCAGTTAATTAAGAGTGGTAACTGTCTCTGCTACTGCAAAGGAGCTTCAAAAGCTCTGATGCCAGTTAAGGTCCCATGAGTCCAACAATAGGGAAGGGTGGTAGTGGCTGGCAGCAGCCTAACTGTCTTAATGTGAAATTCTTCTCCTGTCTCCACAATTGATCCTTTACAATGCTACCTTTTTGCCCCTCTCAGAATTTCTGGTTAGGCCACACGTAGGCAGCATAATCATAATAGTAGCTGGTCCCAAAGCTTACTGCACTCAAGGCAAAGTAATTTCTTGATTACTTCTACAGTTCTGATACCAATTTGGCATCTGCTCTGCTTCCACTGCTATAAGGGAACAGGATATTGTTTCCTTAAGTTGGACTTTCCTTGAACATATTTTCCACCCAGAAATGAGTGTAAGGTTCAATTTTAGTTCCCATCTACAGCCTACACACATTCCACATCCAGGATCTTGCTGTCTGTCCCAGAATTCATTTTGGATGAGATACTTGGTCAAAGTTGGTGTTGACTCTGAACACCTCATGCACCTTTGGACAGAGCTGGTACTCAGTGTTTGTCAATAATTTTTGTCGACACAATGCACACATTATACGTTGTAGTCTGTGTGAGGCATCTTTTTTTAAGTGTCAGAGCATGCAGTATGGTACAATGATAAATTTCTGTCTGATCACTTGCTTGCCTATCTCCTGTAGATCACGCCTGCTGACCGAGGCGATTCTGGCTTCTTCTCTTGCCATGCAATCAATTCCTATGGAGAGGACCGAGGCCTCATTCAACTCACGGTTCAAGGTACTCCATTTGTTATGTTTACACACATGCCTTGCTTGTTTGATGCATTTTAACAACACAGGAAGGCAGTTGATATTCACAACAGTAGGCACAGCATGTTTACACTCTTTCAATTCCGTTCCCTCAGCACAATTTCAGTTTAAGGTGAGAAGTATTTTAATCCAACTTTCTATGCAATGTAGCTCCTCAAGAATCTGCACCTAATATTTACAACCACTCAATTGGTTTTGTCCAGAGATGCTCAGGGAAGTCATTGAGAATATCACCAGAAAATGTGCTCAGATTGTTGACAGAAGTTCAAAATTGAAAGCATGTATTTGAGAAAGCTACATTGAGACTTCACTATTGCAATAGTGTATCACCCTAGTTATCAGTCTTTTTTGTCACCACAATTATCAATGGTTCTAATGCATGCACATGCATTGTGTTATCAATTTCCTTGCAATTGCAACCTTGATTTATTTCTGATTCATAAGCTTGTGTATTATTTCAGCACTGTGTTTACTGAGATAAGAGATACAGTTACATCAAAGTCAAAGGTCAACTGTTCATAATATTTATCCATGTCTCAAGTTTCTTGATAAGCAGAGGTTAGTAAAACAACAGGCGCACTTAAAGTCACCATAGTCCTACTGGACCATAGGGCTGCTCTCTCAGTACAGAGAGAGAAGGCTCGTGGTGGTTTAACCTAAGGGTCACCGCGCCTCAGATGTGGGGAGAATTTAAGAAAAGTCTTTTGCAGTAACCTCAGCCGGGTGCAGGAATTGAACCCACACTGTTGGTGCTACTTTGCACTGAAAACCAGCTGTCCAAACCAACTGATGCCAACAGTAAAACAATAAACTTCATTGCTCTTCATGAACACCTAAGGTCTGACCCAGGAAAGTTGGGTTAATTGGCTTTGGACCCAAGGTAACAAACTGTAGCGTGTACATTGAATATTGTAATATAATTTACCCGTTTTAGGATATTTCAGCTCATGGTGGAGAATGAAAAGTGCTGTGGTAGTTTTAGCTTCTGTATGCTCAGTGTGGACTGATCAGGTGGGCAGGCAAGTGGCAAATGGGATTCAATCCGTTCAGGTTAAACATGGTGAGGGAGTATGCCATGATTAGGAGACACTGAAGTGCGTAGACAGGGCATTCGTAAAGTGCGAAGTATAGATATCATAGCTAGGCTATTAGCAGAAACAAGAAAGCTTGGCATGAAAGAGTTAACTAGCTCGTACACTTGTTAAACTTTTCTTTCTGCAGAGCCACCTGACCCACCTGAGCTGGAGATCAGAGAGGTGAAGGCACGTAGCATGAATCTCCGCTGGACTCAAAGATTCGATGGAAACAGTCTGATCCTTGGCTTTGACATTGAATACAAGAATAAATCAGGTTTGGATACTTCCTGTAATCACTGGAATGACTCTTGCCTGTCCTATCCTGCAGTGTGTCTCCTGTTAGCATCAAGTGTCCATTTCATTTCCATCAATTCCTCCCCAGCCTGGTGGTTCACAGCCTCAGTGTTCTGAACTAAGCTTTCACCGCAGGGTTAAGTAAACTCTCTGAGGGGACACAGATTTGAGGTTTTGGGCCAGACCTACATTGTGATGGAACGTGTTACTCCTCACTGGGGTAACACACTGGAAACCCAGCCCCATTATTCCTGAAGTTGTCACAAAAGTTAAAGATTTTATCCAACTATTCAAGGTCTCCAAATTACCTCTCAGGTAGACTCAGGTTAACAGAAATGATGACCAGGTTTCTGTACTTGACAAGAACTAATTTTCTTACAGATAAGTAGACTTTAACTATGAACCGTCGACGTACAATTACACCAGTTAAATGCTGACTACCTTCTGATACCCCTACACACACATACACAGACTGACAGAGAGAAACAGAAACACATTGATGTTATAAGCAGAAGGAACAAAACTGGGGAAGCAGTTCAATGATGCCAGTCCATAGGGTTTGCTGAGATGATCCTTTTGTTTGCCGGGACTTGCTGTTCTTCCATCTCTTTTCTTCAGCACTTCTTCCACTCCTTCACAGGAGTACTGATTATAATGCAAAGTCTCTCAATTACTGGTTACAGACCACAACTTGCTGCAATTGGTGAGGTAAAATAATCCTTCCTTAGACTTTAGGTATTTTACTGGAGAGAAAGACACACCTTCTGTCCTTTACAGCAATCCCAAGGCTTCTGCCAGTATTGTGCATATCCACAAGCTGTTAGCTACCTAGGAGCCAACCAGATACTTATAGTCAGGCTGATAGCCTGTGGCATCCACGACTGGTTACAACTCCAATGCTATTGTCAGCTGAGTCTCACTTTGTATACGGCCCCTGGTGCCAACCCATCTGCAAACAACTTCCCCATTGCTTGAATAAAGCAAACGCCATATGCAATGACATTCAGTAACTTGCTTTTTAAAAGGACAACAATTACTTCCACGATCATTGGTTTTAAAACAGTCCTTTTCCACTTTGAGTCCACAATCAAAAATAAAACAAATAGAAAGAGACAGTCTTTACAAAAGAAGAATGTTTTATACAGCGAGTGGTTGTGAAGGTGTATGAGAGTGGTGGTAAAGGAAATCAGTAACAGTTTCAAAAGGGACTTGTCACTTGAGGGACTCCTGGGTAGAAGGGGTGAATGGAAATGACTGGATTGCTGTACAGAAACTGGCATAGTCTTGATGGACCAAATGGCCTCTTTTTGTGCCCAATACAGCACAATGACACTGCATCCTCTGCATCATCAAGACCACCTACTTTCACCTTCTTAATTTATTTCAGTCCATGTATATCTTATCTTCAATTTCAAATTTTTCAATATTTTCCTGGCAATCACACAGCCTGTATTCTTCCATCAGTGCGAACTGAACCCCTACTGTTCTGCAGTTTTCCTAATTTGTACCCACTGTACTCACTGAATGACATTCATTCCAAGTGCAATGTATGAACCCCGCTGATGGTAATACCAGACAAGTCAGATTCCAGATTAAAATCTGTCTTGATCAACTATAAATTTTATTTTTGTGATTTGGCACCATGTTGGTCAGTTACAAGATCAGTGTACTTTTAGAGAAAGAACAGGAGTTTATTACACAAAAGGAACAAACTCTATATAAAAAATATATAAAAGCTCTTATCACAAACAGAAAGTGCGAGATTCACCTCCTTTTTTCTCAGCAATAATCTTTGCAGATACTCAACCTATTGAATTATCAGTCCTAACTTCACTTTAAAATTCATAATTAACCAATGAAGTCACAATTTTTTAACTTTCTGCTCATTCACCAGATGTAATTCTCTCTGTCTCACCCACATATGCTAACCCATTAACACTTTCTCAATGAAGTGAAGGAAAATCCAGCCCTATTGTCTAGAACTGTTAACCCAGCATAAGACATCTTCCCAGTTCTGTTGGCCTGAAAACTTGCATAAACTAAAAACAACTGCCCTTCTGCTAGAATTTCTTCTGAATTCAAACTACTTGTGGCCCCTGGCCATCTGTCTCTTTTGTAGCTCATAGAAATTCCACTTAATAATTATCCTAGTAATTTTCTCCCCCGCTAGTTTGCTAGTTGTTTAACTAAGTTCAAATGCATTCTTGAAAATGCTGTTCTCTACTCTGTGTTCAAAATATTTTTTAAAATCATTTGTGGGATGTGAGTGTTGCTGACTGGGCCAGCATTTATTGCCCGTCCCTAGTTGCCCTTGAAAAGATGGTGGTGAGCTGCCTTCTTGAACTGCTGCAGTCCACATGCTGTAGGTTGACTCACAATGCCATGAGGGAGGGAATTCCGGGATCTTGACCCAGCAACAGTGAAAGAAAAGCAATGTATTTCCAAGTCAGGATGATGAATGTGTTGGAGGGGAACTAGCAGGAGGTGGTGTTCCCATGTATTTACTGCCCTTGTCCTTTTAGATGGAAGTGGTTTTGTGTTTGGAAGGTGTTGTCTAAGGACCTTTGGTGAATTTCTGCAGTGTATCTTGTTGATAGTACACTGCTGGTACTAAGTTGCATTCATCCAGGTAAATGGGAAGTATTCCATTGCATTCCTGACTTTTGTAGATGATGAACAGACTTTGGGGTGTCAGGAGGTGAGTTACTCACGCATTATTCCTAGGTCTGTCGCCTGTTCTTGTCACCGCTGTGTTTATACGTGAGTCTAGTTGAGTTTCTGGTCAACGGTAACCTCCAGGATGATGATAGTGAGGGATCACTGATGGTAACACTATTGAATATCAAGGGGCGGTGGTTAGTTTGTCTCTTATTGGAGATGGTGGTTGCCTGGCATTTGTGTCGTGTGAATTACTTTCCTTTAAAAATATAGGTTGCCTTCACAGAACTAAAAACAATAATCCATTTGAAATCTACTTTAGAAACATGTATCCAAACAATAATATATTATAAACTTTCATCATACTTCTCAAACTCAAATCCTCCCATGATTTTCCCTTTTTTTAAAAATCTCTGTAACCTCTTCCAGCCCTTCAAACCTTTGAGAATCATGCATTTCTCTAACTCTGGACTTTTACATATCAGCTGTTACCTTCACTGTACCAGTTGTGAGCACTCCTTCACTGCATGTGCATTAATCTCTGGAATTCCCTTGATAACCCTCTCTGATTCTCTGCTCTTCTTTGTTTTGAGATTCCTCTTTGAACCAATAATTGAGTTGGCTGCCCTGGTTCTTCCAGCTTTGGATTGATGTGAAATTTTCTTTGTTGGTGCTCCTGTGAAACTCCTTGTAGCCTTTCATTATGTAAAAGGTGCTACGTAAATGCAGTTTTTGTGTATGTTCAGTGTCCCCCTCCAGCATAAGAAACACTGAACCTTTATGGTTTGCTAGCAAGATGATCTCGTTTCCTGGATCACCATGTAGAAATAGAGACCCAGTACAGCAGATATTGTTCATCACTCCCTGAATTCAGAGAATCCCTTTAAAATTGCCATTTAAGCCATGTTTAAAAAAACTCAGTCTGTCTCCAGTGTTTTATCATTACTCAGAATGTCTAATTGAAAATTTTAATTCATTGCTAGAAATTTAAATCCTGTTGCTGCCAAACTGGGAGAGATTAAAATATGATTAAATTTAGCAAATTAATATTGTTCAAGAACTGCAAATATTAATTATATGCAGTGTACCCTATGAGAGTTTGATAAGATTTGTGAGCCTTTCATTTATCATGCTTGTGCATAATAAATTCTAATCTGGCAAGTTATTTTGTTGTGGTCAATTCATGCAGAAATGTAATGCACTTCTATCATGCTTATAGGTGTAAATACATCAATTTAAGAAAAGTCTTTGGCTGTGAGATTTCCATTGCCAGGATCTATATCTGTTGGATTTGAGTAAAATTACTGTTAGTTTGTATAAAGGTAGTTGATGAGGCATTGTTTCCTGATAGTTCTCAGATTACCTTGTTCTTAATGCAGCTATTGTCAGTTTCATCTGAGGGTCCGGATAAGTGTTAAATTAAACATAGGGACAAGTTTCTTTCCATTTACATATTTATAATGTATCTGTAGAAACTATTTATTTTTATTTTACATTGTTTTCAATTGTGGACTGAATTGGGGAAAGGACTGTTTTACAATAAAGGACTGAGGAAGGAATTGCTGTACTTTTAAAAAGCAAGTTACAGAATCTCATTGTTGGTCAAGTTTGCACTACTGCTTTGTACAAGAAGGTGTTTGTCAATCGACTGGCACCAGGGAGTATATACAACGTGAATTTTGGCTGGCAGCAGGTTGCTGATTAGTTTGCGGAGCTGTTACCAGTGTGGATGACAAAGGGCATCAGCCAACAACAACAGTCTGATTGGCTCCTGGGTGGTTGAACATCTTGTGGGTGTGAACAATCCAGGGAGAAGCCCTTGGGCCTCTGGGAGGGAGATTTGCTGTCTCTCCCTTTCTCTCTCACTCACTCTCTCTCTCTCATTGTCTCTCTCTCTCTCTCTCCAGTAAAATATGTGAAGCTAAAAAAGCCAGATTTTTTCTCCCATCAGTTTCTATGAGCAGTTACCTCTAACCTGTAAGTCAGAGATTTTATAATTTGTGAACTAGTCATTCTGTGCCTCCCATGAATAAATGAAAGAACCTGAAAGAAAAGCTTAGAGAACTGAAGGAATTGGGAAACAAAAGGAAATCCTCCATTGAATCCTGACAACTGGTGCCTATGAACTGTATCATCAGTACTTTTTCCCCTTCATCCATAATATCAGTGTTTGTGCGTGTGTGTGTGCGTGTGTGTGTGTGTGCGTGTGTGTGTGTGTGCGTGCGTGTGTGTGTGTGTGAGAGAGAGTGTGTGTGTGTGCGTGTGTGTGTGAGAGAGAGTGTGTGTGTGTGTGCGTGTGTGTGAGAGAGAGTGTGTGTGTGCGCGTGTGTGTGTGAGAGAGTGCGTGTGTGTGAGAGAGAGTGTGTGTGTGCACGTGTGTGTGCGTGTGTGCGTGTGTGTGCGTGTGCGTGTGTGTGCATGTGTGAGAGAGAGTGTGTGTGCGCGTGCGTGTGTGCGTGTGCGTGTGCGTGTGTGTGTGCGTGTGTGTGTGAGAGAGTGTGTGTGTGTGTGCGTGTGTGTGAGAGAGAGTGTGTGTGTGCGTGTGCGTGTGTGTGCGTGTGTGTGTGTGTGTGCGTGTGTGTATGTGCGTGTGCGTGTGCGTGTGCATGTGTGTGGGTGGAAACAGTAGAGTATTACAGAAACAAAAACCAAAATAACTGCGGATGCTGTAAGTCAGGAACAAAAGCAGAAGTTGCTGGTAAAGCTCAGCAGGTCTGGCAGCGTCTGTGAAGAAAAGATCAGAGAAGTTCTGAGGAAGGGTCACCGGACCCGAAATGTTAACTCTGACTTTTTCTTCACAGATGCTGCCAGACCTGCTGAGCTTTTCTAGCAACTTCTGTTTTTGTTCATGCAGAGTATTAACGTGTAGAGTTATATGTTGATAGTTCATTCTTGTTTACCTGTAATTAGAATCCATTTATTTATAATAAATAGTTGTTCTTGTGAAGAACAGAAACCTGGTCCCTGTTTCTTCTGTTGACCTGAGACCATCAGAGAAATAAATTGGAAGCCTTGCATACTTTAATAGAGATTTTCAGGAATTGGAGCGCTGGATTTCCAGCACACTACCCCAATTGAGTTTTAACAGTTACATTTTCTAAGTAGTTTATACTGCCTGTATGGGCATTTACATTACATCAGGTCCAGTAGCTAATGTTTTGATAAGAATTTCCCATTATGAAGCTACCTGATGTGTAATCACACCTGTAACAACTCAGTTACAGCCCTTAGAATAAGCTTCAAAAGATATTGATCCAATCCCTATGCCCAGAACAGCATCAAAGCATTGTGGGGCTTGCATTCTGCCCTGAATTTGCAATGGAACAATGAGCAGATCTGCTCGTATCCCCATTCAACTGCAGGTGTGCTGTGCAGTAAAAGCAAGTCCTTAGCTCACTGTCTCCTGATATTTCCTGTTAGCTTTAACCAGACAGAGGAAGCGTTGCTCTCTCAGACACCTCGCTGGAGATTGTCGACGGGAGAATATGAAGCCAGGTTTCCCCGATAGACTCTCCTGTTGATTTAATGCTGGGTTTTCACATTAAAAAATGGCAGCAATCAATAATTGGAATTGACAAATGTGAATAATTCGGCAGATTTGAAACCTAGTGCTTAAAAGGTTGAATTAACAATGAAGTTGAATTATCAATGGGTTTGAATGAAGCAATTTGGAATCTGCTGGAGTTGATTGTAGTAAAATAAGCAGCAGAAGTTCATTCTTCAACAGTTTAATATACATGCAAAGTAATGGTGGTAATAAAAAAAACCTCAGGACATCCTGGAGGACTTAAGTTCCAATTTCATACTTTAAGGTGTAATTACAGTGATGGTAGAATCTAAAGGTGACGTATTCTTTTGACTGCAAGCCTTTAAGATGAAAATACCTTTTTGCTCAATAGCTATGAAGAGTGAATGATTATCTCTTTCAGTCTTTCTTTGGTTTTCATGTACAGTCTCTGATGGCAAAGACATTTACAAAAAAAAATTAAAAATGCTTACTTTTTTCTTCGGCAGATTCCTGGGATTTAAAGCAGAGCACCCGAAATATCAATCCAACCATAAACCAAGCCAACATTGTTGATCTGCATCCGGCCTCTGTTTACAGTATAAGAATCTACTCCTTCAACAAGATTGGCAGGAGTGAACCCAGCAAAGAGTTAACTGTTAGCACAGAGGAAGCAGGTACGGAGTGTGACGGGGATAGGGCAACCATCTTTCACCATCAACAGATAACCAGAACCTACAAATTGCACACTTTTGATTGAGTTTGATTGCAGAATGACTTTAATGAAAAGCGAGAGAGTTCACCTCATTGGCTAGGCTTAAGTGTTAATTCCAGGCACCCCTCTTTGGGAACGAAGTTAAGGCCTTTGAGAAACATAAACACCAATTGCTGGAAAAGCTCAGCAGGTCTGGCAGCATCTGTGGAGAGAAATCAGAGTTAACATTTCGGGTTCAGTGACGCTTCCTCAGAACTGTCCGCCCACTCTAATGTTAACTCTGATTTCTGTCCACAGATGCTGCCAGACCTGTTGAGTTTTTCCAGCAATTTCTGTTTTTGTTCCTGATTTACAGCATTCGCAGTTCTTACGGTTTTTATGAAGGCCTTTGAGAGGTTGCTGCTGAAGAGTTTTACTGAGATAGGGACAGTGATGGTGGCATGGTTAGCTCTGCTGCCTCACAGCACCAGGGACCCAGGTTTGATTCCACCCTCAGGTGACTGCCTGTGTGGAGTTTGCACATTCTCCCTGTGTCTATGTGGGTTTCCCCCAGGTGCTCTGGTTTCCTCGCACAGTCCAAGGATGTGCCGGTTAGTTGGATTAGCCATGCTAAATTGCCGGTAGTATCCAGGGAGTAGAAATGCAGGATTACAGGGAAAGGGTAAGAGGGTGGGTCTGAGTGGGATGCTCTTCAGTGGGTTAGTGTAGACTTGATGGGCCGAATGAGCTTCCACACTGTAGGGATTCTATGATTCTATTCTATGAGGGACTTCAGTTCATTAAGATATTGGAGAAGCTGTGATTTTCCTTTTTAGAGTAGAGAAGGTGACAGACATGTTCAACATCTTGAAAATTGTTATGAAGCAGGGAGAAATTCTTTCCAATGACAACTGAGGACATAGATTTATGGTTGTTGGCAAAAGACCCAGAGGTAATATGAAGACTAGAAAATTGTGCAGTGAGTTTGAATGATTGGATTCACTGCCTGAAAAAGCAGAGGAAACGGATTCCGTCAAACTTTCAAAAAAGAATTCAACAAATACCTGTAAGGAGAAGAAACAGTGAAAGGAGATGGGGAAAGTTGGGGGATTGGGACCAATTGCACTGCTCTTTCAAAAGCCAACACAAGAACAATGGGCTACAATGCCCCACTTCTGCATTGTGTTGTTGTATTCTTTAAATATAAAGTTCTGAGTAAGAACATAATAAGTAGAAATGGGTATGGGCCATTCAGCCCGCAAACCTGTCCCTCCATTTAATAAGATGATGTCTGATCAGCTGCAGGCTTTAACTGTTCTTTTGTGCCATCTTATCATAACCCTCAGTACCTAATATTTAAAAAATCTACCCGCCTACTTAGTGATCTAGCCTCTATGACTCTCTGGGGTAGAGAATTCCATGTACACATTGTTCTCTAGGAGAAGAAATTCCTTTGTTTCTCAGTTTTAATTGAGAATCCCCTTGTTCTGTATATATATCACTTAGTTTGAGCCCCCCTATTAATGGGAACTTCTTCATAACATCTACTACCAAGCCCCCCTCAGAACCTTGCATGTTTAAATAAGATCACTGCTCATTCGTCTAAACTCTAATGAATAAAGGTGAAACCAGCTCAGTCATTTATGGTAAGCCAACCCCTTCATTCTAGGATTCAGCATAGTGAAGGTCATTTGATCAGCTTGCAATGTTAATGCTTCCTTTCTTAAATACAGGGACCAAAACTGTACACAATACTCCAGGTGCAGCCCACCACTATCCTGTACAGTTGAAACAAGGCTTCCCTGATTTTAAACTTCAACTCCCTATCACTAAAGGCCAAAATTCCATTCGCATTCCTAATTATCTGCTGCACTTGTGTACCAACTTGTGTTTCGTGCACGAGTACATCCGTGTTCCCCTGCACTGTTCTATTTTGGTGTCTCCCTCTATTTTGATAACAAACTACCTTTTAGTTCTTCCTAATAAAATACCTCATGCCTTTCTGCATTAACGTTAAAACGTGAATATTTTCAAGAAGTTGAATTATTTCTCAGGGCTAAACAGATCATTGGGTTTGGGGAGCAGATGGGAACAGGGTACTTAGATGATCAGCCATGATCGTATTGAATGGTGAAGCAGGACCAATGGTTGAATGGTCTACTTCTAATCCTAATTTCTTTGTTTGTACATTAAACTCTATACGCCAAGATTTTTGCCCAATTAGTCAACCTATCTAAATCTCCTTCCACTTTCATGATATTGTCTTCACAACATGCCCTCCCATGTGTTATTGTACTGTCAGCGAATTTGGATACATTACACTCTACCCCTTTTCCAAGTCATTAAAATAGATAATAAATAATTAAGGACCTAGGACTACCCCTTGTGGCATTCACTAGTTATGTTTTTCTAACCTGAAAAAGGCAATTAATCCTGACTCATTTTCTTCAGTGTGTTAGCCAATCCTCAACCCATGCAAATACATTGTTCCCTAATACCAAAAGCTTCTATCTTGTATGATAACCTTTTACATGGAACTTTATTGAATGCCTTCTGGAAATCCAAAAACACTGTATCTACCAGTTTCATTTTTATCAATTCTTCTTGTTGTTTATTCTCAAAGAATTCTGACAAATTTGTGACATATGATTTCCCTTTGACCAAACCATTTTGACGGTGTTAGATTGCAATCAGCTTTTCAAAACATCCTGGTGTTTCTTCATTAGTAATGGTCTCTAGCATTTTCCTGATGAGTGATGTTTTGCCTCACCGGCTTATAGTTCCCTGCTTTCTGTCTCCATCCCTTCTTGAACAGGGATCCTATAGTTTTCCAATTGGTTATCCTCCTGGAATTTGGTAAGTTCTGGAATGTTTTGACCAATGTCTCCACCTTCTCTGCAGCCACTTCCTTTAAAACACTTGGATCGTGTGATCCTTCTTAGTTGCATGATGTAACGCTATTATTGAGACATTGGTGAGACTTTGAATTTATCTTGATTATTTTTCAGGTGGAACCTGTTTTCAACAACCAGAACTTGTTGTCATGTAGTCATGTAGTCACATGAAGTGTCTTTCTTGTACATTCACTGATGATGTGCAACTCTGAAAAATGTCGTAATGCCATTGTGGCATTGAAAAAAAAAACTATTGATTGTTAAATGAAGAGTGTAAGTCTGGTGACCTATTTGTGGGAGAGAATTTAGCTCTCACTCGTGGTGTGTGAACACCTGCAAATCAATGGACAACAAAACACCATGCTGCATATATCTGAGGTCACTGGAGCATCACAGTCTGTACAATTACACCCCACCATGCATTCTCCCTGAAGAAGGGAGAAATTTTGCTGAAAACCTAGACAAAGTAGGGGAAAAGTAAATAATCTCCAACCCCCTTGGGCAATAGAACCCTAGTCCGGAAGGTCACTTTGACCTTGATAAATGTTCCGTGATACCCACCTCTTCGGCATCTCTGCCCCATCCAGAAAAAAGTCCAATTCATTTTTGAAAGAATGAGTGCTCATTGCATAATTGGCAGTCAGTTTCTCTGCTGTAGTTTTGTATGCCACTCTCATCTATATTGCACTACCCTCACACATGATCTACTGGAGCTTGTTAGTAGTCACTGTGTAGTTTCTGTCATCAAACTACGTCTAGGTCAGCCCCTCTTTTGCTGCTCTCCACTTTGCCTTTAAAAAGAGACCTTTGCATCTTTTCAGCTCGGATCAAATGGCTAAAATACTGGCATTTTCTTTGAGTGGATATCACCTTTTAGAGTTCTTTTTACACTTGCAATTAAAGTACCTCTCTCCTAGCACCTAGTTCACTTCTGGCCCTACACAGCCTGACATTGGGGAACCCTGCTCTTTGCTAATTTTTTTTTTTGAAACTGTCGACAAATCTTGCTTAGGCTAACTTCAATTCTCTGTTAGTATTGGCAATAGGTAGGCCTTGGGTCCTATTTAGACAACAGGGAGCTCTCCGTGGTGCTGATTAAGTACCGCGGGAGATTTACCCAAATCTGTTATTGTTAAAAAATGGCTGTTTGTCATTGTGAAGATGTGCTCAGGGCTGTTTAACATATTTATGGACTCATCGACTGGTTCAATGTGAATGCAGCTGAATCACTGTCTCAAAAATGTAGGTTTTATTAATTACCTTCAGTTTGGGTTGTAATTGAAATATTTTTGGTAGTCACGTATGACCAGAAGACCACATCAATTATTATATACCTTTTGATCAATTCTCATTAAGTCTTTGCACCAATAATAACCCACATATTGAGAGCTATATCTCAAAATTCCATTGTAGGAAATCATGTTTCTTTTCTTGGAAAGGAAGGGAAACTAGGTCCCTGGGTCACTGATAGGCCTGACCAGGTAAGGATGACAGTTTCCTTCCCTAAACAATATTAGTGAACTGGAAGAGTTTTCTTTTTAACCACATTTGACAATGGTTTCATTGGTCATCATTAGACTCTCAATTCCAGACTTTTATTGAATTCCATTTCCAACATTTGCCACGGTGGGATTTAAACCCAGGTTTCCAAAACATTAGCTGCATTGTTGTATTAATAGTCTAGCAATAATGGCACTATGCTATCACCTCCCCAAGATTTGCCTCATCAAATTTCTGAGTCTCTGACGGCCTGTCACAGTGCTAATGGTTCAGAGTTGGTTCTGTTGATTGGGATTAACACAGAGTGACTCCTGTTTAACATACCATACAATGGGTAGCAAATCCAAAGACTCAACATTCCTCAGTTGTGGAATAGGATTTCAAACTTTAACTATTGATCCAGGGATAAGTACAACTAAACTCGCATCCATCCATGCATATGACAATAAATTGTTTTTGTGAAGCATAATTCCCTTCGTTGCTGTGGATGTATCACAAGTAGCTATTTTAATCGTTTTTCTTGGTTCTCCGATGAATATGCAGTAGCTTAACTACTAGGAGAACTTTTGTTGTTTGATATGAATACCCACCAGTGCTAGTGTGGAGGCAGCAGCTGTCGAACTATGAACAATAAGTGTAATCCATTTCACCAAAATATGAAATGGAAGTATTCTTTAAAAACTGGATCATTGGTGAATGGTGTAAGGATAGACATAATGTAATAAGATCCTTTACGCTGCCTGTAAGGTTAATTGCCTTTGGGTCTGTGCTGTCATATCATTATTTTCAATAAATTTAACAATGTAATCTTTGACTGCTTTTAAAATATGTTCCTCAGTTCCCTTCTTGAAGATATTGACTTTCTCGAGTCCCTCCCCTCCCCCGACCGCCTCCCAAAGCCAGCCCAGCTCGTCCCCGCCTCCCTAACCTGTCCTTCCTCCCACCTATCCCCTCCTCCCACCTCAAGCCACACCCACATCTCCTACCTACTAACCTCATCCCGCTCGCTTGACCTGTCTGTCCTCCCTGGACTGACCTATCTCCTCCCTAACTCCCCACCTACACTTACTGGCTCCATCCCCGCCTCTTTGACCGGTCTGTCTCCTCTCCACCTATCTTCTCCTCTATCCATCTTCTATCCACCTCCCCCTCTCTCCCTAATTATTTCAGAATCCCCATCCCCTCCCCCATTTCTGGAGAAGGGACTAGGCCCGAAACGTCAGCCTTCCTGCTCCTCTGATGCTGCTTGGCCTGCTGTGTTCATCCAGCTCTACACCTTGTTATCTCAGATTCTCCAGCATCTGCAGTTCCTACTATCTCTCAAACTAAATGTCACTTTGATTTAAAAGTCAGTTCCTCCTTACCACTGGTGAAAGGTCATTGATTCCTGCCTCAATCCAGCACACAATCTGGCTGAATGCTTTTGTGCAGTACTGAGAGAGTGCTGTACAGTTAGTGGTGTTATTCTGGTATAATGTTAAACTGAGGCACCATCTCCTTCTTCAGGTGGTCTTGAAAAATCCCATAGATTTTCTTTTGAAAAAGAAGAGCAACATTCTGGACAATAAGTATCCTCTACACGTCATCATTGAAAATAACTGGTCATTTTTCACCATTGTTTCTGAGAACTTTTTTCTCTTTATTCATTCATGGGATGAGTGCGTCGCTAGCTAGGCAGCATTTATTGCCCATCCCTAATTGCCCAGAGGGCAGTTATGAGTCAACCACATTGCTGTGGGTCTGGAGTCACATGTAGGCCAGACCAGGGGAGGATGACCATTTCCTTCCCTAAAGGACATTAGTGAACCAGATGAGTTTTTCTCAACAATCAACAATGGATTCACGGTCATTGTTAGGTTCTTAATTCCAGATATTTATTGAATTCAAATTCCTCCATCTGCCATGGCAGGATTCAAACCCAAGTCCCCAGGACATTATTTGAGTCTCTGGACTAACATAATACCACTAGGATAATACCGCTAGGCCATCACCTTGCTATAGTGAATTGGGTTGTAGGGAATTTTTTGAAAAAGTAGCAGTGTCTATCAATTGAAAGTAGTTAATTGGCCGTGGATGCACTTTGGGAAGATTCTGGATCTCCCTTCTTTTGGCATATTGACTTTTGCTGTTGCTTGCCTTCTCCTCTCTCAAAACTCTTGAGGCCAGTTAGAAGCTTCAAGACTGAGGTTGTTGTATTTTTGTTAAGTAAGGTAATTGAGCAATGTGAAGCAAAGGTGGATAAACTGAATTGGGGTACACAGCAGCCTTGATTTAACTGAATAGTAGAGCAGGTCCAAGAGGATCTCCTGTCCCTGATATTCCAAATGATTTGTCCATGGTTCATTGGACTTTTTCTGTACCTACGCACGGGGAGCATGGAAAAGCAAAAAATGAAAAGGAACAACAGTGTATTTGAGATAACAAGGTGTAGAGCTGGATGAACACAGCAGGCCAAGCAGCATCAGAGAAGCAGGAAAGTTTCGGGTCTGGACCCTTCTTCAGAAACAGTGTGTTTGTTGTCTGCCCGTCATAACTCCAGAGACTGTACCTGTTCACAAAGCAGAATTGTTGAACAGAGAGCTTCAAAGGCTGGATTCTGGGATCTACAGTCTCAGTACTTGGTCTTAACCATTACTGGCTTCCTCTCTAGTTCTGCGGTTGCTAAATAGTTGTCATGTCCAATGTACAACCTTCAGATTCTGCCAAATGTGGGGCAAGTTGTGCTCGAAGGGCTAGTTAGAAGGGTTGTTTGCGGGTTCATGTGCTCCTTCTCTTGCCTTGTTTCTGGAGATGTCTCTTGACATGTTTTGAGGTTTCCTGAATGAACCTTCTCCATCATGACCAGTCAGAAACAATGGTTTAGCATGCGTTGGCAGACGTGATTGATAACATCCCTAAGAAGTTTCTGCTCCTATCCTGGGGACCTCCAGCTATGACTACACTCTGAGTAGAACAATTGCTTCATGAGTCTGGCATCAGGAATATCAGCAAGATGGACAAGCTGGACCAAGTGGTCTGTTTCAGTGCTGTACAACTCTGACTCTACGCCTCAAAGGCCCACAGGACTCTCATGGTCCAAGGTGCTTTTGATTTGCAGACATGCAATGTTGCTTTAGTTGACCGAAACAAGAAGGAATATAGTGAAGGATTTATCTCTTGTATTTTAATCAATAAATTAAAACAGGACAAGTTTTATTTTTTTGAATATAATGTAGGGATACTGAGATGAGGTTCAGAAACAGATGATGATAAATCCACAGGATTTGACTCATGTGGAAATTGAATGAATGAGTGCATTGTCTCTGTCAATGACTCCAATTTGTAATTTCTGAATGTTTCATCTGTTCATTATGTGCTTCAAAAACCAAATAAGTGCAATTTTAGAAGCCTTAAGACAGCATTTTAGACGGGCAAAGCAAAAAATACATTTATGACAAAAATGCGCTCCGCGAGGTTAAGATTGAAGTATATCTGAACTCTAGGAAACACAAGTGTAAGCAGTAACTAGATTTGGATTTCTTGTAAAAACAAAAGTGTGATGAAAGTCTCAAACTCCAGAAAAGTTTAAAGAAAGAAGTAACTTGCACTAATGAAATACATTTCATGTCCTTGTTTGATATAAGTTTTGCAATTTAAATATATTTTAATGAAATCTATTTGAGAGTTTGGATATGAGCTTCCAGCATGTGGGTTTTGATTTATGTACCTGAAAGGGTTTAATGATTTATTTCTAAGTATCCCTATAACCATAACCATTTATTTCAAAAACAAAACACAGTCAAAGAGAGAGTTCTTAGGAGGTTAATAGGAATTTCTTTCTACTGGAGAGTTTTACTAGCAAATAAAGTATAAAGTTGTGCAATATGCTTTAGGTTTGGAAGGTCGGAGACTTTATTTTCATGTTAATATGTCAAACATCCATTTAGAAAAAAGCTTTTGGCTTTCAGTTGGTACATTTTTCAGAGTCTTTGTTGAAGCTCGATGTGTAAAACAATTGTTCTTGACGAAAGGAGATAATTTAGAATTATTGACAAATGGGCTACCTCAGTTTAAGGAAGTTCATTTGAGAGTTCCACACCAAAAATGTTTGGTTACTTCTGTTTTACTGTTAAAATCAAATCTGCAGCATTGCATGTTTGTACTTCAGTGAATTAAAACCATGAAATTAATTTCCTATCAAGCCAGATTTCAGTCTATGATCTAATTTGTCCAGTAATAACATCAGCTGAGATAATAATATTCAGAATATTCCAAAGTACTTCATAGTCAACAGAAGCCACTGTAGTGATGATCTAATTTAATGGAACTAGTTGAGGGATAAATGTTGACCAGGACATCAGGAACTCTCCCTGCATGTCTGCGGTTAATAGCATAGTTCTTCTACTTTCATTTCAACATGTAAATGGGGCCTCCATTTATGATTTCATCAGAAAGTATTTCTAACAGTGCAGTGCTCCGTCAGTACTACACTGATGTGCCAGCCTAGAACTGTGTGTTTGGGTTCTGTTGTGTTACATGAGCCCATAGCCTTCTGACTTAGAGACAAGAATAAAACTACTGCTGGCACTAGACTGGTAGACTATCGAAGGGAGGTACCTTCTATGTTAACGTCCATGCAGCAGACTTAGGAGCTTATTGCCTAAGCTTCTCCATCCACTGAACTAATCAGACAACACACAATTTTCCAAAGTACTTGCTGGGGATTTGAAAACTTAAGCCTGAAATGCAGCATTAAAATAATTTATGTGAATGAAGTAATGACAGATTGAAGAAGCAAGGGTTATTCTCCTCAGAGAGAGAATGTTGAGACAAGATTTGATGGAACTGCTCAAAATCACAAAGGCCCTTGACAGAGGAGATAGTGAGAAACTGTTGCCAGTTGGCAGAAGGGCCGAGAGTCAGAAGACACAGATTTACTTTGATTGGCAAAAGAACTAAAAGCAACGTGAGGAAAAGAAGTTGTTCCTTCAGGGAATGATTACAATATGGGATGGACAGCTTGTGAATGGATTTCAAAAGGACATTACAAATGCAGCTGGTAGGAAAAATATTGCAGAGTTATGGGGAAGAGGTGAAGAGACTGGGAGGAGTTAAGTTGATGTTGTAGGGAGCCAGAGCATACTTAAACATGAATTACCGGAGAAACTCAACAGGTCTGGCAGCATCTGTGGAGAGAGAAACAGAGTTAACATTTCCGAGTCCCACTCTGAAGAAGGCTTCCTGGACAAGAAATGTCAACTCTGTTTTGACAGATGCTATCGTACCTGCTGAGTTTCTCCAGCACATTCAGTTTTTATTTGTTTCAGATCTCCAGTATCCGCAGTTCTCCGTTTTATTTTATTGCAGCACAAACTTGAATTGCATCCTTCAGCGTTAACAGTAGTCCAGTATTTGTGTGATCATTATAGAGGATCCAGTGTAGATACCTAACATTGCACCACCATTTTGTCTCTTTCAGCTCCAGATGGGCCTCCTATGGATGTCATATTACAACCCGTCACATCCCAGAGCATCCGAGTAACTTGGAAGGTAATGTTATTCATTGTCATTACAAGCTGTCAAGTCTGTGAAATTCCTGGTCAAATCTCAATTTTAACCCCTCATGCAAGACATCTCTGATAACATTCTCCTTCCCAAAATCCACAAACCTGAAACATCATCTCCCAAACCATCCACAACCTCATCACCTCAGGTGACCTCCCACCCACCGCCTCCAACCTCATCGATCCCCAACCCCGCACCGCCCGCTTCTATCTCCTTCCCAAAATCCACAAACCTGAAAATCCAACGCATCATCCACTGACACTTCCGCCATCTGCAATCAGACCCCACCATCAAAGACATTTTTCCCTCCCCACCCTTAGCTGCCTTCCGGAGGGACCACTCCCTCCGCGACTCCCTTGTCCGCTCCACACTCCCCTCCAGCCCCACCACACCCGGCACTTTTCCCTGCAACCGCAGGAAGTGCTACACCTGCCCCCACACCTCCTCCCTCAGCCCAATCCCAGGCCCCAAGAAGACTTTCCACATCAGGCAGATGTTCACCTGCACATCTGCCAATGTGGTATACTGCATCCGCTGTACCCGTTGTGGCTTCCTCTACATCGGGGAAACCAAGCAGAGGCTTGGGGACCGCTTTGCAGAACACCTGCGCTCAGTTCGCAACAAACAACTGCACCTCCCAGTCGCGAACCATTTCAACTCCCCCTCCCATTTCTCGGATGACATGTCCATCCTGGGCCTCCTGCAATGCCACAGTGATGCCACCCGAAGGCTGCAGGAACAGCAAATCATATTCAGCCTGGGAACCCTACAGCCCAATGGTATCAATGTGGATTTCACAAGCCTCAAAATCTCCCCTCCCCCAACCGCATCCCAAAACCAGCCCAGCTCATCTCCACCTCCCTAACCTGTTTTTCCTCTCACCTATCCCCTCCTCCCACCTCAAGCCACACCCCCATCTCCTATCTACTAACCTCATCCCGCCCCCTTGACCTGTCCATCCTCCCTGGACTGACCTATCTCCTCCCTAACCCCCCACCTACACTCACCTTTACTGGCTCCATCCCCGCCTCTTTGACTTGTCTGCCTCCTCTCCACCTATCCTCTCCTCTATCCATCCTCTATCTGCCTCCCCCTCTCTCCCTATTTATTTCAGAACCCTCTTCCCCTCCCCCATTTCTGATGAAGGGTCTAGGCCCGAAACGTCAAGTTTTCCTGCTCCTATGATGCTGCTTGGCCTGCTGTGTTCATCCAGCCCCACGCCTTGTTACCTCTGATAACATTGTAATGTTTGTTTCAAAATCCTTTGTGAATTTTCCAAACGTCTCCGTCCGAAAGGCGTTATCTCTTTTTGCTTTCTACGGCCAGCTGTAGTACTCGGGTGCCTCACTCAGAATGTCCCTTCTTCGCATGTATGAGCTGGCACACATCGCAAGGGAGCTTCCTATTCAACCATGGGAGGCATCAGTCAATCCTGAACTCACTCTTAACAGTTATTTCAAATTTGGCTGAGGTCAAAATCTGGAAGGTGCCAGTACCAGGCAGACATTGGACCTTAAGGTTACCTTCAGTTCAAAACTGGACCTTTTCAAATTTATTTTGATCTGACAAGTTGCTGCCACTTTCTCTCCTTTAGGTGTACACTCTCCCATTGGTGAGAAACTCTCCCATCGATCACCATACGGGTCTAAACGTTGACTGTCTTTGACATGTTTGGTCGTATTCAAGTCCAATTCCATTTTCACTTAACATCACAAACACACATATACAATACCCAAGAGAGATAGTAGGAACTGCCGATGCTGGAGAATCTGACATAACAAGGTGTAGAGCTGAAGAAGGGTCCAGACCCGAAACGTCAGCTTTCCTGCTGTTCTGATACTGCCTGGCCTGCTGTGTTCATCCAGCTCTACACCTTGTCATCTCTACAACACCCAAGATGGTTTACAGGAAAATGAAGCCACGACCCTTACCAAAACCTATCAAGTTTATCTCTTATCGTCTTGGTGGTTGCATTATTAGAGAATGAGAACGTAAGAAATAGGAGCAGGAGTGAGCCACCTGGCCTCTCGAGCCTGCTCTGCCATTCACTAAGACCAGGGCTGATCTTTTCGTGGACTCAGCTCCACTTACCCGGCCACTCACCATAACTTCACCATTCAAAAATATATCCATCTTTGCCTTAAAAACATTCCATAAGGTAGCCTCAGCTGCTTCACTGGGCAGTAATAACAGTTATTGATGAGCGAAATGAACCACTGACTGTTAGAAGAGGGGCCTGTATTCATTTAGCACCTTCCATGACATGCCAAAGTGATGTTGTTTTGAAGAGTATTCATTGTTGTAGTGTAGGCAATGCAGCCACCAATGGATGCGAAACAATCTCCCACATATAGCAATGTGATAATGATCATCTAAACTGTGGTGTTTACTGAGGGATACATTTCAGCTAGGACAGTTGGGATATCAGAGTATCTTCGTGGTGTGTCCTGGCAATTTTCTCCCTCAGCAAGAAGGATCGTAGTTGAACCCCTTATTCAAATAACAGTAGCGTCTGAAAGCTACTGCCCCAAAACTTCACCGAAGTACCAGCCAGGGTGAAAGTGCTGAGGTCTGTGGGAGTGGGAATTGACTGAATGACATGCAAGTATTACGCAAGCTGATCTTTTCTGTTCAAAGCCCAATAACACCGATACTTACCCCAGGTGAGATCGGTTAGTGCAGCATGAACCAAGGGTCAAAACAAGACCCTTCCTGATCCATGTGATACTGTTCATTAGATGGCCCAGCCTAAGTCTTGAACTGTTGCCTTTGGCTGGCTGTTGTGGGAAGGTGGCAGTGATGCAGTATTGGGAAAAGGAGAATTGGAAATGCAAAGAGAAGAAGTAAAATTCTCAAACAGTTAAAGAAGTTAAAAAAAGAAAATCTTAGCAGGAGAAGGTTATCTAATTAATTCAAGGCATTTTTAAATAAGATTTCAATTAAATAAACCAAAAACTCAATCAGAATTGGTGAACGGATTTTATTCCACATGTGAATCTGCTTGGTGAATAATAAATGAGCAGTTGCAGAGTTAATTTAAAGTAAAACTAAAACAAATGTAATTTATCTTTAATGGGACATTACAGACTCAGAAGGCACACACAATCCTTATTAGTCCATGAATCTTTGCAGAATTATATGAGTTAAGGAAGTGTTTGAACTTAACCTGTGCAAATTAAGACCGTGAGGATGTTTTGTATCTGATTGCATCTTAGGCGCAAAACAAATCAAACGATTCTTAATCATGTTGGTATATTTGTAAAATAAATTTAAATCTTCTGAAAAATCCCCTGATGTCTTAGCAGATAACTTTTTCTTATTTATTCATTCACAGACTATTAGTATCACCAGCTAAACCAGCATTTATTGCCCATCCCTGATAGAGTTTGAGAAGGTGGTGGTGAACGGCTTTGAATAGTTGTAGTCCCGCGGTGCAGGAACACACATAGTGCAGTGTTTGGATTTTAACCCAGTGATAATGAAGAAACAGTGGACATTATTTTCCAAGCTGTGAGTTTGGTGACTTGGGATGGGATGTTATCAGGCTCTGAGCAATGTAGGCTGTTGTCAGATGGGTGACAGAAATGGTGAGCTATTTGGCCAGCCCCATCTCGACACCGAGAACATCTCATTGCATCTTGTATGATTTTTTCAAGTGGTGTGATGAGCTTGTCACTAGGATAGTAGCAAGTTCCCAATTGGTGCTCATTAAACATCTTGTTGACAGCCCAATTTACCGCTAGGTGCAATCTCACTGAACTCACTACTAACAAACCAGCAATTGGCAAAACGTGGCATGGAAATCAGATCTAGTTCTCAGCAGCTTCAACTTGTGCTTGTCCATGGTGGTCACCCGGCATCAACATTGCTGCCACACTCCATGGGCACAGGCCACATGCACCCCAACTCCATGGACATTGACATCAGACATGTGCCAGCCTCTGAATCCTCATGGTTCATCTCCAGTGCATTTCCGGAGCACTGCTGCACTTCAGTGTTACACCTCAGGCCTCATGGTAATGCTGCAGCAAGAACACTGTGCACTCAGGTATATGCCCCCAGCTCATGGACTTGTCCAGGCTGTATCTCTGGACTCTTTACTTGCCATGATACTGTTCACTCACTCTGAGCCTAACTGGTTGCTCACAGTGTACTTGCTTTGCCTTTTTTTCACATTGATCCCTCAGCCAGAGATACCAGGTTCATATTACTAATGCCCTGCCATGCAACTTAGCACAGTCACAAAGCCAGAATGGCAGCAGACTTCAGTTCAGTTCAGGGAGATGGCCTTTGCTCAGGGGATTCCAGCATAGGTCAACGCAGCCTCTGAGACCAGTTAACACCCTGTGTCGGGCAGTCAGATTCAGGATGCTGTCCACATAAGGGGTGAAGAGCCCATGGACATTCTGCCCACCACCCGACTTGACTCTTTCTGCCCCATTGCAGGCTGCTTTCCTCCTGGAATGGGAAAGAGAGGCAGGTATTAGTGGGTTGGCACTGCTGTCAATGTTGGCACAGATGGGGAGATTTCCCACGCGAGTGAGTAGGCAGGGCAGCGGGCATGCAGCATCAGTGATATCACAGTTTGGGATGGGTGAGGACAAGTGAGGAAGATATTGCATGTATTTGTGAGGGTGGCAGAGCATGTGCCTTGGAGGAAGGTGGGTCCAGAAGCAGAGATAAGGTGAGTGTGAAATATCGGAGAGAAAATGTTGGTATTTATGCTGGCAGTTCTGCTGGGAAAGGGCATTGACCTTCTTTCGACAGCAGTGGGCATCCCTCCATGTGAACGAGACTGCTGTAACGTAGGTGACAACCTCAGACCAGGCTGGCATGGTCCAGTATTGTGGCCTCCACTGCTGGCCTTGGGAGAAGAGGAAGTCTTGCCCATGCCCCACCCAGGCCAGAACCATGCTTACAAAGTAGGGCACTGATATCTCCCGAGCTGCCATGTCCAGAGCAAATGTCAGGAACTGTGCTGGAAACTGTGGACCGGCAGTGTCCAGGTACACAAAGGGGTCTTTCCCAGGATGGCAGCTGGTGACAAGTGGTGTCCCGCGAGGGTCAGTGTTGGGACCACAACTTTTCACTTTATACATTAATGATCTAGATGAAGGCACTATGGCCATTCTGGCTAAATTTGCAGGTGATACAAAGATAGGTGGAGGGATAGGTAATATTGAGGAGGTGGGGAGGCTGGAGAAGGATTTGGACAGGTTAGGAGAGTGGGCAAAGAAGTGGCAGATGGAGTACAACATGGGAAAGTGTGAGGTCATGCACTTTGGTACGAAGAATAAAAGCATGGACTAATTTCTAAATGGGGAGAAAATTCAGAAGTCTGAAGTGCAAAGAGACTTGGGGGTTTTAGTCCAGGATTCTCTCAAGGTAAACTTGCAGGTTGAGTCAGTAGTCAGGAAGGTAAATGCAATGTTGGCATTTATTATGAGAGGACTTGAATATAAAAGCAGGGATGTACTACTGAGGCTTTATATGGCTCTGGTCAGGTCACATTTGGAGTAATGTGTGCAGTTTTGGGCCCCATATCTCAAGAAGGATATACTGGCCCTGGAGCGGGTTCAGATGAGGTTCACGGGAACGGTCCCAGGAATGGAAAGCTTAACATATGAGGAACGTTTGAGGACTCTGGGACTATACTCCTTGGAGTTTAGAAGGATGAGGGGCGATCTAATGGAAACTTACAGAATACCGAATGGCTTGGACAGAGTGTATGTTGGAAAGATGTTTCCGTTGGTAGGAGAGATTAGGACCTGAGAGCACAGACTTAGAGTAAAGGGAAGACCTTTTAGAATGGAGATAAGAAGAAACTTCTTCAGCCAGAGACTGATGAATCCATGGAATTCACTGCCACAGAAGGCTATGGAGGCCAGGTCATTGAGTACATTTAAGACTGAGTTGATAGGTTCTTGATTATCAAGGGGATCAAGGATTATGGGGAGAAAGCAGCAGAATGGGGTTGAGGAACTTATCAGCCATGATTGAATGGCAGAGCAGACTTGATGGGCCGAATGGTCTAATTTCTGCTCCTATGTCTTTTGGTCTATGGTCTTATGATCTTATTTCAGAAAATTTTGTTTTCTTCTAAAATTTGCCTCTTACTCAGTTACCTGTGCATTTCATCAACATGCTTATCAGCCATGATTGAATCGCGGAGCAGACTGGATGGGTCAAATGGCCTAATGTCTGCTCTTATGTCTTATGGTCTTATGGTCTTACAATGTACATTTAAATGTGGCGACGGCCCCAGGGATGCCATTCAATTCCAGGATCTCCAATGAATGCCAAGCCGCTCTGGGAATGCTGTACAGTAAGATTGGTTGGAAATCAGACATGATACTTGCCACAAAGGCTGAAATGCCAATACGTATGACAAATTTGCCCAGATGTGGCAAGAAATCATGCTCAGCCTCACAGTGAGGAGCACTCTATTAAACTCAAGGCAACTAGAACTTAGCCAAAAACTGTAAGACTCAGCCTTTGGAGAGGCAATGTTCATATGCCCCTGCTGCCCTTATACTTTGAGGTTGTAGAGGTTGTGGGTTTGGGAAGGTGCTGTTGAAGAAACCCCGGTAAGTAGCTGCCGTGCATCACGTAGGGGCAACAAATACTGGCCTTGCCAGCAATGCCCACATCACAGAAGGTAAATATATTAAAGACACAATGCAGCTAAGGTTCAGCGAGTGAATATTCGAGGTGCTGGATGGGGAATTGATTCAGCGTGCTGTTACATCCTGGATGGCATCAAGCTTGATTGTTACCGGACCTGCATTCTTACAGCAACTAATGATCTATCACACTTGTGCCTTGTAGCTGCTGGAGTACCTTTGAGGAGCCAAGGGTCAAGAGTTATTCACAGCAGAATGCCCAACCTCTGGCTTTCTCTTTGAGCCAATGTATTTATATAGCTATTCCAGTGATACTTCAGGTCAGTGATGACTCCCAAGATGTTGATGGTGGTGGATTCAGTAATGGCATTCCCTTTGAAATTCAAAGGGAGACACTTAGACTCTCTAGTTGGAGATCTGCTCCTGATTATGCTACTGAGTTCCACAAAGTGAGAAAACTGTTTCATCCCCCAATCTACTCTGATGGAGGAGTGTAATTACCATATGATGAGTTTATGTAGCATGGAAAAAATATTACATTCACTGGACAGATACCTGGGATGAAGGGGTGATCGTTAGGATGAAAAGTTGGGCAGGCTGGGCTTACACCTATTGGAGCTTGGAAGAACTGACCAAAATGTGTAAGATCCTGATGGGACTTGATGATGGATATTGAGGTGATGCTTTTCTTTGTGGGAGAGAGTGGAACAAGACAAACAGTTTAAAAATAAAGGCTCTCCTATTTAAATCAGAGATGCGGAATTTCTTTCTCTGCATCTTTGGATCTCTCTTCCCCAGACAGCAGTGAAGGTGGGTGTTTGAATATCTTTAAGGCAGAGGTCTATCGACTCTTGAGTAACAAGGGGGCTCACTGGTTGTCGGTGTTAACCATGAATATGGAGTTGAAGTCACAATCAGATCATTCATAAACTTAACAAAATGGAGGAAGCAGGCTGGCAAGTATCTACCTTTGCTGCTAATTTGGAAGTACGTATGAGATTACAAATACATCAAACTCACCATAATCCCAAATAACTGTAGGGCTGTTCTCTCATTAAAGAGAGAGAACTGGTGGTGGTTTAACCCGAGGGTCACCATGCCTTAGCCAAGGGGAGAGGTTGAGACGGGGGGCCTTTCATGGTAACCTCAAAGCCAGTGCAGTAATTGAACCCAAACTATTGGTATCACGCTGTATTGTGACCAAGCCAGCCAACTGAACTAACCAAAGCTCAGCTCAGCTCTCCTGTCCTGTACCATCCTGTTCTCTCCTCTCTTCTCCTCTCCTCTCCTCTCCTCTTCTTTCCCCTCCTCTCCCCTCCCCTCCTCTCCTCTCCTCTCCCCTCCTCTCTTCTCTCCTCTCTCCTCCCCTCCCCTCCTCTCCTCTCCTCATTGATGCAATGAAATATACAAAATATTATCAAATCAGCCATGATCGCATTGAATAGAAGAGCAGATTCGAAAGGCCAAATGGCCTACTTCTGCATCTATGTTCAATGGTCTATACCGCAATTTTTGACCATAATTATAGAGTCATACAGCATGGAAACAGACCATTTGGTCCAACTATTCCACGCTGACCATGTTCCCAAGCTAAAGTAATCCCACCTGCCTGCGTTTGGCCCATATCTCTCCAAACCTTTTCTATTCATATACTTATCCAAGTGTCTTTCAAACATTGTAACTGTACCTACATCCACCACTTCATTTGGCAGTTCATTTCACATACAAACCACCCTCTGTGTAAAAAAGTTTCCCCTTTTTAAATCTTTCTCTTCTTGCCATAAAAATATGCTCCCTAGTTTTGAATTCCTCCATTGTACGTTTTAAAAGTAATTAGACTAAAAATGATATATGCAGCTTTAGGGCTTGAACTGTCTTATTACAATGCTGATCTCTCAATTGTATGAAGATTTGGCTGAGAATAATAAATGCCTTATTTCCCCCCAACAATCTATCTTTCCCCTTTTCTCCATTGACAGGATTGGTTCCTGTTATCTTTCAGTTAGAGATTTTGAGAATTTTCTGGTTCATTTTTCACAGAGAATCCATAACCTTATTGAACACCGGTATTCCAGCACAAAAAAAGAACAGAAGTGTTTTCTTTTAAAAATGACTGCTCCTTATGCACTCACTTACTCAAAAGCAGGTGCAAGTCAAATATTTCAATGGGTATGCTGTACACTGGTCTACTTTTTGTGATCAGTAACAACATGTTAAAAGCTGTAATTTTTTAATCATTTTTCAATGGAACAAAGCAAGGTTTTCGGAGTTTACTTTGTTACAAAATGATCAAGAAGAGAAGTGAAAAAAACACTAACCAATATTTCCAGCAAACCAAGTGAAGGAAAACCTTCTATTGTTGCGGTCTGCGTTGGTGATGGTTTGCTGGTATTAAGACTAAGCATATTACTCCAGAGACACAGGTAATGTTCTGAGAACTGGGTTTCAAATCCTGCCATGGCAGATGGTGGAATTTGAATTGAATAATTCAACTTGTAACTTAGGGAGTTGAACATTTGTGTTTGTTATACACTCTAGTGGGAAGGTTAATTAGGAGAGAAGAGTGATAAGGCCTTTTAGAGCTGGGAGATCGTGCATTGCAAGACTTTTGCCTCGTTAAAGCTAAAGGTTACTTAGAAAGATATTGTTTATACTTATGTCTAGTTAATATCATACTGAGTGAAATGGCATCTAGGAACCTAACGCACTGTGAATATTCCCATGCTCACTGCAGTCCCCATCCCGATGGACATTGATCAGTATAAGTTTGAAATCTGAGTCAAACACAGAGAATGCTGGAGAAGCTCAGCAGTTCTGGCAGTATCTGTGGAGAGAGAAACAGAGTTAACGTTTTGAGTCCGAGATAACAAGGTGTAGAGGTGGATGAACACAGCAGGCCAAGCA
>JAHRHZ010000041.1:8233700-8251114 GCA_024137785.1 Ginglymostoma cirratum
AAGACATTTCTGAAGAAGGGTCCAGACCCGAAACATCAGCTTTCCTGCTCCTCTGATGCTGCTTGACCTGCTGTGGTCATTCAGCTCTACACCTTGTTGTATCAGATTCTCCAGCATCGGCAGTTCCTACTATCTCTGTAACGTTTTGAGTCCAGTATAATTCTTCTTCAGAATTCTTGAGTTGTGACAAAGGGTCTCAAAAAGAGACACTCTAGACTTGAAATGTTAACACAATTTCTTTCTCCAAAGATGCTGCCAGATCTGCTGAGTTTCTCCAGCATTCTCTGTTTTTGCTCCAGATTTCCATAATACAAAATATGTTGTTTTTACATAAGGTTGGAATCAGTTAGGGAGGGGAAAGGTTTGGTTAGGCCTCTGATTCAAAGCAGCTGTATTAATGGAACAGAAAGCACAATTACCGATTATTATATGGCCAAACACATGGGCCTGAATTTGTGACACCTTATGTGTGTTATCCAGGCACCGAAGAAGGAGCTGCAGAATGGGGTGATCCGTGGATACCAGATTGGTTACCGGGAGAATGGGCCTGGCAGCAACGGTCAGTACAGTATTGTGGAGATGAAGGCCACAGGGGACAGTGAGGTTTACACCTTGGACAATCTGAAGAAGTTTGCACAATATGGTGTTGTGGTCCAGGCATTCAACAGAGCTGGGACAGGTCCGAGTTCCTCAGAAATCAATGCTACAACACTGGAAGACGGTAAGATGTAGTCTAAATTAAGGTAGCAGAGTGATTTTATGCGGTTACTAACACCTGTATTTTTCATAGTCACCAGTGTTGGAGAAATGCTGAGCAGTGATGCTCTTTCCAGTTCGGTCATTTTCAGCTCAGCATTGACCACTGACTTGACCCATTTATGAAGTCAAAGTGAAGCTCTATTCATTTGTACTAACTACAGTTCTTCATGCTAACCTCAGAAAGGGGTCTTCTCCTGTACCAGTAAAACTATAATTACTGTCCATCAAAGTGAGCTAAAATTGGAACAGCTTCCCTTTCAAGGAGCCAAGCGATTCATTGTCTTTTCCTTGGACAGATACAGGCCACAGCAAACTCTTCCTCAACAAGGTGCCTTTGTCCCAAACTTGAAAGATCACCCTCTACTGTATGTCCATGTGAATGAAGAACTGAACTCGGTATAGAAATCAGAAGGAGTGTCACTTACTGTGTAGAAAGGTTCCCTGAAATCAGCTTACAAAGAGCCAGGAGCAGAGTTGAGAGCCTGTTGTTTAGAGTAAGGGTCCACATGGGCTGCAAATCCAACGGGGCACAGAACCAACATACAGACATACACACAGACATATGCATGCACACACATACGCACACACACACAGACGCACGCAGACACATACACACACAAGTACAGACACACACACACGTGCGCGCACACACACACACACACACACATAGACGCATTTGAAACATGGACAATAAAATGAAGTAACAGTTGCTGGGAAGCTATTCTTTGAGGTGATAAGAGCTGTTCACAGCGCTTAGCTCTAAAATCCATTCAATCCTTTTCCAATTAAAATTGTCCATGCTGCTGGATTCCTGCAAACTGAATAACTTCATTAATTTGAGACATGAACTCTTCTTCTTCACACATAGAATCCCGGAAGAGGAGTGCTTGGGTAACATAACAAGGGTAACAGGGAATGCATGCTAAGGATTACCCTGACACTGGAACTGTTGCTCAAAGAGGTCCTGACAAATAGGTTTCTGAACAGATTACATGGACTGTCAAGCAATTGCTGCAGCCTGGATGAATTCATGATTATACAGAGCCCCTCTTCTGCTATTTGGAGGGACTTTTCCTCAGTATCTGGCTGCACTTCAGTACTTTTTGAGTGTGGAGGGGAATGGACCTCCCTTACCTGACCAAGGTGGGTACCCAAAGGTCAGGGCAGTGTCTGGGGTCATTAAGCCTGACTGTCTTGAATCTTCTCCACCGTTTGCCCTTGGAAATGATACCAGTCACTGCAGGAATGTCTGCTGATTTGACCTTAGTCCTTCATCCAAGGAATTGTGTTATTTTACCCGCTTCAGCCCTTTATGAGAAAGGCCACCTTCCAAGATGATATTTTCCCCGAATTACCTTTGCTCTCTTAACCACTTTGGCCAATATTACTTTTTACTTCCGGATTTCAAGAATTTTCAAGGTTTTTCTTCTGACACCACCCTCCTATTTTCTTGATAAACTTGTGCCTATTCCAAAAAAAAATGCGAAAGTTGATCTTACAGAAAAGAAATGACAGATTCTCGCATATTCAGGAACACAAATGTGACAGCATTGATGGCACACTGTCATCAACTGGAGCAGGATTCCTCCGCAAGTTAAAATAAAACACTTCAGGGAGTAAACACAACATGGCTAGCATTTTTGTGTGATTAGTGACAATTTATGAGAAGCTATAATTTCGTTGTTGTTGTAAATGGAGGATAGTGAGACAGTCTTGAGTTCTCTCTTTTTGTCTTTCTAATTGTTTTGTAACAAAGAAGCACCAATCAGCATTTACAGGATCTCAAAATCCAAATTACAGTGGATCTGTCATCTAATTAAACTGATGTCAGCCTGGATTTACAATTCAATGATCAGCTTTTAATGAGTGTAGCACCCTGTAATCTCCCAACACCGTCATCAGGCACAGTATCTCTTAAGCCTGTTATCAGCATAATTCAGCATGGAATAATTGATGTCACACTATTCTAACACATAAAGAGGGGGATGATTGTTCTGCTTCTAAACACTTGGTGAAACCACACACACACAAAAAAAATCAGCTTTGGATTCTTATGACAGAGCTGCATGAATTACAACTCAATGTCTATCTTACCTGGTGATTTTATTTTGAAGAGACTTGTTGTGGTTTTGGCAGGTGTTCAGCTGAATGGGTTTTCTTTGTGTCAGTTTGTGGAAATGATACTCGTCTGTGTCTGGGGCGTCACTATGTTTGTGTTTCGTTTTAATTTAATGTCTCCTTTCTATGTTCATCCTCCCGCCATCTGCTGTCCACCTCTGACCTCTTTCTGCCTCTCACCCTCTCACCATCTGCTTCTTTCGCCTCTGCCCCTCTCCTGGTCTACCTCTCCAGCACTGCCTCTTTCCCCTCGCTGCTCTCCCTTCTCCCCCTCTTTCAGTCAGCCCCTTCCCCTGTGCCCCTCTCCTGTTGTATCCCTTGAACTCTGCTTCTCTCCCCTCTGCCTCTTTCCCCCTGCCTCTTTCCCCTCTGCCTCTTTCCCCTCTGTCTGTCTCCCCACTGCCTGTTTCCTCTCTGTCTCTCTCCCCTCTGCCTATCTCTGCTCCACCTCTTTCCTTTCTCCCCCAACTCCCTTCTGCCCGTTTCCCATCTGCTTATGTCCTGCCCACCCATTATCCTCTCCTATTCTGTTCCTCAACTCCGTTTCTCTGCCCTTTGACTATCTCCCATCTACAAGCACCCCTCCTACTGCTGCCACCTTTTGACCCTCTCCTATTTGTCTGTGCATCTGACCTGCTTCTCTCACCCTGTGTCTCTCTTCCTCTCTGTTTCCCATCACCCTACAGTCTCCTCGACTGGGTTGAGCATTGCACCTTAGTGTGTGATGCAGGAAGGCCCCTCTCCCTCACATTTAATCTCATCACCCTCCGCTGATCTGGTTTCTCAAACAGCATGGAAGTAGCAGCCCCCATCATGACTTCCACCCACCTTTGCTGTTGGCGACACGTGGCCAGATCTTGCCTCATAAAGATGCTTAGCAAGACCAACATAATTCAGGCATGGCATCGGGACCTGGAATTCTTGTGGGAGTTGTCGTCTACGTCTGCCCAATACCTTTCATTGTGGTTTCTTTCTACTGTATGTTTACTTTGCCTTTAGAGAATTCACCTTTGACGATTCCATGTGCTGAGTGTACACAATGATGTGACTGCACACGCACACACGCACATGCAGACACACACACGCACACACACACGCGCACACATGCACACATGCGCGCACACATGCACACACACACGTGCGCACATGCACATGCAGACACACACACACATGCACACACACACATTCACACATGCACACATGTGCACCCACACACGCATGCGTGCACACACACACTTTGCTGTAATTTCTGCTTCGCAGCTTATAATGTACTTTATTGTTTTAAATAAACTAACCTACATAGTTAATCAATCTCTGATGAGCAATTAATTGTCATTCTGTTATCATAAGCACGACCCTTCCTTTCTCTCTGTTTCTCCCTCTCACACATTGTTCTCTCAGCTACAGAAATCCTGGTTGTCAGGAATTATCTGTTTCCCCAGTTTGTTTCCATAGAGGTGGAGAGTGTGTTGGAATTGTCACTTTGTGATTTCAGTGTCTGCCATTTACCCCTGGTCTGATAACTTGATCATGTTCAGTTACCTGTGGTACACATAGACAGTACAATAAACATTCCATACAACACCCAGGTGGTCAAAGCTGATGTGATTTCAGCCTTCAAATTTCGGAATGGACTGGCAAGTTTCCACTTTGCCTAGAGAACAATAACAAGAATGTCAAAGTCTCTTAAAGCACAGAGAAGAAGGAATAAAAATGTATTGATTGCAAGCGTGTTATTACAGAAGTGTTTCGATAACTGTTATTAGAAGTGAAAGATTTGCAGAGAGCATTTTCTGTTAAAATCCTAAAAATGGCTCAATCCAATCTGGGTGATTTTCACATTTGAGGTTATACAAATCAGCAGAAAAAGCCTGCTCCTATGATGCTGCTTGACCTGCTGTGTTCATCCAGCCCCATGCTTGTTATCTCAAGAGATGATTGTAAGCTGGTTGCTGTTGTTCCTCTCTGAAACTGCTCTATAAAAGGCAGTCATGACAGTAAACACTTTGACATGGCTCAGCAATACAATGCCACTGTATAAAAATTTATTTTATGGCACACACACTTTACATTTATATAGCACCTTTCACTGAATATTTCAAGGCTCTTTAAAACCAATGGAGCACTTCTTGAAACAAACTCAGAGAATGCTGGAGAAACCCAGAAGTTCTTGGCAGTATCTCTGGAAAGAGAATTGTAGAGTCCTGTTCAACTCTTCTTCAGAATTGAAAGATGTTGGAAAATGTGTTTCTTATACTTTTCTTGGGACAGAGGCCCAGTGCTTTTGCTTTTTGATGTGCAGTTACTGTTGGAATGTGCACATCAGTCAATTAGTGCACAACAAGTTCATGCAAACAGCAGAAGGGATAATGAGCAAGCGATGTTGATTGAGATTTAAATATTGACTGGGGACAAACTTCTCTTTGAGCTCTCAAATATCCACTGAGCAAGCATTTAGGGCATGTTTGAAACTTCATCTGAAAGACACAAGCATAGAGCTGCCTCAGTACTGCACTGGAGTTTCATCGCTCTTGATCTTTGCACTAAAGCCCTGGATTTGGGATTGAACCCAGACCTTCAGCGATTCTAAAGCAAGTGGATTGCCAACTGATACAATGGCTGGCACTTTCTACAGCCAATTCCTGAAAACAGATGCTGATTTGCACTCAGACATCACACTCACTGCTCATCCTTTGAAGTAGAAGAATGGGCCGCGCGGTGGCTCAGTGGTTAGCACTGCTGCCTCAGAGCACCAGGGACCCAGGTTTGATTCTAGACTCGGGCGACAATCTGTGTGTAGTTTGCACAGTCTCCCCGTGTCTGTGTGGGCTTCCTCTGGGTGCTCTGGTCTCCTCCCACAGTCCAAAGGTGTGCAGGTTAGGTGGATTGGCCATACTAATTGCCTGTTGTGTTCAGGGATGTGTAGCTTAGGTGGGTTATAAGGGGATGGGTCTGCATGGGATGCTCCAAGGGTCAGTGTGGACTTCTTGGGCCGAAGAGCCTGTTTCCACACTGTAGGGATTCTATGAAACAGGAATTGACAGAGAAACTCAGACACCTGGCTACATCTGTGGAGATAAAGAGAGGCATTCATTTCTATGAAATAGATATGGTGTAAAGGCTGGTGAACATTCAACAACTACATATTTAGTGTTAGTCATTACTCGGATGAGAGCGTTCATGTTTCTGAGTCACAAGTTAGTGCGTTCAGGTCTCATTCCAGTGTAACTCTGAGGGAGTGTTGCTCTGTCAGAGGAGTCTACCCTTTGACAAGTTGTCAGGCCCCATTTGCTCTCTTAGGACAGAAAAGATCCTATGGCTCTGTTTCAAAAATGAGTGCTGAGGGGGAGGTGTGGCATGCCTGGTGTGTTGGCTGCCATCTATTCTACAGACAACATCTCACACAGAGACTATTGCACTGCCATCTGTGGGATCTTGCTGTGCATCTTTGGCCTTTGCATTTCCTAATCATGACAGGGAATCCATTTCAAAAACCCAACATTGATTGCAAAGTACTTTGAGATGTCTAATGGTGGTGGTGAAAAGGGTTTTATATTGATTCCTTCCTGGGACAAGGGCATTGCTGGCTAGGCCAGCATTTATTGCCCATTCCTAATTGCCCAGAGGGCAGTTAAGAGCCAACCACATTGCTGTGGGTCTGGAGTCACATGTAGTCCAGACCAGGTAAGGATGGCAGTTTCCTTCCCTAAAGGACATTAGTGAACCAAATGGGATTTTTCCTGACAATTGACAATGGTTCATGGTCATCATTATTAGATTCTTAATTCCATAAATGCATTTTTTTTCTTTCCAGGTAAACAAGAAATGAAGCAATAATTAGTTAATAATCTGCTCTAGGCAATAATTTAAAAGCATTTAAATTGCAGTAATTAAAGCACCCTGTCTGATTGTCAGATTTGAAGCATAGTTGGGAAAATTATTAATAATTACAAAGAACAGAGAAAACAGTTGAGGTTTTCAAGTGTAATCCTGTTTTTTTTTCTCACACACTTTTGGGTGATTCTTTATTTTCAGTTTCAAGTTTGAGGGAAGTTGGTGGGGAGGGTGGTTGTTTCAGACTTTCTCAGGGAGGCCAGTTTCCCAGCAAACTCTAAATGTGGGACGGTAGCCATCAATCAGAATTGTATGAATGAATCAGATTAAAAGGGCACAGTTTGCCCAGCTGATTATTAGGTGGACACACCATCCAGGGCCACATGTGTTGGAGGATAGAAGCTGCTACATTCTCTGGGCACAGCAGTTGTAAGACTGCAGAGGTTCCAACAAGACAGCTTGCCGCCACTTCCTCAGGGGCATTTGGGGTGGGCAACGAAAACAATAGCCCTGTCAGTGGACATCCCACATCCCATGAGCAGAGAAAGGGAAAAGTTAATACCAAGCAGAGTGGACAAATCTGGGAGTGATGACCAAAAGCATGGACAGTGAGGTTAATTCACTCAAAGGTATTGCAGCTGGTGGTGTGCCATCTCAGGGCACTTTGATTGGATTCAGTTCTGTAGGGTAAGGGGGGGAAGTATTAAGCAACCAACCGTGATCACTGTTCAGTGACAGTGACCCCTGTTACCAACAACAAGGGAGAAAACTAGACTGAGCTTAGCTGCAAATCCTGTTTAGTTATAGAATCCCCACAGTGTGGAAACAGACTGTTTGGTCCAACAAATCCACACCATCTCTGTAGACCATCTGACTCAGACTCCCCCCATCTCAACTACCATATTCCCTATTACCCTGCATATCCCATGGCTAATCCACCTATCCTGCACATCCCTAGATACTACAGGCAATCTAGCATGGCCAATCCACCTAACCTGCACATCTTAGAACTGTGGGAGGAAACCAGAGCACCTGGAGGAAACCCACGCAGACACAGGGAGAATGTGCAAACTCCTCACAGACAGTCACGCGAGGCTGGAATTGAACCTGGGTCCCTGGTGCTGTGGGGCAGCAGTGCTAACCACTGAGCCACCGTGCTGCTTTCTGTTAAAAAGACTTGTGAACACCCTTTGGCGAGAACCTTAGAAAAAGAATTGCCCTTTGTATGAACTGTCTCAGCCGTTATGGTGCAATTGTTCTCCAATGCTTTGTATCAGTTGTCTGATTAAACTCCGTGGGGAATGTAAATGCAAGTTGTTGTTTTCAAATGGCACGCGGTTGATTGGATTTGATTTGTTATTGCCACGTGTACCTAAATACAGTGAAAAAGTATTATTTTGTGTGCTATCCAGGCAAATCATACCTTACATAATTACAATAGGGTAATAGAACAGAATGCAGACTATAGTGTTACTGCTACAGTGAAAGTGCAGATAAAGATCAACGCTAATATATGAAAGGTCTGTTCAAAAATCTGATAGCAATGAGCAAGAAACTGTTCTTGGATCTGTTGATAACAGGTTGTTATATTCATAGAATGCTTGCTCAGGTAATTATTAATTACAAGCCATGGCAAATGCACATTATGGTTTTCCAGTGTTATTCCATTAACCAATCTTTGATTCCGTTTCACAACCGGGTCCAGTGATTGGTGGTACCTGGACTATGGGTAAAGAGGGAATTGGGAGAAAATGTTGTTGCAAGATTCATTATGGATTCCAGATACCTCAACAATCAGTTTTTACAGAAGAATGTAGATGCTGAGGGAGTGAGAGGAGAGCAAATAGGAGTTGGAGGGGAGACAGGGGTCAGCGGCATGATTGAAGACATGATCCTTGGGTCTCTTGAGTGGAAGGAAGTAACAAGATGGAGCTGCTGAGGGAGTAGAGCTCCAGCAGACATTGAGGAAAGGTGTGGCGAGATGATTTGTGGAAGTATTTTGAAAGCTTTGATGCAAAAAGGCATCTTTTTGAAATCTGTGGGTGATGGAGAGCATTGAAAAAAACTAAGTTTCTAAATGGCAAATATAAAAGTCAAGAGACAGAGCGAGAGTGCAGGTATAGACCATATATTATGACTGAACCGTACATTCTCTGATCCTAGCGGGCCCTTTGCAGATATCAAGAGGTTAGGTAGGAAAGCAGGACCTAATATATTTTACTGCTCTTCTACAAATGGAGTTATTGATTTCTTTTCTAAAAATCAATTGAGAGGATTCAGTGTTTTGACACATGGCAGGTTTGATATACAAAAGTACTAGAGAGAGCAGAGCAACAGGGAAAGGAGAAAGTCTGAGAGTGAGAAATTGCTGAAATAGCAGTGCAGGCTACCAAAGGTTTTTTTTTTATGGAGTGAGGCATAGCTGGCTAGGCAGCATTTATTGCCCATCCCTAGTTGCCCAGAGGGCAGTTCAGAGTCAACCATATTGCTGTGGGTCTGGAGTCACATGTAGGCCAGACCAGGTAAGGATGGCAGTTTCCTTCCCTAAAGGACATTAGTGAACCAGGTGGGTTTTCCCTGACAATTGATTCATGGTCATCATTAGACACTTAATTCCAGATATTTTTATTGAATTCAAATTCCACGATCTGCCATGGCGGGACTTGAACCTGGGTCCCTGGAATGTTATCAGGGTCTCTGGATTAACAGCCTAGTGGTAATACCACTAGGCCATCCCCCTCCCATAAACAAGCATCAGCATGGATTTTGCACCATCAAACTCATGTCTTTAATGAATTCTTACTCTCAGACTTTCGGATTATGAGGATGGGTTCAATAATTGTGGCTCATATTCCAAATATATTTGCATTTTAGTTTAGATGGATGATCAGGGCAGAGCAGCCATGAATAAAGGCTCACTACAGAAACACGACTACCTCTAATGGGGTGAATCCAAATCAAAGAAAGGGGCAAATTAAACAATGGATTACTTGGGAGTCAAATGAGGCAGCTTTTACAAATGAAAGGTAATGGAAATCAGGAATTCTAACATCACAGACAGTGAAGACTCATGACCCAAATTTTCAGGACTGAGATTGATAGAACTTTGTTTTTACTCAGGATACAGATCAAATGTAGGTGAGGTACAGTTCAATGGGACCAGCTGAAAGGGCAAAATGGCCTGCTTTTGCTCCTGGATTCTCCACAAGTCACAAAGTGGTTTTATGCAAAAGCTTGTAAATGTAGCATCATCCAGCAGTGTGTTTTGGACTTCCTCGGTACTATCGCCAGCTAATGAATCAACATGAACTCTCCTTATTGAGGTCAGAAGCTCACAGGAATAAACACTCATCAGAGAGTGTGGCTCAGGTTATAAAATGCAAGTCGAAGTTATTAAATGTAAAGTGTAGATAACAGCAAAACGTCAAAAAGGCAATTTCATCTGATAGCAGATTGTTTAGCTTGTCCCTCCTTGGATATACAAAACAAATAATAAAATGAAACAACCCTTTGCTAACTCTCTTCGTAAGACTAACCCAAAACCAGCATCCATAATAAAAAAAAGCACAAGGCCCCATCTAACCAGCCTTGAGTATTCCAGCGTCCAGCTCAAAGGGTTCAGAAGAACTGAGAGAAGGAACTATCTTTTATTCTGCCCATTGGCTGCCCATCAAATGTAGATTAATGGACAGCTCAGAAATCTGTGGTCATCTTTCATCTGTTCTCAAGACAAAGCGAAGCTTTGAATTTTTTGCCTCAGGATACCCTTAATGTGATAATCAAGTTTCCCTGACTTGGTCGTGCACCATGTGCCCAGGCAAACATCATTGACTGATTTTATCACCGCACGCCATCCTGTGTTCCCCTTAATTTAGACATTTCTGAAAACAGAGGAGGTCATCTGTCTTTGCGTTGATGCCTAATAAGTGAACAACCTTCTTCATCCCCTCCAACATGGAGGATGCACAGATTGCTGGTAAATAGTTCCTTCAAGATGTGAAAATGAAATGATCCCTGTCCCCAGTCAACCAATGAACTGAACTTAGTGGGATTGAGGTTTGCTCGATTCCAAAACCACAGATAATTATCAAAATGAATCCACAAATGGAATTGGTTACTGTGAAAGTGAGAATAGAATTATAAATCCTTATCCCTTCCTCCTGCACTTCAAGGCCAGGAAGCAATCCATGATAACAATTTGATGCTGGTGACAGCACTAAAACTATAAGTATTTGGCAACAATAGTTTATTCTCACCTTTCTGTGGAGAGGTGCACAGTCCATTTTCACATGGGGCTCAAATAATAATGATTTATTTTTATATAGTGTGGTTCAGATAGCTACACTTTAAAATGTGGAGCAAAGACCACTTTTGAGTTTAGCGTCGGGTATAAACTCCTGTTGGAGAAATAACAGTGAGTCTCAGGACCTGTTCCAAAACAAATCATTCCAAAGCTAGAGTGTTAAATTTAACTTCCTTTTGAATCGTGTCCGCTGTAATGAAAACTTTAGTATCTTGAAGCAATCTTGTGATTGTGAAGGAACCGCACATCATTGAGCATAAATAACACAGTGAGGGTGAAGTTAGAACTGGACTGGAAAGACGGAGAGAACACGTGGACATGAACACAGCAAAAAGATAGATTGTTCCTTGCCAAAAGTGATTATAAGATCAAAGCCTGGTTTATCTATAAGTTATAATGTTTAATAAATTGTTTAACTCTGAAATTTAAGGTTGAAGACGCTTCTTGACTTTGCCTCTGCCTCCACCAGCCTGTTTTGAATCCAAACACATTGTGTGGCATTAAACCTTATGATAAAAGAGTGTGGAATCTAAGACTTTTTGCTTCCTGTCAAACACTGATGTTCTTTCTAAAGGAAAGAACAGAAACAGAGGTCCTATCGGAATTATTTTTTAAAAGGGCTCTTGCTTCAGTAAAAAATTACTTCTGAAATAATTCTTTGAGTCTCAAGCAGAAAAGGGGTCAAACAAGAATTCTGAAGCCATTTTTGTGAGTAATGTGACCCAATTCTCTAATGCATCTGTCATTGCATGTGCCTGCGTAAGGAAAACAAGGAATTGGCATTCTCCTAAAAATTGAATCCCTTTCAAAGCAGGAGAATGATTTGTGGAATGTAAACATTGATTGGAATCTTATGTTGTTAAGATGTCACTTTAACAGGGCATTGTCCCTTCCCTAAATGCCCTATTACTTCTTTGTAGGTTGGGAATAACTTCTTTTGGCTTGGAGGATCGATGAAGTTTGCTCTGTGTTTTTACTTATCTTGTCTCTCCACAGTTCCCAGCCAACCTCCAGACAATGTGAAAGCTGTTTCGATCTCATCTGACGTTGTCACCATTATCTGGTCACCACCTCCTCGAAGTACCTTAAATGGAGTGCTGAAGGGTTTCCGAGTCATATACTGGTCCGTGCACCAAGATGGAGGTCAGTTGCTAGCTGAGCATTACTTTTATTTCTCCATCTTTTCAATTTTTTTCTCTCACTTTCTTGAAGGTGCTTTCTGTGAACCGGTTAATGCTCCTGCTGTAACTCCATGCTCAAGTTATTGTTGTCCTTTCTTGACCTTTAACAATGATCTAGTTCTCAAAGAATCATAGAACAGTTGCAGACCTAAAGTGTATTCAGCCCATCACATCTATATTGGCTCTTCACAAGAGTAATTCAGTTAATCTCATTGTCCTGCTTTCTCCCCACAGGCTTCTTTATCCCTTTTCAGCTATACAATTCCCTTTTGATTGAATCTCCACTACACTCCCAAGATGTGCAGTCCACATCTCAACCACTCACTGGGTCAGAGAGGAAACACTGGTCTAAAATGAGCATGTGAAGCGAAAGGACTTAGACACTGTACTAGAGAGCTAGATTTGGTCACCTGCAATGCACAGCTGTAAATTAAGGAGTGTTTTAGTACATAAGGAGTTAAAGAACTTCACTTAGTGGTAAGGCGTGAAAAGCCTCAGGGGCAGTGTGTGCGCAGAAGTTCAAAGTCTGCGATGTTCAAACCAGTATCTCAACGTGCAGATGGCATGATAAAGCAATCTGGTTCCGAGCCCTCCTATCCACAGGAACAACTTCTCTCGTCTGTTCTGTCCAGCTCCAGCATGATTTTGAACCTCTATAAATTTCCTTCTTTAATGTTCAGCCTTGGAAATCTACAACACAAAGAAAGACCCTACAGCCCATTGAGTCTGCACCAGTCAATAAAAAGCACCTAACCATTCTAATCCCAATTTCCGCATTTGGCCCATAGCCTTTTCTGCCTTGGCATCACAATTGTGCATCTAAATGCTTGTTAAATGTTATGATGGTTTCTGCCTCTACCACCCTTGCAGGAAATGAGTTCCACATGTAAATATGTAATAATCTGGATCTACCCCTCCCAGAACATGGGGCTCTGAGGCTTTAACTCACAGTTGAGATCTGTGAACTCAGCATAAATCAGGAAATGAAATATGCGCCTTTGTATGGTGCAGAGACATGTCTCATCTCCGATGTGTTCCAATGTTGGTGCCATCATGCAGCATTGCAGGAAGACGGGAGGGATGTTGGGCAGAGCTGAGAACTTGTGAACTGGGAACGAACAGGTTCTTCATTGAGCTGGGGGGATTCCCACATTTGTTGTTACTGCTGCATTTGGTAGGGGGTTGATGCTCCTATAGAATGAAGAAATGGTGGGCACAGAGTGGCTTGGCTAATAGCTGGGGGGGAAAGGGTTCGAGTCCCACTTTGACAAGTGGTGAAATTTGAATTTGATTAACTAATAAATGCATTGGATTGATTTTTTTTTAAAGATCAGGAATTCAGAACCATTGTAAATAATGGTGACTGTGCAAGTACTCACAAGTGTCTTAAAAACACATCTGCTTCACTGGTACGCTGTAGGGAAGTAAATCTGCCATCTCTTTCTTGGTCTTCTCAACATGATGCTAGAGCCACAACAATATAGTTGACTCTGCACTACCCTCAGGAATGGCCTACTGAGCTCAACAGTAGTTAGGGATAAGCAACAAAGGCTGGAATGGGCAGATCACATGAAAAAAATGTGGTAAGAATGAGGTACCCATCATCTCTGTTAGTGTTATTGTGGAACTCGGTCCCAACACATGATCATTAGTCTGCAAGTCAAATGGAGAAGGAAAACAGTTGTTTTATTTTTTTTCTCTCTGTCTAGTCACATTGTCCCAAGATTTTCTGTGTTTTTGGGCAGCAATGGAAACTTATTAAAATGAGAGGAAGGTGATTGACACATAGTACTGACCTATAAGGTCACATTGCAATTAGGCATCATGATCATCAATGTTGCCACCCAAGTACAGCCATTTAATCTCCCAATTGGATCGGAGATTAGCAAATTTCCTTTTAAACAAAGTCCAACTGCAGGAAATAAAAATCCTTGGAAATTTCTCTCAATTAAAATAAGTTCAAAAAAAGTTGATGCAGCCCAATGGCATCAATGTGGATTTCACAAGCTTCAAAATCTCCCCTCCCCCAACCGCATCCCAAAACCAGCCCAGCTCATCTCCACCTCCCTAACCTGTTTTTCCTCCCACCTCAAGCCACACCCCCATCTCCTATCTACTAACCTCATCCCGCCCCCTTGACCTGTCCGTCCTCCCTGGACTGACCTATCTCCTCCCTACCCCCCCACCTACACTCACCTTTACTGGCTCCATCCCCGCCTCTTTGACTTGTCTGCCTCCTCTCCACCTATCCTCTCCTCTATCCATCCTCTATCCACCTCCCCCTTTTCTGATGAAGGGTTTAGGCCCGAAACGTCAAGTTTTCCTGCTCCTGTGATGCTGCTTGACCTGCTGTGTTCATCCAGCCCCATGCTTGTTATCTCGGATTCTCCAGCATCTGCAGTACCTTTTATCTCCAGGAAGTAAAGGTAAGGTAAAGTCAACATAGTCCCAGAGGACCATGGGTCTGCTCTCTCTTTAGAGAGAGAGAGAGAACTGGTGGTAGTTTAACCTGAGGGTCACCACATCTCAGGCGAAGGGTGAGGTTGAGAAGTGGGCACCTTCATGATGATGGCAATTAGCATGGGAATTGAACCTAGGAAATACCAATGACCCTGAATACCCTCATTCAAAATTTACTACATACCTCCTGTACATAATGCTACCAATCTAAGCTAAGTGCTTACCCAATCCCCTTTTGAATATTTGCATAAATTCTGCACTTAACCATTCTAGCTCCTTGATCTGCTGGCTGACCCATACTGTGAACCTTTCCCACTGCTTTTATTTCTGATTTCTAGAATTTGCATGGTCTCATGCTCACCAGGATCTTTTATTCAAAAGTTCCCTGCCCATCAATGTGACTCTTGATGTACCACTCGTTGTGCTCTGCCCCTCAACCAAGTATCTTCAGAGATTTGCTGCTTTGAAGTGACACTAAAGAAGTGTCCTACAGAATCTCTTCCAATTTGTACAAACAAGACTGATGTTTAAGTGTTGCAGCCTTCCTGAGGTCTGGGGGGGTGTGTGTGTGTGTATCTTTAAATGGGTGTGTCTGCATGATCCATGTCTATGTGTGTGTCTAAATGGGTGCGTCTGTGTGCATATGCATGTGTGTCGGGGAGACTTGTGTGTGTGTCATTGTGGGTGTGTGTATTTGTCAGATTGTGTCCATGTGTATCAGATTGTCTAAATAGTCCTGGGAATGGGACATTCCCTATCATGTACCTGGTGTAAATGTAAAACATTCCCAAGTCATATTCGATATCAGAGTAAAGCTTCCTATTGCCTGTCCTAATAATGTGACTCAATCACAATCACATACAATTGCTTCCTTTTGCACTTTTTCCAATTCTTACAACAGCTATCTTGTGCTAATTTATGTTAGTTTTGTGAGGTGAATTGGCTCTTTTCAACTTCATCTGACATAGATCCCTCACAGCCAGTCAACTTCCATCTGAAATAAACATACCTGAATCCAAAGCCTAGCTCAAGAGTTGAAGCAGCAGCCATCCAGCAAGTAAAACCAAGTCTCTTGTTACTCTGAGATAACAAGTTGTGGAGCTGGATGAACACAGCAGGTCAAGCAGCATCCTATCTCCTCCCTACCCCCCTACCTAACTCACCTTTACTGGCTCCATCCCCGCCTCTTCGACTTGTCTGCCTCCTCTCCTCTATCCATCCTCTATCCGCCTCCCCCTCTTTCCCTATTTATTTCAGAACCCTCTTCCCCTCCCCCATTTCTGATGAAGGGTTTAGGCCCGAAACGTCAAGTTTTCCTGCTCCTATGATGCTGCTTGACCTGCTGTGTTCATCCAGCTCCACAACTTGTTATCTCGGATTCTCCAGCATCTGCAGTACCTTTTATCTCTTGTTACTCTGCTACACATTCAGTCCAGTTTTGCTCTTGTGCTTTGGTCTAGACTGGGGAGAGATGCAGAACATCACCACCATGGAAAACCGAGTGGAGCTGAAGGGACTGGAGAAATTCACTAACTACAGTGTGCAGGTGTTGGCGTTCACTCAGGCGGGAGATGGCGTGCGTAGCTTGGTGCTCTATACCCAGACAAAAGAAGACAGTAAGAACTCTCTCTCTTTCTCTTCCACCAAAGAAGTTGAGCAAGTTTTGATTTTCAGGTTTTACACAACGCGACCGGGTCTTCTGCGGCACAATATGAGTAGGGTCAACAAAACAAAATGGTGCTTTCAATAAGGAATATTTCTAGAATTAAGTTGCCAATACAGGCCTTCAAACTCACAACTCATATATGTAGCATTCCTTTGTCAACTGTTTTAACAACGTTATTTTATACAGGTTAACGCCTCCACCAAAATAGCAGGGAAATTTCTCTCGTGGCCGTTTTGTCAGATGAGAACGTACTGTTCTTTGGGCTTTAACATTTGCTGTCACCTTGTTTTTATCTTATCTTCTCATCTAATCTTTTTAATTTCAATTACATCCTGACTTTTGGGCCTTGGCTTCTTCTTGATTAAAGGGAATGTTGAAATTGGGCTTATGTAGAACTTTCAATTAAAACTCTCCATCTATCAATTGATGCTTATTAATTTGTATCTCCTACACAAATTGGAGCCAAGTGTTCGGTTTTGGCAGACATGACAGAGAGTTCAAGATGTCCTCTTGATGGCACTGGCAAGATTTCCAAATCATATTCATGGCTGAGACATGTTAGGGTTCCATCGGTGAGCTGATCACACTCTTGAAGGAGCTCATCAATTGGAAAGGATCAAAGATCCTGGACCTATGACAGGGAACCTGGCTGATCCCACAAAGTTGGAGGCTGAGGAGTCAGTAGCCACAAAGGGTTTTGAACATCTTGGATCAGTGCTTCTTCATTTCAGGAAGACCATACCTCCCACCCCTGTCAGATTCTGGGGTGCACTTTAACTCTAATTGTAAGGCATAAATTAATTACATTTATCGACTGAATTTGGAGAGAGCCAGTCTGAAGTTCAGTTGTCCTGATTATTAGCAAGACCAATTTCAGGTACAAATATGTTTTCACAAGTTTTGCAGAATATATTCTGTTTATCGAAACAAGTACAAAAGAATTGATACTTAATAAGGAGCAACGGTTTTCAGCTTGTCAACACTGGGATACCAATTTGCAAGACAGGTTGACAGTGGAAAGGTAGAGATAACAAGGTGTGGGGCTGGATGAACACAGCAGGCCAAGCAGCATCATAGGAGCAGGAAAGCTTGA
>JAHRHZ010000041.1:8265116-8334165 GCA_024137785.1 Ginglymostoma cirratum
CGCAACTTTTATCAGCAGTAAATTGCTTTGAGATTAAACTAAATTTGTGAATGGCGCTCTTTAGATGGAAATCTTTATTGTCTGTCCTGCTGTTCTTAATCCTTGTGTAAGAGCCATCACCTGGTCTTCCCCAGTGAGTCACGAGCCAGCGCATTGTTTCTTACCAGGACAGATGCGGCATTGTCTGTCGTTACTTTATGTTACCCATGGGAGAAAAATGCAAATCTGCACAACAAATATCAGGAAAATTGAGAATATGCAGCAAAAAAAAAGCCACAGAGAAACTTGAGAAGGATTTTGAGTAAATTTGATGCTGGATGATTAAATTGCTAACTATTTCAACGTTATGCTGTAGCATATCCTTGTGCTCATGGTGATGTGGTAATTATCATGAGTTTGTAATTTGCTGTGCCTCGGAATGCATCAAGAGGGTGGTATGGCTGCATGCTCATTTCTCAGTGACTAATTTGTGCTATTTCAACAGCCTGGGCTCTCCTCTGTGACCAATCACTGATGTTTCCGAATTTGGGTCACTGTGTAGCAAGCAGAGTCTGGCAGCATTCAGCAAGGCACCCTCCCTTGGTGAAGTGCCCTGTCTGAGAGGTTTGCCCAGTTCACATGTGTGCTGGAAGATGTTAAACAGGGATTGAAGACCTCAACTGCTAGATTTGTCTATCTTTCATAATGTATGCTGTGGCAGTCAAGGGAGTGGGGCAACTAGGCAGTAACACCTGGTTTTGTTCTCCATTCAGCTCTGGGATTATCATGATGCATTTCTGGGGCAGCCCATGTCACACCAGGCTGTGGGCCAAGTGCTACAAAAATGAGATTAGAATAGTTAGGTGATTTCGACTGGCACAGGCTCGATGGGCCGAACGGCCTTTTTCTGTGCACTAAATCTCTATGACTCTATGACCCATTCAGAAAGTTGACAACCTCCGCAGTGTGAAGTCTTATTCTCCGCAGAATAACCTGTTAACAGTGTACTGATAGTAACAAGGTCAGCCGAGTGGACCTCATAGAGTATGAGTTCCCTGATTGGGGCTGTTAATCTGGTCCAATCAGGGAGCCCTGGCTGACAGATAAGGACAGGAGTGTCAGACATCCTGCTCACTCTGAGAGCTGGCTCTAAGGGAGCTGGATCAGTGTCAAGGACTCTCCATGTGCAAATAAAGGGTAACTTGGTGATGGGATACCAGCCTCTGTGACGTTATTTCAAACAGTAGCAATGTACTGTCATCAAGTGTTGGACATATTTCAAAATCTTTATGGCAGAATTACTAAATGTCCACTTTCTTCAGTGCTGGCCAGTGCCTGTACCATCATTGCTGGAGGTACATTAACCTTAAACGTCCCTCCCATTAACCAACAAAAAGCAAAGTTGTACAGATGTTGGAGATCTGAAATAAAAACAGAAAGTGCTGGAGGAACTCAGCAGATCTGCAGCATCTGTGGAGAGAGAAACAGAATTAACATGTCAAAAACAATGTGACATTCAGTGGGAGGTGCTGGGTGCTCCCTCTATCCTGACACATCAGGGGAGGCCTGTGTGTAGCTTCCCCATGGCTCTTATGTGGACTCAATTAAAGGCCTCCGTCATCCACTGTGGGTAGGGTGAGTTGGTCATTCCTCAGCCACGTAAGGAGAATGGCTGAATCTGTGTTGCCTGAATACTGAAGTGTAACCCATCCCTGGTACAAGAAACCACTTAACATCGGTTCTGATGGAAGATCACCAGACTTGAAACGTTAACTCTGCTTTCTCTCCACAGATGCCACCAGATCTGCTGAGTTTCTCTGCCACTTGCTGTTTCTTGTTTGACAGCTCCAGCGTCCGTAGTACTTTCATTTTATTTTGTTGATTACATTGCCGCTATCTTACTACAGGAACTGCCATGTTGCCTTTGGGTTGCCAACTTCCAATGGAGGTTTTGGCAAGTGACCACTCAGGTCCTAGCCGTGCCCTTCCCTTCTGCCCTCTATCCAGCCTGTACCTGAACAGCCAACAGAAAGCAAAGGCTCCTCAATGAAGGGGCTTGATTATCAGTCAAACTCAATTTTTTTTAATTCATCCACAGATGTGGGCATCATTGGCTGAGCCAGCATTTATTGCCCAGAGGGCAGCTAGATGAGTCACATTACTGTTGGTCTGGTACCACATGTAGGCAGGACAGTATGGCAGGTTTCCCTCCCTAAAGGACATGAGTGAACCAGATGGGTTTTTCCTGACAATCAACTCATGGTCATCATCAGACTCTTATTTCCAAATTATTATTGAATCCAAATTCCACCATCTACTGTGGCAGGATTTGAACCCAGATCCTCAGAACATTATCTGGGTCTCTGAATTAACGGTCCAGCAATAACTCTAGGCCATCGCCTCCAACACTTTCCTCACAGCCCCCTTGCATCACTGGTATTTCCAAATATATCAGCGAGAGGCTTCAGATAAAAGAACACCCCATTTCAGTTTGTTCAATGCCCCGACGATTTTTCTTTCACCAAAAGTGCTCACTGTTGCATCCTGGAAGATAATCGTCAATTCCTGAAGGGTTCACTAACCTCAGTTGTCTCCCCCGACAAGGATTCATCTTTGTGGAAAATTGCACATCCTTCGTTGGCAGAGAGTATTGTCAAGGGACACCCTTCATACAATCATTCTGCACTCGTAAGCTCAAGTGAGCTAGGTCTTCAGTCAGGAGCTCGTCAGTCTGGGAAGCAACAATCACACTGAGTGTTGCAAACTGTGGTGGTCCCTGCTGTGAAAGAATGGTTGGTATCTGTGCATTCAACAATTTATGTCAATCTATCAAATTCTTCCTTTTCCAAGGCATTTGCATTTCAAATTCGATTATGACTGGGGCCAAAAGTGCAAGGGGGTATGGGAGGGAAGGGAAGGGGAGAGGAGTGTTTCTACTGTAATGTATTGTCCCGAAAATTACAAGTATTGTGCCCAGTGTTATTGTAGATTTTCCTAGGCAGCTTTGACAACACGCCTGCAAATAACAGTATCAGATCCCTATGGTTTTAAACAGCCGCTTTGATGAACAGATTACATCTCCATGACAACGCATGGCTTAGATATTGAAATGAATTTGAAGCAGAGCTTTTGATAAGTAGTAATTTGTAGACCTCCTGTCTCTTTGTCAGTGGAGTGGAGGGCCAAGCTTGCAGATTACTAAAGAACTCAACTGTGGGATTTATTTTGTTCATTTCTGCTGTGGTCTCTTTGTGAACCTGTAACCAAAACTGATGGAATGATAGGCATGTAACTGGCAATCCTTCTAGTCACCATTTCCTCTATCAGACTAATCAGCAAGATATGGCGCTGATCATTTTGATTAAAGTCAGTGTACCCCTTGGATATATTGTGAACCAAGTGGAGGACAGCGCAGAACTTCAAACGGATACAGACAGGATAGTGGAATGGAGAGACAAGTGGCAGAGGAAATTTAATGCAGAGAAATGTGAACCATTTCATTTTGTCAGGGAAGATGCAGAAAGGCAAGAAAGGCAAAAACAAAATAAAGATAGAATGGTAAAGGAGGTGCATGAGCAGAAAGACCTGTGTGTATATGTGCTTAAGTCTTTGAAGTTGGCAGGACAGGTTGAGAGAGCTGTTAATAAAGCATACCAGATCCTGGCCTTTATCAATAGGGGCACACGGTACAAAAGCGAGGAAGTTCTGTCAAAACCCATTTCAAACACTAGTTTGGCCTCCTCTGGAGTATTGTGTCCAGTCATGGGCGTCACACTCTAAAAGGATGTGAAGGCAACAGAAAGAATGCAGAAAATATTCAAAAGAACGGTTCCAGAAATGAGGAGCTTCAGTTACCGGGAAGGATTACTTAGAGAAGAGGAGATTTGATCGAGGCTGTTCCAAGCTTACAGCACACCAGTCCTGTTTACACTTTATTTATTGAACTCGCTGTCAGATAGCTGCCTGCAGTGTTATGGCAGAAGTCACACTCAGTAACCAGGAAGCACATTACAACAATAATACTCAACACAATAATGCCTGCTCTGAAAGAAGAGACACATTGGACTCAACTAACTTTGTTTCTGTTGCCACAGATGCTGTTAGACCTGTTGAGTTTCTCCAGCATTCTCTGTGTTTGTTGCAGTGCATTAGTACAAGTTCCATTCAAACATTCCCCTTTTCTTAAACTAAAGCAAATTTGTCTGCACAGTAGTTTCCACTAAGTTGCCCAAGTTACCGATGATGCAGACTGTTCCCACACATTATTAAAACTGTTTTTCTAGATAGTCCCACATTGTCAGTCTCTTTACATACATGACATGTATGTGGGTTAACAGCTTTTCCTCTCACCTCAACTGGTGGATTGATGACATCTTCCTAGATGACTGTGCTACATTGTTTACTTAGACACCTCTTTCCTCGAATTGTATGAGTTGTCTCCAGCACATTTTGCTCTCTGACTTTGGCACCAAGTTCCCTCTGTGGTCCTGAAGGCAGACCCTTTCTGTTTCCTGCTGTTTGATTGGTGTCCCATTAGTCAATGTGACCTGCGAAACTCTGTAGGTCTCTTCTGGCATGTCTTGTGTTCTGAGATCAAGCATTTGACCAGCTTCACCCTGAAGTGAGTGGCTTCAGCTTTGTGTCCCATATCTGAAATTCCAGGTCTTCAGTACTGTCACTGCGTTGGACTCTCAGACTAATTTGTCCTTTCAGTGTGAGCATCATTCTTTCACTGAGCTTCAACTTAACTTGCAAGGGTTTAATTTTTGGATTGCCAGCGGTCTGTGATACTCATAATGTTACAAGAAGCACCAGTGTCTACCTGGCACTTGATGTTTGTTCAATGCTCTTGTTTTGCTGTTTCTAATGCAATAGTTACAAATCATTCTTCCACTTTGGATTTGACAATGCCGACTCGCTATAAGGTGTGGATTGAATCATCTGAATCTTCATCCAACATCTTTCTAGTAACCAAATTTGATTTGTCAGAATTAACATCCAACGAATGTCTCTACAAGTTTTTGCAGGCTTACTTAAAAGCAAAATACTTCAGATGCAGGAGATCGGAAACAAATACAGAGGATGCCAGAGAAACTCAGCAGACCTGGCAACATCTGTGGAGAGAGGAACAGAGCTATCATTTCGGGTCCAGTGTAATCCTTCATCAGAAGGTGCATGTGTGGTCATTCCATCCATGTGTAACATATTTCCAAAGTGCAAACCTATAGCAGCCGCATGCGCAGGAAGCCTATGAGTCAGAGCCTGATCTACTTGAATCTCGCCTTATTGCCATTAAGCACACCTCATCAGTAACCCTGGAAAATTGAACTATTGACTGACAAAAACCTGCCTATGGCAACAGAGATCAGAGACCCTCGTCAGCTTGGAAACCACAAGAATTCACAAGTTATACAGATAGAAGGAAGCAAGGGATGTCAAAATTTAAACAAGCATTTCTGGATTTCTTGTGAAACAATCTTTTAACAGGTTATCTTACCAACGGTAATGGCTTGATTTAAAGGCACTACATGATCATGAAAGGTGAATTAGTACCCTGTTCATTTATTACTAATACACAACACGATGGAGTGAATTGCACAATCCTGTTTAGTCATGGCTCGTTGAAAGGCATGCTGCACTTTCCGCAACCAATGGAAAAGACACGCGATCAATGGCTTCTTTGTGAAGATGGCGGGACTCTACCTCACCAGCCGAGAGCTACTGACTTAAGTTTAATGGAGTTAATACTCTCGGCCTGGCGTGGCAGTATCTCGAGGTGCGAGTGGGTCCTGCTCAGCATGTACTGGAGGCAGCAGAAGGAGATCGTGGAGGTGACAGCTTCAGCAGCAGCAATGACACCATGACCCAAAGTGAAAAGATTGAGCGGTGACGGACGCCCCCTGGTATCTGTGGCAGCAGTGTAAGAACAGGCAGCTGAGGTCTCCTGGAGAGAGAGAAAAGTGGAAGACTCATCTAAGACTGGAACTTTTAACACTATTCCTTTATTTTTCTAGTTTATATCAAGAAGGACATTAATGTTAACTATTACCTTATCTATTTATTTGTCTGCTTATTCTATGAAGATAATGCTTAACTTTTTAACTTTGTTTCTTTTACTGCTTTGCACCTACGTTTTTGTACCTGGGTGCCTTTGTACCTGAGTGTGTGTGGCCACATTGTACACTTTTCACTGTACTCCTGCACCTCTACCTGAGTACATGTGACAATGAAATCTCAATCTGAATCTTGGAAAGGAGATTCAGGTAATGCTTTCCTGGTCAGCTTCCCACCTTTGCCCCCTTGGCAACATGAGGTCATTCGAAACTTTGCTTTGATAATAGAGTAGCCCCCAGCTTTGCGTGTACTCACAAAGTCACCCCAAATACAGCCAGCCAATCACTAAAGAAGGATCAGTCTGAAACTTTTGAGTGTCTTAACTCCAAGTTTGCAGACAACACAATGCTGGGTGGGAGGGTGAATGGTGAGGAGACACAGAGCTGCTTCAGTGTGATTTGGACATGTTGAATGAGTGGGCAAATGCACAGCAGATAAAGCACAAATGTGTGTAAATGTGAAGTTTGGCAGCAAAAAAACCGAGACAGATTATTATCTGGAAGGGGATACATTGAAAAAGTGGGAGACACAACAAGACCAGGATGTCTGTGTGTACAAGTTGATGAAAGTAAGTGTGCAGGTGCAAACAGGCTATGAAGAAAGTAAGTGATATGTTGGCCTTCATAGCGAGAGGATTTGAATATGAAGCAGGCATATCTTGCTGCAATTGCACAGGGCCCTGGTGAGACCGCACCTGGAGTATTGTGGGCAGTTTTGGTCTTCTTACCTGAGGAAGGATTTTCTGGCGCTGGAGGGAGTGCAGAGAAGGTTTAACAGACTCATTCCTGGCTTAGTAGGACTGGTGTATGCAGAGAGATTGGATCAGTTAGGAATATATTCACTGGGGTTCAGAAGAATGAGAAGGGACCTCACAGAAACCTATAAAATTGTAACTAGATTCAACAGGGCAAACACAGGAAGGATGTTGCCCTTGACTACAGAGTCCAGAACCCGGGGTCACAATTTCAGGATACGCAACAGGCTGGTTAGGACTGAGATGAGGAGAAATGTTTTCACCCAGAGAGTGGTGAGCCTGTGGAAATCTCTGCCACAGAAAGCGGTTGAAGCCAGATATTGAATGTTTTACGAAGGAGTTAGATATAGTTCATAGGGCTAAAGGGATCAAAGGATATGGGGGGAAAGTGGGTACTGGATACTGATCAGCACTATCATACTGAATTGTGAAACAGGCTCAAAGGGCTGAATGGCCTACTCCGGCTCCTGTTTTCTATGTTTCTACAAATACTGCAGTTGGTGGGCTGTGGGAGATCCTAGCCTGGAAGTTAGATGTGCAAACCCCTTGCAAATCCCTCCTGACAGCATTGACCCATGTGTGCCAGGGCAGCTATCAGGTGCACCCACTGCTGTTGGTTGGCACTGACCAGACTGTTTCTCCTCACAGGCTCCCAGTGAATATGAGGCATCTCCAGAGACCCTGTACTACCGAATCCCCAACCTGAATCGTCAACAAAAGTACCTTCTGTGGGTTGCAGCAGTCACATCGGCAGGCCGAGGAAATGTGAGCAATAAAGTCACTGGTGAGCCAGCAGCAAAGGGTACGTCAGCCTTCATCATGTATCTTGTTAGTTTTGTACTTTCTTCCCTTTCGTTCTCCTTTCTTGTCTTTTCAGACACCTGCATCCTACAGTTTTGGTAAACAGCTTTAGAGTGAATCGCGAAACAGTTAGTGTAGTTTTACTTGGGAGGACAAGATAACTCCAGGTCTAAGTTCCCAAATCTCTCCGTCACTGAGACTTTGCGCCTCTTGTGTCTGTTTTAATCTCATTGACTGAGACTGTTCACCATGCTGAGTCAACCCTTGCAATGCTATTGCATCACCTTAAAGGATTGGTGAGCCATGCACCACCTTGGAAGTTCACCCCCCTCCTGCCATCGGCTCACACAGGCAACAGTGTGTATTACCTGTGAGATGAAATGTAGCAACTTACCAAAGCTCCTTCAACAACACTTTACAAACCTACAAACTTTACCATCCAGAAGGACAAGGGCAGCATTTGCATGGAAACACAGCCAATTGCAAATTCAACTCCAACCCGCTTAGCATCCTGATTTGGAAATATATCAACATTCCTTCAGTGTTTCTGGCTAAAATTCTGAGACTCCCTTCCTAATAGTACTCTATGTGTCCCTACACCAGATGGACTGCAATGGTTTAAGAAGGAGGATCAGGACCACCTTTGCAAAGGATTAGGAATGGACAATAAATGCAGACTTTATGACTTACAACAGGAAGGATATGATAGCACTCGAAGGGATACAGAGGAGGTTCACCAGGATGTTGCTGGGATGAAGTAGTTGAGCTGTAAGGAGAGACTAGATAGGCTTGGATTGTTTGCTGTAGGGCAGAGAAGACTGAGATGGGGGACATGACTGAGGTGTATAAGATTATGAAGGGTATGGACATGGTGAATAGAGAGCAGCTGTTTACTTGTTTGAGGGGTCAATAACAAGAGGGCATAGTTTTAGGGTAAGGGACAGGAGATTCAGAGCAGAGTTGGGAAAAGAAACTTTTTGATTCAGCAGGTGGAGGAAATCTGGAATGCAGTGTCTGGGGAGGTGGTGGAGGCTGGAAACCTTACAGGCTTTATAAACTATTTGGGTGAGTACTTCAAATATCATAACATTCAAGGATATGGGATAAGTGCAGGAAATCGGGATTAGCGCACTTTTAGTGGTAGTTACATTAGTGCAGACTCAGTGGGCCGAATGGCCTTTCTCTGCACTGTATGAACCTATGAACCTATGAAGGTATAGCCCTTGTCAAAAGAATCTGTGACACCTTGACCCCCCTGTATGATGGTATTACTCAGATCAAACGTCAATGCTTTGTCAGTCACTAGGGGAAAGTGCTATTAATGAAGGTAGTAATATATTTTTGGTGGTATAAACCTAATGGGCTGAAGGGCCTCTTCTGTGAAGTATGATTCTATGGTTCTAATCCAATGTAAGTTTTCTTTTAAAACACAAACATCTGAAAGCCCTTCTCCAGAATGGCCTGCCTCACTAAAGTTAACTTGATTGTTTCAACTACACTACATTGCTTTTTGCCTCTCTCGGGCAAAACGACAAGTTTAATACTGTAAAAGCTGTGCTCCTTTTCCTGTCCATATCCTCACTTTAATCGCGTGCATTTTGCTTATGTGGCTGTCCTTTCATACAGTTTCTTTTCAATACGCCATTCCACATACAATCTTCATCTTTTGGTCAATCTTACGTAAAAGCGCATTGCCAGTTTGTACACCACACAACTTTTATTAATGCAGGTCAAGCTCTCCTGTCTGGTGATTTATTTTCCTCCTTATTCTTTTCATCGGAGATGGGTGCTGCAGAATTTGTTGCCCATCCCTAATTGCACTTGAAATGAGATGCTTTCTGGACCATTTTAGAGAACAGTTCAGAATCAACCTCATTGCTGTGGGTCTGGCGTTCCATGTAGGCCAGACCAGGATAAGGAAGGCAGATTTCCTTCCATGAAGTAGATGGGTTTTTACAACAATCAGTGATAGTTGTCACGCTCACCTGACTAATTCCTGATCTTTAAATGGAATTTAAATTTTAACAGCTGCTGATGTGGGATTTGAACCAAGTTTGTCAAAGAAGTAGCCTAGGCCTCTGGATTACCAGTTCAGTGATATTAGTAGAACATGACTATCTCCACCTCTTGATAAGTAGTAAATGATAACACAGTATGGACTGCCACTAATTCCCTTCCTCTGCCCCTCAGTCCTAATGCGTTATGAAGAGAAATTGTTTGTAGCTCATTAGTTGTTCTCCCTGCAGCAAGTGAAATTTGATTCCCCTTTGAAGTCTGCTTATCCTTGGGGTGTGGGACATGAGTAACAAAATTCCTCATCCATAACTATTCGCGAATAAGCTCGTCCTATTATCCGATGGGGTGAGTCCATCATGTCCTGCTTCTGTCATTGAAGATGCTGTTAAATTGACAAGACTCTGCCAGTTGTGCTGGGAAAGATGAGTGAGGACATGTCTGAGAACGACATCGTTTAAGTGTTAGACTAGTATGCTCTACATCCCAGTTGTAACTCTGGTGAAATGACATTGCCACCGGGGGATGTAGGCATCAGCTGATGTTGTGTTCAGGATGTCAATCCCTGGCCTTTCCCAAATTAACAGATCAGTCAGTAATTGGCTCTCAGAAATTGTGGGACCCACCCCAGGATGACAGAGAGAGCAGTCAGCAAGGGTTACTGCTCCACTGAGCCCTGTCACATGGTTATGGAGGTTGATTGATGGCAGAATGGGGTCTGTTGGGAGCAAATGAATTATCCCTTGCTGCTCATTATCCACTAAACATGTGCAGAATCCAAGGTGCTGGGACGCCATTGGTGTCTCTGGTGCAATATCTCAGTCAGTACCTTGAAAGCAGAAATAAATTATTCCAGGTAACCATTGGAAAGTTTTAGCTGTCGTTAGGATGACAGCACGATCAATAATCCACTCCTTATTTTGAATAAGATTGTAAGATGTAGGAGCAGAAATAGGCTGTTCAGCCCGTTGAATCTGCTACGCCAGGACTGATGTGATACTCCTCAACTCAACTTTCCTGTCTGTTTCCCCTTCATCCTTGATTTTCTTACTGATTAAAAATCCATCTCAGTTTTCAATATACTTAATGGCCCAGTTTCAAAATCCTTCTGCAAGAGAAAATTCTTCAGATTCTGCACCCTCTGAGTGAAGAAATTCTTCCTCATCCTGGTCTTAAATGTGGAGCCCCATATTCTGAGATTATGCCCTCTGGTATTGAATATAGTGCCCCTGGTACGGTGAACTATGTACTGTACAGTATACTTGTAGGGCGTATTCTAAGGATGAATATCTAAAGAATCTATGTTTTGTATTCCAGTCCCGGCAAAGATTATTGCATTTGGAGGAACAGTAACTACGCCTTGGATGAGAGATGTTTTTTTGCAATGTACAGCTGTGGGTGATCCAGGACCTACCATTAAATGGACAAAAGACAGGTAAACATACACTGTGCACTGCAACAACCTTTTTACGCCCTAATCCTTGGCTCCTAGTGGTCAGGCCCATTCCATCATTTTAGTGGCATCATCCCGGAGTATTGGGCCCAGTGGCTAATCCTCACTGGGAAGCCCAACATTTGGAAACAGGAGGAGGATTGGGAGGATGGTCGGGATCAATCCCGAGCCAGAATGGTCTCGGGGGGCCTGAACTGTGAGCCAGCTCATTTGTGAAGAAGGGTGGGCTGACAAGCCTCACAGTCCCTTCGAATTAGGCTAATTTGTTGACCAATCAGGCAAAGAGCATAGGTAGTTGCCGTGGAGATGTTTGCTGTTCAGAATTCTAATGATATTCAATGAGAGCAGAAAGATAATAAAGTAGAATGATACAGCAAATAGTCTGGCAAATAATAACTCTCCAACAAAACAAAATGCCATTGCATTGAAAGTTTTGTTTGTGGTATTAACCCCCTGAATGTTTATGCTAGGCCTCACTCCAATATCTGAATAGAGGCAACATCCATTTACTGTAAATGATGCAATTATAAGGGGTACAGTGGTGCGAGTAGCAGTGTTATTTTCTTGAATTGGATGTTATTAACGCTGGGCTTTTGTACAAAGGGCTCTGATAAAACTGAGTTGCTTCAACGTGTTGGTGTACTGCAGTACAGTTCTACAGGGCTTGCACCAAGAACTGCTGTAGACTGCTGACAGCCTGATCTCAATCAGGTCATTGGGGCAAATGCTGAGGACTGACCTCCAAATGGAACACCTTCATAGAGAGAGAAAACCACCTATCTCATAGATAATAATATGAAACAAAGAACTATGGAAGCTGGAAATCTGAAAGAAAAACAGAAATTGCTGAAGAGTTAACATTTCTTTTTCAGAACTGGAAGGGCCACTGGACCCAAAACATTAAGCCTGTTTCTGTCTCCACAGATGCTGCCAGACCTACTGAGTTTCTCCAGCAGTTTTTGTTTTTGTACCTATTTCAGGGATCTTGCTGCACAGTTCCAAAATATCAGGTTCAGAATAGCATTTTTAGAATCTGTTACAGACTATGATTGGACTTAACACTCCAGGACATAGCAGAACAGCCCAGTCACCTGCTCCACATACATTTCAGGCTTGACCTGACATCTCCAGGAATTGAAGATTAATCTCCAGGCCACTCACTGCTGAGACCAACCAGGGAGAAAAATCATCGGGGCATTAAAAGAAAAACAAACTTTGTTTTTCTTTTCTCTTTTGGTTGAGCATCATTGCTTATTAGTTTTGAGACTACTGGGGGTCAAGTCTCACTCAGCTGGGTGACCAGGAGTTTACTCATTGATAGGGAAGCTGAGACATCACAGAGGTGGACTTGTTGAATGACCAATGGGAACCCTAAGTCCAAAAGGGTTAAAATAGATGAAACAAAGGAATGACAAGTTGCATAACAGAACATTATTTGTTGCTAAGGAGGTGGCACATCAGACATTTTAAAAATTGCAATAAGAAAACTTAATAAGAAAGAATCAAATCACAATGTTAATATCACCTCGTGTAGTTGTTAACAATAAACTTGTGTTGTTTGCAGTGAAGATTCTGCCATCCCAGTGCAAGTTGATGGCCACAGAATGATCTTCAACAATGGGACGTTGTTTCTTCGTTCCGTAAGAGCAGAGGATTCAGGGTATTATACTTGTACAGCCACAAACACCTGGGGCTTTGATACAATTATAGTCAACCTTCTGGTGCAAGGTAGGAGCGCTTGTGTTTGCTCATTTCTCCCACATTGTGGGATTCTTCCCTGACATCCGTTTGCCAAACTATTGGTGGTAGAATCTCTTGGCATTGATAGTCCCAATCCCTGGAATTCCTTCTGTGAACTTTTCCACTTATCCCACTGTCTGTTCACCTTTCAGAACCTCATCAAAACTCATCCTTTTTGCCAAAGGTCTAAGTCACCCCCTCCTTAAACTCAGTCTTCATCTCTTCTTCTTAACTATCCCTGTTTATTTCTTTCTCCCTTGCCTGGCACCATTGTGTTCACTAAAGACACTGAATTATTGTTCGTTTCTTTGAGCTTCATACCTTGTTAGTAGAGAATCCATATTGCGGCTGCTAAATGGGGTTCTGGACAGAATAGATAGGGAATAATTTTCTCATGAGCACAGATTGTTGAAAGTGGCAGCACAGATCATCACAGCAGGAGGTTTATCAATAGAAGCACAGAATACAAGAGCAAGGAGACGATGTTGCATTTCTACAAGACACTTGTTAGATCTCATTCGGAGCGTTATGTACAGTGCTGGATGTCATATTATCGAAAGAATGTAAACGCATTGTAGACAGTGCAGAAGCGGTTTACAAGAATGGCTCCAGGGATAAAGAATTTACGTTATGAGGATAGATTGAAAACGGTGGCACTGTTCTCTGTGAAGAGAAGAAGGAGATCTGATAGAGTTTTTCAAAATCATGACCGGGTTCAATAGAGTAGATAGGGAGAAACCATTCCTGCTTATAAAATTGAACAAATTTCAGAGGACATAAACTTCAGGTGATCGGCAAAAGAAGCAAGGGTGATATGAAGAAAAACATCTTCACTCAGTGTGTAGATAGGAAATAGAATGCACTTTCTGGAAATAGGGTAGAACCAGGTTCAATTGAGGCATTCAGGAGGGGTGTTGGATGATTATTTGGATAGGAATAGTGTGCAAGGGTATAAAGTAAAACCAGGAGATTGGCACTAGGTGGTGATGCTCATTTAATAAGCTGGTGCAGGCACAATGGGCCAAGTGGCCTCCTTCTGTGCCAAAATACTCTTGTGATTCCAAATGGAGAACTAGAGGGCAGTGATTTAAGTAGCAAGAGGTTAGGTTCTGGAATGCACTGCCTGCAATTGTGGTGGAGACAGAATGCATCAAGGATTTCAAAAGGGAATGATTCATTATCTGAAGAGAGAATTATCAGGGCTGCGGGAAAAAGCCAGGGCAGTATGGGAGCAGCTGAGTAGCCATTATAGAGAGCCAGCACAGACAGGATGTACCAAATGGTCTCCTTGTATGCTGCACATTTGCTATGATTCTGTACATCACACAGAGTTTGGTAGATAATTAACATGTGATTCAAGGTTATGATGCTTCAGGGATTTACCTCTGCAAAATTCAATGTGTTTATCCAATAATTTGGTCGTCAGCACACTGCAACAGCTTTGGTGTGACCCCTCATCTTTTAGCATTATAACTGGTGCAGTTATTATTTCTCAAAATATTTCCCCCCGTGTTCCCCCCCCCCCTTGCTACGTGTAAAGTGCAAGTTACCCTTTGGTGGTCCACACATACCTCTGAGTGTTTTGTTCACAGTTCTGCCACGAGAGTTTGTAAACTTTAACTTTGTGGGAATTCTCACAGTCGAGGCTGATTCTGGCTTTACCAGACACCCAAGCACATAAAGTCCTCAGGACGGCCACCAGACTGTGAGCAGGAGCAAGAATATTTGTTGTTTTTCTTTCTCTCATGGTTGTCCCACAAGCATTGCCACTCATCAGTATGTTAAGTCCCTTTTTTTAAATTCATTCACGGGATGTGGGCATCATTGGCTGGACCATCATCTATTGCTCATCACTAATTGCCCTTGAGAAGGTAGTCATGAGAAAGATTTAAAAAGGAATGAGGGACAATTTCTTTATGCAGAGAGTGGTTAGTGTATGGAATGAACTGCCAGATGAAGTGCTGATGCGGATACAATTACAACATTTAAAAGACATTTGGATAAGTACATGAGTAGGAAAGGTTTGGACGGAGATGGGCCAAACACAGGCAGGTGGGACTAGTTTATTGTAAGAACATGGTCAGTGTAGACTGGTTGGACCAAAGGGTCTGTTTCCATGCTGTATGACTCTATAAAGCAGCTCACTACTACTTTCTCAAGGACAGGTAGGGATGGGCAATAAATGCTGGCCAGCCAGTATTGCCCACATCCCACAGGTGAATAAAGAGAACACCCACAATGCCATTAGGGAGGAAGTTCCAGGATTTTGACCCAGTAACACTGAAGGAACGGCAGTATATTTCCAAGTCAAAATAGTGAGTGGCTTGGAGGGGAACATGCAGAAGGCGGTGTTCCCATTGTATCTGCTGCCCTTTTCCTTCCAGATGATAGTGTTCGTAGGTTTAGAAGGTGCTATCAAAGGAGCCTTAGTGAATGTTGTTACAATCGAATGGTTAGCACTATACTGTCATCTCTAAGTATCCTAAACTAGGTGTCATAGAGTCCTCACTGGTGAATCCAAAAAGACATACAAAGTAAAATTCATAATCCAGAGTGTGGCTAGACTACAAAATTGCTGTAGTTGAAATGAATTGAGGAGATACATTTCAGAAGAAGCATGAGGGAAAAACAGCAAATGCTGGCAAAGTTCAATGCTCCATGAAATCAGGCAGGAAAAGACCTATAGGCTCACAAACATTTAGAGCACAAAAGGAGTTCATTCTACGCATGAGATCTGCACCACTCAATAAAAATCTTAAAGGGAGGCAGTGGCCTCGTGGTGTTAATGCTAGATTCTTAGTCCAGAAACTCAGCTGATGTTCTGGGGTCCCAGGTTCAAATTGTGCCAGAGCAGCTGAAGAAATTTGATTTCAATAAAAAGTATTGGAGTTAAGAATCTACTGTTAATCATCAAATCAGTGCTGATTATCGGGAAAATCCCACCTGGCTCACTAATACCTTGCAGGGAAGGAAATCGGCCATCCTCAACTGGTCTGGCCTACATGTGACTCCAGATGCACAGCAACGTGGGTGACTCCCAGCTGTCCTGTGGAATGGCCTAGCAAGCCACTAGGTTGCATCAATTACTATGGAGTCTCAACAAAGAAATAAAACCGAATGGACAATTAGCATAGAGCCAGGGACTGGAAAAGACAATGATTTACCAGGATGTTGCAGGGTTTGGAATGTTTGAGTTGTAATGAAAGGTTGGATAGGCTGGGACTTTCTTCATTAGAGTGTAGGAGATTGAGAGGCGATCTGATAGAGGTTTATAAAATAATGAGGGGTATAGATAGAGTTAATGGTAGTTGTCTTTTCCCTCGGGTGGGAGCTTTCAAGACAAGGGGGCACATTTTTAAGGTGAGAGGAGAGAAATTTTAAAAAGACATGAGAGGCAAACTTTTCACACAGAGGGTGGTTCACATGTAGAATGAACTTCCTGAGGAAGTGGTGGATCCGGGTACAGTTACAATGTTAAAAAGACATTTGGATAGATACATGAATAGAGGTTTGGAGGGATATGGGCCAGGAGGAGGCAGGTGGGACTAGTTTAGTTTGGGATTATGTTCGGCACAGACTGGTTGGACCGAAGGGTCTGTTTCCATGTCGTATGACTGGATGACTTTGGCAGAAACGGTCCTTTTGATCCTGCAAAGTCCTCCTTATGACCATCTGGAGGCTAGTACCAAAATTGGGAGCGCTGTCTCACAGGCTAGTCAATCAACATCCTGACATAGTCATACTCATGGGATCATACCTTATAATGTCCCAGACCATCACCATCTCTGGATATTTCTTATCCCATCAGCAGGACAGCCCCAGCAGAGGTGGTAGCACAGTGGTATACAGTCGGGAGAGAGTTACCCCAGGAGTCCTCAACATTGACTCTAGACCCTATGAAGTATCATGGTTTCAGGTTAAACATGGGCAAGGAAACCTCCTGCTCATTACCACATACCGCCCTCTCTCAGCTGATGAATCAGTACTGTTCTATGTTGAACACTTGAAGGAAACACTGAGGGTGGCAAGGGCACAAAATTTATCCCAGGGTGGGTGATTTCGATGTCCACTACCAAGAGTGACAGAGCAGCAGCACTACTGACTGAACTGGTCGCATTCTAACAGATATAGCTGCTAGACTGGGTCTGCGGCAGGTAGTGAGAGAACCAACAAAGGGGAAAACATACTTGATCTCATCCTTACCAACCAGTCAGCTGCAGATGCATCTGTCCATGACAGTATCATCAGCACGTAGTCCTGTAGAGACAAACTCCCACCTTCACATTGAGAATACCTTCCATCGTGTTGTGTGGCACTATCACTGTGCTAAATGGGACAGACTTTGAGCAGAACCAGTAACTCAAGACCAGACATCCATGAGGTGCTGTGGGCCATCAGCAGCAGTAGAATTGTACTCCAGCACAATCTGTAACCTAATGCATGGCATATCCCCATTCAACATTTACCATCAAGCCAGGGGATCAACCCTGGTTTAATGGATAGTTTAAGAGCAGCACTAGGCAGACATAAAAATGAGGTGTCCACCTGGCGAAGCTGGACTACTTGCGTGCCAAACAGCATAAGTAGCAATTGACGGGCAGAGCTTAGCGATCCCACAACCATCGTACATTAGATCTAAGAACTGCAGTCCTGCTACATCCAGTCCTTAATGGTGGCTGACAAACAACTCACTGGAGGAGGAGGCTCCACAAATATCCCCATCTTCAATGATGAAAGAGCCCAACACTCTGCAAAAGATCAGGCTTAAGTATTCGCAGCAATCTTCAGCCAGAAGTGCCAAGTTGATGATCCATCTCGGCCTCCTCCAAAGGTCCCCAGCATCACAGATTATATCTCCTTGCCCCACCATTTCAGGCAGAGCATTCCTCGTTATAATACCTTCACCTCTATTTAAATTCCACGTCCTTAATTACTAACCCTCTTGCCAGTGAAAACCATTGATCAATAGAGCACTTGATTTACTCAATCAAAAAACCTTCATAATTTTGAACACGTTTATTGAATCACCCAACTGTTTCCATTTTGGGAGAGTGATGCTAGCTTTTCTAGTCTGTCCACATAACTGAGCTGCCTAATCTCTGGTTCCATACCACATATATCCTCTGTAACCTCTCCATGGCCTTGATTATAGGCAAATGTCTTGCTGAGAATCTCAAAACTTCGAACAACTTCCCAAGTCAGTTTTGTACAGGAGCAGGTTGGCTGGTTGACTTCAAGCTCAGCAGTTCATTTTGGATGGAAGGAAATGATCCATAAATGAAAAGATGTTATTTCACTCGCTGTACTCACAGTTAAATTTGTTTTATATCGTAATGTTGGTGAATCTGATTCTATATTGCGTTAACCATTAATTTGCCCCTTCCTAGTGCCACCTGACCAACCTCATCTGACAGTGTCTAAGACCTCATCCTCCACCATTACATTGGCTTGGATTCCTGGTGACAATGGTGGCAGCTCTATCAGAGGTAAGTGGAACTCCTCATGGCATACCTTATGCCCAACCATCCCTCAGCAGAAACTACAGTGATGTCTTTTGTTATTCGTGAGTGTCAGCTTGACCTGATTGGGAACACTTTCACTTCTGAACCAGCATTCTGATGAAACATTAAGCCAAGAGACTGGAATGTCCTAATGTTGAGTAGTTCAGATAGGTGATAAAAGTGGCAAATCAAAGAACGAAATAGCATGGATTTCTCCCTGGGCATCATTACTACGAGATTACCCTGCCTTTCATTTCATTGCTGTTTCTGGGTCTGTGCTTAATACAAAATGGTTAAGATACTTTACAGCCTGAGTTGCAGTCCCTGACCTACAAAGCGACTCTTTGTCTTTTATTTGTTCAGTCAGGGACGGCGACACTGAAGGAATGTAATATATTTCCAAGTCAGGATTGTGAGTAACTTGGAGGGGACGGTGCTGCCATATACCCACTGCTCTTGTTCTTTTTGGATGTTAGTAACCTCAGCTGGTAGAGGTATTGAACCCACAAAGTAACTCTGTATTTCAAACCAGCCATTCAGCCAACTGAGCTAACCAACTCCCCCTTACCTGCAGGATGTATAGTATTCCTTTTTAAACTTTACTGTGGTGTTTTAGGCCACTTTCCTGCCATGCTGGGGTCCAATTTCACAGGTTTGAGCAGCTCAGTAGCAACAAATAAATGGGTGTGGCCAAGCACTGAGCCTCATTTTCCTGCTTTCAGGCCCAACCTCCAGTTGCTCAACAGTTACCACCTTATAGAAGGTGGCAGCAGAACCAGAGTGCCAGTGGCAATAGTCCTCCTGTTCTGAAATAGAGACAGTAAATGCTTCCTCTCCTTCCAGTTCAACATTCCAAAGTCGCACCTTCTGAAAGACTGTTCCTGGCTATTCTCCTCTGTGTCAATTCTTTTGATTCCATCCATCTATTTGGAAGCCACACCACAGTGTCCATCTTGATAGTGGAAGTATACCCTGAAATGGCAATGGTCAATGAACCCAGGAAGATTAAAAGGAAGAGGTGGTATTTGGTGGGTTATGGAAGCCCTGCCCCATTGCTTATCCTTTCACATTTAGGAACATTCATACCTTTGACAGGAAATTTCTTTGCTCATTGAGATTTGGCTGTAGTTTTGTCAGATATGTCTTGCTTATGAGATTTGACGTGGTAAGCTTCAAACATTTTTCTTCATGTAACCTCACACTCACTTCTCTCTGGAGGAAGGTATGGAAGGATTGTAAAGACCGAATAACAACTTGCTTTGGATCACGTAAGTGCCCCTTCCGTGATCAGCAAATCCTGGAGTAAGTGGGACTTGAACTCTCAATCTGGTTCGGAGCCCAAAGGGCTGCCCTGTGCACCTTGATATGGCAGCTTCCCTTGTAACTAAATAAAGAAGAAAATGAAGATATTTACTCAGTAAAAGGCCATTAGACACAATAAATCCTTTCGATAGATCAATCTTCTCTGCTCATTTTCTCATTATATACCTCAAATCCTTCTTTCTCCGAAAGCCCATCCAGTTATCCCTTGAATCTATTTAGTCACCAGTTCAGTGACCTTGCCGGAGAGCCACAGACTTGTGCAAGAGGAAATTGTTGTCGAAGTCATAATCTGATACTTGAACTCTTTTCCACAATGAATCTTCAGCAGTGCCAGTCGCCTTCTTAATCTTGTACCATCAGTAGGTATAATCGCTGTCCTCAATTTTATCATTTCATTTTCACACATAAAACCAGCTTGATGCAGGCAATCTGTGATATCTTTTTGGTTGATATAATTCTTGTTCTATTCAGCAATTGCAAATCTAAGTGGAAGAAGAGTTATTCTGGGATTGTACATTCTGTGTCAATATAATGTTTAACAAAGTGATTTTATTTGCTCTATCTTGTAGCTGGGTAATCCGCTGACCCATTTGTTGGCAAGATCATTGCTGGGAAGGTGATTTACGTCTGCATTAACATCATTGCAGTCTCTGGGAGTTCTTAATGCAGTCCCTCTCTGTATGTTAACAATATTTTCTAAATGACCTGCTCAGAGATATTATGGTGTACCTCTGCAGCAATTAGGGACTTGAACACAGGCCTCCTGGCCGAGAGTTAGTGACACTGCCACTGTATCAGCCCTAAGCCATTAACGTAACTGGCAGCAGTGGGATTTAGTCACTTTACTCCAGAGACGGGAGCCTTGATCCAATGACTTGTGCCCTCTACCACTCACCCACCCTTGATGTTATGTAGGGTTCATTTCGAGGCTTCATACGTTCGTACATAAAGGTCCAAAAGAGGAAGTTGGCAGCACGGTGGCTCAGTGGTTAGCACTGCTACCTCATAGCACCAGGAACCTGGGCTTGATTCTAGCCTGAGGTGACTGTCTGTGTGGCGTTTGCACATTCTCCCCGTGTCTATGTGGGTTTCCTCCAGGTGTTCTGCCTTCCTCCCACAGTCCAAAGATGTGCAGGTTAGATGGATTGACTGTGATAAATTTCCCCAACTAAACAGGACTAAAGCCCTTGAACCCTCGATGAGGGCATGATTCTCAGTCCATTTGTTTTCATTTTGAATGTCTTGGTATTGAACAGACTTAAACAACTTTAAGTACTCTGAGTAGATCTAGGCACCTTACTTTCTGAAAGACACAGTGGCTTTGGAGGGTGTACAACATAAATTTGCAAGAATGATGCCTGGACTTTGGGGATTATGAGGCGAGATTACACAAATCAGATCTATTTTCTCTAGAATTTAGAAGGCTAAGGGTGATCTCATCAAAGTTATCAAGATACTAAGAGGAAAGGATAAAGATAAACTGTTTCCACGGGTTGGAGATTCATGAACTATGGGGCGTGGCCTATAAATAGGGGCCAGAGCATTCAGGAGAGATGTTAGGAAGCACTTCTACACACAAGGGGTGATAGCAGTTTGGAGCTCTCTTCTGCAAACAGCAGTTGATGCTAGGTTAATTGTTAATTTTAAATCTGAGATAGATAAAGTTTAATTAACCAGAAGTATTAATGGATTTGGGCCAAAGGCAGATATATGGAGTTCAGCCACAGAACAGCCATGATGTCATTGAATGGCAGAACAGACTCAAGGGGCTGAATGGCCTACTCCGGCTCCCATTTCTGGAAGTGTTACTGCCAAACAAAAACGTCATAGTGTTTTTTTCACAATACCCTGGGGCACAAACCTAACTCTCAAAGTTCTGGGTTCAAATCCCATTTCAGGAATTCAGCACAAAGAATGCAGGTTGCTGCTGTGTTGCAGCTCTGAAGGAGCACTGTACTGTCCGTGATGACATCTTTCAGATGAGACATTGAACCGAGGTGCCATCTGCTGGTTTGAATCGATGTGAAAATCCCAAGGCACTATGTCAATGAACAGGGGTGTTGTCCAAATGTCCTGGCCAGTATTTATCCATCTACCAATATCTCAAAAACATACCGTTTGGTTATTATCCCATTGCTATTTGTGGAAGCTTGCTGTGCACATTTTAACTGCTGTGTTTCCTACACTGCAACAAAAGAACTGCCTCACAGGTTCTAAAGAACTTTGAGACGTGCAATAGGTGGGAAAAGTGCTAAACAAATGTAAGTCTTTCTTTCTAAGCCTCCCTACAGGGAGATTGGATGCAAAGTTTGGTTTATGCTCAGTCTGGTTTTACACTCTTTCAGAATCATTTAATTCTGCCAGAAGGAAGGGTGCAAACTTACTGATTCACCATATCCGACCCATCCGGCTGGATTAGAAGTGCGGAGTCAAATAAAACTGAGTTCTATTTTTGTACTTGTTTCCTTGTCTCTTGTGCCCAGCTGTTTGGGTTTCCAGTTCATTTCCACCTTCAGATCTCCAGGCCAGAGCTATAGCCCACTCCCCTTAGTCCTTGCCAGTCCATTTCCAGCCTAGGGAGTTTCCTCAGGCAGGGAAAGCAAGTGCACTCAAATCTACTTTAATACTTCTTGACTCTGAAGATGGTTTATCAAGCACAAACATTTCTTTATTAATCCTCTGGTGATGAATTAGAACAAAGCCCATTCAGCAGTAATTTCCTGTGTGGTAATAACATTACTGCCTTTTTAATACACAAACCAATAAACAGCTGCAGATACACAGCAGCAAGGGTAGAGAAGTAGACAGACCATCCCAGCAATTAATTACAAGAACACGATTAATTACCTACACCCATCACCAAAATCCCTAGTCTCTCAAATTTGCCTTGTTGATAAACTTTTCCCTCAATTGGATTATTGATGTTCAAGAATAAGTGCACAAAAAAACCTCAAGTGCTTTCATCTCTATTCAGGCTATGGCATGGGATATGAGAAGAAATGAAACATGATTCCTCGGATATTAATACTGTCAGGAGAAAAAAGCTCAATGCCAAGATTTAAATAAGATGTGTGCACTGCAATTTTAACCTGCGTTTCTGTCCGCCTTGTAATATTCACATCTGTGGAGTCAATTGAAATGTGTTACATTCTGCACATCAAGTGCAGGGCCCTCCTGTCAAGAACTTGATTGGTTCAAGAAACCATGTTCACCAATTACACTTAAGGCTATAGCAGTGAAGAGTTGGTGTAAAGGTCCAACAGCTCACTCTGTGGCAATTTTAGTCCTTTGTGCCTGATGAAAGTGAGATGTGCTGGGCATTACAATTCTAGCAGTTTGCCATTCATCTAATCCTTGCTGGACATGTACCAATGTGGCATTTTAACCTGCATCTTCTAACCAGCCAAAATCACCCTCGCACCAGGCAGAGGCGGGGTTTGTTGAAAATGAAAAGACTGTACCCTCTTGAAGTCTTTATTTTATACATTCATTCACCAGCATGTGGGCACCTCTGACTAGGTCTGCATTTATTGCACATCCCTAATTTTCCAGCGGGGCAGTCAAGAGTCAATCACATTGTCTGGGTCTGGAGTCACATGTAGGATGCAATTGTAACCTACACTTCTGTTTACCTCATAATATTCACATCTGTGGATTCAATTGAGATAACAAGGTGTAGAGCTGGATGAACACAGCAGGCCAAGCAGCATCAGAGGAGCAGGAATGCTGATGTTTCATGTCGGGACCCTACTTCCTTTGCCTGCTGTGTTCATCCAGCTCTACACCTTTTTATCTCAGATTCTCCAGCATCAGCAGTTCCTACTTTCTCTGTGGAGTCAACTGAATTGTGTTACATTCTGCACATCAATAGCAGGGTTCTCCAGTCCAGGCAAGGATTGACAGATTTCCTTTCCTAAAGGGGTTTGTGGCTATCATCAGACTATGTATTGAATTCAAACTCCAGCATCTGCCATGGTGGGATTTGATCCCAGGTCCCCAGAACATTGGCTGAGTTTCTGGATTAATAGGGCAGTGATAATTCCACTAGGCCATTTCCTCCCCAGTGGAGCATCTGGCTTTTAGAATGTCGAACATGGAACAGTACAGCACAGTGCAGGCGCTTCGGCCCATGGTGTTATGCCGAACTTTTACCCTAAACCTAAGGTCTATCTAACCTCCACCCCTACTTTATACTATCATCCATATGCCTATCTAATAGCCGCTTAAATGCCCCTAATGAGGCCGACTCCACTACCCTCTCCGGCAATGCATTCCATGCCCATATCACTCTCTGAGTAAAGAACCTAGTTTTGTTTTTAGTGTCTAGTTTCCGGTGTACGTCCATTGTGAAGGAGTTAAAGGTTCTGATGAAGGCTGAATCAGTAAATGGAGTCCCTATTTGAAACATCCATCTGGAATAAGAAAACCTAGTCTCTGAGTTTTTCTCCCATGACCACAGTCAATTAACCACTCCACCACTCACACGCTGCCAATCATTGATAACTCTTGTTTCTGTTCATGATAAATATCTTGCTCCCATCCCACTTCCACGAATCATAGAATCATTACAGTGCAGATTGAGGCCATTCGGCCTGCACCGATTCTATCACTTTTGCCAATCTCCTGCCTTTTCCCATTTCCCTGCGCACGATTTCTATCCAAACAACCATCCAATGCCCTATTGAAGGCCTCAGTTGAACCTGCTTGCCCTGCATTTCCAAGCAGCGCATGCTGTTCGCTCTATGAAAAAGTTTATCTCTCATCATCCTTGCTCATCTGCATATCATTTGCACTCTCTTTTGTTAGCTTTTCTGAGCAGTTTGAGTGGGGACAAGGCCAGCACAGATCAAACTGAGAGACTGGCTACGCCAACATTGTAATAGTGCACACAAATGCAGGGAGAATTACAACCACGAAAGCATCCTTCGTTGCAAATTCACTTCACCTGCAGTTCGCACAACCTAGTCTCCTGCATTCGCTGCTCACAATGTGGTCTCCTCTACACTGGGGAAACGAAGCATACACTGGGTGACCGCTTTGCAGAACATCTACATTCTGTTTGCAAAGAAGACCCTGAACTAGCCGTTGCCTGTCACTTTAATGCACCACCCTGTTCCCTGGCCAACATCCCTGTCTCTGGCTTGCTGCAGTGTTCCAGTGAAGCCCAACACAAGCTGGAAGAATAACACCTCATTTTCTGTTTGGGGACCCTGCAGCCCTCCAGACTCAATGTCGAGTTCAATAATTTTAGGGCCTCAACTCTCCCATGTCCCCGCCCCCTACCCCACACTCCAGGCCTTGTTTCCACATAGCCTGCCATTACACACCCGCTGTTGTTAGTGCCTAATAGTCCCCATTAACAACTATTCACCCTCCCAGCCTCATCGTTATTAACTCCTTTGTCCAACTGTCTTTCTCTCCCTTTGGGCTCTATCCTATTGTTTACTCCCTGCCCCATCCTCCTCCCCTATTTTCTGCATATAAACTGACGTTTTCCCAGCCACCATCAGTTCTGAGGAAGGGTCACCGGACCCGAAACGTTAACTCTGCTTTTTCCTTCACAGATGCTGCCAGACCTGCTGAGCTTTTCCAGCAACTTTGTTTTTGTTCCTGATTTACAGCATCCGCAGTTCGTTTGGCTTTTATTAGTTATTAATGTCCCTAGCTGGTGGCAATTGTATACTGTTAGGCTCCATAATCCGCCTTCAAATTAACCGCTTCCTCAAAATTCTGTTAAGTCTTCACTTTGTGCTTTTGTCACCTCTAGACATGGCTCTTTCCCAGAAAACAAAAAGTGCTGGAGATCACAGCAGGTCCATGGAGAGAAAGCAAGCTAACATTTTGTGTCTAGATGAGTCTTCATCATTTTCAGTACAGATTCCAGAATCTGCAGTAATTTGCTCCTGGCTGTTCTCCTTGTCCGTCTCACACCTTCTGTTCATTCAAAGCTCTGCTGATGTAAATCCAAGAGGGGCCTAGTCCCATTCCCCAACCATCTCAGTGCTCACTGACCTACACTGACTCATGCTTAAGTAATACTTCCAAAATTCTCAACCTTGTTTTTAAACTTCACCCCACTCGATCTCTATGATTCCTCCACCACCAAAGTGCACGACCACCCCCCAACACACATGGCCTCCCCACCCCAGCCTTTCTCCCGTCCTTCTGTCTCCGTGGAACAAGTCTAGGGTGTCCAGGAGTTCAGCTGCTGCCTTATTCGCATGCCAGCATTTGAATCTGGGTGAGGGGCAGGTTTGTATCTGGTTCCATTTGAATGAAGCCTTGGAGTTAACTGGGTCCCAGGTCAGTTAGAGATAACAGGGTGTAGAGCTGGATGAACACAGCAGGCCAAGCAGCATCAGAGGAGCAGGAAAGCTGACAATGTTTCTGAAACCCTTTCCGAAGAAGGGTGCAGAACTGAAATGTCAGCTTTCCTGCTCCTCTGATGCTGCTTGGCCTGATGTGTTATCTCAGATTCTCCAGCATCGGCAGTTCCTACTATCCCAGGTCAGTTAGTTAAGTTTAACCCTCTCCAAGCCCATCTCAGCCAGTGTTAAAATCAGGGTTCTGGTCTTTTAATGTAACTTGGCATATCCCACCTCCTCCAGCAAAAGACTATATTGCACTGTAAACAAAACACTTTGCAAAAAGCTGACTTGTACTTATTAATTTGAAAATTAGGAAAGTCAACAACGACTGATATTAACAATACTTATGATTAAGTGTGCAGTTCCCTATCAGAGTTGAGTTAGTTTTCAGACATTCCTGTGCCTTGGGCTGTTGGCTATACTGGGTGGAAGGAATACAGGAAAATTTCAGGATTGGGATGGGGCATGCAATGAGGGTAAAGGGCACTTCCCTTTCACAATAAAACAAAATGCTTTATTTTATGTAGCACCAATTAGAAAATTCAAAGGCAGAACTGAATCAATGAAGAGTTACAGGAGAGAGATGTAGCAGTTGGAGCTGTAGACTGGCCTGTAATATGTTTGTTCTGACTTTCTAACACTTTGCCCCAGGCTTTGCCCAGGGGCATGAATACCCTTTCCAATTCTATTCAGCTCATCTCTCTGAATCAAGTTTGCACATAATTTTTGCCATGAGCATTCAGAGGACAGTCTGAATGTTTTACTGCAGGGCTGCCCCAGGCTACAAAGAAGATGACTAAACAGTAAAGTATTGACATTCTGGTTTAGCTCACCTGGGTGGGTGGTTTTTAGTGCCAGGAGTATTTATTTCTCCATTTAACAGTTTAACAATCTAGTCTTAATCAGTAGTTCACGCACAGACATTCCAGTGGGGAGACGCATTAGTCAAAGTCATCTGTCCCTTAGTCCCACCAGAATCTCCAAAGTTGGGAGTATCCTGACGGTCTTTAGTGCCAGGAGTATTCATTTCTCAGTTCAACAGTTTATTTATAATTTACATCTTCACTTTAATCTAAACATTGCCGTTCTTTAGTCTACACAGCCAAACCCAAAAGCCATCGCATTTGGTTGGAGTTTCTCCTGATTCAGGTTCCAGCTCCTGGCTGTCAGTGAGGTGGATGTGGCATGGGTTCCCTTATCAGAGGCAACAAATGGCAAGGTGGGATATTCACACCCGCTGGGCAGACCTTAACCTGATCCAAGGGGAAGGCAGGGAGTGGGAATCTAACTTGTATCATGGAATTGGGAGGAAGGTGGGGGTTGGAAGTGAGGAGGGCGGGAGGTTTGGTGAGGTGAGACATCAGTGTAATGTCTCAACGATGGAGATGGACAAGGATGGCCTTCCCACCCAGGGTTTAATTGAAGCCCTTAGGATGACCTATTAGAGGCCACTGAAGAGCATCCTCCCTCTGCCACTAGGTAGGTAAGGGTGATGGGCATTTGCCATATGGGGAGGCTGCCCAGTAAAATTTGTCGTGGGCCTGGAAATGGGGCAAAGGACCGAGGTGAGGAGGTGGCATCCTCCCTGATGGAGGACGATATTATAGAACCCCTACACTTTGGAAACAGGCCATTCGGTCCATTGAGTCCACACTGACCCTCTGAAGAGCATTCCACTCAGATCCTATCCCTGTAACCCTGCAGTTCCCATGGCTAACGCACCTAATCTGCATGTCTTTGGACTGTGAGAGGAAACCAGAGCATCTGGAGGAAACCCACGCAGACACGGGGAGAATGTGCAAACTCCACACAGACAGTTGCCCAAAGGTGGAATCAAACCTAGGTCCTTGGTACTGTGAGGCAATAGTGCTAACTACTTAGCCTCTGTGCCACCCAAGATTCTGCTCCCTTGACCAACCTTCCACTCACCCCTTTATCCTCCACCCAATGATGCCAGCAGGGTTGAAGAGCCCTCCCTGATTGGATGACCACTCTTAGATGTGGGATCTCTGCCCTGAGAAGGACAGCAGCACTAAAGGCAGTCAGTGAATTGCCTGATGGGTATAGAATCAGTATGGGATTCCTGGAAACAGCCGCAGTGGGATAGCCCACTGTAAGAGCTACCACCATTTTTTCAACCCGTTGGTTCTGCATTGCTAGCCGACCATGTTAACCATTTGGCTGCTGAAACACTTTGAATTCAAATGGATGATAGTATAATGTAGGGTATGCAGGGTAGTTTGATCTTAGTAGGAAAATAGGTCAGCACAACATTGTGGGTTGAAGGGCCTGTAGTGTTCTATGTTCTAAATAGCTGTGACTGCAACAGATATTACATGTTCGAAACTCTGAAGCTCAAAGTGCTTCTTTAGTTGCCCATCCACCATTTTCTACCTTTTGATGTGAGTGGGTGTTATGTCATTGGTGAATATAGTGTAAATTCCCCTTCAATTTCAAACACACCAATGGATTGGAACTGAAAGTAGAAAAACCGGGGGAGGGGTATGCAGAAATGCAAGGGCATTAACATCCCTGAGGACAGATGAGTCTGCCAGAATGATCTACCCCTTAGCCGCACCAGAGTCTCCAAAGTTGGAAGGGCCCTGTTTTAACTAAAAATGGTGACACTCATACTGCAAGGTGAAAGAAGCCTTTTGGCCCTTTATATTGCAGGCACCCAACAGGACGACCAGCAGGGAAAGAGGCACTGACTATGTGAGCCCTCCAATGTTGCCACCTCAGCATGAATGGGGGTAAAGTTCAGTCATTCCCCCGTGCATATCCCAGTATAATTTTTTTTAAGGAAGCTCAGATTGATGGTCATCAGCTGCCACACTTTCATGGAGTGCCCTACCATAAGGAGTGAATACAGCAAATAGATATATTTAAGAGGAAGCTAGGTAAGTGCTTCAGAAGAAAGGGGAATGGAGGATTCTGATGGTAGATTTAGATGAGGAAAGCTGGGAGAAGGCTCAAGTGGTCCATAAACATCAGAGTGGACTGTTTGAGTGGCTCGATCTGTGCAACATATTCAATATTCTGGGAGGAGATGGGGCAGTGGGAAAAGTCATCCAGATTCCCAGGCTAATGTTCTGAGAATATGGATTCAAATCCCACCAAGAAATTTGCATTCGATAGAAAGCTGGTCTAATGGCGCTCATGTTAGTTGTTGTTAAGGAGCCATCTGATTCACTAAAGTTTCTAAGTCAGAATTCACATGACACCAGCTTACAGTCCAACAGGTTTATTTGAAATCACACGCTTTCCCCTTCATCAGGCTACACTCCGAAAGCGTGTGATTTCAAATAAACCAGTTGGACGATGAGCTGGTGTCATGTGAATTCTGACTTTGGCCACCCCAGACCAACACTGGCACCTCAACACAATTTTCCTGAGAGAAGGGAAATCTACTGTCAAAGAATAAAAGAAGTTAAGAGAAGTACAGCACAGGAACAAGCCCTTCGGCCCTCCAAGTCTGTGCCAATCATCATGCCCTAACTAATCTAAAAAATAAACGTTCTGCCCTTATTCAGTAAGTATCCCTCTATTCCCTCCCTATTCAAGTAACCATCCAGATGCCTCTTAAATGTCACCAATGTGTCCGCTTCCACCACGTCTTCTGGCAGTACGTTCCAGGCTCCTACCATTCTCTGCGTGAAAAAAATTCCCTCGCACATCTCCCTTGAACCTGTGTCCCCTCGTAATTGTAACTTCAACCCTGGGAAAAAGCCTTTGACTATCCACCCCATCAATGCCTCTCCTTACATGCTTTGGTCTGCATGCAATAGGGCTGATTCTCAAATGCTTTCTGAAAATGGGTTTCCAATCTTAGCAAGCCATTCAAATCAAAGGCCAGTTAGGGATGAGCAATAAATATTGGCCCAGCCAGTGACACCCATGTCCTATGAATGAATAAGAAGCAGGTATATTCCTATCATAATAAATTCCTCCTGAGTCTGCTGATGTTTAGATGAAGGAATGCCTGGTTGACATAGGCTGTTCAGATTTCTGGAATGCTATTTGACAAGATGCCATACAATAGACAGAATTCTAAGGATGGTTCTGTAGTAATTTCCTTCACTGAGGGAGTTTATGACCTTGCTGTAAGTACGCTTGTTTACTGTTTGATGAATATCGTGTAAAATGTAAGGCACATCTTTTCTCCCTTAGCATTCTAGTAATCCAGTACAAAGCCGAACATTTCAGAGTGCTCCCACAGGAATTTGTTAAATAAGGATCTCTTTTCATAGACTAAAGCCAATCAATGGGTAACTGCAGCCGCAGCTTTGTGCAAAAGCAAGGCAACTGCCCAGAGGACTAATGAAAGAAGCTTGAGTCAGTTCCACAGTGCACAATGTGAGTTTCAGAGAGCAGGAATCAGAATGTCTTTGATGTATTTGGATATTTGTGACCCCTTCTCCCTTACATTTGTGCACCAAAAGTGGCTGCAAATTCAGTGCAGGTACTGCTTTTTGGAATGCCTCTATTACTTCAGCAATCTGTTGCAGAGGTAGAATTCTTTGGTAAACAGAAGCTCATCAGAAAAGGAGGTTTGTACCACACCAGACTAGTTGAATTCTTCAAGACGTTTACTAAGTTAGCGAATTAAAAGTTGGGTTTCCAACCCTCCAGGTTTGCTCTGGGGCTTCAAGGAGTCGAACATTAGTCTCTATGCAGTCTTTGGACTTAAACCATTAACTCTGTTTCTTTCACTGCAATGCTGCCAGATGTGCTGAGTTTATCCAGCAGTCTCTGTTTTTATTTCAGTTTTCCAGAACCAACAGTACTTTGCTCTCATCTCCGCGTTTGTTAGCTATTTATTTGCCAATTGTTGCAAAAGCCCATGGCCACATGTGACTCCAGAACAACAGCAAAGTGTTTGACTTTTAACTGCCCTCTGGGTCATGAAGGACGAGTAATAAATGCTGTCCTAGCCAGCAATGCCCAGATCCCATAAAATAGAAAAAATCAAACTTGGCATGGTGGACTGATGGTCAAGGATTATCCAATTGGTTGGGAAGGCATTGCATTGTGAGGATGGACGTGCTGGGTGACCAATGAATAACATAGAATAGAATAGATATTTATTGTCACGTGTACTTTTACATGAAAAATACAGTGAAAAGTTTTATAAGTCACCCCACCACAGCGCCTATGTTAGTGACAGAAATCATACATAATAAAAAAAAATAAAATTAAGAAAAGTTCATCACATTTCATGACATGAGTATGGGAGGAGGATAAGTAATGACAACTCCTGGAGTCAACCTGACCCCAGAATTGACAACTCATGGAGGAAGGCAACTTTGTTAACATGACATAGATGGATTTGTAAAAAGCTTTTGACAAGGTGCTACACCAAGGGCCAATTTGCAAAGCCAGGAGTCCTATGGGATAAGGTGGCTTAGTGATAATGTCACTGGATTAGTTATCCAGAACCCCATGCTAATCTTCTGGGGGAATGGGTTTACATCGCACTGTGGCAGATGGTGAAATTTGAATTCAATAAAAATCTGGAATAAAAATCTAGCCTAATGGTAACCATGATGTGTTGTTTTTTTTTAAAGAAAATCTAGTTCCCTAATGTCCCTCAGGAAAGGAAATTTGCCTTCCTCAGCTGGGCATGCCCTAAATAGATTCGTGGAATCCCATCAGTGTGGAAGCAGGCCTTTTGGCCCATCACAGATACACTGACCATCCAAAGAGAATCCAACCCAGACCCACCATCATACCCTGTCCCTGTCACTCTGCATTTCCCTTGGATAATCCACCTAGCCTGCACCTCTTTGGACTGTGGGAGGAAACTGGACCACTCAGAGGAAGTCCACGCAGACATGAGGAGAATATGCAAATTCTACACAGACAGTCGTCTGAGAGTGGAATCATACATATAACACCATTTGCAGCATGGCTGACTCTTAAATATCCATTGGCCAATTAGGGCTGGCCAGTAAATGCTTGTCCAGCCAACGCTGCCCTTTATCCATGAGCAAGTAAGAAAATCCTGGGGATAGATAGGTAAGACATTCTCTCCACTCTCATGTAGAGAGAAAACAGTGGAGGTGTGATAAAAAAAATTCATATTTAATTCTCGTGACCTGTAACATTAGCAAGTTTTAGTTTTTCTTTATTCTTTCATGGGATGTGGCTGTCACTGTCAAGGCCAGTATTTGTTTCCTAAATCTAACTGTCTTTCAGTTGAGTAGCACACCAAGCCTGATCAAAGGGCAGTTTAGAATCAACCACATTGCTGTGGATCTGGAGTCACATGTAGACCAGACCAAGTAAGAATGGCGGATTTCTGGTTGTGGAATCCTGCAGTGATCTACATTGGAACCATACCTGTTACTATCTGTATTAATAATCTAGATGAAAGCAATGACCAAACCATCAGTGCATTTGCGGATGACATAAGGATTTGTGTTGGTCTTAAAATTTTGAATGTGAGAGAAGTATCTATAGTCCAATCTTGATAGTAAGAGCCCATATCTGACAGATGATGTTTAATGTCGATAAATGTAGAGGGTATTGCCACCGAAGGTTCTTTGCTAAAGTCCTTTGAACAGTGTTGTAGACCATGAGTCTCTATAGGTTCAGAAGCCATACCACAAGGCTCTGATAAAGGTGCAGAGAACTTGGACAACCTGCTGGGATAATCCCAACAAATAACAAGGAAAGCTGTAACACCCGAATATAAAATATTATTTGGGCCCATTTTTTACAATAGTGTAGCTATTTTGTCTCCTCACTGGGTGAGAGATATAGATGGGGAATTCCCTAGTCTATGCTCCTGCTTCAACAACATTATTTGGCTATAACCATAACAGAAAGTTCAGAAAAAAGGTCGGTAAATCCCTGGCTACATTTTAACCATCCCTCACCCAGATCTTTACATCAAAATCTACCTTGCCCCACGGAACCATTCCCTTGGCATGCTGTTTGAGAATTTGTTTTCTGCCTCCTTTGGATGGTTAGTGAGAAATTGCCTCCAATCCTTTTTCCTCAATTGACCAAGAGTTTACTTTTCATCTATTTTGAAGGTACAGTTAATTAATAGGTCACATCACTGGAGGTGGTGGTGGTTGATGGGGAGGGTCACAAAGTATGATAGATATGGAACAAACTCGGTGGACTAGCTATAACAGGAGTCATTAGCTGAGGTACTATCATGGGAGGCGTAATTACAACGTGAACACATCTGTAGACAGTCTCCATGATCCATTTGGACACAGTAACCCACAACAGAAAAGGTTGACACAAAAGTGTTACAAAGACGTGACAACATAATAGGGGTTAGACAGTAGGAAATGAGTGCAAATGTGACATGTTGATACAGCTCGAATGAAAATTAATTTGAAGGGCTTTGTCCCCTTGATGCTATATAATTGATCAGCACAGTGCCTAGATCATTTTCGGTATAATGTAATATTACCTTTCACCTGCAGTTGACTGCATTTAAATAATAAGGATATTTGTTGTGATTGGTAATGTTAGTGCTTTCACTGTTGAGAAATGACTTGATTCTTACTTAACTCTTCAAGTTCCTGGAACATTTGAATATCAGCTGTAACCTGGGATAAACAGCAAGCAAGTCAGAAGGATGACTCCAGATCGGAGTCCCATTCAGTGGAGGTGTGAATGACAATGTATATTTAATTGCACTGATTAGTAATGTTGGGAATAGTGAGGTTTCTTTTTACCTTATTCTTTCATGAGATGTGAGTATTACTGACAGGGCCAATGTTTGTTTCCCAAACCTAATGGCCTTTGAACTGAGTGGGTCACTAGCCCATATCAAAGGCCAGTTTAGAGTCAACCACATTGCTGTGAGCGTGGAGTTACAATCAGGCCAGACCAAGTAAAGACAGTAGATTTCACTCCCTAAAAAGTTATCAGTGAACCAGATGGGTTTCTGTAACAATTATTGATAGCTGTCATTGCTACCAGCTTTTTAAATCCAGATTAATAAATTGCTATGGTTGGATTTGAACCAACGTCCCCAGAATTTTAGCATGAATATCTAGTAGTGATTACCTAGCCTAACCACTGTGCCACCCTCTCCTCACTTCTAATGCTAGTAGTAGAATCGTAGAGTCATACAGCATGGACACAGACCCTTCAGTCCAACTTGTCCGTGCTAACCAGATTCATTGTTCTACATTAATTTAGTCCCATTTGCTAGCATTTGGCCCATATCCCTTTAAATCCTTTTCAGTCATATGCCCATCCAGATGCCTTTTAAATGCTGTAATTTTACCAGCCTCCCCCACTTCCTCTGGCAGCTCATTCCATGCATGCACCATGATCTCTTGTGAAAAAGTTGCCCCTTAGGTCCCTTTTAAATCTTTCCCCTCTCACCTTAAACCTATGCCCTCTAGTTTTGGACCTAGCCTATTCACCCTATCCGTTCATCACATGATTTTATAAACCTCGATTAGGTCACACCTCAGTCTCCGATGCTCCAGGGAAAATAGCCCCAGCCTATTCAGCCTCTCCCTGTAGCATAAAGCCTCCAACCCTGGCAACATCCTTGTGAATCTTTTCTGAACTGTTTCAAGTTTCACAACATCCTTCCTATAGCAAGGAGACCAGAATTGAATGCAGTATTCCAAAAGTTCTGGAGGACCAGAGGGCTGGTCTCTCATTAGAGAGATAACTGCTGGTGAGTTTAACCTGAGAATCACTACACTTCAGGCAAAGGGAATGGTTGAGAAGAAGGGACCTTCATGGTGATGTCAGCTGGTGTGAAATTTCTTACATAGAAAAATGAGTAGGCCCTTAAGCCCTTTGAGCCTGCACAGTGGATGAGCTGCATTTGAACTCCATTTATTTATGCTCAATATTCATTGATACCCTCAGCAAACAAAAATCTATTCGCGTCAGCTCAAATTGTCCCATATTTTCCAGAGCCTTTTGAGAGAAAGGGCTTGAGATTTTCCGTCCTCTTTGCGTTTTCCCTGATTTCCTGCCTGAATGTCCTGGCTCTCATTTTAAGATTATGTCCTGTTGATTCCCTCACCATTGGAATTAGATTCCGAACGTGTATTGTATCAAACCCTTATAAAATTATGAACACCTAGATCAATTCACTCCTCAGTCTTCTATACATTTGGAAATGAAAACTGATCTTGTGCAGTTTGCTGACAATATAGTTTTCCTATCAAGTGGAATTATCCATTGCTGCTTTGCCCTGTGTTATATTGGGAAATAAACAGGAGAAAAATAGCAATCCCAAGATGGAGAAAAAGGTAAATGTGGCTCACCCTACAGTCAAGAACATAAGGACTAGGAGCAGGAGTAGACCATTCAGCCCCTCGAGCCTGTTCTGCCATTCAATACAATCGTGGCTGATCTCACCTCAGCCTGAATGCTACCTTAGTGGCATCATCAGCTCTAAGGAAGGGTCACCAGACCCGAAACACTCACTCTGTTTTTTCCTTCAAGATGCTGCCAGAGCTTCTCCAGCAACTGTTCTTTTTTCCTGAATGCCACCTTCTTGCCTACTCCCCATTTCCCTTCTAGCCGTTATTAATGAAAAACCTGTCTATGCCCTCCTTAAATTTACTTAACGTTGTGGCACCGCTCTACTTTGGGGTAGTGAATTCCACAGATCCACAACACTTTGAAAGCATTTTCTTTATCTCTGCTTTAAATCTGCTACCCCATACCCTAAAATGACGGCCTCTCATTCTTGAAGAAGTTTGTTTTCAAATGCTGTCGAAAGTTAGGGGATGGAAGGGAAGATATTGATCGAAGTAAACAATTTTGTAAATTTTGTTCATGTCCTGCCAGTCAAAAAATGGTCATGTGCATAAACATCCACACCATTTGGAAAACATAACTATCTTGATCGTCTGCATAACAGTACTGAGCTGACAGTCACATTCTATCAGCCTTCATTGCAATTGACTTTATTAGACCTGAATATCACTGGATAAACTGACGGACATATGAGACAAATCAAAGGAATGATAAGGGCCATGTTATGAATATGTTTGGCATCGAACAGGTTCAGAGACAGGTTTAGAAAGACCTGGAGTTACAGCTTCACTGGAGAACTGCAGAGGCAGAATCAATTAACAGATTCAAGAAAAGGGTATGTTTCTGATGAAAAGGGGGATAAAGGACCATGGGGAACTGACAGGAAAGTGGAGTTGAGACCGGGATAAGATGAGCCACGATCACATTAAATGGCAGAGTGGGCTCAAAGAGTTGCCTACTCCCTCTCCTCATCCCTATGTTACTCTGTTCTAACAACACGTACCATTTAAATATAACAACAATTGATAGTTACATAGCACCTTTATCACAGTAACATATTATCACTGGAACAATTATCAAATGAAAATTGATGCCAAAGGAGATATTAGCACCAGCTGAGGCACATTTTTAAGGAGTGTCTTAAGCAGCTGTATCCCACTATAGTGAAAATTATAAACAGGAATTTTGAAAAATTGCATCAGTTGAAATGTAATGAAATATAGTTATCTTGCCCCAGTTTTTATCTGCTCCAAATAGGGATCCAAACAAAATATTAACCAGTCTTTTCCTTTCTTTTGATTGCTGACTCACTTGCTGCGTATTTACAGCAATCCTCTTTTTCTCACATAAGACATTATTGCTCTTCATTTGTTTGCTCCTAGTGTTAGAGGTTTCCATTGCCATTAAAAGGTTAATAATGCCCAAAGAACTATACCTAACTCCTTCTTAAAAATAGTCAATCTTTTGTCATCAACCAGTTTCTGTAGCAGTGAATTCAACAGGCTCACTAGTCTCTGGGTGAAGAACTTTCTCTTCATCTCAGTCCTGAATGGCCTACCCCATGTCCTTAGACTGTACCCCCTGGTTCTCGACTCGCTGGTCATTGCTAACATCCTTCTTGCAATTACCCTTTCTAGTCCTGTTAGAATTATATAGGTTTCCATGAGATTTTAAACTCCAGCGAATATAGTCCGAACCGATCCAGTCTGTCTTCATATATCAGTCCTGCTATCCCAGGAATTAGCCTGAAAAACCTTTTGACACACTCCTTTCATAGCTGCTCAGATAAGGAGATGAAAATTGTGCCCAATACCTTAGGGCGTGGTCTCACCAAGAGCCTGTGCAATTGTAGCAAAACGCTGCCTTCTGGAGAATGGCTGAACTGGAGACTGTCCCAGTCTTATCTGCTGCCATCAGGATCATTGGAATGATTTACAGGCTGAGAACCAAACCATTTGGCCACATTATAAGCCTTCCATGGTCAACAGGACCTGGCCTGTGACTCAATCTGAAGCATCTGGCCCACAGGAAAGAACACCACCCACGGCACCATAATGTCTCCTACATTTGTCTACTCATCCTTTCACTTGTAGCACGGTGAAATACTGGACTCCATTTTGGACATATTTTTATTGTGTCGCCCAGAGTGAGGAGGTCTTGTCTTGCAATGGGTAATGTCCACCCCTCCCTGGGCAAAAAGCTCTGACCCCACAAGAACTTGATAATCAATGAAGGTATGTTCATAACACATAGTTGAGCATCAACTTGTTCATCCTTCCAGCACACTCCAGTCACAGATCATAAGAGATTCCTGGTCAGCCATCTGAATCATAGAATCTGTAGTGTGTGGAAGCAGACCATTTGGCCCATCAAGTCCAAATTGACCTCCCAAAGAGCATCCCACCCAGACCACCCACGCCCCAACCCTTTCCCCATTTCCCATGGCTAGCCTAGCCAGCTTGCATATTCCTGGACACTATGGGCAATTTAGCATGGCCAATCTACCTAACCTATACATCTTTAGACAATGGGAGAAAACCCACCCAGTCAACAGGAGAATGTGCAAACTCCACACAGACAGTCGCCCAAAGGTGGAATTGAACCCTGGCCTCTAGCGCTGTGAGGTAGCAGTGCTAACCACTGAGCCACTGAGCCACCCTGTTTGATGGAAAGAAAGTGGAGTGTGTACCTGTATTCTCCACAGCTCTAAACCATAGCATGTATGTAAAAGATTTTGTTGTCACAGTAAGTCCGGATCGTTTTGCGGATTGTCAGTTGGCCAACAATCAGTGTGGACCAGATTTGTGCCAACAACATGGGCTGTAATCCCCAATCCAGCAGGGACAGATTTTGGACCAACATCCTTGCCCTATTTGTGATGGGACTGTGGGCAAGAGAACGTGAGATAGAAGAAGAGGCCAGGAGTTGGGCAGCCTCTGGCTCCTTTTCAGTTGAGTCATGGGTGGGACCATGGCAGTGACCATTGGGATGTGCTACTTTCCATGGAGCGTCGGAAGCTGACGGGTGACCTTAAAAGGGTTTATAAAATTGTGAGGGGCATGTACAGGGTAAATAGCCAAGGTCTTTTCCCCAGGTAGGCAAGTCCAAAATTAGAGGGCACAGGTTTAAGGTGAGAGGGGAAAGATTTAAAAGGGACCTGAGGGGCAACTTTTTCATGCAGAGGGTGGTGCATGTATGGAATGAGCTGCCAAAGGAAGTGGAGGAGGCTGGTACAATTATAACATTTAAAAGGCATCTGGATGGGTACATGAATGAAAAGGATTTAATGGGATATGGCCCAAATGCTGGCAAATGGCACTAGATTTATTTAGGATACGTGGACAGCATGGACGAGTTGGACCGACAGGTCTGTTTCCATGTTGTGCATCTCTATGACTTCATGACTCTATAAAATGCTACTCATTAAGAAATCACTATTTCCAAAAGTGACACGCAGTCTTCTCATTTTCTTGCCCTGCTATAGTGCCAAAAGTGTCCCTAACGCCTTTAAAATTCGGGCCGTTTACAGAAAAATAGTTTTGGTCGGAACATTAGTTACAAATAAAAATAAAATTCTCAACAACAATACTTTCAACTCTAATAGTTGCTACTGCTTTCCAGAGGTCAGAGCAGATCTTTAAAACCCCACCGTTAACACGCTTACAATGTGGAGAGGCATATGTGGTGTGGTGGTAGTGTCCCTACCTCTTGGCCAGGAGTCCAGGTTCCCAGTCCCACCTGCTCCAGACGTGTATCTGTGCAGATTGATTAAAATAGCCAGAAGCTTGATATGTCCAAAACCTAGGGCCACAGTTAGGGCACTGCAAAGTTTTTATTTTGTACAAGCGTTCTGTCCATGTCCGGTTCTGTCCGAATAAATAGTGCCTTGTCGGACTGTGGTAAAACCTTTCTTCCTTCAGTGTTACTTCCAGCTGACATAGCAACAGCCTATGCAGCTGCACCGTTTCCCTGAGGCCTGTCTGTGGAGAACGGTTGATTTCCAATGCAAATATAATCTCTTTGAGATGAGAAAGAGTGTGTATCTGTCTGCCGCGTGTGAGGGGAGTATTGTTCAACACCAGCGGAAATTGGTGGCCTGGTTTCATACATATTAATGTAGATGGAAATCATTGTTTTGCCTGTTTTATTGCAATATCATCCTTGCTCCGGTCTTCACCCTTCTTCTGTTTGTCTTATCTGTGGCACTGAGCAGGAGAGATGAACATCATCAGGAATGATGCACAGTGATCTTCAACGCACTGATAACTCCCCCCTCCCCCACTCGCGCCCAGTACACACACAGTCTATCTGGTAAAATGGAATGCAATTTCCAGTCCCATTATGTTCAAAATAACTGAACGCATTATGAGAAAAAAAATTGTTTTTGTCCCTGCTGCACAGTCAGAGTCAGAGCTTACAAAAATGATCTGTTATCCATGGCATTAACTCTTCGAGGGACATTAGCCTTGCTTTTAATCTCCCGCTCAAATTTACCATCTCCTGAATCTTGCTTAGTTCAAATCTGTTTACAACAGTTACTTTCTTCACTACTTGTGTGAATCTAAACTGCAAAATATTCATCCCTGGGTGCAGAGTTAGAAGTTTGGAGTGATACTGCCCTCCCTCTACCCTGATCCCAAATTTATATTCCTAGCCTCCCTCAAGGTGAGAGGGGAAAGATTTAAAAGGGACCAGAGGGGCAACTTTTTCACAAAGAGGGTGGTGCGTGTATGAAATGAACTGGCAGAGGAAATGGCGGACGCAAGTGCAATTATATTTGAAAAGCATCTGGATGGGTATATGAGTAGGAAGGGTTGAGAGGGATATGGGCCAAATGCTGTCAAATGAGACTAGATTAATGTAGGATATCTGGTCGGCCATGGACGAGTTGGACTGAAGGACCTGTTTCAATGCTGTACAGCGCTATGACTCTAATTCGTCCCCCTCCTCCCCACCTTCATCTCTTCTTCTTTCCTACCTTCTTCCCTCATTCTCTTCCTCCCTTCTCTCCTACCTCTATCCACCTTTCTTTCATCCCTCTTTCCTCTCATTCCCTGTATTGTGCCAACTTCAGTCCACATGATCCAACTGGGCACAACACAGTTATAAACCTCAGAGTTACTGCTCAGTATATGACTACTCCACATTAACCAGTGTGTGTTCGCTCAGTGAAACATCCTGTCAAAGTATTTAAAAGCTTGCAGCTTATTCTTTTTTTACTGTCGGCATCCATCACACACTTTGCTTACAATTTTCAAATTATTTGATGGAGAGGTTTGCCTTTATATTTGCCAATAAATTGTGTGAAATACATCAGGTCACTGTGGCCATCAAAAGATGCCAAACAGTGCCCCCTTTAGGATCTCATCTCAATGCCACACAAACCCATCCAATATTACCTCTGGCTGTCAAAATATAAAATGTAATTAATAGTGAATTGCTCCCTACCATGTTCCAGAAATATTACACATCAATGTTTCTTCGACTTCCTAATACTTCATGAGACATGTTGACACAGGACATGTGTAGCTATAATTATGTGATGCAAGATACTGCTTATCTGGCAAAAGCTTTAAAGTACATGTTAATTTAAGTCAGTGATAGGCCTGATTAAATCCCCTGGGTATTATCAACCCCACAGATCCCCAGGATGCTCCATTGTCCAGGGATAGTTGCTAGTCTCCATTTTGCAGCTCTCTCTTTCGAATTCAGCCCTTTGCCTCCTTTCTGATTGACATCATTATCCTCTTCTCTCGTATAATTTCTGAGTTCGGCCCCTTTCTCAGATTTAAGGTTTGCATCTTATATTCTCCATCAATGCCGCTTCTGTCACAGCTCCTTCCTTGACTAAGAAATAATTTTCTTTTAAATGAGCACCTCTTCTCAAGCTTCAAATTTGCTTCAGAGCGTCAGAGCCATGGAAGTGGATTTTTGAAGCACGTTAATTTGGTCATGTACTTCCTCAGTGCTGCTCCCTTTGAATCCACATGGAAGATAAATGAGTGGTCACTGAGGGAGATGAAATTATGAGAGAGTCAAGGAGGAAATACATGGGAAGGAGAGAGACATCAAGGCACATTGGTTGTCCCTTGCAAGCCACTTCCAACTCTCTCTTGATCACAAGTTTAACACATTAAAAATTGCACACCTTGGAATTGTCCCACTGTCCCATTTGTTCTTAATCTGGTTTCAGCAGTGTTTCCAGTGTATTGTTCCTCTAGGCTGGTCTTCAAATGAAAATCTGACCTCTCCTTACACAACATGACATCATTGCTACAAGGTTTATATTTGTGCTTCCCAAAAATAAAAATAGACATGTTGCTGAAGCTTTTCATATAACACATGACCCATCAGGACATATGCGAGAAAACCAAATTTCAAATACTCACAACATTTGAAGAGTACTGTCTGATTGGCGAAGGTGCGGGAAAACAATTGAGAATTAAGGCTCCCAAATCCCTAGGTAATTCGAAAAAGCTGCAAGGTAATTTTTTTTGCAGAGAATGGGCCCCTAAGTATCAGCAAACATGCATTGTAACCTGTTGTGATTATTTGAAATTGGGCATTCTTGTGTTTGTCCTGGTATGTGCAAAACATAGAACTACAGAAAGAAATCTTTCTTTTCAGCAAGATTCAAGTTCAGTACTAATGTGCAAAAATAACTCATAATGTTAAAGAGTGAGATAGTAAGAACTGCCAATGCTGGAGTCAGAGATAACACAGTGTAGAGCTGGAGGAACACAGCAGGCCAGGCAGCATCAGAGGAGCAGGAAAGTTGACTTTTCGGTTCGGGACCCTTCCTCAGAAAAGATTTCTGAAGACGCGCACTGACCCGAAGCATCAACTTTCTTGCTCCTCTGATGCTGCCTGGCCTGCTGTGTTCCTCCAGCTCCACGCTGTGTTATCTATGTTCAAGAGTGATGTTGTTTATCTATAATTTTCAATTCTGGCAACATTTAGAGGTTTTCTCTTAACAACTCCCACAGGAGACCTAATGAGGATTTCTGGGTCTGCCTGTGCAATGACTTTTCTTCCAAACCTGCAGTTCCCTTTTGTTTACCAGATACACATTCTACACATGTCTACTGCTGGCAAACTTTGGGGCTTTCTGTATTGGTACAAAAAAACTTTCTGTTTTTTAATCTGACTCTGAAGTTTCCCCAAATGAAAAAAAAATCTGATTTGTTTTCGGAATAATTTCCATTTGTTGGAAAATGTATAGAAGATTTAAAAAATTGTTATTTAGGTTTCGACCATGGCTACTTTTGTCAGCAAGATCACACAACAGCAATTTGTTTTTGGCGCATTAGGTGAAAAATAAATGTCGGTCAAGAATATTAGTAAATACATTACTGAATATTATTGATATTAATAATGTATTAGTGGGCAGCACAGTGGCTCACAGAGACTGGGCCTGGGTTCGATTCCACCTTTGGGCGATAGTCTGTGTGGAGTTTACTCGGTCTCCCTGTGTCTGCGTGAGTGTCCTCCCACAATCCATAAATGTACCAGTTCGGTGGATTGGTCAAGCTAAATTGCCCATAGTGCCCAAAGGTGTGCAGGTGAGGTGAATTAGCCATGGGGCATACAGGGTTATAGGGATAGGGTAGGGAGGTGGGTCTGGGTGGGATGCTCTTTGGAGGGTCAGTGTGGATTCAATGGGCCGAATGGCCTGCTTCTACACTGTACGGATTCTATGAATTGGCATATCCAGTTAGTCTGCAGAAGAGTGTATTTTAAAAGCAGTTTGCATTGAATGAAAATATTGGATCGCATCATATTGGTGTAATTTATTCAAAGGATTTATCTACTGAGCAATTATAATATTCACAGTACTTTCCGACACCAGATGTTCCTCTATTACTTCAATTTGAATGCACTACATTGAAACTTCATTGAATCGTTTTAGGAATGATGATGTGCAATGTAGAATTTACAGACTATGGAAGGTGCATACATAATGTGGCCTAACAAGTTCATTTCCAGTCTGCAAATCCTTCTTATTACACCTTACAGCAGGGGTTGAGAGTGGGTCAGTCTTTTGGTCAGAAGGTAGTTTCAGACCACTGCAGTACCTTGCCCTTGGCATGGACCTATCCAAAGGAAGCCAGAGCTTGACCTCAGAAAGGAGGACAGACAGGCAATAGCTTGCGTAGCAAATACATGGAATGCTGGAGAAACTCAGCAGAGCTGGCAACTTCTGTGGGGAGAGAAACAGGATTAATTTTTTTCAGTACTAGACTAGAAACATTATCACTGTTTTTCCAGCATTCTTTGTGTTTGTTTCGGATTTCCAGCAGCCACAGTATTTTACTTCTGTACTAGTTTAAGTAAGCCGTTGGACATTGGATTTCAAATGGCATTGTTATTATTCGTCTTTTATTAACCTTGAGCTAGGGAGGAGAAGAGTTGTTCATTGAGCCCACTATTGAATTTTGTTCCTAATAGTGAGGAAATGCTTGTGCACACCAAGTAGTGTGTGAATGATGGCAAGTCGGGGTAGTGCCTGGGGAGGCTGCAAAATGTTCCATTGATTTTAGGAGAGTAGGAGAAAATTGTTGCCAGGGAACTGAAACTGAAATGTGAACAGATTGCATGCTGCTGACAATGGATGTACATAGGTTTTAGCCTCCACTGGGAGCATCCTCTTTTTGCTTCTGACTTGCGCTTCTCCTCTGGTGACTGTCCAGGACATTGGTGAGGCCACTTTTGGAATACTGTGTACAATTCTGGTCGCCCTTCAATAGGAAGAATGTTGTTAAACGTGAAAGGGTGCTGAAAAGATTAACAGGGATGTTTGCCGGTACTGGACATTTTGAGTTATAGGGAGAGGCTGAATAGGCTGGGCTTTTCTCCCTGGAGCGTGGCAGTCTGAGGGCTGACCTTATAGAGGTTTATGAAATCATTAGGGGCATGGATAAGGTGACTAGCCAAGGTCTTTTCCCTAGGATAGGGGAGTCCAAAACTAAAGGGCATAGGTTTAAGGTGAGAAGGGAAAAGATTTGAAAAGGACCTGAGGGGTAACATTTTCACAAAGAGGATGTTGCGTGTATGGAATGAGCTGCCAGAAGAAGTAGTGGAGATAGTTACACTTAACAACATTTAAAAGACATCTGGATGGGTTTATGAATAGGAAGGGTTTAGAGGGATACGGGCCAAATGAGACTAGATTAGGATAGCTGGTCGATGCAGACAGGTTGGACCGAAAGGTCCATTTCCATGTTGTATGACTGAACAAGCAACATTGTGTCCTGGGGGAATTCTGCATAGCTGTGTCATGCCTGAGCAAGTGCAGTAGCATAAGCTGCCCAGGCATTGGTAATGAGGAGGCAATGAGTGTCCTCCAGGAGGAACAATGCAGCCCCTGGACGCGGTGTCAAGTCCTTACTTAAGTGTGTGGGAACACCTTCACCACTGATCAATGACCACCTGCAATTCGCACGTCCCTACATCCTGACTGTATTGCTGTTCCTTCACTGTCACAGAACCATAGAACCTCTACAGTGTGGAAAGAGGCTACTCAACCCATTAAATCTACACCAACCTGCTGAGGAATATGCCATCCAGACCCAGCCCCCATCCTGTCCCATAACCTCACATTTTCCATGGCTAATCCACCTAGCCTGCACATCTTTGGACTTTGGGAGGAAACCAGAGCGCCTGGAGGAAACCCACGCAGACACAGGCAGAATGTGCAAACTGCAGACAGATGGGCTACAAATCCTGACTTTGCCAGCTACACCCACATCCCACGTACGAATACATAAAACAACTCCGCTACCACCATCTCGAGGAACACACAAGGATGGGCAGTAAATATTTCCATCACCAAGCAACGGGCACACCCACAAGAAATATGTTTTTGTTTAAATGACTTCTTTCACAGGGTTATGATTTGGGAATGATTCCACGCAGGGAAGGTTTTGCTGATGAAGGAGATAATTCGACGAACCTGAGCAAAAACCTTTTCCCCTTCAAGAAGACTGACATAGGTCAGGGCTTAGCTTGAAATTAAGTTTACAGAGCTAATGAAACATCAATTCTCTTTTGTTTCTCTGACAGGCTTTGTGTTGCAGTACTCTGTTGATAACAGCGAAGAATGGAAGGATGTCTTCATCAACCCAACTGAGCGCTCCTTCAAACTGGACCATCTCAAATGTGGCACTTGGTACAAGGTGAAACTGGCTGCTAAGAACAGTGTTGGAGCTGGCCGTATTAGCGAGATTATTGAGGCCAAAACTCATGGTCGAGGTGAGTCAGGATGAAAAGAAAAATCGTCATGGTTGTAAAGCATAGAGATGAAACCAACCATGAATGCTGTATTTTCCAGACTAGAGCAAATACTATCTGTTCTGAGACATGTTTTGCTGTTCATACAAAGATAGGAACAGGGTTAGACCATTCAGCCCCTCAAAACCACTGTGCCGTTCTAGCTCATGGATGATCATCTGCCTTGACTAGTTCATGCACTGGTGGGTCAACACATTGACTTCCATTTTGGGGAAGTCATTGTCATGGAGGTCTGAGCAGAAGAAGGAAAATGAGATGTAACCCAGACCATTTTCCCATTTTATTTTCCCTTCCATTTTCTTCATATGATATGAGGTCAACACAACACTGGTCGATGGCTTTGTTGTTGTGCTTTGTTTTTGGATTTGGAAATTGATTTTACAGTTGGATGCCTTCATCTTGTGAACTTGCGCCATTTATGTGATACTGGAAACCATAACTTGGCTAACCAGGAAACGCAGTCTCTTAACCTCTACTGCAGACATACCGGAAGGTGCTACTGGGGCTATCCTGTGTGGCCGCTATGAAAATGTACTTTCCACTGTTTTCCAATTCTGGAGGAGGACACGAACACGGAGCTTCTGGCTCAGAGTCAGTGATGCTGTCACTGTGCCATAAGTTTTCCCACTCTATAAATAATTATTCAAATGAATAGGAAGACCTAAGGGACCACTTTTCACACAGAGGGTAGTACGTGTATGGAATGAGGAGGTGGTGTGGGCTGGTACAATTCCAACACTTAAAAGGCATCTAGATGGGAACATGAGTAGGAAGTGTTCAGAGGCATGTGGGCCAAATATTGGCAAATAGGACTAGATTAATTTGAGGTATCTGGTCAGCACGGACGAGTTGGATTGAAGGGTCTGTTTCCATGCTGTACATCTCTTAAGACTCTGTGATTTCAAAATCGAAGAACTGTAGAAACTTTCACATTGGAGTGGAGAATATTCAGCCCATCATATCCCTGCTGGCTCTTAGAAAGTGTGATCCACTCCGCACCAGTGATTCCTTGTCATTAGTATATATAGTTCCCTTGTGAAAGTTATTAGTGTATCCCCTGCCACCATCCTTTCAAGATCAGAAGTCACATGACAACAGGTTATGGTCAAACAGGTCACCTGATGAAGCAGCAGTACTCCAAAAGCTGTTGGACTATAACCTGGTGTCATGTGGTTTCTGACCTTGTCCACCCCAGTCCAACACTGGCATCTCCACAATATGGCTGCCATCCTTGCAGGCAGTGCATTCCAGTCCATAACGACATACTGTGAAAAAAAAAATCTCCATCTACCCTCCAGTTATTTCCAAATTGGTCAAATCTTTAGTTAGGGATCCACGCACTGGTGGAAACAATTTTTATTCACTCTTGCAAAATGCCAAAGAATTTTGAATACTGCTAAAATTCTCCTTTAATATTCTCTACCCTAAGGGGAACAATCCTAGATTCTCTTGCATTGCAACATAATTGCAGTCGCTTACCCCAGAAAAGATCCCTGATTAGACAACACTTGCTAAATAACCCCAAGTATACTACGAATCATACAGGAAACTTTCAGCATTGTCAGTATGGCTGACAATGTGGCACATTTGCATGGCTTGGAAGCGACATATATTGTTTCGCAGGGCACTGATATTTGCAGACAGAAGATTATGTGCATACATTTCATCTGTTTCAACTTAACAAAATGGGTGACAGACATTCTCTGTTCATTCCTCAGGACAATACCTTGACCAATCAGAGACAAGCTGTCCAGTTTAAATTTAAACAAAGCTCAACAGTTGACTGTCAGTCATCATCTACTAGGTGCTTACTCAGTGGAAAGTCTCCACCAATCAGAGCCCATTTGCCGAATATAAAAATGTTAATTCCCTTGGTATCCTTGCAGATGCCCTGATGAGTGAAAGATGAAACAAAATCTATCCTTTTTAAGCAATACACAAGTTATGGCTGAAACGTTTCCGGAAAATCTCTGCTTGCACACCACCACCTTCCCCCAACCTCGCCACCTTTGTTGGCCATTCACAGCCTTCCTGCTGTGCAATGTCAGAATCGGATGCAATGCTCCAGCTAAGTCCTGACCAATGATCTTTGTAGTTTAGCAAATTATCTTGCCTGTGTGTTTCAGGCATCTATTTATAAAGACAAGCTTTTTTTTTTAAAACAGCTTTATCAACCTGTCCTGTCATATTCAGAGATGTGTAATAGTCCCTCAGTTCTGTCTGTTCCTGCACTTATTTTAAAGTAGTACCATTTTCTACACATTGTCAAATTTCCAAGAATGTGTTTCAATTACTTCATTACCGGTGCTATGTGCCTCTAGTTGTTAATGAAAAGGAAAGAAAATTGTTTAAAGTATAAAATAGGTTTTCAAACCAAAACAATCTCAGATAGAACATTTTAACATTAGAGATGACAGTTATTAATAAGCCATTTGCTCAAATCCCTCCCTGTAGCCTCCGGTACAGACTCAGAAAGGTCACATCAAGCTCGTGAATTTTGAGTTCAGTATCTCCCAGTGCTTTTGAACTGCTCAGGTTCAGGTCCCAAAGCCAGTGATGGCATCCAGCTGTTACTGGATCTGTCTCTGCCTGGATTGATGCTGCCAATCAAAGGCAAACAGAACTGCTGCCACATTTAGGGACCGTCTGGCTTGGCATTTAAAGCTGGGAATATGAGAAGCTGCCAACTCAGAGATGCAAGGGAAAAAGACGATATCAAAGAAAACCTTCATTTTTACAAATTTTCCAGTTCCAGCTTTGTAGTTGTGAACAATTTTCCTGACTCTGGGATCTACAGTAATAAGAATACAACTTTGTTTTGCAGCAATTATTTTAAATAACTTATTTTAGCATCATCCTTTCATGTATCCTTTTATGGATGGCATGGTAGCTTGGTGGTTAGCACTGCTGCCTCATAGCGCCAGGGACCTGGGTTCAATTCCACCCTCAGGTCACTGACTGTGTGGAGTTTCCACATTCTCCCTGTGTCTGAGTGGGTTTCCTGCGGTGGTCCGGTTTCCTCCAGCAGTCCAAAGGTGGATTGGCCATGTTAAATTTCCCACGGTCTCCAGGGATGTGCAGTTGAATTAGCTATGGGGAATGTGGGTTTCCAGGGATAGGGTGGGATGCTCTTTGGATGGTTGGTATAGGTTGAATGGCCTCCTTCTGCACTGCATGGATTCTGTCATGACTTTACAGAATCACTACAGTATGTAAACAGGCCATTAGTCCACACCGATCCTCTGAAGAACATCCCAACCCCCTATCCTATCTCTGCCCCTTTAACAAGATGTATTTAAAACATGAAGTCATCAGCCAGGAGTATTGGTCAAATGTACCTTTTATTTCTTTCCTTTGTCTTCACCTTCCAGAACCTGCTTTCAACAAGGACCAACATCTCTTTACCCATATTAACTCTACCCATGCCAGGCTCAACCTCCAAGGGTGGAACAATGGTGGCTGCCCCATCAAAGCCATCGTCATGGACTACCGTCCCAAAGGCACCTGGCCTTGGCTTACTTTGAAGACCAACTTGTCGCATGAGGTTTTCCTGCAGGATCTGCGAGAGGCAACCTGGTATGAGCTGAAAATGAGAGCCTGTAACAGCGCTGGATGTGGCAATGAGACAACGCATTTTGCCACACTCGATTATGATGGAAGTAGGTGTGGCTTGTCTGAGGGGAATGGTTGGGGTATTTAACTTTTCACCTTAAGGTTTTGGCTCTCTTGAGAAAATCTTTTTCCTCACACGGAAGGCCATGGTGATCTGGGCTCAGGATACCCTGCTACATTCCTAATTTCCCAACAGAAACACAACACTGCTCTTCCTAAATGTTTTTTCCTCAAACATTACCTCTGCACACTCCCACATTTTTTTATTGGTTCCATTAAAGCCATGCAGCCTAACTGATTTGTACGAGTGCACTGAATTGAGAACGCCTATTCACATTTAACAGTGAGTTCGGATCTTAACTCATCCCACTCGTGATAGATATCTGATGTTCTATAACTTAATAATTATTAACAAGGAACTCTGAGTCCTCACTTCCTTAATTCTCTATGTCAAACGGTGGCATCGTTAGAGCGGATGTGACCAGGGTGGAGAAACAGAGAGTGATGAAGACGTCTTACAGGGAGTAGGAATGAAGAAGTGAGATGTACATCGTTGGGAGAGGCAGTAAATATCTAGTAACTTGTAAGGCTGTAAATTGACAATAGGTATCAGTTGAAAGCAAATCCTCAAAGATAGTATGTGAAGTTCAGGAAGAGGAAGGAATAGGCAGAGGGATGAAGATTTGAAGCATGGCTAATGACGTCTTTGGGATCAGAGGAGCTACGAGCTACATGAAGTCAGTTAATTAGTGTAACTAGTGTACTAATACAGTGTAATTATAAAATGCACACTAACAGCTCAAATAAAGAATTTACAAGGAATTTCTTTATACAGAGAGTGTAAAGCATCCTTCCACATGTAGTGTTTGAAGCAGACAGTAGTGTCGTATTTCAGGAGAGAGTTGATACACACAGGAGGGAGCAGGCATGAGGGGTATTTGGGGGTGATGGTGAAAGAAGTATTAAGAGTGGGCAGAGTCTCATCTGAAGACACAAGCATGGACCAAGATGGGCTGAATGGTGTGTTTTTAATGCAGAAGATTCGTTATAAGTTGAAGCTGAATACCCAATACTGCAATCGTCTTTGCCTTAATGTAAGCTTTGACTCCATCTAGAGGCTCAATAAATAAATTTCAGCTGGCAGAAACCATGTGTTAAGCTGCCCACTTGTCCATTCTCTTCAACCGGGTTTTGAAAAGAAATTAATGTTGGTCAAAAGATTGAACAGGGTGGACCTCCAGCCCCCCAAGAACTCTGTGTTCATCCAACCCTGACCATTCCCCACTTTGTACTCGCAAAGGGAACAATCCATGTTTTATATATTGAAGACTAGACTGGTAAAATGACAGGATCTGCCTGTGTTATTTTTAAAAAGATATTGGGCTACAGAGTAGATCCGGAGGGACTGTTCCCACTTGTGAAAGGATCAGGAGCAAGGGGACCTAGAATGAAAGTACTCAGCCAAAATAGCAAAACTGATGTGAGGAAAACTTTGTTACACTCCACATGGTTCAGCTTTGGCTGAACGGGGAGGCGATGGCCTAGTGGTATTATCTCTGGACTTAATCCAAAGACACAGATAACATTCAGCAGATCCGGGTTCAAATCCTGCCACAGCAGTTGGTAGAATTTGAATTCAACAAATATCTAGAATTAAGAGTCTAATGATGGCTGTGAATCCATTGTTGATTGTTGGAAAAACCCATCTGGTTCACTAATGTCCATTAAGGAAGGAAACTGCCATCCTTACCTGGTCTGGCCTACATGTGACTCCAGACTCACAGCAATGTGATTGGCTCTGAACTGCCCTCTGGGCAATAAGCGATGGGCAATAAATGCTGCTTAGCCAGAGATGCCCTTATCCTGTGAATGAATGAAAAAGAATTACATTGCCTGAGAGTGTGATGGAAACTGGGTCAGTTGAGTATTCAGTAGGAAAACTAAACAATTATTTGGACAAGGCAAATGTGCTGGGCTCTTGAGAGAGTGGCATTAAGAGAATTGACTCATTTGGAGAATCAGTGAAGCCACAATAAGCGAATAGCCTCCTTCCCCAATTCAATGGCTGGGCAGTACTGGACATGTTTGGCTCCATTAACAGGAAAAGTGTCTTTGTTAGGAGGTTTTGAAAGCTACAGCGAGCAGGGAACTTGAGTTCCAAGCCTGTGGTAAAGCATTTCCTTCACTCTATCAATGGTGGCCATTGCTTTTGGTCATCTAGCTTCTGGAATTCCCTCCCTATAATCTCCACATCTCTCCCACCACTTCCAGGACTGTCCTTAAAACTTCACTGAGCTTTCGGTTAGCAAAATCTCCTCTTTTCAATTTCTAACTGATGGTGTTCTTGTGCAGTACTTTGGTAAATTTCGCTAAGTGGGAGTTGCTGGGTAAGTTGCTCACTGCTTTTGCTTCACAGAGGCAGCAAATCCAGGGGGAACCTTACACTCCTCCACTTGCCTGCCAAGGCTTGTGGCCAGTGGGGATGCGTTATGCACTTAATGCAGTTACAAGGATGGGCAACTGCCCCTTGTACCCTGCCCAGCACACAAGGAAGCAAAACATACAAATTGTACACGTCCTTCAGACAACTGGGTGTGTATTGATCAGGAGTGTACGGTGCTGTGTTCTGAATCATAAGGCCTCCTCATCTCTGTATGAACTGCTGCAGCATGTGGAGTTGACTTCTGAATCATGTAGTCCCAGTTGCAAAGTGAGTCCTGCAGTCAGACCTTGTAAGTGCTGTCTTGAGGTAACAGGCAATTATTCTGGCACCTGCCCCCAGCGTTGAGCAACAAAGGCCGACTGGTTCCTGCTGGGAGGTCTCAAGGCATCCATGGCAGCCGGGCGAGGATGTGCTTCAGGATGACAGGGCAGGAAGAAATTGACCTTTACCTGACTGCCACCATTATTACATTAATCTAGCAGGTTTGTGGGAGGTAGAAGCAGGGAGAAAAATAGCAGGCTTGCATGGCAATAGGACTCGAAGTGTTTCCAGCAGAGTGCCAGCCCTCCTCTGTTCTTTAATTCTGCAATCCACAGCACTGAAGCTGCTGTTCCATCTGCTGCCACTTTCAGAGGCTCAAGACTTGTCAGACTGCAAATCTTTTCTCCCAGCTTTAAACCTTTCCCAGTCAAGATTCCCAAATGCATCCAAGTGAAAGCTCAGGAGGAACATCTTCACTCAGAGAGTTGTCGCTGCAAGAAGTGGTTGAGTGGTCAGTAGCATAGAGGTATTTAAGGGGGAGCTGAATAGACGCAAGAGAGGAAATAGCTGAAGTTAGATGAAGATGTGAGAGGTTTGTCCAGAGTTGAAACACTGGTATGGATGACCTGGGCTGAATAAAACAAAGAACTGCGGTGCCGGGGATCTGAAGTGAAAGCAGAAACGCAGCAGCATCTGTGGAGAGAAAAACAGAGTTAACACTTCGAGTCCATTGACGCATTGTCAGAACTGAAAGCAGCTGGGAAATGATGGTATTTGTTGCTGATGACCGCGGCTGGGAGGGGGCTGAATGTTGTATGTTGCTGATGTACAATCAGAAGAAGATGGTAAGGATTAGTGACCAAACTGCACTTGTCGCAAAGACAAAATGTATAGCCAACATTAAAATTCAACAGTGAACAGTTAACAAGGATACACTCAGTGTTGCTCCTTCTTACTTTCCCTCCATACTGTCGCTGTGAAATGCACCATTGATCTGAAACATTAGCCTAAAGAAAGTGTGAACCGTATGTAATATTCTGTGTGAAAAATAACAAGAATTCTCTTTGCTTCTTTATATTTTGTCCAATGGCTCCAGTTTGGACTTACTGACAATTTCTTTGACTCTCACTCTGCACTTTGTGGCATAGAGCAGTAGACGCTACAGGGGAGGAACATGGGCTTGAGCGAATTGCTAACCTGTTTCCTTTTCACTTCATTGGAAAAGAAAATTGGAAGCGGTTTAAACTGGACTAATGATTTGCCTTCTTCTTGCCTTGTGCTCGCTGGAATTGAGACGAATGAGGGGGGATTTCATAGAAACATATAAAGTTGTGATGGGACTGGACAGGGATGATGTGAGAAGCGTATGACAGATGTTCGGGAAGTCCAGAAACAGGGGTCACAGTCTAAAGATAAGGGATAAGCCATTCAGAACTGAGATGAGGAAGAATTTCTTCACTCAAAGAGTTGTGAAACTGTGGAATTCTCTCCCACAGAAAGCTGTTGGCGTTAGATATATTCAAGAAGGAACTGAACATGGCCTTCCTAGCTGTAGGGATCAAGGGATATGGAGAATGGGAGTGGGATACTGAAATTGCCCGATCAGCCATAATCATATTGAATGGTAGAGCAGGCTTGATGGGCTGAATGGCCTACTACTGCACCTATTTTGTACGTTTCTATGTTTCATGCTATTGGAAAACACCATTCTTAAACCCAAGACTTCTTCTGTAGATAGTGCCGTGCCTTGTGTCATTTCCACTCTGTGCCCACAGTAAGCATGCAATGGTCCTATTCATTCTGTCCCATGGCCCTGTCTACAGTCCTTTGTTGTGGACCATGACCTTCAGGCCTGGCGTAAGCCACAATCAATGCTCCAGGATTCATCTTGACAACTGGAAACAACAACCTTCCGCTGTTCGTTTCTTGTTTATACCCAGAAGTGCTCATACACGCAACTGAACTTTAATTCTCCAACACCAAATCACCCATTACGCACCTCCACTAAATCTCCCATATTTCCAAACTGTGAAATTACATGCAATGTCCAGAGAGGGGAAATACAGACCAACAAAGTGAGGGGGAGGAGATGGAGAGGGACAGGGCTCTCCATCAAAATGGAGCTGGAAGCGCTCCATCCCCTGCTGTGCCCAACTTTCCCTAAAAGCATTGAGCATATTGATGGACACCTCACATGCTCCCTCTCCAAGGACACCCAGGTACAAATGTAGCCATGGACGAGGGGATGGCAGTCGGAAACCATGACCCCCAAATGTACATTTCCTGGACCTGGCTCCAGGAAATGACAATTATTCACAAGGAGTCCTGTTGGCGTTGACAAGCTAATGAGCTCCAAGTCTCATAGTAGTGCCAAGCAGCTTCCACTAAAACATTAAAAATCCTTGTTTATGGCAGCATCATTGCAACCATGAGAAAGTGAAAAGACAGCAGGTCCAAGTCATCCAGCTGTAAATTCTCAGCAAAATGTAAAATTCAACAAAATCAATGAATATTTTGCTAAATATAAGACGATGGGTTAGAAGGGGTATTTCTTTATAGAATGTAATACAATAAAGGCGGGGACGTCACGCTGAGAACTGTGGTATCACCAATGTACCCATACACTAACTCTAGAACATCAGATATTCCAAAAAATAGTGATATCTCAATGAACCTCCCGTTTCAGAACAAACTCAGTGACTGTAGGAAATAAACAGTAGAACTATCAGCATTTGTGGAAAGGGGAAGACACGTTAACATTTGAAAGGAATTCTGTCCTCTTCCAAAAGTCTTTCAAATACTGATCCATGTGATGGGTATTTCCTGTACATTTCTGGTTTCATTCCAGATTTCCCGGATTTATTTATCCTTTCTCTCCTTCTACTCTCAGAATTAACTCTGGAATCCTGGTCTTGGACCACACCAACATCCATCTCACAAATATCATGAGTATCACAGATGTTTCACGGTACAGAATGAGGCCATTCAGCCTGTCATGTCTGTACTGACTGTCTGAAGGTGTCATTCACCCAGTGCCATTCTCCCAATTTCTCCCTATAACCTTGCTCATCCTTCCTTCTCAGTTAACAATGCAACTCCCTCTTGAAAGCCTCCATTGAACCTGTCACTTGAGCAGTGCATTCCATCTCCTAACCACTCGCTGCATAAAGAAAAGCTTGTCTCAAAGCTGTCATTGCTTCTTTTGCCCCAATTTACTCTCTTTTCAAATTATTTCCAAACCTGAGCTGTCCCTGGCTGGTTTCAGGCAGTTCCCCAGTGCCTCTCGTTTCATATTTTCTAATCAACCCGTTCAGGGGTGTTACTACATACCTCTAGAGCAAGTGGGATTTGAACCCAGGACTCCTGGTCCAGAAATAGATATATTACCATGGCTACACAGGAGCCCTTAATTTCTGCTTTAATTCCAAATTGACTGATTAATCAATTCATAGGAATATCATGAAGAAGAGGGGACCGTTCAGCCTCTTGGGAATCTAGTCTACGACTCAGTTGAATCAAAGTTGATCTGCACCCAAACGCCATTTCCCCCAAGTTTATTCCACTCCCATTTATAACTAACAACTTGAATTTTAAAAACACCAATTGGTTAGTATCACAACCTTATCTGTGAAGGTTGGTTCTGTTTGCTTCCATCTTCCAATCAGACATTGTTCAAAGCTAATAGTTTTATATGAATGTAACTTGCTCCTTTTCTTAAACCTACAGAATTGCATTTCTGCAGTCAAAGAAACATGGAGCAGGAGTAGGCCATCAGTCTTTCAATACCCATCAATGCCTTTAATATCTAAATATTTATCAATCTTTTTCTTAAATATAGACAGTGACTCAGTCCCCACAGCCTTCTGTGGGAGTGAATTCCGCAGGTTTACTACCCTCTGAACGAAGAAATGTTTCCTCATCCCAGTTCTAAGTGGCCCATTGGTACAGTGATAGCATCTCTATGTCTACCATTGGGAGGCCTCTGCTCAAGTCGCATCTCCTCCAGAGGTGTATAGTAACATCTCTCAAAAGGTCGATTAAAACGATCCACTCAAAGTCTTGACACTGTGATCCCTTGTTCGAGACTCTCCCTACATCTAATCTTTCTAGTCCTGTTGCAGTTCTACACATTTCAATCAGATCTCCTTGATTCTTCTAAACTCCTGTGAATACAATGACAGCAACAATAATTTGAATTTATAATTGATCTTAATGTAACAAAATATCCAAAAATGCTTCACTGGAGCATAATATGAACAAGCATATTGCAAGTGTTGACTTGGAATAGTACTTTGAGAGTGACCAAGTCAATTCTAAGTCATTAATGAATAAAAAATGTATACAGGTAGTTCTCCTATAATGTGATAGTTGTGTTCTTGTGTGAACTTACACTTTAGAAAATGGCATTATAGAGAAATTGCTATACCTGTACAGCAGAAAGTTCGCATTATCCAAACAGTGGCCACTATTCATCAGTCATATTACAGCCAATTTGTGTTAATGAAACACGCGTTATAGCAAAACTACCTGTATGTTATAAATAATTTCAAAGTCAATGAAGTCTGATTTCAGGCCTAAGGCACTTGTGAATTATCTCAGTATCCTCGTTACGGTTCATGACCTGTTCCTAATCCCTGCGGAATTTGTTTCCAGGTATCTCTTATCATTTAGACGTTGATTTTTTTTAACATGCTCTGATATGTTAGGCACTATCCCACCAATCAAATCGATACAAGGAGAGGGAGATGATGTGAAGAAGTTATTTACCATAGCTTGTCCTGTGATCCTAGCAACGGTTGCCGTGGCACTCCTGTTTATCATCCGGAAGAAACGGAAGGAGAAACGCCTGAAGAGACTGCGAGGTAAGCAGGAGGGATCAGAAAACATGGGCAAGTACCTCAGGTCTAAATAACTGCTCATGAAGTGAATGCAGAGGACTCTCCTAGTGGCTCATCTGGCCTAAACAATGTCTGGATTTGAGGCCCAGAATCCAGAAATCATTGGGTCAAAATCCAGTCCCAGATCGAATTGTAGATCTACTTACGCTACTGGGACTACTGCAGTTCAAGGAGGCAGCTCACCACCACCTTCTCAGCCTGGCCCAGCCACCAACGCCCACATCCCTTGCACAAATAAAATGAAGGCCCCACAGTCAAAGACTTTGACTTTAATAACAGTGGGGATTCTAGGATTGACCTTATGTGCTAGAGTTGGGTGCGTCTCCACCCCCTAACCACCTGGTCTACCCAGAGACCCCTGGTAGAATCAGCATATCGGTGAGAACAATACTGTGGCTCCATCATCTTCTGAGTCTCACTGGCATTGAGTGACCACCTACTAGACATATGAATGGGCTACTGTGTACATATCAATGAATTATATTCTGGGTAAGGGAGATAATGAAAAGTGGAATATTTCAGTGAGCTGATTTAGGAAATAAAACCTGAAATTAATGAGAATTTGCTGGTTCTGATTCAGAACTTGAATTGCATCAAATCTATGACATTAGAATGCTGACTTAATATCTGTTTGAAGAGGAGCTCGCTGTGATTTGATTTCTTATATGTGTCTCCTCCATGAGGCGGAAATATTCCTGCTATGAATTGTGTGCTGTCCATTTAATACAGTGGAACTTGAGTGGATCTTTCTAGATTCTGTGTTTTTAATTTTTAAAACTAAACACCTTAGATGTCTAATTATTTCCTGACTGTTAGCAAGCCAGCGTGAGCTTTGTGAATGATAATAGGATGTGTCCTTACTTTCTGTTCATTTTCCCTGGCTGTGCCAATTATGAAGAGGAGAAATCTGGCTGAGATTGAACTGGAATCTACTCCCTTTAAAGATAGCACAGGTGGTTGAAGGAGGACAGACCTGACCAGATGGACACCGATTTGAGTTGGATGACCGGCTCGGACAGTGCTGACAAAATCCTTGGAGTCATTTAAGGGACAGTTGGAAGCTATGATGGGAGGAGGGTGGGTTTCTCTAGATGGATGAACTAAGATAGAAGCTGAATGACTTTCTTCATCAGTGAGGCTTTGCTGGAGTTTAGGCTCTGACAGAATGCTCCATAACTGGCCAAGTCTTGAGACTGTCTCTAAGCTCGATTGCAATCAATCTCGAAACTCCCCAAGGTTTGCCAGCTGTACGCTTCGACTCCTCTCACTCAAGGCATGTTCATAATTATCTGTGCTCCACGAAACCACATGCACATACACATGCACAGACACATGCACACACACAGACACAGACACACACACAAACACACACAAACACTCACACATACACACACACAGTAACACACACACAGACACATACAAACACACACAGACACATACAAACACACACACGAAGACACTCACACATACACACATACACGTACAAACACACACACACAGACACTCTCACACATACATACACACACACAGACACTTTCACTCATACACACACACGTAGACACTCATACATACACACACAGACACTCTCACGTACACACACACAAATAGACACAGACACATACACACAAGCCTACGCACACAGATGCTTCACAGACACAGACATGCAACAGACACACACACACACACACACAAACACACCTCTTACACCAACAGCCATACTAATGAAATGAAAACAATCAGGTTGTAAAAGCTTTCATGTGAAATATTTTGAAAGCCGCAGTTTGATGCCAACATTGGAGCTGTTGGTTACTAGACATCAGTCAAGCACATCAGTTTGCTTTGAGCATTTGATTTTATTTGCCACACTCATGCCCCATCGACAGCAGCAATTCCTTCACCTCTCACCCTGCTCTAACCCCACTGTCACTGGCAGGTCAAAAGTTCCATTCATTTCACTGCGACTACTGGCTGCTCAGCCTTAAACACTGGTTGCTGTTATGGGTTTTGTTTTCTCAAGTCGTGCACTGCTTAGTACATTTACAGGGAAAATTAAACCCAGAAATAGAGCATGTGGAAAAGGTGAACTCTCACGGTTGCTACCGGCAACACCTGGTTTATGAGAGAGCAGAGTACTTGGTACCAATTCTGGGTGTGTGGCCCATTTAATTTGTGTGCATATTTAATTCCTCCAGCACAGTCTCTCGAATCTCAAAATGTCAAAAAACCAGAATGAAATATTTTAAACACCATCTGTGTTTATCATGTGATGTGAGGGTCGCTGGTAAGCTCAGTGACTATTGTCTATCTCTAATTGCCCTTGAGAAGTTGGTGGTAGTGAGCAGCATTCCCTCAAAGTCTACACAGTAATACCGAGTGCACTGATCTCCAGCTCTGGAAGCCAGTCCCTCACACAGATCTCGGAGGACCCGACGGCAGTTGAGAAAGTGAGAGAGAATGTCAGTGGTGAGCAACTCCTTGAGCCACTCCAGTCTGTGTGGTTTAGCCACACCTTGAGCGCCATGTTAGGGGGAGTCCCAGGAATAATTATCCATGTCCCTGAAATCTCACACACACACACACACACACACACACACACACACCCACACACGCACACGTGCACACACACACACCCACACGCGCACACCCACACCCACACGCGCATACCCACACCCACACACACGCGCGCGCGTGCGCACACACACACACACACCCACACACACACCCACACACACATGTGCACACACACACACGCGCACACCCACACACACACCCCCACCCACACACGCGCACACACACCCACACACGCACACCCACCCACACCCACACACACACACCCACACATGCACACACACAAACCCACACACACACACGCATGCACGCGTGCACACACACACACGCATATACACAGGCCACACACACACACATGCACACACACGCGCACACACACACATACCCCCCACACATGCACACAACACACTCACACACATACACAACACACACATGCACACAGACACACACATCCACACACACGCACATACAACACACACCCACACAAACACACACCCACAGAACACCCACCCAGACACAAACCCAATCTGTCACACCCACACAAACACACACCCACAGAACACCCATCCAGATACAGACCCAATCTCTCTCACACACACACAGACGCACACACATACACATACATATACACATACACACACTCACACAGACACACACACACACACACATAAACATGTGTCTTACCCGAACCCCGCGAATAGCCAGTCTTGTTCCAGGTGAGGATGTTGGGTGGCTTGGAAGAGAACTTGCAGGCAGTGATGTTCCCAAGTCCCTGCTGTCCTCTCCTTCTCGGCCACAAATTGAGAGGTGCTGCCATAGAAGGAGTCTTAGTGACATTTTACAGCCTCTGTGCACAGATGGTGAAGGTGACCATTTAAAGTGAAGGTGGTCCTGCTGCCTTGTCCTGGATGCTGGTTACCTCCTCACATACTTACCAAACTGGGATGACCGCGGTCCTTGTTAGCACACATTTCTAGTCTTCTCCAGAGTATATTCTTAGAGCTTTCAGCTAACACCAGGGTTTACATCCATCCCATTTTACTGGCCTACTCTTTACTGTTTCACCACCCTTTACCATGCAGAACAGAATAAAGTGACCCCCAAAACATTCCACACAAGGATAAATCATTACTCTTCCACAAGAAGAAACTTAATTTTGCAAAGTTTATGACCATTTAAATTCATACTTTCTTGATATCTGATGTCAGTAAATACATTTTTATCTGTTTTTCTCATTTCAACCAGTCATCCCTTGTCACTGTCATCGTGTTCATTTATTGATGGTATTTAAATGGGATCTCTCCCATCTGACAAGTGTTTTGAATGACACTGCTGATTTGAAATCTCTCTTTGCCTGTCTGTATCCCCTGGGTTTAGACTGAAATTAGGTCACTCATTTATTAAGTGTGGCTAGCTGAATGAGATATTAAAAAGGCCACTGATGCCTGTGGAGTTATAACCTATTTAAATGTCACAGTGTTGGGTGAGAGCGGAACAGCTGGTAGCAGTTCTGGTCTCTTACAGGACTTTTTTTTAAAACAGTCATTCGCACTTGCCAATCATAATGGATGATAAATTTCATCAGTGCTCTTTCTGGCTACCTTTCAAATTCCATAAAAATCAAAGACAATTCTGTCAACATTCTCCTCATCGGGAGCTTTAACAGTTAGGCAATTTCTCCTTTTCTTGGAATCTAACCATCGCCTTTTTTTAATATTTCAGATGCAAAGAGCCTGGCAGAAATGCTGATAAGGTAAGATACACTTAGACAGCTACACCAAGAATTACTGCATCTATTTGTTTCTACAGAGTAAAGTATTTGCACCGAGAGTATCTGCACCTAGAGTATCTGCACCTGGAGTATCTGCATCTAGTGTCACTGCACCTAGAGTATCTGCAGCTAGAGTAGCTGCACCTAGGGTATCTGCACCTAGAGTATCTGCACCTAGAATATCTGCACCTAGAGTATCTGCACTTCGAACATCTGAAACTAGAGTATCTGCACTAGTATCATTGCATCTAGAGTATCTGCAGAGTACCTATACCTAGAGCATTTGCACCTAGAATATCTGCACCTGGAGCAGCAACACCTATAATATCTCCACATAGAGTCTCTGGATCTAGAGTCCCTGCACCTAGAACATCTGCACCTAGAGTATCTGCACCGAGAATATCAGCAACTTGAATTATTGTCAGTCACAAAAAGTGAGCTTCCTTATAATTAAATTATATTATTTGTATTTTCTTTTCCTGACTGAGGATGTTCCAAACATACTTTAAAGCTAATGAAGTCAGTTTGAAATGTGGTCACTACTGTAATGTAGAAATCATAGCCATAAATGTGTGCGCAGCAATGTCCCACAAGAAAGACAAGAAGATAATGAGCAGGTATTCAGTCCTCAGTGTCATTGGTTCAGGGATACATATTGACCAAGACACTATGCTGTTCTTCAGAATAATGACACGCGATCTTTTACATCCAGCTGAGATGTCAGGTGAAGCCTCATTTTAATATTGAATCTGAAAAACAGAACCTCCAAAGTTGAGCACTCCCTCAGCATAGTTTTTGTACCCTAGAGTAGCTCTTGGACTTGCAGTGAGCTTGTGAGGTGAGAGTGTTAACACTGAGGTACACCTTGTTGCAGAACAGAAGCAGCTGCCCTCTGTGTCTGTGTGATGATACGGAGTTAATCAGTGGTAAGGGTCTTTGACTTTCATTTGATTTTGCTTCTGCAACTTCAAAGCAAGCCTCAGAAAAGAATTGGGAGTTCCTCCCCACCCCCTTACCATTTTACCTTTTCGGTTTTCAGTGACATGGTTTGTGCTGCAAAAAAAAAAATTTAAATTCTTGTGTTCAAAGAACAAAAAGAAAAATAAATACAAGTTGAGTAGATGTCTCTCATTAGATGTGACACTGATATATTGTTGCATTGCTCAAAGTGGAAATCACATTCAGAGTGAAGCAGAGCGCCTTGAAAGGAAAGAGACCTCAAAGTAGCTTTTGAAAATGAAACGGGAAACAGTGGTAAAAGAGTCTAGAGAGTCCCAGATTTCCAAACCAACACAGAGCAGCAGGGAAGAAGGAAAATAGAAGCTGTAATTATTTTGACTCCACGGAAATTGTTTATCACCTGCTCAGTACAAATAAGATTGACAAAGTCCTGCCCTGAAAAGCTGTTGTCAGCATTGCAGATACCGAGAGACATCGAGTCTATTGTGGAGTATTAGCTCAGATTTTATTTTCAGATGTCGACCTGTATTTCCCATTTTGATTCACCTCCCTGCAAAACCATGCGTGAACACTGGTCAGTTGGCCAGGAATGCTTTGTTCTTTTTTGTAGAACATCCTGCCCAACCCCTACTCCCCTTAAATATCCAATATCTGAGGTGGGGTGATTGGGTGGGAGAGGAAGGGGATGGGGGCTCGGTGCTTTGTGGCATGCGAGACTACTTTGGAGAGCAGTCAGAAAAGCCACCTGAGCTAGTGTGGGACAGGAATCACGTATTGACCAGATTGGGTAAAGCTGGTTTCCTTATCTGAAGGAGATCCGATAATCAGTTAGGCTTTCCCGCCAATCTCTTGCCAGCTCCCACTTCTTATTAAAAACCAAAACTGCATTCAGATTCTGAAACTGATTTCTGGAACATGAGTCCAATTGTCTGAACCAACTGCCATACCCTTCTGACAGAGTCGCTCAGCACATGTAGAATACACTCACTCACAAACACGAAGGATGAAGGTCAGCTCCAGCAGAGACACAGACTGGAAGGCAGACATATGAATGATGGCTGATCCACGGCCGCCCATTCTGCAATGCCCTGCAGAAGTTTGTCGCACATCAGCTCCCTCAAAGCTGCACAGCTGTGTGTGTGTACAGAGTCTCTGTTGTCCTGCGCATGGCAATTGTTTTCAGCACACCAATCTCAGCATTCGCTTCTGGTGCTGGATGTCAAAGGCTTGTGCAGCCAGTAAGAAAATTGAAGGAAATGCTGAGTACCAGTTGTCTCTAGCTGTTCTGTGAGATGTTCTTGCCCTATTTTGTGGGAGTAAATGCAATGCATTTACATGGGAAGCGGATGCAGTGTTGTGGTATTTGTCTGAAAGAGGATGCTGCCCGCGGCCCTCTTGACTATGACTTGGCCTGAGGATCTATTTGGTTTACAGTGGTCAAGAGTCAACCATTAGTGAGTCTTAACAAGAACAGGCTCTTGTCTTAACTGAATATAGTCTATTGTACGGCAATAATTAGGTAAAATTTACATTACCTAATTAGACACTGCTATAGTCATAGAGTCATATAGCATGGAAACAGACCCTTCAGTCCAACTTGTCCATGCCGATCAGATATCCTATTTTAATCTAGTCCCATTTGCCAGCATTTTGCCCATATCGGTCTCAATCATTCCTATCCATGTACCCATCCAGATGCCTTTTAAATGTTGTAATCGTACCAGCCTCCACCACTTCCTCTGGCAGGTCATTCCATACACCCACCATCCTCTGCATGAAAAATTTGCTCCTTAGGTCCTTTTCAAATCTTTCTTCTCTCACGTTAAACCTATGCCCTCTAGTTTTGGACTCTGATACCCTGGGGAAAAGACCTTGGCTAGCCACCCTAGTTATGCTCCTCATGATTTTATAAAACTCTAGAAGGTCATCTCTCAGCCTCCAATCTCCAGAGAAAATAGCCCCGGCCCCAGTCTGTTCCTCAGACTATTGGGAGACAGAGAGGACACATCTGTCTCCTTAGAGATCCAGAGCTATTCGCATGATATCTCCATCATAGACTGTATTACATCATCAGACTGAGTGGAGATAAATGCAGTTTCCAACATTAACCCTTTCAGAACCATTACCTTATACAGCAAAAGTGATCATAAAGCACACTTTAGCCTAACAGCCTGAGTTGAATTTGAACTTAGGGAGAAACATTTGCTTCTTGAAGCACTTAGTGAGCATATGAGGTTAGAAAGTATTTCTTGCACATGGGAATGAGGCACTCGGATCACAGTAATTGCGTCGATGCCTGTATGTTCACTGTTTCTTTGAGGCAAAAAGCGAAGAATGGTGTATGGGTCAAAAACCAGAAATCGTGGAGTTAAAATCATTGGTTAGACGTGATACCAGGGGAATTTTCTCAATGGGAGTTGTTAAGATTTCAAACCTTCTCTGTGGACAGTTACTTATTCATTACTTATGTACTTCATTAATTATTCTATGAGTAAATTTAAAAGAAAGTTAGACAGGTACTTACTTGAGCATGAGGGACTTGCTGGATTAGACACTAAAAAAGTTCACAAGACATGGGCATCATTAGCTGGACCAACATTTAATGTCAGTCCTTAATTGCCCTTGACAAGGTTATAGTGAGCTGTCTTCTTGACTCACTGAAGTCCCTGAGTGTGTGGGGACACCTACAGTGTTGCTAGGGAGGGAGTTTCAGGATTTTGGGTTCATGGGTTAGGAAAATACTGTCAAAAGAGCCTTTGTGAGTCACTGCATTTTGTAGATGTTACACAGAGTTAGCAATGGGCATCAGTGGTGAAGGGCGAGAATGTTAATGGTAGTGAATGAGGTGTCAATTGAGCAGGCAGCTTTGTTCTGATTGGTGTTGAGCTTCTTGACTGTTGTTGGACTGTAGTCATCCAAGGAAATGGATAGCATTCCATTGTCACTTACACTCATAACTTCCATCTTTGTTTATGGTGGACAGGCTTTGAGGAGTCAGGAGGTGAGTTACATGCTGCAGAATTTCCAGTCTTTGACTAGGCGCCAAGTACAACCATTTTTTCAAAGAGCAAACAGATGCAGAATGGGCCCAACAGCCCACTGTGCTAGACATATAAAACATTTCTTTGATTCTAGGTTGCATTTATACTAAAGACATGAAACTGAAAACTCATTGTAAGCACTAGTTAGTCAAAGAGAGATTGCTTGCACAGATATGTCACTACCTGTTAACCTTCACTCAGATTCTTCACCATGTTTCATGAGGGATTCCTAATGCATTACTGTGCACCCTGGCATGGAAGTTCCCAAAAAGGATCATCTGCAGATTATCTCTTGATGTGTTCCCTAATCACCTTCTGTAAATATCATCACTGCCTTAATCGCACAGATGGTTGGCATCAGTGCAAGCACTTGCTGTGGGGACTGTAGCAAACCCCAAACGGAATAAATCCCTCCATGAAGTTATAAGAAAAGTAATTACCAGAAGCAGTGTGTGGTAGTTTGGTTGCAGTGAGGGGATAGGAGTTAAGCATGTCAGTGGAAAGAGGAAAGGAAAACTCAAGGATAAGTCTTTGTTAAGTACTTGTAACCATAATCAGCATAATATCCTAATATTCTGTCTGAGGCAGAAAGCTATGGGGTTCAAGGTCTATGGTTTAAATACTAAATCTAGGCTGAGGTTTCAGTACAATACTGAGAGACTGTGGCATTGCTATCTTTTGGATGTGATACTACACTGTAATCTGACTGTTTGGGTGAACAGTAAAGGACCTCATATGGTACTGTATGAACAAGAGCAGAGGAAATCTTTCAGTCTTGGCCAATATTTTCCTTCCACCAACACCACAAAAGGACTAAATTGCTACTTAACTATTTTACTGTTGGGGAACCTTGCTATGTGCAAACTGGCTACTGCAATTGTGTACCCTGACTGTAATGCAAATTAATCCATTGGCTGTAAAACTGTGAGGACATAAAAGATGCTGCATAAATGTAAGTTCTTTTGCTTTCTGATGGGATTACACCCACTGTCCGAAGGTAAAGAGTAATTTCTGATAGAAGTTGGCCTGCTATATATAGGAAACACCACTATGTTTGGTAATGATCCTCATTTCGATTGCCAAACAGCCTAGAGGTAAGTCAAACATTTGGGAAGCTTTGCTCAACTGATTTGTTTTGTTTGCCCTCGTGCTTTCAGCTTTATTTTCTCCAGAATGAAAGGCAGGGGACATCCCTTGGGAGTTGCTAACCATGGTCCTGAATCCAGCAATTAACTGATTCAGAAACTTTGCATCATGGCTTTGGGTAACATTGTTATCTTGTATTAGGTTATTACTTCACGGTAATGAAGAAACTATCGTTAGAGCGCTAAATGGTTTAATAGAACATTGAACAGAACTGGACAGCAACAGACTCTTCGGCCCACCATGTCTGCGCCAACCATGATGCCATTCTAAACCAATTCCATCGAGATCACTCTCTTCCCTGCCTGTTCATGTGTCTGCCTAAAAGCCTCTTGAACATTGTTTTTGTCTCTGTTTCTACCACTTCCTGGCAAAACATTCCAGGCACTCACCACCGTCTGTGTAAAAGACTAGCCTCACCCATCTCATTTAAACTTTCCTCCTCTCACCTTAAACTTATACTCCCTGGTATTTAAAATTTCCACCCTAGGAAAAAGATTCTGACTATCTGCCCTATCCATGTCTCTTATAATCTTATAAACTTCTATCAGGTCACCCCTCAGCCTCTGATGATCTAGCGAAAACAATACAAGCTTGTCAGCAAGCTATGGACTTGCACCCCATGATTCATCTGTAGATCCCTCTTGTCTCCTAAGAATGCTGCCATTTACTATATAATGTCCTCTTGCATTTGACTTCCCAAATACATCACCTCACACTTGTCTGGATTAAACTCCATTTGCCATTTCTCCACTCAATTTTCCAACTGATTTAGATCTGGCTGTATCCTTTGACAACTATTCTCACAATCCACAGCTCTAAAATTCTACGCATCATCTGCAAATGTTCTAGTCATATCGTCTACGTTTTCATCCAAATCATTTATGCTAATGGTTCTGTGTTTGATCATGTGAGTCAAGTATGGGTAATTGATCTGTACTGACTATGCTTGCTTGATGAAGCCTAGGTGTGGTTTCAGAGATAACACATTGATCAACCTGGGAGCTCAGCTGCAAACATGAGTGCAAACTTAAACACTTATAAACTTCCTATTTTCCTTTAAGTTTGTCAGATTTTACTTAATAATGTCACAACGAGGCACTTTGGGACTTTTACTGTGTTAAAGGTGCTAGATAAATGCATGTTGTTATCCGCATCATGTAAGTCTTTTTGCGAAATGTTTTCTTGTAGCAAGAACAATCGGAGCTTCGATACTCCCGTGAAGGGGCAGCCACAAGGACCCCGGCTTCACATCGACATTCCGAGGGTGCAACTGTTGATAGAGGACAAAGAGGGGATCAAACAGCTGGGTACGTGACATGCAGTGCTGGGTCATACTTAAAATTTCTGGAAGTCATCGAACCCTACAATGCAGGAAGGGGCTGTTTGGCCCATCAAGTCTGCACTGGCCCTCCAAAGAACATAGCACCCAGACCTACCTGCCCCATCCTAATCCCTGCATTTCCCATGGCTAACCTGTGCATCTGGACTGTGGAAGGAACCAGAGCACCCAGCAGAAGCCCACACAGATGCAGGGAGAACTCACAGGCCACACACAGACAGGAACCCAAGGCTGGGGTTGAACCCAGGTCCTTCATGTTGTGAGGCAGCAGTGCTAGCCACTGAGCTACTGTGCCACCTGGTTGCATTTATTACATCCGGTGAAGTGTTCTAAAGCCAGTGGACACAAGTTGAGAAAGGATTAGAAAGCTGAGCATAGGACAAGACGTCACATAGGATGTTTGCACAGAGGGGTTGGGGTGCTATTGAGACACAACCCACAGATGGATAAGAAGGGCAATTTGACACTCCATTGGTTAGAGGAGCAATGGAGGCAAATTTGGGAGGTGGAGTTGGCAGAGTTGGTTGAACAAACAACAAAGCCATCTTTTTCATGTTCCCCATGATTTGTTAGGTCTGCTTTTTATTTTATTCATTCATGGGATGTAGGCATCACTGGCTGAGCCAGTGTTTTTTGGTGGTGAGCTGCCTTCTTGACCCGCTGCAGACACAGAGCATAGCGTTGTGCAGCACAGAAACATTCCGTTCGCTCCAACTCATCCATGCCGACCGGATATTCTAAACTAATCTAGTCCCATTTGCCAGCATTTGGTCCATATCCCCCTAAACTTTCCTTCATGTACACATCCAGATGCCTTTTAAATGTTGTAATTGTACCAGCCTCCACCACTTCCTCTGGCAGCTCATTCCACACACGGCCCACTCTCTGTGTGAAAAAGTTGCCCTTAAGGTCCCTTTTAAATCTTTCCCCTCTCGTCTCAAACCTACGCCCTCTAGTTTTGGACTCCCCCACCCTGGGGAAAATACCTTAACTATTCACCTTATTCATGTCCCTCGTGATTTTATGAACCTCAAAAAGGTCACCCCTCAGCCTCCGACACTCCACGGAAAATAGCCCCAGCCCATTCAGCCTCCCCCTATAGCTCAAACCCTCCAACCCTGGGAACATCCTTGTAAATCTTTTCTGAACCCTTTCAAGTTTCGCAACATCCTTCCTATTGCAGGGAAACCAGAATTGAACGCAGTATTCCAAAAGTGTCCTGAGCAATATCCTGTGCAGCAGCAACATGACATCCCAACTCCTATACTCAATGCACTGACCAATAAAGACAAGTGTTCCAAATGCCTTGTTCACTAAGATAACAAGGTGTAGAGCTAGATGAACACCGCAGGCCAGTAGCATCATAGGAGGAGGAAAGCTGACGTTTCGGGCCTAGACCCTTCTTCAGAAATG
>JAHRHZ010000041.1:8344165-8370865 GCA_024137785.1 Ginglymostoma cirratum
TGGGTGGTGTCACGGATGTAGGTGGGGAGTTCCTGGACCAAGGGGGTGAAAATGGAGTCTTAAACCCAATGTATGCTTTCTCCTTTTTCCTGACCAGAGCCTCAATATCCCTTGTCAGCCAGGGAACCCTAAACCCTGTCAGCTTTTCCCTTCACCCTAACAGGGACATACTGTCCCTGGACTCTTAATATCACGCTTTTAAAAACCTCCCATTTGCCAGTCATTCCTTTCCATACCTCAACATCAAGTTCTTTCTGACCTGCTGTACAGTTGTGATGACTGTGGTGATGTGTCCGAGAATTCTGCTGTGTTGACTTTCAGCCGCCCTCTGATTGGCTATAATCTAGAGCTCCTCGTAACATTCTGGGGACTGGGGTTCAAATCCTGCCATGGCAGATGTTGGAATTTGAGTTCAATAAAAATCTGGAATTAAGAGTCTAATGGTGACCATGAGTCAATTCTGGTTCACAAATGTCTTGTACAGAAGGAAGCTGCCATCCTGGTCTGGCCTACATGTGACCCAAGACCCACAACAATGTGGTTGACCCTTAACTGCCCTCTGGGCAATTAAATATGGGTGATAAATGTCGTCCTGGCCAGCGATGTCTATATTCCATTAATTAATGTAAATAAAAAAAGAAGGAAGCTGTATAGTAGGTTCCCCTCATTTTAAGTGACTTTGACATTGAAGCACATTTAGCGTGAGGACATCTGTTTTAGTTTTATCCTGGGGCATGATCTAATTGGTGCCATTTTGAACCTGTGCCTCCTTCTTTTCATCCCCCAACTCTCTGTCATTCCCATTCCCCACACCTTCTACTGCCCAGCCTTCCACTTCTCATCCCCCTCCACACACAACCTGTTCCCCCATGATCTCCATCCTTGTCACTCCCCATTATTCCTGCTACCTGTCATTCCCTCTCCCCGTACCTCCCACTCCCCATACTTCCCAATCCCTATACCTCCCACTCCCCGTCCCTCCCTTTCCCCCTCCCTCCCATCCCTCCCTCTTCCCAGCCCTCCTTCTCACCATCCCTTCCACTTCCCATCCATCTGACTCCCAGTCCCTCCTACTCCCTGTTCCTCCCTCTCCATGTCCCTCCCACTGCCTGTCTCTCTCACTTCCCCTCCCAATCCCTCTCTGCCTCAGTTCCAATTGCCATCCCTCAAGCAACCCTTCCCTCCCACTTCCGATCCCTCCCTCTCCCTATACCTCTCTCTCCCTATCCCTCCCACTCCCCCTCCCTCCCTCTCTCCATACCTCCCTCTCCCTGTCCCTCCCATTACCCCTCCCTCTCCCCGTACCTCCCTCTCCCTGTCCCTCCCACTCCTCCTCCCTCCCTCTCCCCATTCCTCCCACTTGCAGTTTCCGTCACTCGATTGCCCCCTCCCTCTCAATCATTGCTCTCACACAACAGTGAGTGGGAGAGACAGGGAACTGGAGGGACAGTGAGCGGGAGAGGTAGAGAATGGGAGGGTGAGTGGGAGAGACAAGGAACTAGAGGGACAGTGAGCGAGAGAGGTAGGGAATGGGAGGGTGAGTGGGAGAGGCACGGAACAGGAGAGACAGTGAGTGGGAGGGTTGATGTAAACCATACCCTCTGTCCATCAACCCTCCTGAACAGGGTCACGTTACGTTCTTTGACTCACAATAGTGCTCTCTCTCACATTGTTTTGTTGAAAGATAAAGGCCGGAACAGCATGGTTTCCACAGAGAGTGCCTCCTCCACGTATGAGGAGTTGGCGCGAGCCTACGAACATGCCAAGCTCGAGGAACAGCTACAACATGCCAAGTTCGAGATCACCGAGTGCTTCATATCCGATAGCTCCTCTGACCAAATGACGACTGGCACCAACGAGAACGCTGACAGCATGACGTCGATGAGCACCCCCTCTGAGGCTGGTATCTGCAGATTTACAGCTTCACCCCCACAGCCACAAGATGTCGACCGAGGAAAGAATGTTGCTGTGCCCATCGCCCACAGAGCTGGCAAAGACTTCCACAGCCGTGGCATCCAGCGCACCCCAGGTATAATCTTACATGGTGCGACAAAGGGCTCTGCTCTATTTTCCGCGTTCTGCTGAGCAATTTGAATTTGAAAGACCGAGAAGCTGAATCCTGTGAATGTTAGAAATCTGGAATTTAAAAACAAAGCCCCACAAAATGTTGGCAATGCTCAGCTGGTTTGGCAACCCTCAGAGGGAAAGACAGTTAATCTGTCAATACAAACTTTTGACATGTCAATAACACAAGTCTGATGAAAGGTTAATGAGGAGAGGCAAAGACACTAGAGTCCTACTCTGTTGTTAGAGAGAGATGACTGGTGACGTTTTAATCTTAGAATTGCCATATCTCAGGTGAAGGGAGAGATTGAGAAGGAAGGTCCTTCATAGCAGCCTCTACAAGTGTAGAAATTGAACTTGCACTGTTGGTATTATTCAGCATTGTAACCCAGCCACCCAGTGAACCAATCCTATAAGGAGCACCAACAGAAATTGCTGGAGAAACTTCATCCTGCAGAATGGGCACTGGACTCAAAAAGTTAACTCTGTTTTCCCTCCACACACACTAATAGACCTGCTGAGCTTCTCCAGCAATTTCTTTTTGCTTTCAGATTTCCAGCATCCACGGTTCTTTGTTTTGTTTTAGTGACCCCCTGGAAGGTTTATCATGTTCATTTGTTCTGTGATTAGATGAGTCTGTTTACAAATGATGCCCACTGCATTTGATTGGTTAAGCATGAGTGTGGACTCAGAGCAAAGAAACTTAAAGCTTTCAAAAGAACTAGAAGCTGGAGCATGACCTTGATACTTTACACTTCTACATTGATGTGCAATATAAAGTATACAATTAACTCATCAATCTGAAATGTTCGCTCTGTTTCTCCATCCATGGATGCTGCCTGACATGCCTTGTATTTCCTGTTCTGTACTCGAGTACTAAATTAGAATTCAGATCAAACAGAGCTGCCATGTGTCTAAGAATATCACATTGCTACAGTTTCTGAGCCTGAGGCTGTCGGATGTTGTTGAAATGGGAGAGACAGAATTCTGCATTTAATTTGACCTGAGAGCGTTTAATGGAAGAGTGCATTGTTGAAATATGGAATGGTTACAGCACAGGAGGAGACCATTCACCCCATCTTGTCTGTGCTGACTGTGAGAGCTGCTCACTTAATGTGTCTACCAGAGCTGAACCACACTCTTCCTCATGTTGCTGTTGCATTTTTTCACCATACATTCTTAAGTCAATGCCCTCTGGTTTTTGATCCATTTTGTTGAATATTTGTCCAGCTACAGTATCTAGAACCCTCATGATCTTGAAAACTTCTATCTAATTTCCTTTCACTGTTCTGCCAAGGAGAGCAGGACCAATTTTTCCAATCTATCCACCAAATTGGTGTCCCTTATGCTTAGAAATATTCTGATGACTTTTTTTCTGCATTGTCTCAAAAGCCTTCACATCCTTCCTAAATTATTATGCCCAGAATTGGACACAATACCTCAGCTGGTGTTGATGGGGCTTGACTTTGTATCTAGTCTGGGCTATAGCTCACACTAAAGTGTTTGATGGGTCATGTATCAGGAGCTTTACTCCGTATTTAACCCTGTTCTTTATCTGTCCTGGGAGCGTTTGATGGGGGCAGTGTAGAGTGAGCTTAACTCTGTATCAAACTCCATGCTGAACCTGTCCTTGGGGTGTTTGAAACTGATGGTGAATAAAAATAATGTGTTTCTTTCCACAAAGCCATAAGGGTGGGGAATGGCCTAGGGGTGTTATCACTAGACAGTTAATCCAGAGATTCTGGGGACCTGGATTCAAATCCCACCAGAGCAAACGATGGGATTGGAATTCAATTGTTTAAAAAAAATCTGAAATTATGGTTATAATAATGTTCATGAAGCTGTTGTTGATCGTTGGAGGAATGCAGTTTACTAATGTTCTTTAGGGAAGGAAAATGTTGTCTTTACCTGGTCTGGACCACAACAATGTGATTGACTCTTAACTGCCCGCTGGGCAATTGGGTATGATCAATAAATGCTGGTCTAGTCTCTGAAGCCCACATCCCATGAATGAATTTTAAATAACCCTCATTATTGACAGGCTCCAATTGATAAAACTGGTTCCTGAAAAAAAAGATTCCTTTGAGACAATGCTTCCTGCTAAGTATAATTAATTCAAATCGCCATGGTTACAACTACGAGCAAAAGCCTCCAAAAAAAGCATTTTATCACGTAATCTTAAAAAGCTATGATATTTCCCTTATAGTGATCCCATTTATAGGCAAAATATGTCCACTTGCTCGGGATTAAGTAGCTGTAGCTTGATTTCCTGCGAACTGTTCTTAACCCATAGATTTCTTTGCTCGAAGCGGGCCTTTTAACTTGCAAAATGCAGATGCTATCCATATAGTTACTTTGGTCAGACTACATGGCCACGTAGTGTACAGAGGACCTGACACACTCTGTCAACAGACTGATAGGATCAGGTCCATGTCCTTGATGTGGGATTGATGTGTGAGAGAAGGAAGCTGCTGTCCTCACATAGTCTGGCCTACATGTGACTCCAAACCCAATAGTAATGTGGTTGACAATTAACTGCCCTCTGGGCAAATGGTGAATGGGCAATAAATGCTGGCCAAGCCAGAGATATCCACACCCTGTGAATGAATTTTTTAAAAACTGTCTTGGTGAGCACAAAGCTCTAGACCTTGAAACGATGCCACTTGCTTTAGCAAGTAATGGTTACTTCAGTTTGGGAGATATGGTGACACAATTCTCGGGGTGACACTGCGTCATGCCTGTGTGATGCCACTTTGGTGCCAATATTAATGTTCAAAGCTGAATGCGCCTCTGTTGGCTGAGAGAGAAGCAAAACCAAGGTGAGATTCCCTTCATCTGCCATTGACCAAAGGCTCGCCAGCAATGATGCAGGTCCATTTAATCATCCAGGGGAAAGCAAAATGGAACTTTTTTTTATTCTTTCATTGTATGTGGTCTTCGTTGGTGGGGATAACATTTGTTGCCCATCCCTAATTGCCCTGTAACTGAGCAGCTTGCTCGGCTATTTCAAAAGGCAGTTAAGATTCAATCATGTTGTTGTGCGTCTGGTGTCCCGTGAGTCCAGACCAAATATGGAGAACTGATTTCCTTCCCTAAGGGACATTTGTTAATGAGGTAGGCTTTTACAACATTTAGTGATAGTACAGTGGTCACCATTGCTGAGTCTACCTTTGAATTCCACACTTATTAAAGAGTTTAATTTCACAGGTTGCTGTGCTCTGATTGGAACTTCAATCTCCAGACTATTAGCACAGACCTCCAGATACTACTATGATGGCCCTATCTCGTTTCACCTTCCTTTTAGAGTCGTAGAGATTTTGCAGGTTGGAAGGAGGCCCTTCGGCCCATCATGTCTGCACCAGTCATTAAATATCCATTTATTCTAATCCCATTTCCCAGCAACTGGCATGCTGCAGTTCGCCATCTTCTGAAGTAAATTGAGTTGGCTTTATGTATCTATTTTAATCATGTTTTAAATGCATCTGTTTGTCAGGTGACTATTGCAATCTACCCCTCTACGTCAAGTCGGACACTTTCTTCCGCAAATCAGATGTCCGTGATCCATGCCCGGTGGTGCCACCAAGGGAAGCCTCCATCCGGAACATGGCCAGGCCATATCAGACACAGAACCGGCACATGACCCTCGACCCCAACAGCAAGCCGCCCATCCACCCGCATGCCACAGCCACATTACCTCAGAGAACTGCCACCGCGTCGGGCTCCACAGCCACTGCTTCTGCCAACACGACTGCCGTCACCGCCCCTGCGTCCGCCACCAATGCCCCAGCTGAACCGCGGCTGCCCACGCACACCAAAATCAGTGGCTCTAGAGACTCACTACTGGAAGTGAGTACAGCCGGACTGAATAGGTCACAGAAACAAGGAGCAGGTGCCTACTCAAAGTCCTACACCCTGGTGTAAGGCACAAGAAGGCCCCTTTTCACCCTCGCCCTTGTTAATTTGTAATAAAAATATTTCTTGTACATAAGGAACTCTTTTTGTATAAATAATACTATTTTCTTCTTCTGCAAACTGACCAGGGCACAATTAAAAAAAAATCAAAATGTGATGTTATTTAAAAAAGAAAAACAAAAAAAAAAATTCACATTGTTTTGAACGAAGGACACAAATGAGGTTTTTCTTTTCTGATGTCGTGAGTTGTTTCGAAATCAATTCCTCGGAGCCAATGCATGCGGACTATTTTACTGTTAAAACCAATCACTCATAAAGAATCTGCTTCTATTTGCAAATGCTTGTGTTAATACCTTTTTTCTATGAAAAAAATCTCAAGACGCCGTGTGCAATAAAACATTTGTTTATATGTTGTTGTTTTCTGATTGGCTTAGCCTCTTTCATTGCTGAGTAAATAGGACAAACCCAGGGCATGAAAATAGGAAGAGGCCATTCAGCCCCCTTGAGCCTTTTACACATTAAATTGAAATCATGGCTGACAATTATTTTCCGAGCTTTCAATCCCAGTCTGTTGCATTTATGAACGGGCGTACAAACGAGGAGCAGTTTACATTTTGATTTGTAGTGAAAGTCCAATAGAATGGGTCACAATAGAATGGGTCACACCTAATCATTCACGGGCACAAGGCTCTCAAATTAAACTGCAGCTTCTGTTATCCTCATGAACATCCCACTTAGACGGCTGTTGCCCCTTTGTGGCCCAGAGTAATCACAATCACATCATCGAGAAAACAGTACAGCTCTTACATGATATTTAGAAAGGGCCTGAGCTTAATCTTGAGATGGACCCAGGGCACACAACTGTTTGCAGCCTGGGGATTTGGTATTTCTTCAAATGTAGCCTCCAGGATGTGAGGTGTTGGCTGGCTAGGTGCCTCACCAAGGTCAAGAAATTTTATTCATCCTGAAATCAGTCAATGCACGAAACCACCCCCCACAAGTACATGTTATTCAGCTGGATGGTCAAGGTCATTTTCACAAATGTAGTAATTGAGGTGAAGAAGGTGCTGTATGAACTGACGCGATGTAAGACGAGACAGAGAAAACAAATGACTCACAACCTAGAACCACTTAAACAGTTACATCAGAGGGAAAGCCATTCAGAATAACAAAGACATTCAAATGTAATGGTCGTTTCACTTCTTAGAGATCAACATCCACATTATATCAGTCTTCCACTGTGAACCCTCATAACTAACTAATTGCCTTATTTCCATTATGCTCCCTTGGTACGGTTTAGAGCTGAATACCTCAATATTCTTTGAAGTTTGTTTTTATATGTTCATCATTGGATGTTCATTCTGAAGAATAGAACATGTTTCACTGACTCTCAGTCACTGTCATGTTAGGTGTAATGTAGTTAAATACAAGCAATGGCTACCTCTACTCATCTCCAGCATCTGATGGATATCCGCCCTTTCAGCAATATGGCACTTTACATTGTAATCCTGAAACCAACTTTGATTGTGGTAGTAACCCTTCTGATTCACAAAAGTGCTCAGAGAAAGAAATCTGCCATCCTTATCTGAACTGGCCTATATGTCACTCCAGATCAATAGCAATGTGGTTGACTCTTAAATGCTCTCTGAAATTGCTGAGTATGCCACTCAGTTCAGGGAAATCAGACTTGGGTAACAAATGCAGGCCTTGCTAATGATGCCCACTTCCCATGAAACAAGTACAGCAAACAAACTCCTACCTTAACTATCCTCTAGCCTCACGTTGTATTAACAATGCTCTTGCCCAATGAATCCATAACAACTAAAAATAGCATCAGACTCATTCCAGAAAGCTGGACAAGGCCAGGAAACTCTCATTCATGTGACCAGATTGGGCTTAAACCCAAGGTGAAACGTTTAAGCATTGCAAAGACAGGCATGTTTCTCAAAGATGGGAAAGATTGGAGCAGGACCTATAAAATGTACTGCACGTGTCAGCTGTGGTTCAAAGGCAGCTAGCTGCCTCCCAGTCCAAAGGTTTTAGGGTCAGGTCCCACTTTAGGGACTTGTGCACAAAATCTGGGTTGACACTGTCGTAGATACTATCTTTTGGATGATGTCCTTTCTGTCTTGTCAACCCAACACAAAAGGACCCATACAAACTGGTTTAAAGAAAACCAGCACCATTTTCCTCAGTATCATGGCCAATATGATCCCTCAAGAAGCTAAACGGTAAAATAGTTCTTCTGGCTATTCCACAAGTTGCAACTTTTGGAAGTTTGCTACACACAAGATAGCTGCACTACGACAGTATGTACACTTCAAATAAAATACTTCATTGGCTGAAAGTCACTTACAGATGGCCTGAGGATCATAAAGGGAGCTTTATGAATGGTGTTTTGTCTTCTTTTTGTTCCTTTAAGACCAAGATTTGTATCTGACGTAGAGATGGGGTGAACGCTTTCTCTTTCTTTTGGCCAGAAGAATTTTGTATTGAAAGTGGCAGTGCAGTTCCATTGACATTCCGTATGATTGTAGAATTGTACAGTAATGTCTCCATATTTGATGGGAGATGAGAGTATGATTAAGGAATGCTGTTAGTGTTAGGATAGATGCACTGGACATTGTGATATCAGAGCCAATGATCATCAATGTTAAAACTGGATCTGAATGGTAGTCCACTTCCTGCCAGAACTCTCACCAAAGTAGACCCATAAAACGTTCATATCCCGGGGTTGTTGGTTACCCCATTGAAATTGCCATACCACTAAGAACATGTCTTAACTCCTATCCAACCACACCCCTCGTCTCAACCCCAGAAACATTACTGTACAATTGTGGCACTTCCTTGGCCTTTTTCTAACACTCTCAGCATTCGGAATGTCAATGTTGAAAGAGCAATACTGTCAACTCGTGTTATATGGGCAAATAATTTGACTTGTTAACTTGTTTGTAGAAATCATTACAGTTTGAAGAAAGGTTCTGGCACCCAGCAATTTACTGAATGAATGAAGCCACAGGATTCTACACTTACCAAATAAATGGATTTTATATTTAAAAAAAAGGGATCATGCAAAGCAAACACTACTAATAAACACAATCTTGGGTAATATGAACAAGAAACAAAAGTAGGCCACTCAGCCCTTCAAGCCTGCTCCACCATTCAGTGAGATCATGGCTGATCTAATTTTAGCCTGAACCCTGCATTCCTGCATCTCCCAGAAAATCTTTCATCCCATTGGTAATCGGTCTATAGACCTCTACCTTAAAAGATTTTGAAGGCACTGCCTTTTGTGAAAGCGAATTCCAACAGCACACAATGCTCTGAGAGACAAAATGTTTCCTTGTCTCTATTTTAAATGTTTCCAAAGGGGTCCAGTCCCCTCAGGCTCTTTTTCAATTAAGTCACCTGAACTCTTCTAAACTCCAAAGGATACAGGCTTACCCTGTCTAGCCTTTTCTCATAAAACAATCTGCTCATTCCAGGTATTAGTCTAGTTAGCCTTCTCTGAACTGCTTTCACAGTTTTAACTGCATTAACATCCATTCATACGCACGGCGATCAGTGCCATACACAGTACTCCAATTGCAGACTCACCAATGCTCTGTGTAACGGAAGCCCAACATTTCCTACTCTAATTACTTACCATTTACTTTGAAAAGCACAATCACTTCTACTTCAGTCTAAAATTCTCAACTGAGCCTATCCTATTTCACCACAACTTCCCTGAAAAGGGTTTTAGCCATTTACCAGGTTCTTGAAGTTACGCAGCTGGTCAGGAAAGTACAAGTCCATAGCACACAGACAGATATAATGACTTGGATCCAAAATTGGTTCAGAGAGGAGGCAAAGGATAATGGTCAATTGGATGGTTTTGCAATTGGAAAGTGGTTTCCAGTGACATTCCATAGGGCTCAGAGTTGGCCCCCCAGCTGTTTGCCATATCCATTAATGATTGAAATTGAATGCTGAAAGACATAATTTGTCAATGATGCAAACATTTGCTTTGGAGTTTATAATGAAGACTCTAGAAAGATGTAAATGGTTTGGTTGAGTGAGCAGAGAAGTGGCAAATGGAATTCAATGTGGAAATGGGTGTGGTAATAGATTTGGGGATAGTAAATAAGGCAAGGGAATACACAATAAATGGAAGGATATTGAGAGGGATAGAGTGAGTCAGAGATCTTGTAGTACATCCCCACAGGTGCTTGAAGGTGGCAGTGCAGGTAGATAAGGTAGTAAAAGAAGCGTATGGAATGCAGTCCTTTATTGGATACTGCATAGAATAAAAAATAGTAGGGCTGTAATGTTGGAGCTGCACAAAATACTGGTTAGGCCACAGATGAGTTTTGTGCACAACTCTGGTCACTGCCTTGCAGGGAGGACATAATTGTTCAAGAGATTCTGGGGAGAACACAAATGATATATACAAGACTGTTGCAAGGATTTGAAAATTGCAGCTATGTGGATAGATTGGATAGTCCAGGGTTGTTTTCAGTAGAACACAGGAAGCTGAGGATTGACTTTTACTTGTAAAACAATGTTTACGGCTGCAGGTATAAAGTCTTGTCTGAAAGGCAGCACCTCCAACTGTGTAGCACTCCCTCAGTTGTAGGGAATTGTTTAGAAATGACAAGAGCAATGCAAGATTTGGCTCAATCAGTGCAGTGAACAAGATCACCATAAATCGTTAACATAATCCAATGAGCCACTGTTTCCAATCCTTTTCTTCCATCTTTCCTTCAATCACTTATGTAACCTATTCTTGAAAGTTTGCGTGGTCTATCCTTCAGTTACTAGCTCCAGTGGTATGTTATATAGCTTCATGACTCTCTGTGTAAAAAAGTGCTCCCCGCACTTGATCCTGATATTCCATCTCCTCATCTAACACCTATAAATCACTGGAAATGGTTTATACTTTTCATCCCTTGATAATATTAAACAATTCTATCAAAATAACCCTTGATCCTTTCCCTCCTGAAGGACAAAGTTTTCAATTCCCTAACCATGCCGTTCGTTTGCAAATAACCGGGAGAAGTTTTTATAATGATGCATTAACTCAGAGTATATGCTCAATCCTAGGTTGAGGCTTGCAAAGAGAAACTCCATTTTTAGAAAAATCTTTCCCAAGATGTGGGTGTTGCTGGCTAAGCCACCATTTCCTGCCTACCCCTAATTGGTCTGCAAAAGGTACTTAGCTATCTGTTGGAAGATTGCAGTCCATGTGCTGTAGGCACACCCACAGTGCAGTTAGGAAGTGATTTCCAGGATTTTCATCCAGCAACACTGAGGCAATGGTAAAATAGTTCCCAAACAGGATGGTGTGTGGTTTGGAGGGGAACTTGCAGGTGGTGGTGCTCCCAAGCATCTGCTGCCCTTGTCCTTTTCGGTGACAGAAATGGTGAATTTTCAAGCTGCTTGTAATGAAGGCATGATAACAAGCATGGGGCTGGATGAACACAGCAGGTCAAGCAGCATCATAGGAGCAGGAAAACTTGACGTTTCGGGCCTAGACCCTTCATCAGAAATGGTGGAGGGGAAGAGGGTTCTGAAATAAATAGGGAGAGAGGGGGAGGCTGATAGAGGATGGATAGAGGAGAGGCATCAATGTGGATTTCACAAGCTTCAAAATCTCCCCTCCCCCAACCACATCCCAAAACCAGCCCAGCTCATCTCCACCTCCCTAACCTGTTTTTCCTCTCACCTATCCCCTCCTCCCACCTCAAGCCACACCCCCATCTCCTATCTACTAACATCATCCAGCTCCCTTGACTTGTCCGTCCTCCCTGAACTGACCTATCTCCTCCCTACCCCCCTACCTACACTCACCTTTACCGGCTCCATCCCCGCCTCTTCGACTTGTCTGCCTCCTCTCCACCTATCCTCTCCTCTATCCATCCTCTATCAGCCTCCCCCTCTCTCCCTATTTATTTCAGAACCCTCTTCCCCTCCCCCATTTCTGATGAAGGGTCTAGGCCCGAAACGTCAAGTTTTCCTGCTCCTATGATGCTGCTTGACCTGCTGTGTTCATCCAGCCCCATGCTTGTTATCTCGGATTCTCCAGCATCTGCAGTACCTTTTATCTCTGATGTAATGAAGGCATAGTGAGTTACTGCAGTGCATCTTGTAGATGGTACACACTGCTGCTGCTGTACACTGGCAGTGGAGCCAGTGAATGTTGCAGCTAGTGGATTAATTACCAATCAAGAAGGTTGCTTTGCCGTGGATGGTGTGGAAATTCTTAAGTGCTGTTGGAGCTGCAGCCATCCAGACAAGTTGGCAGTATTCTGTCACACTCCTGACTTGTAACTTGCAGAGGGTGAACAGGCTCTTGGGAGACAGGAGGTGAGTTACTCACCACAGGGTTCCAAGCCTGTGACCTGCTCCTGTAGCGATTTATATGGCTGCTCCAGTTCAATTTCTGGTCACATGGTAACCCACAGGATGTTGATTGTGGGGGAATTAAAGGAGAAAGTTCTAGCCACTCAGACAAGAATTGAAGTCAACTATGATGCACATTCTTGTAATCCTAGCCACGGCTTTGTTCCCATATTTATTCCACTATAAAGTATCGGGTCAAGGATAGGCTACAGAGGAAAGCGTGATCATAGTATATCAAATATTCCTTGATTGTGATTGTTCCTCTGCTTCTGGGACCATTAAGCTGCCGTAACTGCTTACATTATATTACAACAGTCTAGCAGGAACCTCCGTCAGGAATTTAAATAAACTGTACCAAATCGATGATTGAGTAGATTATACGTGATATGTCGAAGGGTTAACCTGATGGACCAAGCAGAGATGTTTAGTGTCGTGCTTTACACGGTTACAGTATGCAATTAACCTAATTAATAATTCAATGCTGTAATTCTTTAAGGACCTTTGCTCTGTTCTAAACAAATGAATTGAAATTAGCTTATTTAGAAATGTATAATTTTGTTCTAAACCATTTGTCTCACATTTGTCTAACCCACAATTAAAATGTTGGTATGTACATCTCCATAAGTGCCTTATTAAATTGAAACATCTCAGAACATTTTGGGTAGTGACAGCTGCCATGTCAACGCACAGGATTGCGATTTTACAGGCTGTTTGATTGTGGAGCAGGAGGCAATGAAGTTCAGACTTCTCAAAATGCCAGAGTCCACCAGTTTACAGGTTAATCAACAATGGTGCTGTTTTAAGTTATTTAAATGAAGTCTCAAGTGCGTCTCAGGATTCTGAAGTCTGGGATTTGGCAGTTAATGAAGCGATGGGGTCAGTGGAAGGGCAGTAGAACATGTTGGTGAACACTGTTTCAGAAGGATTCTGAAGGGTACTAGCTTTGCGGTTGTTATTTCTATGCGCAGGAAAGTAAGACAGTAATGAGAGCCTCTACCTGCTAATGATCACAAGCCCTGAACAGAGCAATGTCACTTTTATAATGCGTTGGCCTATCTCACCGTTTTCCTCACACCAGTTAGGATTGGTTCCGCTTCCTTTGTAATTGGCTTTTGAAATATCTGTGCTCCAACAGATTTCCTTTTTGTTTCATTATTGCCTTGCCAACTCCATGTGACTGGCCACAGCATCTGTTCATTTGATGCCTGTCCAATATTTCAGGTTATTAGCCCTCCAGCTTTTCACAAAAGATCAATCAAGCCCTAAAAAAAAAGCATCTTGGTGGCTATTCAATACAAGATGTTTTATTTGTATCACTGAATGTGAGGTGCTTTAGGGTGTTTAGCTGTCTTAAAGGTAGGTTGTAAGTGCAATGTTATTTTGAGTGCTTTGCTGAACATTTGAATGTGATGTTCAGTATTCCATTTCTAACTGAGGCATCCAGTGAAATATATTCTGAACCATGTCCGACTTCTAAGGGAAAGATAATTCCTAGTGCGTTCAGTTTCAATTCAGCTACATGCCAACACACTTGGAGTATCAATGTATGAAAAATAAATTCTAAACGGGTGGCTCACTCCAATTTATTCCCTTTCAACAATTTTTCCAATTCCTTTCTTTATGAAAGTTCCTTTCAGGCTGCCCTTTCACTTCTGAATCGGGTTACCAATTCTCAAAGTTATCCTGGAAACTCCAAAACCCTCTGCTTCACTGCGACATGAAACCCAGGAGAAAAGTCGTAGGAGCAATATAAAGGTGTTTTAATTTAATTTCAACTCTCTTGTTTGCTGTTCATAAAAGTATTCGACTGGACTCAAGCAGCATCCAATCTGGTAATGAAAGATCCATTCACATTTCAATTAGTTAAGAAGATGTAAACATGAGGATGGATACGGCGATGATCAATAGTAGACAATGTGAGAGCAGGTCAGTAATAGACATGGGGTTATGTGATGATGCTTCCACAGTATTACCCTTGTCCCCCATAGGTTTCAACTTTGCAACCTTCTCAAGTGAAAGCTCCAGGCTGTAAGGTTCCCATGTGTACTATGCTTGGTTAGGCTCATCCCAGTTCCTGGATGGGAATTAAACAAAGCGCATTTATTTGGTAATAAAAATGAGAATCTGAACTGAACAAAGATATGGAAAAATGGATATTTTATGTTGGTTTAACGGCAGTTCTCGGCAAAGGTTGTGGAGACAGACATGGTTTAACCTTTGTATCAAGCTTTGTTCTTGCTGCTAACACTGTGTCCCAATAGCAACATCCCTCATAAAAATCCCAAACCGTCAATTTAGGAGCCGGAGTAAGTGATGGGCTCCACAATCCGCTCTATTTTCAGTGAAAAGCTTATTCCTCACGTAATGAAATCTCTGCAAAGTTTACAAGACCAGTCTAAACACTGCAGGTTTGAGAGTGTGGTTGTAAGGAGTGAGAATTAATGTGAGGCTCAACATGATAGGAAAGCGGGGCACTGATTGCCAGTGTTGTAGCAGCTTAGCTGATGTGATACATCATTCATTTGATGTTGTTCTACGACAGCTTCTGAACAATGTCAGGTCGTAATAGCTCTCCAGCCACACGTGTACTTACTGCTCAGTTTCATTGTGAAGCTAAATAGCAGCATTGTTCTCTTTTGAAAAACTGTGACCTCAATCCCTCACCAATTTCTTAAATGGGATGTGAGAACGTAATCAGTCTTATCGAGAGGAACAGAGACAGAACTCTTTAACAGGAACACTTGGGATAAAAAGAGAATGACTATGGCCTGGTATTATGGGAAATTGGTTCTGGCAGGCTGGCTGGTCACATACATTGGGAAACGAGAGATTGTGTTGCCAAAGATTGAGTTTCCATTAATGCATCAAAAATGGTCAATGGTAATTTTCTGATCTGCACAAGCAGATGGACAAATCTTCCCACCTGTATTCAGCAGCCTTATACGTTTAGTGTTACCTTATAATGCCATGGTGCTCTTAAACTTTCAGCTTCTTCTACCAATTACCTGAACAAATTTGCTTGCGGTCTGCTCCTTTTAATTCAATGACACTGAATTCAAATGATATCCTAGTTCAAACACATCTACTTAGGCTAACTGACCACTATGTTCTTTATGTTAGCGAATTCAACTTACTCAGTTGTTCAACTGGCTTCAACACGTAAAACAGGAGCAGGGGTAGGCCATTCAGCCCCTTGAGCCTGCTCCACCATTTGACAAGATCATGGTTGATCTGACTGTAATCTCAGCTCTACATTCTGCCTACCCTCAATAAACTTTCATACACATTGCTTGTCAAGAATCAATCCACCTCTGTCTTGAAAATGTTCCAAGACTCTGTTTCCACTGTCTTTTCAGGAAGAATGTTCAAAAGATTCTCCATATCTCAGTAGAAAAAAAAGACACCTCATCTTTGTTTAAGTAGGTGACCCCCCCCCTATTTTTAAGCAATAAGTTCTACGTTCTCCCATGAAAGTCTGTCTTTCACATCGACTTTTTCAAGACCCCTCAGGATCTTATATATTTCAATCAAGTCTAGGCCACAAATAAACAATGACTTCAAATTAACACCAGTGGGACATAATTTGCAATGATAAATTAAAATTAAAGTGGAATTTAAATTATAGAATTAATTGAAAATGGAGAGTTACTGTCTGAAACTTAAATATTAAATGCCTTCTCTTCATTTTCCTTGCTTTCTGCTTTTATTCTTGGACTAAATCATATTGTGATCACTACTTCCCAAACATTCCTTTCTTTGTGGATCAACATCTTGAAGCATACCTTATCAGAGAAATATTTTTGTACTTTCACCTGCTAATGTTAACATCAGGCACACCAAAATCCAATGCATCCTGAACAGGACATAACACAGACCCTTGGAGCAAAAATCTTTTATCATGCCAATATAACTTTTCTGTTTCCTCCACTCTGATGGCGTCTGCGTAATACTTAGAGTCATATAGCTTGGAAATAGACCCCTTGGTCCAACCAGTCCATGCCAACCATAATCCCAAACTAAACAAGTCCCACCTGCCTGCGTTTGGCCGATACCCCTCCAAACCTTTCCTATTCATACACTTATCCAAAAGTTTTTTAGAAGTCATAACTATACCTGCATCTATCACTTCCTCTGACAGTTCACTCCACATACAAATGACTCTGTATAAAAAGGTTGCCCCCATGCCCTTTTTAAATCTTTCTCCTCTCACCTTAAAAAATGTCTCCTAGTTTTTAACTCCTCCACCATAGGACAAAGACCCTTGTCATTCACCTTATCTATGCCCCTTATGATTTTTTTTTTTATAAACCCCAATAAGATCACCCTCAACCTCCTTTGCTCGGATAAATTTATTTTTGCATAGTGGATTCTAGTTTGGAAAAAAAGTAGGTCTAGACTGGCCGATTTTACTTTACAAAGGGTGCTTAGGGGAATTTAACAAAGGGAGCTCCCACAAAGGACTGAAATGAAATCTGGCCCAATATGATAACTCGATCCTCATTTTGCAACTCTTGACAATCAGTATCTTGTGCATGTTAAACATATGAGTAGTTACAAGTGTTACCTACAGCGTTTCTCCTGTTTTTATTCATAATAGAATCATATAGATTAGAAAGTTACATACAGCTGACACTGAATAACTTCAAGCATACATGAGCAACTATTTTATTCATTGAGGCATGGCATGATGCAACAGACTCATCACTTGTTTGTTACTAATTTAATCTTCCTGCAGTTGGTATTACATTGCAGAGAAATGCAACCAAACACTTTGTAGTAAAGCCCTCAACAAGGCACATTTCAGCCTTTTTAGGTTACTTTCGCAGTTTTTCCGTTGCTGGTACCTCCTGTACTGTGTCTGTATGGTTACAGCAGCTCTCTCACAGTTAGATTCTAGGAAACCGTTCTTTTCCTCTGACAAAGAATGTGGTATGCCTGAAGATGTAAAATGAAAACATACTTTATTTTTTAAAAAGAGCAATTCTCATTGGTTGTACCTTTTGTGATACGTTAATTTATTTTAAATTAAACATTTGAGCATGAAAACGCAAAATGCTGCAATACTGTTACTTAAAGAAAAATTGGAAAATGTAGGGAGCACCCTATAGGTCTGGCAGATTCGAGTGGGAGAGAACCAAAGTTAACATTTCAGACTGAGAGGTAGTAAGAACTGCTGATGCTAGAGTCAGAGATGACACAGTGTGGAGCTGGATGAACACAGCAGGCCAGGCAGCATCAGAGGGGCAGGAAAGCTGATGTTTCAGGTTGGGACCCTTCTTCAGAAAACTTCAGACCTGAATCGTCAACTTTCCTGCTCCTCTGCAGCTCTTTTGATTTTTGTTTTTTTTTTCTCCCTCTCTCTGCTCCATCTCCACCTATCATTTATTTTTTCCCCCTCTCCTACCCCAACTTCAGCATATATACCAACCTTTTCTTAGCTACTCAGCAGGTCTGGTAGCATCTGTGAAGGGAAAAACAGAGTTAGCGTTTCAGTTCTGGTGACCCTTCCTCAGAACTGACCTGAAACCCGAAACGTTAACTGTTTTTCCCCTTCACAGATGCTGCCAGACTTGCTGAGTTTTTCCAGCAGCTTTGTTTTTGTTCCTCATTTACGGCGTCCGCAGTTCTTTCAGTTTTTCTTAGCTACTATCAGTTCTGAAGAACGGTCTCTGGACCTGAAACGTTAACTTTGTTTTCTCTTCTCAGATGCTGCCAGACCTGCTGAGCTTATCCAGCAACTTCTGACTTGATTTCTGATTTCCAGCATCTGCAGTTCTTGGGGGGTTTTTTTGTCTCATCCCTTTTGTCATTAAATCCTGCATCCACCCTTTCCTTTTGCTATTCCTCTTTTCTCCTAGTCACGGATTTGCTTAAATGCCACTCAGTCTCTAACTTCATCCAGGTCATCATACCAAAACATTATAAAAACCGAAAGAACTGTGGAAGCTGAGGAAAGGTCACCGGACCTGAAACGTTAATTCTGTTTTTGCCTTCACAGATGCTGCCAGATCTGCTGAGCTTTTCCGGCAACTTTGTTTTTATACCAAAACATTATCCCTATTTTTCAATCTACAAACATTGCTTGACCATGATAAGTTTTTTTCAGCAATTTCTGTTCTTTATTTCACCATCCAAATGTTGCTTTGACATCTTTTACATCAGAGGAGGTGACAGAGGCTGATACAATTAATCACATTTAAGAGATATCTGTATGGGTATATGAATAGGAAGGGCTCAGACGGTTGTGGGCCAAATGCTGGCAAATGGGATTAGATTTATTTAGGATATCTGGCTGGCATGGACGAGTTAGACTGAAAGGTTTGTTTCCATTATGACCATCTCTAGGACTCTATATATCTGGTTTTTCTCATTTTCGCGGGATGAATGGCTTCCTGTTATAATGTAACAATTCTACAGTTCATCCAATTCTTTACTTTCCTGACTTCTGAGTCACCTCACTCAGGAGATTAGAATGGTTCAGTTTCTCATGAATCAGTGCTCCTCATTAATTTTTTTTTATTTATTCATTTTGTCATGTGGGCATCTTTAGTTGAGCCAGCATTTCTTGCCCATCCCCTAGTTGCACTTGACAAGGTGGTGGTGAGCTGCCTTCTTGAACCACTGCAGTCCACCTGCTGTGGGTTGACCCACAATGCCATTAGGGAGGGAATTCCAGGATTTTGATCCAGCAACAGTGAAGGAACAGCGATATTTTTCCAAGTCAGGATGGTGAATGGTTTGCAGGTAATGGTGTTCCCATATATCTGCTGCCCTTGTCCTTCTAGATGGAAGTGGTCATGGGTTTGGAAGGTGCTGTCTGAGGATCTTTGGTGAATTTCTGCAGAGCGTCTTGTAGATGGTATACAATGCTGCTCCTGTAGGTTAGTAGTGGAGGAAATGGATGCTTGTGGATATAGTGCCAATCAAGCAAACTGCTTTGGCCTGGATGGTACCAAGTTTCTTGAGTGTTATTGGAGCTGCACCCATCCAGGCAAGTGGGGAGTATTCCATCACACTCCTGACTTGTGCCTTGTAGATGGTGGACAGGCTTTGGGGAGTCAGGAGGTGTATTACACGCCGCAATATTCCAAGCCTCTGACCTGCTCTTGTAGCCACTGTATTTATGTGGTGAGTCCAGTTGAGTTTCTGGTCAATGATAATCCCCAGAATATCGATAGTGGGGAATTCAGTGATTGTATCAGATGGTGATAACGTGGATGAAGAACAAATCAAAAATCCAATTTCTTTGGCTAGTTTTCTCTCTGATATTTGGAATCAAGATTGAAACAATCTCCTTGATCTCCTAATGCTTGGACGGACTGAACATAAGTGCCAGCAGTGATGAAAATTTGAACCACTTCTTTGGAGAGTGTTTGATGCAATCCAATGGCATCTATTCAGTATGTTGCACTGGCAAGCACTTGGGAGAAGAAAACACGCCTGTACTGAATATATATAAAAAAGACCACTTACTAACTGATTTTTGGCAATGTACCTGCTTCTGCAGATTCATTATTTCCTTTCTATTTTTGCACACTAATACATTCTGCCCAGTTTTTTTCTCACTCCAACGTTAAATCCAGCACAAGAGGTGACTGGGTATGATTAAGAACATTATTTTCTTTCACCAGCGAAAGTGGCTTCATTCAGGCCAGACCATTTCCACAGATATTGAATAAGTCGAATCATATTCACAATGGACTTTCTAAAGTGATAACCAAAAGTATTCAGAAAAGTTCAAGCTTTGTATCATTTTGTTCAATTTGATACCACCCTTAACTTTTTTAAGCAAGCCAAGGATGGTTATTGTAGCTTCCTCCATTAAATAAATCTTTTTAACAGTCACAGAATATCTCTGAATACAAAAACATGAAAGTGTCTCAGTTCAATAAATAGGAGGAAACCAGTCCTATTGGTGAAATGGTCAGGACGACATTGATTTAAAATGAATAGTAAAAGAATCAAAGTGAAGTGAGGAAAAGTTTTTTTTTCAGTGAGTGTTTAGAATCTGCAACGTAGTTTGATGCAGGCAGATTCAATCATGGCATTCAAAAGAAGAATTTGCTAATTATCTGAAGACTAAAGATTTGCAGGGCTTCTGGGTAAAGGTAGCAGAGTTGAGCTATCTGAGATTTTCTTGCACAGGACTGGCACAGTTACAATAGCTAAGTGTCTTCCTTCTGTATTGTAACCATTCTATGATTGTGTAATACTGATTTTTCAGCCAAATATCTCTGGAGTAGCACTTAATGTTATGAAAGCACTTTGTTTATGATAACAGGTCTAAATTGAAGACTTTTCAACCAAACTCTCTTTCCCTTACTCAAACAGAGGTACAGTGCACCCTCAATTAAATGCACTCTTTGTTCCTGTTCTCTATATTCCCACTCCTACACCAACATGTGCAGAATCATTGTCCTCCATCACTCCCACTTGGAACAAACTCAGCAAGCAGGGTAAAGTAACAAATGCAAAGTTTTACTTACAACGCTGGCCATTTCAGTGTCCTCATTGTCATTCTGTGGACTAAACAACTGCTAATTTGACAAACATTGGTTGGTAAGTGCTCTTTTATCCATTCACAGGATGTGGAAGTTGCTGACTAGGCCAGGATTTATTGATCTTTCTAAATTACCCAAAGGACTGTTAAGAGTTAACCAAGCTAGTGGGATTGGAGTCACATGTGGACCAGGTAAGACAGCCAATCTCCTTTCTTAAAGGGCATCAGTGAACCAGATGGGTTTTTAACAATAATTGTTACACAATTGCTCTTTATTCCAGCTTTTATTGAATTCAGTTTTCACCTTCTGCCATGGTGAGATTTGAACTTATGCCCCCAGAACATTGGCCTGCCATGGTGTTAACAAGTCACTCCATTGATTTCAGCCCTTCACCAGCCCTAAATTAATCTGTGAAAAAGTAAATCAACATTCGACTCATTGGCAATTGAGTGTTTTACAATGGGTTAAATTGATCTAAACTGACTTCTACTCTGGGCACAGTAGCTAGGAACTCCATGATTGACCCAAATTCCACTGTCGGAGCCCAATTCCAGGTCGCTCCTGTCAGATCTGCATTCCCTCCTATGATTGATTCTCTTAGAAATCAATCTCAACACATTTTCAGGGTGTATTCACATGAATTTAGGAAATGCCAAGCACCATTAGACATCTCCATCTCAACATTAAAATATTGCAATTGGAGAGAAAATCCTGAAACCTCAGGGCTCTTTCTGACTCTCTACAGTACCGGGAAAAAATCCTGCTTGGTTCTGAGCCACTTTGATCACCTTGCATTCTAAATCAGTAAGCTGGCTCTCACAGCCAAACAGCACATGTGACTGTACACAATCCAATCAACGACGGATTTCAAAAGTGGTTTAAACATTTAATCAGTGCCTAGGGGTGACTCCCACCACAACAATCATTATTTGATGAAGCATTATTAAATCATCTTCTACATAGACACTCAAGAATGGTTTAGTTGATGATGAGGGAGAAAGTGGATGTTTAGAATCTGCAACGCAGTTTGATGCAGGCAGATTCAATCATGGCATTCAAAAGAAGAATTTGCTAATTATCTGAAGACTAAAGATTTGCGGGGCTTCTGGGTAAAGGTAGCAGAGTTGAGCTATCTGAGTTTTTCTTGCAGAGGACTGGCACAGGCTGCAGGAAGAGATCAACTGATTGGTTGGTGTAAAAGTGGCAAATGAAATTCAATCTATTGGAGTCTGAGGTGAATGCATTTGGGGTGAACAAAGAAATACACAATGACTCAGAGGATACTCAGAAGATAGAGGGGCAGAGGCCCCTTGGAGTGCATGTTTATGTGCCTGAAAATAGGACAACAGCTGGATAAGGTGGTTATGAAGATGTACAGTTTACATCTTTCAATAATTCAAGGCACTGAATAGATGAGGGAGGCTATACTAGAATTGTTTAATACTCTGGTTAAGCCATAGCTAAAATACTAGTCGCCACATTACAGGAAGGGCATGATCACACACTAGAAAGGGTCAGAGGAGTTATTTTTTCTTTATTCTTTCATAGGATGAATGCGTCATTGCTAATCCCAAATTGGTCTTGACTGAGTGGCTTGTTAGGCCATTGTTACTTTGGTTCTGGAGTCACATGGAGACTAGACCGGGTAAGAACGGCAGATTTCATTCCCTAAAGGGCATCAGTGAAACTGAATGGTTTATACAATAATAAAAACCACAAGCTAACTCTATTTTCCGGACTTATTAATTGAAATGAAATTCCACTGGCTGCTATCATGCGATTTAAACTCACACCTCCACAGCAATCATTTAGTTTTCTAGTCCAGCAACATTACCACTACGCCATTTCTGCTCTACAACAAGGCACTTTCGTTGTTGTTGTTAAACCTTCTAATGTTGAGGAGAGACTGGATAGACTGGGGGTGTTTTGTTTGGAACACTGAAGGCTGAGTGGAGATTTAATTGTTGTGCATAAAGTTACAGTGGGGCCCAGAAAGAATGGAGAAGATGGATCTAATCCCATCAAAATACAGGACAGTAACCAACACAAATAGATTTGAAGTGGAAGAATTAGAGAGGAGTTTTTGAGAATTCTTTCCATCCAGTAAGTGGCGAGGGTCTGGACCTTACAACCTGAAATGATGATGAAGGCAGTACCTCTGATCACATTTAAGGAGCATTTGGATATACACCTGAAATGTCAATTTATAAAGCCAAAAACTAAGACCTGGAACATGGATGATATTGGATAGCTGTTAACAGCTAGCACAATGATCTACTTCTGAGTAATAACTTTCTATGATCTATGTATGTGTTCCTCATTAAGAGTTGCTAATAGTGTGTGAGTGTGGCAGGAGTGAGAGAGAGCGAGGGAGGAGGAGAGTGAAGGTGTAAAGACTATGGTTTCTGAGCTTATCATGTTTTTAGGGATGGTTTAATACTTGCTAGAAGGCAGACAGCTCACCTAGGCCAGAGCCAATTCATTTCCATGAATTAACAATAAAACAATATGCCAAAAAAAGTTGAAGTTCAAACCTTTCAAAATATACTATTCCCTGGATACTGTTTCTTTGTTAAAAGGAGGAAATAGGAGATATTCACCACAACCTTTTGTTGAAGGCTATGATTTTTTCTCTTGTCACACAATAGCAGCTCTGAAATCATTCAGTTAAATGTATGTCCTCAAAGCAGCAGTTTACAACAAATGGTTCTCCTTTAATACTCAATATGCACATTTCTTCTTGTACCCGCTAGTGTTAATTTTCTCGAATGCGTCGCTTGCCACAAAATTAAAAAAATGTAATATAGGCCCCTAAGGTGGAATTGCATTTCCAAAATCATCTTTTTACTGTAATGAGCTTCCAATTCTATCATTTAGAATACCAGCATATCCCATATTGCTCTATATAACTGTGTATTTGAAATCTTGGGATGCTTATGTCTGCTATATCACATCAAACATAATATCCACAATTAATGAGCCAGCATCAACTCCATGTCTTGCTTCTAATAGTCAAAATAATTGGAGGTTTTTTTAGATTAACATTTTAATTTCCAGTACTTTTTTTCAAGGAAAGCAAGTTTAGAAGCAAAGTATCAGTCAACTTGTGAGGCTCAACCACAAGAGGGAGCTGGATTAATGGACACATCTGAAGTCAGGTCAAGCGCCGGTTTTCTCTCCAGTGATTAACTTTCAGCTTTCCCCGCAGGTCCATGCTCAGTTACTCCTTCCTGACAGATCCCTCACAATTCCAAAAGGATTCAAGACTAAACATCTCTGGTGGAATTTTCTCCTCCCTAGTGCTGGCAGGAAGGGGTAATTATTGAGCGTATTAGAAACCTAAAGAACTGCAGATGCTCTAAAATCAGAAACAAAAACAAGTTGCTGGAAAAAGTTCAACAGGCGGCATATGAGAAGAGAAATCAGAGTTAACATTTCGGGTCCGGTGACCCTTCCTCACTTCGGAAAACTTCTGTTTTTGTTTCTAATTATTGAACATGTTAGGCCTGGAGAGATACTTAATAAAAACCAAAAGAACTGCGGATGCTGTAAATCGGGGAAAAAAAGGTTTTTTGGTCTGATAAGTTGAAGTCTTTCAGGTGCATATCCAAATGCTCCTTAAATGTGATGAGATTTTCTGCCTCTATCATCATTTCAGTGTTCTGAGCAAGGGTCACCGGACCCGAAACGTTAACTATGTTTTTTCCCTCACAGATACTGCCAGACCTGCTGAGCTTTTCCAGCAACTTTGTTTTCTTTTCCCCTGGAGAGATACTCGCTTCCTTCTTGCTACCTCAAAAATTATGTGCTGGACAAAAAAGTCTGCTGGGGACTTTCTTGACTTGCCAGCAATTAAGGCCTTAAGTGATCAATTATCGGCACAACTAAGGACCTCAATTTGTCACCGTTCCAATTATCTGCCCTTTTGGTGGCTGATTTCCTGGGAAACCAGGGTGACCTACCTGCTGGGTTAGGGTGTGGGGCATGACCTTCATTTGCCCCAATCTGGGAGCAAACAGAGGCAAGGAAAACCATCCCATGCCTTGTATCTAACCCTTCTCTGACCCTTCCTCTCTTCATGAGAACCAAAAGAAAATGACTTAGCTTCTCGCTGCTGGATCCTCTAACATCCAGGCTTCAACCAACAGGCTTTAAGACCCAGAGGAGCTGCAGACCTCTGATTGGTGGTTATTCTGGCAAAGTGGGAATCTACTGGCAAAGCCGACAATTCATTGAGTGGATCACCAACAACTTGATTGGCTCATGATCGGGAAGCCTTCTTGCTGGTGCAGCAGAACGTCAGCTACTTCTGATCCCACTCATCCCCACACGTTGGCCCTTACTCAGAGAATTGTGGCCTTAGTCTAATTCTGCTTACCCCATGCGCCCTTCTTTATTCCTTTTTGTCTAATTCAATATTTATCTTTTAAGGAGCATGAAGTAAAGGCAATGTTACCTTAATCCTACCAGACCAAAGTGCCGCTCCCTCATTACAGAGAGACAAGTGGTGGTGGTTTAACCTAAGGATCATGACATGTCAGATGAGAGCAAAGGTTGACAGGGAAAGCCTTTTTTGAGAACCTCAGCCAGTGTGGGAATTGAACGAATACTGTTGGTGTCACTCTGCATCACAAACCAACCATCCAGATAACTGAGTGAACTGACACCTGAGCTTGGAGCACACACCTGAGACCACTTTGTTCTAATGATTCTCCTGTGTAAGAGATTTCTCCCAACTACCTCTTCAATTTTCTTACATCTGTTCTCGCTTCTGATTGCCTTAGCAACTGTTGTGATGTGATGTACATGTGCCTTTCAGGGTGCCTATCTTATATTGCTGTGCACATCAGGTCAGAATGCGATGTCCAATGCCAGGACTGAATGACAGAACACAGCAACATTTGTATGGATCAGAGGTGTATGCATAGCCCTGTAGTTACCACTGTCTAAATTGTCAAACCTTTAAATAAAGACCCTTTATTTCTTTAGTTCATAAAAATTTTTAGGACCTTCAGTTATGAAGACAGATCACTGGTCCTGAAATGTTAATTCTGATTTCTTTCCACAGATGCTGCCAGACCTAATGAGCTTTTCCAGCAATTTCTGTTGTTGCTTCTGATTTCCAGCATCCGCAGTTCTTTCAGTTTTATTAAAGAACCTTTGGTATTGTTTTCGATCCTTGTCATATGATTGGTATAATTTAGACAAATAGAAGAATGCAGCACTTATCAATCAGTGGGGTGTCACTTAGCTCAGTTGGCTAAGTGGCTTGATACAGGGTCAGTTGTCACACTGACTGTGAACATTAAGTAGGATTGTCTCCTTGCACAATGTCCTGCTCCTACTGCATGCTTCCATGGTCCGGTGGGGATTTGGGAGTTGCTGAGACTGTTCTGTAATTTGTCTTTAGACTCGTGCCTCCCCCACTCACCTGGACACCATTTCTTCACTCCTTCCCTCTTCAAAGACTATCGCTCAGTTGAAATGATGTTTGAGCGTTTGCAAGAACCCTGAGGATTTTTTAGTGCCCCTATTCCATCAACTTCCTTCAAGTTGTCCCATTCTTCTGATTTTCAATTACACTGGCAAGTTGTTAAACTCAGATGGTGATCATGCACAGGGTCAAGCCTGTAACTTTGTCCAGGGGTAATGAAGATACTGAGCTAGTAATAGAAAACGAGACTGGAACAGCTCAGCTCAGCTCAAGAAAGTGTTGGACCAGCCTCTTCTCAATCACAAAGACAATATCAGAAAGTCTGAGATAACAAGCATGGGGCTGGATGAACACAGCAGGTCAAGCAGCATCATAGGAGCAGGAAAACTTGACGTTTCAAGTTTTCCT
>JAHRHZ010000041.1:8380865-8421192 GCA_024137785.1 Ginglymostoma cirratum
CCTGCTGTGTTCATCCAGCTCCACACCTTGTTATCTCGGATTCTCCAGCATCTGCAGTACCTTTTATCTCCCAACAAAAGTCCCAGCACTGGGCCATGTGGCACACCACTATTCATAGGCCTCCTGTCTGAGAAACAACCTTCAACTATCACTCTCTGCTTCCTACCATCGAGACAGTTTTGAACCCAATTAGCTAGCTGTCCCTGGATCCCATGCGACCTAACTTTCATGACTAGCCTGCCATGTGGGACTTTGTCAAAAACCTTTCTAAAGGCCACATAGACAACATCCACTGCCCTACCCTCACCTATCCTCTTGGCTACCCCTTCGAAAGCTCGAAAAGATTTGTCAGATATGACTTCCCGCGCACAAATCCATGCTGACTGTCCATAATCAGACCTTGACTGTCCAAATGTTGGTTGATCCTGTCCCTCAGTATCCTCTCCAATACCTTGCCCACCACTGCTGTCAGGCTCACTGGCCTGTAGTTCCCCGTCTTGTCTTTGCTACCTTTTTTAAACAATGGAACAACATTAGCCACCCTCCAGTCTTCCGGAACTTCACCAGTGGCTAAAGATGAAACAAAAACCTCTGCAAGAGCCTCTGCAATTTCTTCCCCACCCTCCCACACCGTCCGAGGATGGACTTGATCAGGCCCAGGGGATCTATCCACCGTAATGCGTTTTAAAGCTGCAAGCACCTCATTTCTGGTAATGTGTATGCAGTCCAAAACATTCCCACTTGTTTCCCTTATTTCCTTAGCACCCATGATTCTCTCCTCAGTAGACACTGCATGCTGATCTTTAAGGGGACCTACTCTCTCCCTAGACATCCTTTTGCTCTTAATAGAGACATAGAACGCCTTGGGATTACCTTGAGCTTTATCTGCCAGATCTCTCTCATACCCACTTTTTGCTTTTCTGATTTCCCTCTTAAACGTACTCGTACATTTTTTATAGTCATCTAGGGATTCACTTGAGTCCAATAACCTTCTTAGTTTTCCTGACCAGAGCCTCAATATCCCTCATCTGCCAGGAATCCCTAAACCTTCCAGCTTTTCCCTTCACTCTAACAGGGACATACTGGCCCTAGACCCTTGATATCTCACTTTTAAAAGCCTCCCATTTGCCAGTCATTCATTTTCCTTCAAACAGACTCCCCCAGTTCACCTCTGCTGGATCCTGCCTAATGGCCCCAAAATTGGCCCTGCTCCAGTTTAGCACCTGACTGACCCGTCCTATCTTTTTCCACAACCACGTTAAAACTAAGAGAGTTATGGTCATTGGACCCAAAGTGCTCTCCGAAGGACACTTCAGTCACTTGCCCGAACTCGTTTCCTAAGAAGAAGTCCAGTGTTGTACCCTCCCGAGTAGGCCCTTCTACGTATTGATTTAGGAAACTTTCTTGGACGCATTTGACAAATTCCACCCCGAGCCTTTTACATCCTGGGTGTCCCAGTCAGTACAGGGGAAATTAAATTCTCCAACCAATGCTACTCTGTTATTCCTACAGGTATCTGCAATCTCTCTACACATCTGCTCTTCTAGTACCCACTGGCTGTTTGGGGGTCTATAATACAGTCCCAACAGAGTGACCATCCCCTTTCTGTTTCTAGGCTCTAACCATATGGCCTCATTTGATGTCCCCTTAAGAAAATCCTCTCTAAGCACTGTTGTTATTTTCTCCCTTATCAAAAGGGCAACTCCCCCTCTTCACTGACTTGTACTGTCACACCTGTAGCTTCTGTATCCTGGAACATTCAGCTGCCGGTCCTGCCCTTCTCTCAGCCATGTTTCTGTTATAGCTATAATATCCCAGTCCCCAGAGCCAACCTATGCTCTGAGCTTAACTGCCTTACTAGTCAAGCCTTGTGCATTGAAATAAATGCACCTTAAACCAGGAGTCTTTTCCTCTCTTTACTGTGCCCCTGGCTATCCTGAATAGTAAACTTGCGGTCAATGGCTAAAGTATTTTCCCCTGACTTCTCGATGGCCCCTCTCTTATTCAGAGTCCCAGCGCCCCCGCCAAACTAGTCTAAACTCCCCTAGCTAGCAAATCTCCCCACGAGGATATTGGACCCCCTCCAGTTCAAGTGCACACCATCCCGCTTGTACAGGTCACCTCTAACCCAGAAGAGATCCCATTGATCCAAGAACGGAAATCTCTGTCCCCTACACCAGCTCCTCAGCCACGCATTCATCTGGCCTATTTTTCTATTTCTATCCTCACTGGTGCGTGGCACTGGGACTAATCTGGAGATCACTACCCTTGCGGTCCTGTTTTTTAATTTCTTACCTAACTCCCTATACTCATTTCACAGGACCCCATCCCTTTGTCTACCTATGTCACTTGTGCCAATGTGCACAATGACCTCTGGCTGTTCACCCTCTCCCTTCAGAATGTTCTGCAACTGCTCAGAGACACCCTTGACTCTGATACCCAGGAGATCACAAACCATGCTGGTGTCTCTTCTGCAGCCACAGAATCTCCTGTCTGTTCCCCTCACAAGTGAGTCTCCTGTCAGTATTGCTCAGTCTGACTGCACCCTTTCCCTCTGAGCCTCAGAGCCAGTCACAGTGCCACTGACCTGACTGCTGCTGCTCGACACTGAAAGGTCATTTCCCCCTAACAATATCCAAAACAGTATACCTGTTATTGAGGGGAATGGCCACAGGGGAACCCTGCACTATCTACCCTCCCCATTTTCCTTTTCTGGTGGTTACCCAGTTACCTGCAGCCTGCACCTTCGGAGTGACCACTTCACTCTCGCTCTTGTCAGTGATGTTCTCTGTATCCCGGATGATCCTGAGTGCATCCATCTCCAGCTCCCATTCCTTAACGCGGTCTGTCAGGAGACGCAGCCGGGTGCACTTCTCATAGGTGTAACCACCAGAGAAGCTGGAAATCTTCCTGACCTCCCACATCCTGCAAGAGGAGCATGCCACTTTTCTAACTGCCATCCCTACTGCCTTCTGTCTAGACAGAAAGAAAGCTGAGTCAAGGAGCCCTTACCTGCTCTTACCTGTACCCCTGCTCAGTCTCCTCTCACTGAAACCTCTTGAGCAAAGGCCTCAGCACTTCCACTCTAACACTGGCCCATTCTCTTAAAAGCTGCTGCCTTGTACACCTTTACCTTGTCAGTCATCTCCTCATAAAGCCCCCTTTTTTTGGGTCAGAGGAGAAGGGAGGGTGGGAGACACCAATGTCATTCTGCCCACACTGTTCTGCCAACTTCTGCCTAAGTCCAGTGGGAGAGAAGAGTGGTAGGGTTGGTCGGCGGACTATCACCATCGATGTGCAGTGCAGGTAATGAGGCGACTCTGGGAAGATAGTGCGAGAAAACGCACTATAAAATTAACTAAAAATGACACTCAGCTGGTTTCTTACAAGGTTCAGCCCAAGAATACCTCCACTTCACTCATTTGCCCAAGAGGTTTGTTCAAGAAACAGTTCTTTAAATTGGGACAAACGATTTCAGAATGAAGAAAAGGAGGGATTAATCTAAATTAAGATAAAACAAAAAAACTGCACATGCTGGAAATCTGAAAAAAAATGGAAATTGCTGGAGAAACTCAGCATCTGTGGAAAGGAAACAGAGTTAACATTTCAGGTCCAAGGACCCTCCTTCATAAATTCTTCAGAGGAGAAGCTGATCATTGCCGGCATTGATGTGAGAGTAGCAATTGAATAAATGCCATATATTGCACATGTGAAAGACAAGACGTGTGGGCCATGTTTCCCTTGAAGACTGTCTTTTATCTGCCAATAATCCACCTAATTGCATACCATTCGACCAATACCACCAAGGCACATTACAGTAATAGCTTACACTTTATAGATCACCTCAGGACATGTTTATTACACAATGGCTAAAGTGATCCCAACACTCCAATTTATGGACTTTCAAGTGTTATTTTCACGTCTCTCTATGAGCGTATGAATAGAAATGAAATTCCCACGGACCTCAAAGTGGATTAGAACATCATCCTTTAATCGAAGGGACCCAAGTAATGGGCACAGGAGTTTGGTTGCCTTCAACAATGGTCCTAAATAGCATTGTCAACCAAACACCAAATTAGACATCTAACAGTGTTACAAATTATTCAATGTTGGGCATGACTCCATATGAAGCAGCCCATCTCACCCAGCAAATCAGCCTTAGACTTCTGATAACTGGGAGTTGGCAGAAGCCAAAAACTATGAGATCTTCATATAAAATGAGATGATCTCCTGTCCCTGCAATGTAACAAGTCTTCTTCAGCCTTTACCAGGTCAGTGGAGATGCCTTATCTGAGGATTTAGCTACAAATGATTAAAACACATTTTTATTTTGTGGAGGTACAGGGGATGTTTTCAGGTGTATAAGATTTACTTAACTGAGAAAGGATGTTCTGATGATGGGGAGGGAAGTGTGACAAAGGCATACCAGACTGAATTCTGGGATGGCAGGACTGACAATATGAGGAGGAACCGGTTTGGCTAGGACTATGTTCTTTGAAGTTTAAAAGGAGGAGGAGGTGTTCTCATAGAAACATATAAAATTCTAAAAGGGCTAGGGTGGGTAAATATTGGAAGGATATTTCTGATGACCAGGATGTCCACAACCAGGGGTCACAGTCAAAGGATACTGGGTAGGTTACTTAGGACTGAGAGGAGGAGAAATTTCTTCACCCATGCGAGTGGGGATCCTGCCAAATTCTCTACCACCAAAAGCGATTGAGGTCAAAACGTTGAATGTTTTCAAAGGATACTGGAGAGAAAGTGGGAATAGGGTACAGAGTTGAGTGATCAGCTGTGATCGCATTGTAGAACAAATGGCCGACTGCTGCTTCTATTTTCTACGTTTCCCATGTTTCTGATGGGGGTGGGAAGAAATAACTCCCCACAAGCCGGTATCCCATAAACAAGTCACCCTTTATTTACACATGGACGGTCCTTGACACTGATCCTGCTCCCTCACAGCGAGCTCTCAGAGAGAAGAGAACCTCTGACACTCTTGTTCTTATTCCTGTTCTCAGGGCTCCCTGATTGGACCAGATTAACAGCCTTAATCAGGAAATTTTTAATCCAAGAGGTCCACTTGGCTGACCTTGATACTATCACTACAGTGGACTGGAGGCTTTTAGTTTCTAAGAGTAACAGGGTAGGCCCACGTTTGCTTTGGAGCAACTGAATCCTGCTGATGTTTGCATCGTTAGGATAATTTCCAATCCTTCAGTCACTCAATCACCTCTATAGACTACAATAGCCTCGGTAATAATCGCTGTCAATATCCACATCTAGACTTGACCATCCCAATGCCTATTTACCACCAACCTCCTCAAGCCCAACCATCGCCTCCAAAAGGCACTATTTTTTTACTTTGGCCATTTGGTGTAATCTCTGCAAAAGCTTCAACCATTTTCTTCACCACTGGCTCAATTCTGCCTTCTGGCTTTGCTTAGCGAATCACATTATCTAATTCAAATTAACTTGCTCCCATGTCCCAGTAAGTGGACTCATGCTCACTCTCTCACCCAAGGAGGGTTACTTCAAAATGGGGCAATAAAAACAATACTTCCTGTGAGATGCTTCACATCCTTTCACTGAAACCCGTTTGATATTGAAAATGCTTTAAAACAAACAACACAGCTCAATTTAATAGTGGCATAATTTTAATAATTTGGTGAGATAATGCTGTGCAAATAATATTTCCCTACTCCACAACCTAGGCCCTGCGGTCTGAAATTCCTTTTAAGCCTCTTCTCCCTATCCTTAAAGCACTTATGTGATCACCCCTCTCATAAACACCACCTGTTCCTTCGAGGCCATTTATTTGTCACTCCTTAAAGTTTCTTGGGCTGACTTTGTCTGGTAAAGGAGTATATAAATAGGGTCTAGGCCTGAAACGTCAAGTTTTCCTGCTCCTATGATGCTGCTTGACCTGCTGTGTTCATCCAGCCCCATGCCTGTTATATAAATAGCTGTCATGTTCTGAAGTTCATCCCTTGTAACCAACTTAAAAGTAGTATTAAAGACCACTCAGAGGGAAAAGAATAGATATACATCCCTAAATAACCTACACACTTCTCAAAAACTCACAAGTCACCTCTTAAAATTCTATTTTTATTCATTCATAGGATGTGGCTACTGCTGGTTGGGCCAATGTTTATTGTTCCGTCCCTAGTTGCCCTTTGAGAAGGTGGTGGTGAGCTGCCTTCTTCTTCTGCAGCCTATGTTCCTTAGATAGACCCACAATGTTGCTAACGTGGGAATTCCAGGGATTTTCACCCAGCGACAGTGAAGGAACACTCAATTAATTCCAAGTCAAGATGGCATATGGCTTGAAGGGAAACTTGCGGCTGGTGATATGGATCTGCTGCCCTTGTTCCTCTATTTGGAAGTGATTGCGGGTTTGGAAGGTGCTGTCTAAGGAGCATTGGTGAGTTTGCTACAGTGCATCTTGTATATAGCACACACTGCTGAGAGCCAGTGGTGGAGGGAGTGAATGTTTGAGAATACAACTCCAATTAAGCGGGCTGCTTTGTCCTGGATCGTGTGGAATTTCTTGAGTATTGTTGGAGCAGCACCCATCCAGGCAAGTGCGGGATATTCCATCACACTCCTGTGATGCCTCGTAGTTGTGGATGGATCTGACATAGAACAGCACGTGCTGATTGTTCCATGCAATTTGCATAGCAAGATCCCACGGAAATACTATAATTATGACACCATTAAACTGACACTCTTAAAATAATGGAATTCAGACTCTGGGAAAATTCACGAGAATGATTCCATGGATGAGAAACATCACAAATGAAGAAAGTGGACCTGTTTTCCTGAGAGAGGAGAAGACTGGCAGGAGATCTGATAAAAGTATTTGAACTGAAGAGGGGTCTGAACATAATAGTTAGGGAGAAATTGTTCCCATTCATGAAAAGATAGCGGACAAGAAGGCACAGATTTAAAGTAATTGGCAAATGAAGGAAATGCAAGATGAGGATAAAGTTGCAGACACTGAGTGGTTCCAGTCTAGTTCCTCTGCCTCAGAGAGTGATGGAGAAAGGGGAAATGGAAACATCCAAAAGGGAGTTTGATTGTGACCGGAAAAGGAAGAATGTGTGGGGTTATGGGGAGAATGGCATTAAATACATGGCTTGATCGGGGACCAGGTGTAGACAGGACAGGCTGAGCTATCTCCATCTGCACTTTCACCTTGTGAACTCAAATCTGATCCACAATACCCACTGATTGGCACAGAGATTGGACGGTAAAAACATATTGCAATAGTCAATGCCCATGTCTCGCAAAGTGAGGAGAATGGTTTTGGTATTACCTCATCGAGTTGGCTGGATCTGCGATTCCGATTGCGACTGACAGTCTGCACATGCCAGGGCAAAGGCTGGTACACCCGATAGCGTACAGGCTCCTCCCTGAACATCTCAGCCCCAAACTTCCAGATGGCATGATATAGCAGTTCCAGATCATTAGATAGAAAAGAAAAAGCATGTTATGAAAACAGAAATATAAAAGGCAGGGATAATAACTTCCTTGTTACATCCATAACATTAGTGTTAATTACCAAATCGTGACAATCTACAAAGTTCCTTTATTCCAGCCCATGTGAATATGCATATATTGGCTGTCAAGCAAATCTCACAACTACATAATTTTCCAGTTTTTCAGACTTGGTTGGGAAAAGAAAGTCAATGATAGAATCTTCCTTTGAGAGCTACTGACGTTACATAAACATACGCTGATTTGAATAACCTAATTGTTGGCGTGTTTATGGGCTTCGCTGTATCTTCATTGTTGACAATAGAAAACACATCAGTCAGCCATTTTTTATGATTTTCTGATGAAGGGTTTAGGCCCGAAACGTCAAGTTTTCCTGCTCCTATGATGCTGCTTGACCTGCTGTGTTCATCCAGCCCCATGCTTGTCAGCCATTGTCACCACATTATCCAGCCAATTACTGGTTGAAGCCAGAATTCATCTGCCCAATTATTTCAGGAAAAAAGATAATGGACCACAAGGAGGAGAGAGAATTAGCAGCACACACAATCACAGAGGAGAAGCCCAAGGGAAGGGATGAGACCAAAATTGTAAAAAAAGATGAAAATAATGTAAAAACATGCCCGATTCATAGAATTGTACAGTACAGAAGACACCTTTCAGCTCATTGAGTCTTTACTGTCAAAAACATACACTACCACCCACATTCATCCCACTTACCCACACTAGGTCCATAGCCTTAAACGTTATGACCTTTCAAGAGTTCATCCAAGTACTTTTAAAGGTTGTGAGGTTTACTGCCGCAACTTTCCTCTGAGGATGCATTCCAGACCACTACTACCCTCTGAGTACAAAGATCTTTCCCTAATCCCCTCTGAACCTCCCACTGTTCACTTGAAAAGTGTACACTTTTGTTCTTGACCCTTTGACTAAGAGGAACAACTGCTTTCTATTCACTGTCTCTACATGCCTCATAATCTTCTCATACGTCTTCATCAGATTGCACCCCTAACATTCTTCACCGTAAAGAAAACAAGCAGAGCTTATCCAGCCTCTCTTCATCGCTGAAATGCTCCATTCCAGGCAACATCCTGGTGAACCTCCTTTACACCCCCTCCAGTACAATCACATCATTCCTATAGCGAGCTGATCAGAACTGTGGCCTAACCAAAGTTTTGTCCAGCACCAATATAACCTCTCTGCTCTTATAATCAATGCCTTGACAAGTAAAGGCAAGTATCTTTTACGTCTCCTTAAATACCCTATTAACCTCTCCAGTCAAGTTCAGGAATCTGTGGACAAGCACCTAATAGAACTGTACAGCACAGTACAGGCCCTTCGGCCCACGATGCTGTGCCGAAATTTTACCCTAAACCTAAGGTCTGTCTATCCTCCACCCCTACCTTATACGATCATCCATATGCCTATCTTATAGCTGCTTAAATGCCCCTAATGAGGCCAAATCCACTACCCTCTCCGGCAAAGCATTCCACGCCCCTACCACTCTCTGAGTAAACAACGTACCTCTGACATCTCCCCCTATATCTACCTCCACTCACTTTAAAACTATGTGCCCTCATAATAGCTACCTCCACCCTAGGAAAAAGTCTCTGGCTATCCACGTTATCTATACCTCTGATCATTTTGTACACCTCTATCAAGTCACCTCTCATCCTTCGTCGTTCTAAAAAGAAAAGCCCTAGCTCTCTCAACCTTTCCTCATAAGACCGTCCCTCCATTCCAGGCAACATCCTGGTAAATCTCTTCTGCACTTTTCCCAATGCTTCCACATCTTTCCTGTAATGAGGTGACCAGAACTGGACACAATACTCCAGAAGTGACCGAACCAGGCTTTTGTATAGCTGGAGCATAACTTCACGGCTCTTGAACTCAATCCCTCTATTAATGAAAGCTAACACACCATACACCTTCTTAACAACTCTATCCACCTGGGTGGTAGCTTTCAGAGAACGGTGGACATGAACCCTGAAATCCCTCTGCTCCTCCACACTGCCAAGAATCTTTCCATTAACCCTGTATTCTGCTCTCAAAATTGTCCTTCCAAAATAAATCACCTCACACTTTTCAGGGTTAAACTCCATCTGTCACTTAATATCTCTATATAATGCTCAGCTTCCTAGTGTCCTGCCATTCATTGAGTACTCCCATGTCTTGTTACTTCTTCCAATGTGCATCAACTCATCTTTGTCACAGTTAAATTCCATCTGACGCTGATCTGCCCACCTGACCCATCTGTTTATATCCTCCTGTGACCCAACACTTTCCTCTTCAGTGTCATCCGCAAACGTACTTATCAGTGCCCCACATTCTCAACATTATTTATAAATATCGCAAACAATAAAGGACCCAGTGCTGATCTCGGTGATACATCACTGCACACCAGGCTCCAGTCAGACAGACAGCCTTCTACCATTACCCTCGTCTCCTTCCACAAAGCCAATTCTGAAACAAAAATAAGAAATGATGGAAAGACTCACTCATAGCAAGTCAGGCATCATCCGTGGAGAGAAACATAGAGCTGAATCTTACATTTTTTTCTGCTAAATCTCAGTTCCACTGAGTTTTTTGTTTGCACTTAAAGTGTCCCTGCAGTAGCCTTTCAATGCTAGTTGACAGTGTGCCCTACAATGCAGCGTAGCGTCCTGCAAGTGGATCAGAGAGGTGTCACAAGGGGTTGGCGAGTAGCAGATGCCAATGTCTGTGATGAGCAGTGGGTATGTAACTGGTGCCCGTGGATTATGCCCTGAGGAATGTGGAGGCTCAGCAGGTACCTGCTCTGACATCCACATCAGGAATTCCCAATGTCTTGTTTGCATGTGGTGGCTGGTAGGAAAGGAAGCTGTCTGTTAATGAGGCGAGATGTACAGTTAATTAGGTTGTTAACAAACACTAAATCCCCTTCATAAGCAGCTGCTTATCTTGCCCTCAATGCCTGGAACTTAGTTGAAAGATGTGGTGCTTTGCTCTCAACGTGAAGAAAGACCTGGACAGCTTCTCATTGGATTCTGCCACATTTCCTGTCATAGCCCATGTTGTTCAGGCCCCAATAACCTTCCACTCAGAGTTGAGAGTCACAAAATAAACAGTGAGACAGACATGAAACAACAGTAATGGCCATCAATGGTGAAAAGAGGGGAGGGAAAGTAAGAGACATGAAAACAAAGTGAAAAGATAGAAACAAGAGAAAAATACACAGGCACAGAAAAGCAAGAGAATGACTCGTGGGAAAACGTAAAGCCACATAGCACAGGTCCTTGGGTTCACATGCACCAAGTCCTGTGCGCACAGGCATCTGACACAGTCACATATACACACACACACACAGATACACACACACTCAACACACACACGGAGACACAGGCACACACACACACACACACTCACAGACACACTCACTGACACAGATACACACACACGCAGACACAGACATGCACTCACACAGGCATGCAGATGGAGTAACAGACACACATATACGTGCACACACACACGCAGACGCACACACACACAGATACTCATATACACGTACATACACACGCAGACACAGACACACTCACAAGTGGACACACACACACACACACACACACACACCATACTTCTTCAGAAGAAAAATGAAGCTGTGAATTCAGAAAAGTATCCATGCTCTAAAAATGGCCACTTCTTGAAGATTTTTCAGAATCTGTTAAAGGCAGTTCTGAATTTATAACAATGCAATAATTTAAGGTAAAATTTTAAAAGCATAAAAGCAAATTGTGCTCATGTACATGCAATGGCTTGTCTCTGTCATGATGCTGCGCACACTGAGAGAGTTTTGCCAAGTGACAGTAATGCATCAGGTCACAGGGGAAGGTCCGGAGGGTCAGAATTTTTATATGGTGCTGCTCTAGCATATAAGACAGGTTGCCTTTAGAATGGCTATTGGCAGAGCCTGAGAACAGATTACAATTGGCACCATCCTGGCCACAGCTGGCACCCAAGGACTGAAGAGAAGTGAATGTAGTCTGGAGGATGGGGTGCTGCAGGTTAATAAGTGACCGCTGTGACTGGGGTTATGTTTCTGGGAGGGCAGCTTGCTCAGAGGAGAGGGATAGTCACATGTCACATGTCATTAAAGTAGCTGAACCAGAAGCTTCATGTCCAAGAACTGCATCAGAACACAACCAGACAGGTTGATTATCAACCTGTAAATCTTTCTACGTTGCCAATGACAGGTGAGAGGAGTGTAAAAGTCTTTTGTTCAACCACAAAGATGTGGCAGCTGCAGTGCAATTGCTTGCCTGTTTTAAGACTTCACCTGTAAGTTCATGAGCAAACATCTTCCTTGTTCTGAAGGATATTTATCACTCTGGAACTCTACACAAAGCGATCAGCAATTTAGTTTGGAAAAGGCCAAGAATTGGCTGCACGGCCGAATTGAATTCGGCTAGGTCGACCAGTTTATCAATCAAAGACCAAAATCCAGTGTTCAAAAATCACACACTTTCTGCTGACATATAATGAGCACAAACATCAGTGAAACAAAAAGTTTGAATGCAATAGACGTGAGAGATGAATGAGAGAAGAGGGAAGTATCGAAGTCAACAGTCAGATGTGCAAACAAGAAGAAACAAGATAATAGCTCGTGAATAAGTTTCTTCCAAACCTGTAAAGAATTTAAACAGTGCCGCACAAAGTCACAGAAAGATAATCTGAAGCAGACAGTGACAAGGAATTTTGGAATAAAAGTAACTGACTTCAGTTACTAAGCTAAGCTCGAGATGGTCGGAGAAAGAGGTAAACAGGGAGACAGCTAAAATCTGAAATTACTGAAGTAAATGGTTAGGACTCAAGGCTATGGCCCTGGGGAGTGTTGTTGAACAAAAAGACCTCGGAGAGCAGGTGTGTAGTTCCTCAAAAGTGAAGTTGCAGGTGGCCAGGTAGTGAGGAAGGCATTTGGTATGCTTGCCTTCATTGGTCAGAACATTTGAGTTTAGGAGTTGGGATATCATGTTGCGGCTGTGGAAGACATTGGTGAGGCCACCTTTAGAGTACTGCATACAATTTTGATCACCCTGCTATAGAAAGGATGTTGTTAAACTTGAGAGGGTGCTGAAAAGATTTACAAGGATGTTGCCGGGACCAAAGAGTTTCAGTTAAAGGGAGAGGCTGAATAGACTGGGACTATTTTCCTTGGAGCATCAGAGGCTGAGGGGTGACCTTATAGAGGTTTATAAAATCATGAGGGGCACAGATATGGTGAATAGCCAAGGTCTTTTCCTCAGGGTAGGTGATTCCAAAACTAGAGGGCACAGGTGTCAGGAAAAAGACTTAAAAAGGACCTGAGGAGTAACTTTTTCACACAGAAGGTGATGCATATATGGAATGAGCTGACAAAGGAAGTGGTGGAGGCTGGTACAATGACAATATTTAAAAGGTATCTGGATGGGAAGGATTTAGAGTGATATGGGCCAAATGTTGGTAAACGGGATTAGGTCAGATTGGGATATCTGGTAAGCATAGACAAGTTGGATTGAGGGGCCTATTCCCTTGCTTTAGGAGTCTATGGCCACAGCAAAAGGTGACACTGTGTTCCTAGTTTTCTTCGGATTTTTTTCAAACAGTGCCAGAGACTGAAGATAGAGCAATCTGGTGTCAGGGATGAGATAAGACAGCACAACAATGAGGGGCACCCTATAATCCTAAAGATGCTAACCGTGTTGGTTTATGATTTCACAAGCTTATTCAATCCTCCGATATCTCAACCAAGTAATCCCTTGGAGCAGAAGCAAAGTGACCTGGGACTCTTCACGCTCCCTCGATACGGACACAACGCCAACAGGAATTGTGGGAGGAGTGGGGAGAGAGAGAAGGGAGGGCCTTCCAGATTCCAGACCACTGATGTGGAGCCTGACCAAGTTGGCAGTGGCATTTACCTGTGACAGCCCTTTCTCAGGAGGTCAGAATCAGCACTGTCAGAAAAATTCTTATATTCTTTCTCCACTGACCTTTGAATGTATGATACATGGGGCCATTAAACATCTGATGAATCCAGCCTATAACTGATCCAGACAACAAAAATACACCGAAAGATACATTTTCTTCCTTGACTACAATTCCTGAGAAATGGAGCTTTTGAAGGGACAGGAGAAAGTGGACAGTGAGAGGTCAGCACAGACCTATGAAAGGGTTTACAGTTCAGCTCAAAATTGGCTTAAAGAATTGTTGGGTGATGTGTGAAAAGTTTAGGCCAAATAAATTTAATACTATGGAACACAGAATATGAATGATTAAGGACAAGGTGTGTTCAGTGTAACTGCTGGAAAAGTAACATTGGATTTAAGATCCTGAGAGGATTTTATTGCCATGAGGGATCTTCAGCTCATGTCCAGATCTTTTGGAGACTCTTTAATTGATTGCCATTAGTCGACAACTTAACTAAAACAGCAATTTCACAAAATGTAGGAGAGTTGTAAACTGTGAGGAGGACATTGTAGAAGTCCAAAAGGACAATGCCATATTGGTAGACTGGGCAGATAGATGGCAGATAAAACTCAATGAGGGATAGTGTGAGGTGATGCACTTTGGCACAAGAACACGGAGGGACAGAATAAACTAAAGCATTTTATTGTAAAGTTTGTGCAAGAGCAGAAAGACCTAGGTGTAAGTGTATATAGGTCAGAAAAGGTTGCAGGAGGAGAGCTATTAATAAAGTATAGAATATTCTAGGCTTCATAAATAGGGACGTGGAGTACAAGAGCAGGGAGGTTATCCTGAACGGATATAAGACATTGGTCGACCTCAGCTGAAATATTGTATTCAGTTCTTGGTGCCACACAATAGGAAAGTCCTGAATGTATCGGTGAAAACACAGAAGAGGTTTATGAGAATGGTTCCAGGGACGAGAAAGTTCAGTTGTGAGGAAAGATTAGAAAGTTTGGGATCATTTTTCTTGGACAGTATAAAGCTAAGAGGAGATTTGACAGATGTTTTCAAAATCATGAAGGATCTGAATAGAATGGATACAGTGTCTGTTCTCACTTGTCAACAGATCGAGAACCAGACGATACAGATTGAAGGTGCTTCCAAAAGAAGCAAGTGCACATTGAGAGAAAAAAACATTTCACATAGAGATTAATTGAAGGTATGGAATGCACTGCCTGGAAATGTGGTGGAGTTAGATTCAGATGAGGCATTGAAGAGGATATTAAATTGTTATTTGGATAGAAACTGCTTGCAAGATTTTGGGGCAAAAGACAGGATATTGGCACAAGGTTAAAGTGCTCAATGAGCCAGTGCAGACATATTGGGCTGAATGGCCTCCATCTGCAATTCATTATTGTTGTGCCAACAGAAAGCTGAACCAGAAGAACCTTGCTTTTTTTTACCCAGTAATTCCAGTGAATATTTCGCTGGGAAAATGGTATATTCAGGCCCGATGTTATCTGTGTCCCAATGACCACATGAACATGATTTTGACAGGACTCATTGGGTGGCATTGGGAATATGATAGAGCTTAGTGTTGTCTCTGCCTACCTCAGGAGACCTGTGCCACATGTTACCGTGACTGAGGTTGGCACGGATAGGCACTCAAACTAGGGCTCTCCTAATCACTACATCTCAGCAAATGAGAGATCATGTGGGGGCGGAAAATAGAGGTGTCTTTATGAAAGTAAGCAAGATGAAGAAAAGATCTTTTGAAAATAATCAGATTTATCATCAAGAAGCTGCCACTATCATTAACAGTAATTCATACGGTTTGAGTCTCTCATTTCAAACTCACCTTCCTAACCATCCTCGCCACAAGGAACAGCACTGTCATCAGGGATCCCAGCATTTCCTACTGCCTCTGTGTGATTTCCTTCCTTCTAAAGTGGTTTTGGTGTCGAGAATTTCACTGAATGTACATAGCAGCCTGGTCAGTGCCAGCAAGATTGCTTAAGACCACTAATGAGCTTAAAGGCCTGATTTAGAGACTCTATGTAATCTTTAACTGCTTATCTTGTGTCCTTGTGATTACCCTTGGGCAGTGTTATCACAACTCCATGCTTGAGCGCTTCAAGTTTGTGAGCGAAAGTAATGAATGGCAACCCTATTGGTGCATTTCTCATCCATTATGAGATTTGAGAGAGAAGAGAATGCAACTTAAAGCTGATAGTTTGTTACTAATATGGATTGTGGAGCTAAACTGCTAAAAACAACTCCTTCTTCCATAATGAGGTGTGGAGCTGGATGAACACAGCAGGCCAGGCAGCATCAGAGGAACAGGAAAGCTGACGTTTCGGGTCTGGACCCTTCTTGTACTTTCTACTTCCGTCATTGTTTCTACCCCTACCTCACCCTTGACTTTCATACCTCCAAACTCAACTGCTCAAATTATCCCCCAGCTGTTTTTTTCAATGCTCAGCTCAAATGAACTTAACCTCATCAAATATTCTGCTATCAGTAACCTCCAACTCAAACTGTTCTCCTGTCTGCATAACAGCCATCTTCTCCCTAATCCTCTCCTGCTTCTCTCTGCTTTACCAGCCCTCCTTAAAATCTACCTTGTTGTTCAGATTAGTTTCCAAAACTCCTTTTGTGGCAAATCAGTGTCACACATTGCTTTGATAATACTCCTGTGCGCGGCCTTGCAGAGTTGTTAAGAGTCATGTTAAAGGCAATATATGAACGTGCCTTTTAATAAACTGCCAAATTTCAGCTTTTCTTAATCTTAGAAGTTTTCCTGAACCAATATGAGGAAGACAAGGCAGATGTTTATGTCTGTGTTCCATTGCTTGCTTTTCCTAGAATAAGTCACTAGCCTGAAGCCAGAAGGCTTCACTTCACATCAAGCACGGCTGATTAGAAGTCTCTCCCACTCTCGCTCCCTGCTAACAACACATCAAAAGGATTTACAAGCTGAAATTTGCCTGTTTGCCATGTGACAGACATTACTTCCATGACCATTGATGTAGTGATTGGAGCAATGTCAGCCAGGTGGATCTCATTTATATGAGGTCCCTGATTGAGCTGTTAACTTGGTCCAATCAGGGAGTCCTGGCTGACAGATTTAAACAGGAGTGTCAGGGCTTCTGCTCATTCTAGGAACCCAGCTCTGAGCTAGCTGGGCATGCATGTATAAATAAAGGGTGACTTGATGACAGGATACTGGTCTTCATGGAGTTATTTCAATTGAGTTCTTGGAATTTGAACACAATGGGATGTGATTACCTGGGAGGAAGTACAAAGGAGATTTACCAGCATGTTGCCTGGCCTGGAGAGTTTCAGTTATGACGAGAGATTGGACAGTCTGGGGTTGTTTCCTTGGAGCAGTGGAGACTGAAGGGGATATGACTAAGATGCATAAAAATTACATAAACCGGGTTGTCAGAAAGAAACTTTTCCCCTTGGTGCAGTGATCAATGAACGGGGCCACAAATTTAAGGAAAGGGGCAAGAGCTTTAGAGGGAATGTGAGGCAAGTTTTTTTTGACTAGGAGGGTGTTGGGAATCTAGAACTGACTGCTTTTGAGGATGGTAGAGGCAGAAACCCTCATAACATTTAAGTAGTATTTAGATGAGCAATTGTGATGCCGAGGCAAAGTTATGGGCCAAGAGTTGGAAAATGAGATTAGGATAGGTGGTTGTTTTTGACCGTTGCAGATTTGATGGGCCTAAGGGGGCTTTTTCTGTGCTGTAGACCTCTATGGCTCCTGACTCGGGGTGGGAGGGGTGGACACTACCCACTGCTCCACAAGACTCTCCCAGCACACAATGACCTGATAATGTTAGCCTATAATGATTGTGCCCTTGTTTAATTTCTTACCTGACAGATAGTAACTATGTACAGAAAAGCAGAGAGGAATGAGGTAATGGGGTCAAATATTTTAGGTAAATGCTGAGAATTTGTTTTCCCACCAGTAGTAAAATGGACAATTTTCAATTGGGGGTTTGCTTCAATGAATGGGATGAAGTCAGTTTATACAAACAGATACATTGTGAACAGGGCCTATAGCCCATCAATCCTGCACTCCATTTCAACATAATCATTGTTATCTGGTCATTCCACAATCCTGACTACCCCACTAAACCATACTTTACCAAAAATCTATCTACCTGTCTTAATGTGTTCAAAGACTCTGCTTCCACTGTCTTTAAAGGAAGAGATTTTCAAAGACTGGTTGGATAATAGTAACAAAATTGTGTTTATACAAAACTCTTTTGGCCAATTTTAATTTTAATTAAATGCAATTTAGTCTCATCTTTTTAACTGTTCCCCTGAAGACAGCAAGTTTTTTGATTAAATGGCAGATTTTGAGTTGAGTGAAAAGTCCCGTCCATTGTTGTATGTTTCATTCTAGAATATTCCCCGCAACCAGAAATGGTTTCTGAAGCAACCCTTTGTGTTTGACGTTTTCAATTTGATCATGACTGAAATCTGTGCAGTAGCATGAGGCATGGTAATTATCATTAGAACATCTTATTCAGTGCACAGTAATGCAATTATTTCACACAAAAAAAATTCAGCATCTTTAAATTGCTATGAATAGGGGAGAAAACGCACCAGAAATGCAAAAAGACAAAATAGGTGCTTCATCTAGCAATAGCTCACAATAATTGTTATCACTTGAGAGAGGATGTAGATTAACTGGGGAGCTCTGTCTTTGAATAAAAAATATTTAAATCCACGTTCCTGAACCAATTAAAAGCAAAACTCTGTGGACGCTGGAAATATGAAACAAACAAAAGATATTGCCTAAGAAACTCAGCAGGTCTGGTAGCATGTGTGGAGAGAGAGAAAAACAGTTAATGTGTTGAGTCCAATATGACTATATTTCGGACGTGTTACTGTACAAGGTACTGGTGAGACCACACCTGGGGTACGTGAACAGTTTTAGATAAGGAGACTAAGGAAAGATACCGTTTCATTGGAGACAGTTCAGAGAAGGTCCACCAAGATGATCCCCAGTATGGAGGGATTGTCTTATGAATGAAGGTTAAGCAGGTTGGGATTGTACTCACTGAAGTTTAGAAGAATGAGAGGTGGCCACATCGAAACGTGCAAGATTCTTAAGGGGTGTGACACCGTGAATGCTGAGAGGATGTTTCCCCTCATGGGAGAGTCTAGGACCAGAGGGCATAGTCTCAAAATTAAGGGGCACCAATTTACAACTTCCTGAAGAAACACTTCCTATGTTTGTTCCTGAATCACCAACAATAGATTGGCCCTCAAGCAGACAAATAAATGTGGGAGTGAATGTTTGGTTAGGAGTGATCAAACCTTTTTCAGTCCTTTTCATTGCAGTAAAAAAAAACCTGAAGCCTGAAGGAAGCTAGTTTATTTCCCTTATCTGTTGCTAGAAGTTGTGGCTTTTGACCAATTCGTTAGAGACTTTATAAATTTTGAGTCAGTCACTCTATGCCTCCTAACAGCAAGTGAAAGTGCTTGAAGAAGAGAGCCTGAGGAACAACAAGTCCTGACCAACAAAAAGGATCATCTCAGCAAACCCTGTGCATAGGAACCATTGAGCTGTCTTCCCAGTCTTTTCCTCCATCTATGTCACCCACACTGTTTGTGTCTGTTTGTGTGTAGGGGAAGTTTTATAATGGGGCTAGAGTTTAACCAGTAGAGTTAAATATTGACGGCTCATTATTGTTTGCCAATAGCTAGATTCTATTTGTTTCTAATAATCACTCTTGTTAAGTACTGAAACTTGGTCTGTCCTTTCTGTTAAGCTGGGTATAAAAGATAGGTAAATTGGGGATTTTGCGTACCTTTATAAAATATTTAACTTTTGTGATGACTCCAGAAATAACAGAGCTTGATTTCTAGTCCGCTTCATCCACTGAAGCATGAAATCGAAAAGAAATGGGGAAAAGACCAGACAAAAACTCAAGCCAGTTAGGGAGAAAGGGATCTGGAAATGATCCTCTCTGATTCCCATTTAAGCAATTAAAAATACTCCAAAAGACTGCTTTAGTTCAGACTGACCAATGTCTTGTGGAAGGTGATCTGTGTCCCAGACAGCAACAAATTCAGCTCTCATTTGGAAGGAATTTCCTGACATCACAAAACCAGCTCTAAGAGAATGCAGTACATTTCTATATAATCCTAGAATAAGCAGCAGTTGTGAAGCTAGAGTGATTTCATTGCTTCTGTACCCTTCCCATAGAGAATCATGTGAAGGGTTTGCAGGCTGATGAAGGTTGGGACAGGCTAAGATATGAACACAGGTGAATATCTTTCTACCAACTGGTTGGTTCTATATGGCAAGAGGGTTTTCCACTCTCCCATAACATGGATAAACAGCAAAAAGGTTACCTTGAGAAACTCCAGTGTCCTGCTGGGCAGATAGATGATCAAAAATGTGAACAAAGGGATGTTCAAGGGCATCTCAAAGCAAGAAAGAGAGTTAGAGAAATGGAGAAGCTTAGGGAGGGAATTCCAGACCTTAGCACCTTGTCTGCCGAAAAGACAATCACCTACTATAAGACCATAAGATAGAGTGACATGAATTAAGCCATTTGGCCGAAGCTTGACTGCTCCACCATTCGATCTTGGCTGAAATGTTTCTCAATCCCATTCTCCAGCCTTCTCCCTGTAACCCTTGATCTCCTTGCTAAGCAAGAGCCAATCTATCTCTGCCTGAAATACACTCAATGACTTGTCCTTCATAGCCCTCTGCAGCAACGAATTCCACAGATTCACCACCATCTGGCTGAAGAAATTCCTCCTCATCTCAATTCTAAAGGGTCGTCTGTTCATTCTGAGGCTGTGCCCTCAGGCCCTAGTCTCTGCTACAAGTGGAAACATCTTCTCCATGTCCACTCTATCCATGCCTCCCTGTCTTCTGCAAGTTTCAATAAGATCCTCCTCATCCTTCTAAAAGCCACCAAGTAGAGATAGCGGTGCAATTAAAATTAGGAAGATGCAACAGACCAGGATTCTTTTTTATCCATTCATGGGACGAGTCACTGGCTGGGCCAGCATCTGTTGGCCATCCCTTAAAGTCCTTGAGAAGATGGTGGTGAATTGTCTCCCTGAACCACAGTCCTTTCGATGTTGGTATGCCCACTGTCATTAGAGAGGGTGTCCCAGGATTTTGACCCAGTGACAGTGAAGCAATAGCGATATATTTCCTAGTCAGGTTAGTGCCTGGTTTGGAGAGGAACTCACAACTGATGGTGCTCATACAATCTGCTGCCTTTATTCCTCCAGGTGGGGAGAGATTGCAGGTTTGAAAAGTGCTGCTGAAGGAGACCTGGTGATTTTCTGCACTGCACCTTGTAAATGGTACACATAGCTGCCACGGTGTACCACTGGTGGAGGGAATGGATGGTTGAGATGGTAGATGGTGTGTCAGACAAGCTGCTTTGCCTGAAATGGTGTTGAGTTTCCTGACTGTTGATGGAAGCGCAACCATCCAGGTAAGTTTGAAGGAATGCAGAGATCTCAGACCTTCACAGGTTTGGAGAAGGTGGTGTGTGAGGCTACGGAGGAATTTGGAAAATGTGAATGAGAATTTCAAAATTATGTTGTTGCTAAATATGGAGGGAATACAGGTCAGCAAGGGCAGAAGTGTGGAGGAAAAATACTACAGCATTTAATTTTTCATTCATCTGTGGAGTGTGGGTGTCACTGGCTGAGCCAGCTTTTATTTACCATCCCTAGTTGCCTCCTTAATAAGGTGGTGGTGAGCTGCCTTCTTGAACCACTATAGTCCATGTGCTGTAGGTAGACCCACAATGCTGTTAGGGAGGGAATCCCAGGATTTTGACTGAGCGGCAGTGAAGGAACGGCGATATATTTCCAAGTCAGGATAGTGAGTGACTTGGAGGGGAACGTGCAGGTGCTGTTGTTCCCATGTCTCTGCTACCCTTGTCCTTCTGGATGGAAGTTGTCCTGGATTTGGAAGGTGCTGTCTAAAAATCTTTGGTGAACTTCTGCGGTGCATCTTGTAGATTGGCAGCCCTGTGTGCTCTGAGCATCAGTGGTGGAGGGGGTAGATGTTTGATCATGTAGTGCCAATCAAGCGAGGTGCTTTGTCCTGGATGGTTTCAAGCCTCTTGAGTGTTGTTGGAGCTGCACCAAATCAGCCAAGTGGGGAATATTCTAACACACTTCTGCCTTGTGCCTTGTAGATGATGGACAGGCTTCGGGGAGCCTTTTTAGAAGCAGAGTTCTGATAGAACAGAAACTTTGATTATTGTAAAATTGCATATTTATCCCAGTACTCCCACATAACTTTAGAAGCAGGCTCTAAGGAAGCAGTAAAATACATTTCATAATCTATCATTGGGCTATAAATACTACAGAGTGTGATAGTGAGAATGATAATCATGGTAATGATACCACATAGACTCCCAATTTAGTGAAATGTTGATTTATTTTACTTGAAGTGCTCATTAACATCAGGTAAAAGTGAAGTCGGTAATAAAACAACTTAAACTATTCTAAATATGTTTTGACTCACTGGAGATTTCAGCTCTCTGTTCCTCCCTCCTGTTTCCTCAGCCTGGGACTCTTTGCTAGGGTCCTGGGTTACAGACCCAGCAGCCCATTGATGCCTGGCTCATTCTCTGTGTGTGAACGGAGGTAAGGAGAATTAACAGGGAACATGACAGTGGCAAATATCTCCGACAGGCTCAATCTGATTGTGATGGGGTATGTTAACCATTCGAATATTAACATGTACATTTTTCTTCTGCTTTATTCTTTCGTGGACACGGGCATTGCTGGCTAGCCTGGCATCTGTTGCCCATTCACATTTGCCTTGGAGAAGGTGGTGAAGAACCCCCTTCTTGAATTGTTCCAGTCCATTTGATGCAGGTACAGCCACTGCCATTAGAAAGGGAATAACAGGATTTTGACTCCGTGACACTGAAGGAACAGCCATGTAGCTCAGGATGGTGAGTGGCTGTTGGGGGGGGGGGGATTTTCCAGGGAAGGCTTTCCCATCTACTGATCTTGTCCTTTGCAGTTGTAGAGGTCATGGGTCACAGTCTAGGGAGACAGGGTAGACCTTTTTTTAAACATTATACTCTAGCATTTATTACCGAGAGGACGGTTGAGAGTCAACCGCATACAGTCATACAGCACAGAAAAAGTCCCTTTGGTCCAAACAGTCTATGCTGACCATAATCCCAAAATAAACCGGTCCCACCTGCCTGCGCTTGGCCCTCATCCCCCCCGACATTTCTTATTCATGCACTTACCCAAATGTCTTAAATGTTGTGACTGTATCTACATTCACCCTCTTTCTGGCAGTTCATTCCACACACACTGTTGTGGGTCAGAAGTCACATGGGAGGTAGACCAGGTAGGATAACAGGTTTCCTTCTGAAGATATTTTCCCAGCAATCAGTAGTGGACGACAGTTGGTCATCACTGGACTCTTAATTCTAGATTTTATTTTTCCTCCACCAGCCACTATGGCAGATTTGAACCCCTGAACATTACCTGGCTCTCTGGATTCATTGCCTATCAAGAAAACCACCAGGCCATCATCTTCCCTTGACTGCAAAAGGCTTGTCTTCACCCAGAGGGTGGTGGGGCCTGAGAATTTTTTTTTTGGCCACTGAAAGCAGTTGAGGCCAAAATATTGAATGTTTTCAAGAAGGAGATGGATATAAGCACTTTGAACCTTTTACTCCCAAGGTTATGGGGAGAAAGCGGGAACAGGATACTGAGTTGGATGAGCAGACATGATCATATTGAATGGTGGAGCAGGCTTAAAGGCCTACACTGGTTCCTATTTTTTAATATTTCTACTGTTTTGGAAGGTGCTGTCTAAGGAACTTTGATTAATTCCTGCAGTGTTTATTGTCGGCAGTATACAAAGCTTCCACTAAGCATTGAAGGCAGTGGATGAGATGCCAATCAAGTGGTTTGTTAATCATGGATGGTGTTAACCTTCTTGGGTGCTGTTGGAGATACTCCCATCCAGGCAAGTGGAGAGTATTCCATCACACTCCTGGCTTGTGCTTTGACGATGGTAGACAGGCTTTTAGGGAAATCAGGTGGTGAGTTACTCACTGCAGGATTCCAGTCCTGTTTTTACAGTCACAGTAGTTATATGGCTAGTCCAGTTCAGTGGTAACAGCCAAGATGTTGATAGTGGGATTCAGTGACTGTATCTGCAACTGCCTGGGTAATTGAACAACAGCTGTGATTCTCTACACGTTCAAACGTTTCCACATTCTCTTTGCAGGTCTCTGTGACCTTGAGTGAGGTACCAGCGGACACCTGGAGAACTGTAACCAAAAAAAAAAGCCAATATCTTGACAAAGGATGCAGGGGAACAATCGTCCAGGAATATGGTGACAAGGATTTAAGTTATAAATGGAAACTCAGAAGACAAAAGGATTGGTCAGCTGTGGCCTACATTCACATGAAGCATGCATATATTGGTACACCAGAATACTATGGACACTCTTCCCCTAGAATCAGATTCTCTCTGCTAACACTACACATGTAGCAACCTCTATCAAGGAGGCTAAGAAAATAATTTGAAAGATTCTGCATGATTAGCAATTGTTCAGAACTCTTAAAGCAGCTTTATTATACAGTCTGAATTGGATAGCACCATCACTTTTAGAAACAGTTTCTGCTTTGGTGCTCATCCAGTCAAGGAACAATCAAATTCAATTTCCTCAATGATTTGACAATTTAACTAGAACCTTTGTTGCAGCTAGTGTGGTACACTGCCTCTTACTGAAGATTAGAAGATGGATAACATTGACTGTCACAAGGTGAGGCTATTAGCATTGGGTTCTAGGTGCTGTTGTATACAAGCTCACAAGCAAATAAAATGTGATAGTTTTGCTTTTAGAAAGTGAGTGAAACCATACTGCAGCTATCAAGTAGTGAGAGGAGGAATCACTTTTGTTCTGGATTTACCGACAGTCCCAAATAATGGGATAGAAAAATTGCCTTTCTACAGTCTCCAAAGACTTACTTTGAAGGGTACACTCAATGTAGCATCCACTATTTGGGTAATGCCTCAGTTGGCAACACATTTAAATACGGATCAGAATATCGTGTTCAAGTTCCATTCCAGAAACTGAGCAAAGGCTGGGCTAATGCTGCCAGGCAGGGGTGCTGAGCATGAGTGAAAGATGCTAGTTTCTGATAAAAACATGTTTACACATAATATCCATATGCATATTTTATTGATGCAAGACAGTATCTTCAGGGGAAGATGGCAGAAAGAAATTTGAAGGCAAGGAAACTGTCACCATGGTAGATCCACGCAGTCCTTAAGTCTATAAAATATACCCTGAACTGACAATCGCCAGAGGAACACAGCATCTGCTGACAGAAGGAGATAATGTTGGGTCCAGTACAACTATTCTTCATTATGAAATATACCCACTAGAACACGGTTTTTTGTTTACACCCTCAACTTGTTATAAATAATTAACAATGCATTTGGAATAAACAGTTTTTTAATATATAATTTACACATACATTTTCATCTTGAGCTCTGCAGAATGTAAAACCACTGTGCTGTTAAAGAGCAACGAATGTTAGTTGCCATCTAGAGTTTAGTCAGATTACTGGGAGGTGTGGATTACACTAGTGTGCAGTGACACCTAGTGAAGAAAAATACAGTATCTTAAATCAAACCAGTTCAGGGTGCTCAATAGCAAGGAGATGATCAACCTCAAGGCATTAGGTGTCTGAAAAAAAGAGGCCATTTTCTGTTTCAAGACGGATGTGCTAAGGCAAACCTTTTGACCCTACACGGAGGTGTGCACGCACAAGAGTAATGGTCAATTTTGTAGACACACTCCAGAGGATAATAGGGGTCAGGGAAAGGGAACAGCGTGTTCACTTAGGTGTGCAATGTATGTGAACTGAAAGAAGCAACTACAGACCTTGATTACTACAGGTCTTTGAACAAGAGTGACTTATGGGTTGAGCAGTCAAATGCTGAGAACATAATGCCATGATACAATTTCTCCAAGATTCACAGCTTTAAATTGTCACAAACAACTTTCATATCAATGGTAAACAAATTCTTGCCTATATTAAAAAGTGAAATGCAGAGGTAGAGATCAAAATGATGGGTTGACCCCAAGGGATGAGCATTAGGTTTCAGAGACCCTCTTTGCAATGATTTGTGTGTTTGTTGTTTGGAAGCAGAGGTCGGCACAAGTTGGGAGATTTTCCAAGTGGAAAACGGGGTAGGGTTGAGAGATTGAGTGTGGCCAAGATGCAGAAGTGAACAGCAGACTTTGTTAGGGCTTAAATGTACATAAGGCAGTAAGTGGGAACATCATCTGCACTCCTCCTGGCTCAGACTGCATTTGAATCATAGCATCCCTACAGTGTGGAAACAGGCTCTTCGGCCCAACAAGTCCCCACCGACCCTCAGAGCACCCACCCAAACCCATCCCCCTATAACCCACCTAATGTACACATCCCTGAACACTACAGGCAATTTAGCATGGCCAATCCACCTAGCCTGCACATCTTTGGATTGTGGGAAGAAACTGCAGCACCTGGAGGAAACTCATACAGACGAGAGGAAAGTGTGCAAACTCCACACATACAGACGCTGGAGGCTGGAGTTGAACCCAAGTCCCTGGTGCTGTGAGGCAGCAGTGCTAACCACTGTGCCACCCCACTCAAGAGATGAGGAATTACAGCAATGAGGAGAAAGTCTCTCACTGTTCTGCAAATTTGGAACTCCATCACAAAAATGGTGGAGAAGAGGAGGTCATTAAATGGTTTTAAGGCAGAGGTAGCTAGACTCTGATTTCTGATGAAGGGTTTAGGCCCGAAACGTCAAGTTTTCCTGCTCCTATGATGCTGCTTGACCTGCTGTGTTCATCCAGCCCCATGCTTGTTATCTCAGATTCTCCAGCATCTGCAGTACCTTTTATCTCTGATAGACTCTAGTTATGACTCTATTCCAGAGCATTGGGAATAGATGGGAATTCAAACATGAACAGTCAAGCAGGTGGAACAGGCTTCGGGGTTGAATTACCTAATTCTGCTATTTCTCCACTTACCTCGACTCAGATTCCTGAATATTCCTGCCATGTGAAGCAGGTTGTCATTTGTATTCTCAAGGACAATTAGGAGCAAACAATAAATACCAACAGTGCAAGAGACAGCAACATTGAATAAATTAAAAAATTCTAATTATGTGCTGCACTACAGGCATGCTATCTGATAACAGACATCCCTTCAGAAGGTGCCCTGCAAGATGCATCACTGCATTCATCTTTACAGTGTGTCAGCCCTCACCTCATTGGAAAACATTCCTACCCGAGTCAAAACATTGCTTCTCTAGAAAATTGAGCCCAAAACCCAGGGTGATAACCCAAAGCATTACTGAGGGAATGCCACACTGTTGGGAGGAGATTCCTTTCAGGTGAGACTTTAAACCCAGAACTGTCCTTCCCCCTCAGATGGTGAGCATGAAAGGACATGAGCATAATTCAAAGACTACTTCTCTCTGGGATCCTGGCCACAAAACAGACATCTGCATACACAGACATATACATAAATGCATAGAGGAAGGTCACCAGACCCGAAACATTAACTGTTTTCTCCTCCACAGATGCTGCCAGACCTGCTGAGCTTTTCCAGCAACTTTGTTTTTGTTCCTGATTTACTGCATCCGCAGTTCTTTTGGTCTTTATATAAATGCATATACAAACATGCGTAAACACACCACTAATTTCACCCTGCTTTCAGACACATGCACTGTGGGGTAAAGGTTAATTATTCCTTTACTAAGAAAGCCACTCAGCATGGATATAAAGGAGCTATATGATAGTGATGGAGATCACAGAACTGCAGCCAGAAACAGCATTCCAGAAAATGTTTTCTCTTACTAACCCATGTGTACAGTTTTATTCAATAAAGCCTGTTAATATTCATTTCCAAGCAAATGAATTTGCCATCTAGCCTGCAGATTAGGACCATGCTCAACATTTTATAGATGGTCCAAAAAGTCTACTTCCTTATCACAGATGAAGCACTTCCAATTTCTGATGGAGTTCTAGGAATTTTCTTGTCTGTAAATACAAGACCCCCAGGGGGTCAACTGCATCCTGTGCTCACCTTCCCTTCAACAAAGGAGTGCCTACTCCAACTCTCCTGACAGAAAGCTAGGATGCATGCATCAGAGATTCATACACAGAAGAGTATTGGCGGGAGAGGTGGGGTGAAGTGTTAAATATTCATGGTTAAGATAATTGTAAAAAGGCATTGTAAAATAAACTTGAAGGAAACAGTACTTACATATTTACTGTAAGAATAGCTATTGAGGATGTGCATGTCCAGCAATGCATCCTCCCTGTCACCCCACCACTCATGCAGACACCCACAACTACACACTGCCATTCCTGTTAACCTGGCCATTCCACATGCATGCATATACCCTGACCTCCACCCCCACCCGCCGTCATTCTCTCATGTGCATGGCGAGTGTAGTGTACATTACTGCCATGCTTTCATTCACATCCACAGACTTCTCACTGCCCTTCGTGCAGTCATCCTAACTTCAAAGTTTTTCAACATGAAAAATACAGAAGGCTTTAATAATGGTCATTTAGTAGATAGCTTTTCTGCCCACATTAACCAACAACAGGACAAATTTAAAGTAATTAATTTGACGTTTGTGTTTTAATGTCTCTCCTCAAAACAAACTTGGTTTCGCATTGCTACATAATATAAATTTGTGCATTTTAAGATTTGATTATATAATGACAGACTGCGCAAGCATTTTAAAGACTTACACTTTTCACAATCTCAGGATGCCACAAAGCACTTTTAAAGTTAGAGTTAAAGATGTCATATGTTTGAAGTGCAAAACAATTGCAATACAAGTAATATGGCAGTCAACTTTCACATAGCAAGCTCCCATAAGCAGCAACATGTTAATACCCCAAACATTATTATAGCTATGATTGAGACGCACATATTGGTCAAGGCTTTGGAGAACACACCTGCTTTATCCCCCCTCCCCAGGGTCTTTTCATGTTCTTTGAAAAAGAACAATTTTTAAAAATTCACACAATTGAACATGTTAAAGTGGCTCCTTCATAACATGGACACTGGTAAACGATTCCTTAGTATAGCAAACGTTGTTTAGGCTTGTGTCTTGTAAAGCTGCACTGTATTGTCATAAAGCATTTATGCCACGTGGGGGAGACATGTACCTTCATTATTAAATCAGAGCCAACTATAACTTGAGCTTTTCATTCTTATGTGGGATTCAGGTCTCACTGACAAAGCCAGCTTTTGTTGCCCAACCCTCATTACTCAAGTTGATTGGCTCTCCAGGCCATTTCAGAGCACAGTTAAAGGTTAACCACATTTCTCCGTGTCTGGTGTCACATGCAGGCCAGACTGACTAAGGATGACAGATTTCATTCCCTAACAGAAATTGAACCAGATTGCTTTTTAGCGCCAATCGACAGGTCAGAAGCTACATGCATGATTTTTTAAAAATTCCATATTTTATTCAACTCATTTGTCACTCACTCATGGTTGGATTCAAACCAATGACCCCAGAACATTCATCAGAGTATCTGAAATACTAATCTATTGACAATGTCACTATGTTACCATGTCCCCATAAGTAATGTCACCTAGGGGGCCATGCTCTCATCAGAGATGGAATTGGCAGTGCATTTAGCCCAAGGGTCACCATACCTCAGGCAAGGGGAGAGCGTGAAAAGATATCTTCATGGTAACCTGAGCCAGTGTTGAAATTGAAACCCCACAGCTGGTATCACCCTGCTTCACAAACCAGCCATCTAGCTAAATGACCCCCATCCACAACAATGAACGCAAAAATATTGACAACTCCTAAGCAATGGATACTATCTGCTGCTGCCAGGAATAACCAAATCAAAGCAGGGAATGATAATCAAGCCACCCACATTGATTGTCTGGAGAATACCTTGGCCAGATTAGAGTTTAAAAGAGGACACAATAGCCGCATCCTGGCCAGTATTCCCTCTTTCTTAGTAGTTGTGCAGGCCGAGACCCACAAGCACAGATGGGAGCCTTTGGCCCATCGTGTCCACAGTCACAAACTATTCTAATCCCATTTCCCAGCACTTCGCCCATAACCTTGTATGCCCTGGCATCTCAGATGCATATCTAAATACTACTTAAATGTTGAGAATTTGTCTTTACCACCCTTACAGGCATTGAGTTCCAGATTCCCTTCACCCTCTGGGTGAAGGGTTTTTCCTTCATCTCTAAACCTTCTGCACCTTACTGTGGCCCCTGATCACTGATCAACTGGAAAAGTTCTTTCCTATATCTTGTCTATTGCCTTTATTTGAAACACCTCAATTATATTTCTCCACACCACCATCCCCCACCCCCACTCAATCAAAATCAACAGCCGTCTATTGAATTTTTCTTCCATAATATGGGGAAAACATGAGGGGTTGTGCAAACGTGCAGCTTACTGAACATTGGTCATGGGAATATAGTTGACAAAGGCTGAGTTGTGTCATGGTAAGCCTGAATGCTAATTGTACACACAGGTGAGTATACCAAAATCAGAGGAGTCAGTACAGAACGGGGACGGGTGGGGGAAAGAAGAGGTGGTGGTGATCACAGGGACAAATTAGTTCAACCAACAGCAAGAAGTCAGACCTATTCAGAAAGATTGCAGACTGTAGCTCTTTTCTGTACTAAAGTGTAATGGCTATTTAACATTGTTCTCATGAGTTTGATATGGTAGAGATTTAATTCCCACTTTCAGTTATGGCTCAGGCAAACATCCAATAGTCACTAATGAATCAAAAGCAGAATTTCAGAGGAGCTTCTTTATCAGAAAAATGCATTGAATGTGGAACTGACAAGGAGTAAGTAGAGAAAGAAGTAGGGTGAAGTTTATTAAAGAGAAAATTACACCTGAGCGCAAGATCAAAAATTGTGCTAATGTAGACCATATGGCCTGGAGATGATTAGAAGGGATGAATAGCCAGTGTCTGCGCTGCGCTTTTAAACAGCTGACTAATGGAAATTTGCTGGTTGCTTTAAGAGAGGGTAGTCTCAGCCTTGTGTTCAAGGAAGCAGAGAAGAGAGTGTAGGATACATTCATTGAATTAGGACCATAGGTGACAGGCTTTGAGTGAGTTGAGATTGGGGAAGCTGGAGCTGACGCTGACTTCAAAATTGTTCAGGCAAAGTGGACAACATCAGCTGAGCTACTTTCCAGAGAGGGTGATGTAAAATTGGATGAACTGTCAGGAATGCTGATACATAGCAAGACTCTGAGACAAAAACAATAGATTTTTATTCTGAAACATTAAAACCAATGGATTGAAAGGCTTGTTTTATGCGAACCTTCAATTCTAGATTTAGATTGTATTGTTAGTTGTATTCAAGGATGGAAGTAGTTAAAAGTGTATAATGTCACCACACATGGTACCATCTGAGGTACCCAGGCACAAAGTAGTACAGGAGTCAAAAAAAGCATTACTGCATAGAATAATAGTAAAATAAAGGTAATAGTTTTCTTTAAAGACTTTAAACTAGGAAAATAAAGGAATACGTTAAAAGTTCAACAGGCTTTGATGAGTACTCTGCTTATCTTGTCCTTCTTGATGCCTCTGCTGCAGGTATGGTCACAGCTGCTGCCTCCCTGATCTCCATGGTGACTCAGGAGCATGCCCAGACAGGATCCACTCACACTGAGTGAAAGTATGCCATGAGACACCAAGAGACCGGTCAACGCACTTCCAAGACCCCAGTTCAGGACCCAATCAAGAGATCAGGTTGAGATCTGTCATGAACAGAGGTTGGCAGGGGAGGTTATGCCTGATCTAACTTAAATAGTAAAATCCAAAAGAACTGAGGATGATGTAAATCTGCCATGCTGCTCCAGTAACTTGTTTTTGCTCCTAACTTAACCAATCTCAGTTTGGATGGCCGTAATCTGCTGCAGTGTTGTTGGGGAGGAAGTGAATGGTAAAGTGAAATTTATTTTTCTTGTCTCATCACAATATCTTTGACACAGAAAGTAAAACTGTCAACTGAGAAGATTGAATTGATCATGGAGGTCAAGTCAAATATAAAGTGGTCATTCATATGTCTTTCATCCTTCTGCTACCTAGGAGCTTTTCCATGTAAGAAGTACTACGAAAGAAAGTGTTTTTATTAATCACTTCAGTTGCTATGTTTTTTTTTGAAAAGTTGAGATGATAATATAGCCTGGAGTAATCAATACCTACTTTTCTGAGCAGAACAAAACCCAGCAAAAAACCTACACTGAAATTAATGAATCAGAAAAATTTGGGCAACATCTAATTACCATAGCCAACTACACAAGCATCTTCTGCAGCATTCCACTGCTGTGTGGTCAGGTTGATCAGAAAATATTGTATTAAAATATCTCTTTTGGTAGAGGAGCATAGAGTTTTTCCAAAAGGAAATCATTTCAGTGCAACCGAGGTAAGGTGAGACTAATTAAACAGTTCTGGCGAAGAGCAGGTACTATGGAATTCTGAACCTTATTCTTTCCTGGGATGTAGGTACTGGCTGGGCCAGCTTACTTTGTTCACTTCTACTTACCATTGAGGGGATGGCAGTGAGATGTTTTGCTGAACTGCTGCAGTCAACCTGACAAGCATACCTACAGCATCTGATCCAGTGACAATGAAAGAACTATGGTTATGATCCCAACTCCGTTAGGAGGGAACTTGCAAATGGTATTCCCATGTCTGTTTCTCATTTCCTTCTGGGTGGTATCAAGTCAGGGGTTTGGAAGGTACTATCAAAAGAAGCTTGGAAGTTGCTGTTGTGCATAGCTCCATCTGCAAGTTACACTTCCTCACCTGCTCTATTGATGCCCCTTTGTAATTTCACTTCCGAATAAAATACTTAACCTGGCATCAAACTTGGATACACAGCTCCATCCCATCATCCAGGCCATAAGCAAATATAGTAACAATCAGAGACCAAAGTACAGATCTGATAGGGAGGCAACCAATTTGAGTTGCTCAGTTTTTGTATTTGATTTATCAAGTATTTTTGAATAGGATGTTCCCGAATTCTAAGATTAAAGAGGGGGAAAGAAACTCTTAAGATGCAAAAATGTACTTGGACCTCCACGTGAATAGTGTCCCCACAACTCTAAACCAACATGGTTGGTTGCCCTTTACTGGATTAAAACCGGATTCTCAACAGGGTGATTGCAAGATATTTTCAGATTCTGGAACCAAGGATCATTCACAGAACTCAGTTTTGTCTGTTAAAAAGACAAAATGACTGGAGGCCAAAGGTTTTGTCTTTCTTTCTAATGTTCACTATCATACACAAGCTCCGATGGACTGGAACTCAACTCATAAGTAACAATTTGAATGCTAAGCCCTCTTTAGATACCACTTCCCATAATCAATATTCCATACGTGCTCAGAAATCTTGGTAAATAATACTTATTCTCAGGATTCTACAAGCAACTGCTCAAGTCCGATAATCTCAGTTACAGGGCAAAGCTCCTTGACTTCAGAGCAAGAAGCTGGCAAAAAGGGCAAAGACTACAATTGTTCCATGTTCATGCTTAAAATCCTTCTAGAAGATTAATTTTATGAACACAAAATTACTGAGGTTACCGAAGAGATAAAAACAAGTACATGGGATAATCCTGGCCTCAACTGGAGTGCAGCTCCAAAAACTTGGAGCTAACAAGCTTGACACCTGCCAGGATAAAGCAATGTATGTGATGGTCACCCCACCCACCATGTTAAACATTCACTCCTTCCACTACTGGCACAGTGTACCATCTACAGGGTGTACTGCAGGAAAGTGCCTTTGAAAAAACCTTGCCAGACAACTTTACCACTTTAAAGAACACATGTGCATTGGGAAGACAGCACGAGACAGAGCGTGCGAAAGGAGGAAAATAGCACCTGCAAGTTTACCTCCAAGTTACACCCTAATCCTGACTTCCAGATGGTATTGCCTTTCCTTCACAGTTGCTATTAAACAAAGTACATCCCCCAGATAATATTGCAGGTACAGCTACATCATATGAACCACTGACTCAAGCAGGTAGCTCATAAGGGCCAATAAAAGCTAATCAAGAGATTCAAATTAACGGGCTTTCAATTAAACATAGGCTAATTTAAATTTACTTCTGCATTTTTCAGTTAGGTGGAAGTGTGAAAATGGAATTCCTGGCTTTGAAGAAAGCCAAATATTTAGGCCATTGTCAGTTAAGCTTTACCTGAAAGTCAGAGGAAAAGTTTAAATACTTTTGATCCAGCTCAGAGAGAGGGACACAACACACAAGCATCCTTAAGTAAACAAACACCAACAACTCCCTATCAGAAGTGCTTTACAGTATTGGTCATGACCAATACCACTGCAGTCTACTATAAATGTAGAAAGTAAATGGAGTCAGAATGTGCTAGCCAGTATCCTATTGAATGGCAGAGCAGGTTTGAGGGCCAAATGGCTGACTCCTGTTCCTGTTTATGGTCTCGTAGCAGTGAGGTACCCATTCAGCTCAGTTATTGCGTATGACATGCATATACATCTTACCGCTCAATCACACCAGAAAGCAATTTCCTGAGGCCATTAATTTACAACAAAAAAGTTCTATTTGCACTGTCAGCTAGCTTACAATCTATACTCAACATGTGGCGTATTTTAAAATCAGCAGCACACTGCTCTGCTGCCATTAATCACTAATTTCGACAGGTTAGCAATGGCTAAACGTAAATGGAGAAAACATCCTTCATTGACTTAGGTTCTCATACATAAGCTTTGCAATTAAAAAGATAATCCAGGTATCTTTGTTCTATGTCTGCTACTGTGGAGGAACAAAGTCTAAGGGCAAAAGGGAGCACAAACAGGACAGCATTTCCAAAAACAACCACAATCCTGCTCTTATACAAGTTACAGTGCAGGACCTAAGTACCGGAGCTTGGTATAAAAAGATCCCAGACGGCTGATAGTAAGTATCTTGTAAAATAGCTGTCATGTTCCAATTAGAGGTAGCTCCTCATTATATTTGTTATAAGTGCATCCTTCAGGATATAACATTCACTCACTACTATACATTATTATTCAATGTCAGTGAATGGGTAGATCAACAATTCACCACGGTCTTGGATCCTTGGTTTTAATGACTTCATATACAGTTATGACTGCATTTAGATAGACAGGCAGGGATAAAATGGTGTAGTAATGTCTAATCTTTAAACCAGAGATCCAGGCAAACACCTTGAGAAAGACATCCCCTTCAAAGGCTTGCTTACGTACCAGCATAGCTCTTCAACATCTTAAACTGGTCTTCCAATACAGGAGATGAAATTGGGAGATTGAGACAACATGACACCTTAAATTTACCATTTTGATTCTCCATTCCATTGAGATGTTATGCAAGTGAGAAACAGCTTTTACTATCTTAGGATCTTAGTATAGTGGTGGAATCCCTGCTGCTAAGAAAACAAAGGGCTTGGGTTCAGATCTCATTTACTTCAGGGGTGTTCTCACAGCATATCTAAACAGGTTCATTAAGAATATTCATCTTATGTTTCTACTTTACTCCTAACATCTTAGGTTCCATTGTCAGTCAGTAGGCACAGGAGTGGAAGAGGTGTGACCAGTGCTCGAAACAGTTCATCAAGTAAAGTCTTCACTTAAAGAAATTTCTGTTTCCTACCCACAAGCCACATGGGCTACCTTGCCAGGTTTAAGCTTTCTCCAATGCAAAGATTTGCAGCTCTTTTGCAATCATTGCTCCCTGCAATTTTCTCAATACCTCATTTCCTTGCACCACTACAGCATTTTGACATTTAGCCATTCCTGCCCTCCACCTGAAGAGGCTACTATCATTTGCTCATAATGAAAACATTTTCAACATGCCAATATCTGTAGAAAAAAAATCAACAGTTCAAGTCAACGTCTTTTCAACAGTTAAATTGAACATTCCACATTGTATTGCCCATTTGAGTTTTTTTTGCAAAAGAACTTTAGCATCCACCTAGGATGAGCACATCTAATAATTTCAATATTAAGGTGTAGAGTAAATAAGCCCAGGCAAACACTGAACATGTGGGTTAAAATTCTATCACTGTAGATGACACTAATGAAATGCCTTTAATCTAGAATTGAAAACTCAGGAATGTTGACTGCTATCATTTGTTGCTGTAAAAACCCACTGCCTCACTAATACTATCTGGGGAAGGGAACCAATCATTTACAGTCTGCCCAAAAAGGACTCCTGAATCACAGCAATGTTTGACTTTTAAAGGTTCTTCTAATCATCCTGCTGGCCTTTCCAGTGAAAACTCAAATTCCATCAATGCTAAAGGTTTGGGGAGAAGATTGATGCATACAGGGCAAGAAGTTGATTGGAAACAAAGAAAAATCCTTGTTATTAGCTGACAGCCAGGAACTAGGGGACTGGTGTGTTTTGGTCAAGAGACTGGGAGTAGCAAGAAATAGCTATGCCTAACAAAACGATAGTTACAGACGCTAGAGACACTCAGCAAGTTAAGACAGCAAATGTCCAAAACAGGGTGAAAATAAACACTGCCTTTTACAAGATAAGTACTGGTGGAATTAAGTGCCAATTCCCAGGCATCTGAGGTGGTGAGCCAGAGTTCAGCATTTTCTGTATTTATACAAAGAGAACTGGTGGAGACAGATGCAATTACAACATTTAAAAGGTATCTGGATGGGTACATGAACAGGAACAGCTTAGAGGCAAAAGGGGGCTAGATCAGTTTAGGAATCTGATCAGAACAGACTGAAGGATCTATTCCCATGCTGTATAACTGACCAGTTGGGAGAACAAGTAGTATACCAAATCGCCATTGCTGACCCTGAAGGCAGGTGGTTAGATTACAGTATTAAGGTATACAGGACTCTTTCCTTTATCAATCATGGCATTGATGCCACAGCTGAAGTATCACATGTAGGTCAACCACTGCACTTTTGCAAAACGCTATTGCAATGAATGAGGTGCAGAGGATAGTGAGCAAGATGTTAACAGACTTTAAGCTATGAAGAGGCTGAATAAGGTCAGGTTCTTTGGAGCACAGAAGGCAGAAACAGGGCCTGGTTGAGACTTATGGAGAGAAAGATACAAACCTAGTTGAAGGGGGTAACAAGGGGGCATAATTTTAAAAGTGAATGGCAGGAGACTGAAGGGGTAGAGGAATTTGGAAGAATATTTCCTAGAATCCCAGTGGGGAAAGAGGTCATTGAGCCCATAGGTCTGCACCAACCCTCTGAAGACCATCCCAGCCCCCACCCTATCATCATATTTACTACATCAGATCTAGTTGCATATCCTTGATCTGTGGAAGGAAAGCAGAGAACCTGACAAGCCTACACAGACACTGAGAACATTCACACTTTAGACAGTCACCCAAGGCCAGATAGAACCCAGGTCCCTGGCACTGAGGGGCAGCATCACTAACTACAGTGCCACCCTCTTGAAGAGGAGGATGGTTGAAATGTGTAACGTGGGTGAGCACTTAGTGTCATATCATTCAAAGCTATGGGCCTAGCACTGAGTTACAGTTTTTTGTGTTAGTGGAGAAAATGAGCTGAAGATCTTCTGCACTGATTCTATGCTAGCCATCCTGAAGGGTAACACTAAACGCAGCAATACCATGGCCAGAAAGTGTAATGGTTTGTAGGGTACAAGTGCTGTATTAATAAAAAGGTGAATTATGCACAATATGCCACAAGTATGCTTCTCAGTACCTTCACGTTAAACAAAGGGAATTTGAAAATAAGCTCTATACAAATTCCAAATTTCAAAAAGTAAATAGGTAAATCTTTATTCTGAACTGACTAAAATCTCCTCTCACCCACCCAAGTCAAGTAGCTTGGCAAAGAGCAGACCAGACAAATTGTTTCACTTTTATATACATGGAATGCCACTGTTGTATCTAAAGACAGTTCAAACAGGTTTCCAAAAAATCAGTGTAGAATTCAGTTATACATGTGCCAAAACAGTCTACAAAATGCCGCTGCACACCTACTAAAAAGGCAGCTTTACTCAGTTTTCAAAAATTAATCTCATCTCTAATCTTGACTAAACTTAATATGCAGTTTGAAATCAAATTACTTGCATTAAGGACAAGCCAGAACAGTAATCTTGACATTATACAGGAAACCTCAAATGTAAATGTAGCTGGATACTTGAGGTAGCACCACATTTGTCAGAGAAAAAAGGTTGATTTGAAGAACAGTTACAGTTGAGGTTACACACAACTCATTTACTACTGAACTGCAAAGGCTACAATTATATTGGGACAAGCACATTTCAATTACAAGTCTTGAGAAATCTCAAAAATAATCTAGTGAACTGCCTTGCTGCAACAGGACAAAAGTTGCCAACAGCCTGCAGCTCAACACAGCTATCTTGTCAGACTTGAGTAAGAAAACATCTCCACCCCAAGCGAATACTGAAGTTTTCAGTGAAGCATTAAAAAAAAACACAACCCTCCCATTGCAAAAAGTTTAAGGCAAACTTAGAGAAAAAGAAAACTGACTAAATCCCATAATAAATCCAACTCATAACTGATAAATCCACTATCCACCATCCCCCAAAACAAAAGAATTAGATGAATCAAAAAATTAACTGAAAATTTCTCCAAATAAAAAAAGGACAATCTTGACCACAAAAAATAAAACAGAAAACATACAAATGCTAGGAACCCCTTGCGTCCATGTGAGTGGCCCTGAGAAGGGCCATTGATGGGGGAAGGTTTTAAAGTCTGTCACAATGTCCATCTTGTGATTTTCTTGCAGTTAAGGGAGAAAAAGAGTACACAAAATAGGATGAAAAATAGCAGGGTACAAGAGAGAAGGGAGGGAATCAGGGTGAAGTCAATGAGGGCAAGGGCAGGCTATGGGATTTGGGGAAGGGAACAGGTGAGGAAGGAGGAAATCAAAGTTAAAGTGGGGGGGGGGGAGGGAGAGGGAGGATAATAGAGTTATGGGGAATTTAAGGGAGGAGGAAAAGGGAAGGAGTCGGGGAGAAAAATTAGTGGCGGAATTTGAGGGGATCAATGGCAGTGTTGGGGAAATTTAAGTGTCGGGAGAAGAAACAGGGCAGGCAGAGAATTGGGGAATTTGAGATATGGGGGGTGTTTAAGAACAGAACACAAATACGGGGAATGGGAGAGAGAGTGTGTTGGAGAGTTTTTTTTTGTGGCGAATGAAGGACGGGATAACAGAGAAGGATCTAGAACTCCTGCGATTGCTGAGAGCTCTTCTTGCCACCGCTCTTGCCGCCTCCTCCACCTCCTCCGCCGCCAATGGCCGGGCCCGAGCCGGATTTCTTGGGCAGCAGCACGGCCTGGATGTTGGGCAGGACGCCTCCCTGGGCGATGGTGACTCCCCCGAGCAGCTTGTTGAGCTCCTCGTCGTTACGGATGGCGAGCTGCAGATGCCGGGGGATGATACGAGATTTCTTGTTGTCCCGGGCCGCGTTTCCCGCCAGCTCGAGGATCTCGGCGGTCAGGTACTCGAGCACGGCCGCCAGGTAAACCGGGGCGCCGGCCCCCACCCTGTCCGCGTAGTTGCCCTTGCGCAGCAGGCGATGCACCCGGCCGACCGGGAACTGCAAGCCGGCCCGCGACGACCTCGTCTTGGCCTTAGCCCGGGCTTTACCGCCGCTGCTCTTCCCTCGTCCCGACATCTTCCCTTCACCGAGATCTTCACCTTCCAAAATGGCGCCAGGGCCAGGCCTGCTCCCTCCTTATATACCCGGCCCGCCTCCGTGTCGTCACATACCTTCCTCCTATTGGACACGTTCGCCGCCAGCCCTCCCATCCATTGATCACGAACTGCATCCATCAAACCGGTACCCCGCCCTCCCACTCCCCCTCTTTTGATTGGACAGACGCCTGGGCTGCCGGCCAATGACGGCCGCTCCCGCTGCTCGACCCTCATTCAAATTTTTTGAATGGGAAAAGGCGCGCAAATGAAAGCGGGCTCTTGCAGTAAGCTAAACATTAAAGCGCATTTCCTTAAGATTTAAACTTCCAGTATCTATATCCCATTAAAACACGAACGGAAAAGGTTCATGTTCCTTTTTGAAGTGAAGATAAATAAAGGCTGTTGCTAGGTGCAAAGAAACGTATGCAAAATCAATAAAGGATACTTGTAGCGAGATATTTTACATACTTTCTTACCAACCCGATTAAAGTTCCTATTAGAGGCCTATAGAGCAGGAAGGAATTTAACCACTCGCCCCTGGCTCAATGGTCGACGGACCCATCACTGCGCCCCACGTGCTTTGCTAGTTATTTTAAAGTTTACGTTCCATCCAGATTTGGAGACAAATATTTCCCATTTCAGCAAATGCCCAGCAAGTGTTAAAAATGTTTTTAACACAAAAACAGAAATTGCTGGAAAAGCTCAGCAGGTGTGGCAGCATCTGTGGAGAGAAATCAGAGTTAACGTTTTGGGTTGAGTGACCTTCTGAGGAAGGGTCACTCGACCTGTCACTCGACAGAGTTGTGTTTCCTTGTTGCAATCGGCTTTAATAAAGAAGGAGAGCGAAATTGTATGAATGTGGGAGAAACCAAATTGTTTGTCCCATAAAGTATAAACACAGTTTATGAATGGGTGCCCATTCTGTCTCCAGCACCAAAGACATTTTTCCCTCCCCAGCCTTGTCTGCTTTCCGGAGAGACCACTCCCTCCGCGACTCCCTTGTCCGCTCCACACTCCCCTCCAGCCCCGCCACACCCGGGACTTTTCCCTGCAACCGCAGGAAGTGCTACACCTGCCCCCACACCTCCTCCCTCACCCCCATCCCAGGCTCCAAGAAGACTTTCCACATCAAGCAGATGTTCACCTGCACATCTGCTAATGTGGTGTACTGTATCCGCTGTTC
>JAHRHZ010000041.1:8421292-8459214 GCA_024137785.1 Ginglymostoma cirratum
ACCCCATCCCAGGCTCCAAGAAGACTTTCCACATCAAGCAGATGTTCACCTGCACATCTGCTAATGTGGTGTACTGTATCCGCTGTTCCCATTGTGGCCTCCTCTACATGGGGGAAACCAAGCGGAGGCTTGGGGACCGCTTTGCAGAACACCTATACTCGGTTAGCACTAAACAACTGCACCTCCCAGTCGTGAACCATTTCAACTCCCCCTCCCATTCCGCAGACGACATGTCCATCCTGGGCCTCCTGCAGTGCCACAACGATGCCATCCGAAGGTTGCAGGAACAGCAACTCATGTTCCGCTTGGGAAGCCTGCAGCCCAATGGTATCAATGTGGACTTCACAAGGTTCAAAATCTCCCCTTCCCCGATCACATCCTAAAACCAGCCCAGCTCGTCCCCGCCTCCCTAACCTGTCCTTCCTCTCACCTATCCCCTCCTCCCACCTCAAGCCCCAACTCCATCTCCTACCTACTAACCTCATCCGGCCCCCTTGACCTGTCCGTCCTCCCTGGACTGACCTATCTCCTCCCTACCTACACTCACCTTTCCTGGCTCTGTCCCCACTTCTTTGACCTGTCTGTCTCCTCTCCACCTATCTTCTCCTCTATCCATCCTCTCTCCCTATTTATTTCAGAACCCCCTTCCCCTCCCCCATTTCTGAAGAAGGGTCTAGGCCCAAAACATCAGCCTTCCTGCTCCTCTGATACTGCTTGGCCTGCTGTGTTCATCCAGCTCTACACCTTGTTATCTCAGATTCTCCAGCATTGACAGTTCCTACTATCTCTGATTATTTCAGACTCCATTGCTTAACAACAACATGTGTTGATATACCGCCCTAATGCCACCTTAATGGAGCGGTATAAAGTAAAACTGGACATTAATGCGCCTAATGAGCTATTACAGCAGATGGGCAAAACTTTGGTTAGAGAAATATAGATTTTAAGTAGCATCTTAAAGGGGGAAATTGAGGTGAGGGCTATTCTTAAGGCCCAGGCTACTGAAGGCGATGGTGGAGTGAATAAAAACTGAAAGAACTGCAGATGCTGTAAATCAGGAACAAAAACAAGTTGCTGGAAAAGCTCAGCAGCATCTGTGAGGAAGAAAATCAAGAGTTAACGTTTTGGGTCCAGTGACCCTTCCTCAGAACTCAATTGTTGTCATGGAGCGAATAAAACTGGAGACAAAAACTAAAATCACATCCTGGCAGCTGCTGGACTCTGAAAAAGAGCCACATTGGTCTCCAAACATGAAACCGCATCTACAGATGCTGCTGGAGCCCTCCAGGTTTCTCCAGCACTTTCTGCTATTGAAATTGGAGGTGCTGAAATTGTCATGATTACTGAGATCTCAAAGGAATGTACGCCTGGACGAGGGAGGTGACACAGAGAGAGAGAGGAAAGGGTGAGGCCATATGGGAGAGATTTGGAAATAAGAAAGAAAATTTTAATATCAATGCATTGCTTAACCGGAATTCAATATAGGTCAGAGAGCACAGGAGTGATGGATGAACAGAACTTCAGATCTCAAAGAGCAGAGTTGTGAGTGAGATCAAATTTGCAGATGGTAGAATGTGGGAGGTAGCAGATATGAAATGAAAACCACATAGCACATACATTTGTCACAGTGCACAGAGAGAAACAAAAACTGTCTAAAGCTGCAACAACATAAGAGAATAGAAAAAGTGCGTGGGGTAACTTCAAAGGAACTTAGAAACATTAGAAGAGTGGGTGAGTGAGAAAGCATTGGCTGGTAGAATTAAGGGTTTTGTTAAAAATATAAAGAGCAATAAAATAAATAGGGAAAGAGTATGGCCCATTAGAGGTGATCTGTGTGATCCCAGCAGATGTCAGCACAGCCCTCAATGAACAGTCTGGGTTGGTTTTCACAATGGAAAGGGACTACAGAGATATAAATATCAGAGTGGAGAACTGAAATAGAAAAATAACGTAACATAGAGGTGAGGTATTTTGTCTTTGCAGGTGAATTGCCCATAGTGTTCAGGGATATGTAGATTATGGGGGATGGCTCTGGGTGGGATGCTGAAAGGGTCAGTGTGGACTTGTTGGGCCAAAAGGCCTGTAACCACATTGTCGGGATTCTATGATCTATGATCATAATTTAAATTGCTGATAGCTGTTCGGCAATACACATTACATGTCTCCCAATTACAGGACTGTGGTTTTAAGGCATAGCAGCTTGTAAGCAGGTAAATCTGCAGGCCTGTATGAGATGCCTTCCAGAAACGGAAATTGCAAGAGAGGCTCAGCAAGTCTGGCAGCATCTGTACAGAGAAAGCAGAGTTAAATGTTTGAAGTCCATTGACTCTTCTTCAGAACTGAAGTTGGGGGGATGGGGTGGGGAGGGGGGCGGTAGCGCGCCATGTTCAGTGTGAAGGAGTGAGCGAATAGGCAGAGATGAAGCCCCGAGAGAAACAACGATAGTTAGGTAAACAAATGTTTGGACAATAATATGCCAGCGAGAAAGAAATGGTGATAATTGGGACCATTGCAGGTAAAAATGGGTTGGTTGTGCTGAAAGCAGCCCACGCGAGCCCAGCTGGAGTTGTATGTGCAGTACTGATCACCACATTAGAGGAAGGATATGATTGCATTGGAGAGGGTGCAGAGGAGATTTACCGGGATACAGCCTGGGCTGGACGGTTTGAGATTTGAGGAAAGAATGGATAAGCCTTGGTGCTGTTTTCCTTGGAGAAGCGAAGGTTGAGAGGGCACCCGAACCATGTCTGACATCTGCAATCCATCGGTTATTGCTTCTGTTTCAAGATTCAAGCCAATCCGAAAGAAAGAGTGCTATTCTAAACGAGCAGAAAGACCTGGGATCACACGCGCATAAGCCATTGAAGGAGGCAGGACAGATTGAGAGACTAATTAATAAAGACTTTATTAACCAATTACTAATAAGGACATAAAGTACACAATCAAGGAGATTATGCTAAACTTGTACAAGACACTTGTTCAGCCTCAGCTGAAGTATATTTTTTCAAAAAAAAAAAAAAATTTTGTCCAGTTCAGTGCGCTGCGCTTTAAGAAGGATTAGACGGTACTAATTAAAAACAACAATGGTTCCAGGAAACTTAAGGTAATAAATGTCAGTTACAGAGGTAGAATGGGGAAGTTAGGACTTTGTTTTGCAGGAGAAGTTTGATGGAGGAGTTCAGCTTCACAAAAGGTCTACACAGATCACATGAGGAGAAATTTTTCCCACTTGTGGAAGGATGGTGAATGAGAGGAGATGAATTTAAAACAATTGGCAAAAGGAGGAAAAGAAAAATGAGAAAACTCTTTGTTTGCGCAGTGAATGGTTCAGCTGAGTGTGAGCTGGAAGCAGATTTAGCAAAGCATTCCGACTCTTATTAGAGTTGGACGCTTATCCCAAAACTCGCATATGCCCGTTTATGAGGAGACAGTGGGAGAATGGCATAAAGAGTATTTCTCACTCAAACATTCGGTGCAGATACGATGGGCCGATGCTTTCATTCTGTATTGTCCAATTCTCTGAACAGTGACTTCTTTCATTGTTAATACCACCTAATAGTCAAAAATCATATGGCCATTTCTAAGGCATTGCACGCACTCCCAAGCCGCTTCTGTGGAGCAACTTCAGTGGCCATGTATGTCCTGTATTTTGGTGAGTTGTGAAATGTTTTTGACCTTCCCCACCAGCTCCTGGTTCCACTTTTTCTTCAGTGATCTGCCCAGTCTTTGGCCACCCAGTCAGACAAGTGGAATGATGGGGATGGGAGTGAGCACAAGATGAAGGACCTTCTCATTACCTATCAAAAAGCCCAGGGTCGGACTTGGCTAGTGTGGTTGTCACTCTAACTGCCCCTCTCCCAAACATGTTATTGCCCAGTTGGAGCTGAAGAAGGGCTATGTGATAGGACATTTTGATCTCTTTCTCTGCACCTGTAACACTGTATTCTGTACGCTGTTCTGCTATCCTGATGCACTTCATATGAATGAACTGCCTGTATGGCACATAAAACAGCACCTTTCACTGTATCTCAGTACATGTGACAACGATAATTCAAAATCAAACTCAATGGGTTTCACAGGTACTGAAGAGGATCATGGCAATTAGTAGTAATAACATTTAAGTTTAAGTGTCTTATTTTATAACTAAGATCTTTATTATTTATGTCCATTTAAAAAAAAGGTTACCTATTTGCTTATTTGGAAAAGACGTAACATAATGACTGGTTTAGGATCTCCAAGTCATTTGAAACTTCAGTTCTGAGGAAGGGTCACCAGACCTGAAACATTAACTCTGATTGTTTCTTCACGGATGCTGCCAGACCTGCTGAGCTTTTCCAGCAACTTCTGGTTTTGTAACTTCGGTGACTCGGATTAAATTGTTCCACATATGTAAGAAGTGGAAGAGGTCTCAGCCCCTATTTAATATTTAATGCTAGTCCATGTTGTAGTGACTTTAATGAGGTCAGCCAGGTGGACCTCATAGAATATGAGTTCCCTGACTAGGGCTGTTAATCTGGTGCAATCAGAGAGCCCTGGCTGACAGATAAGAACAGGAGTGACAGACATCCTGTTCACTCTGAGAGCTGGATCAGTGTCAAGAACTCTCCATGTATGAATAAAGGGTGACTTAGTGATGCGGTTGTGGAGTTATTTCACATGGGCAGGTTGGAGGGCCATTTCTTGTCTATGAGCTGCTGGAAATGTCCCTCACAGCACAACAAAGGACTTTGTCAACATGATATTTGAAGGATTTTTAAAGCAACTCATCGGGGGAGCTGGAATGCTTTTCGGATTGGACAAGATAGAATGAGCAAATGGAGCGCAGAGGATCAGATCTGCGGAATTTTGGTTGAGTTATTCATCCTCTAGCTGCACGGTCGGGAAATAAGGCTCTGTAACAGAAGGGTCAAACCAAAACTGGACCCATACTCAATTGTCTCTCAGGAAATTGGTACAGAAATTGTCAAAGGCCAAGAAACTGCAAGTCAAAGAGATGGAAATTAAACTTTAATTAGGAAGTGGTTGAGGTATACAAGAAACTATTTGATTTTTGAGATGTACAAAGAAACAGTTTCCATTGTGATAGCATGAAGAAAGGCACAAACTCAACACCACAGGATATCATGGAATCACAGAATGATTACAGCACAGGAGGAGGCCATTCTGTCTATCCTATCTGCACTGGCTCTCTGAATCAGTAATCCAACTAATGCCATTCACTTTCTTTCATCCTGCATCTCCTTCCTTTTCAGATAATAATCCAATTCCCTCCTGAATGTCTTAATTGAACCTGGCTGCAGCACGCTATCAGGCGATGCATTCTAGATCCGATCCCCTCGCTATGTGAAAATGATTCCCCTTGTGTCAATCCTTTAAAGCTGTGCCTTCCACAAGTCAGAACATTTTTTTCTCTGTTTGCTTTGTCCAGACTTCTCATGATTTTGAACACATTTATTTCAACCTTTTCTTCTCCAAGGAGAGCAGTTATCTAGATAACTGAAGTCCCACATTCCAGGAACCATTCTGTTGAATCTTTTCTGTACTCTCTAGTGTCGAGAAATCCATAAAAACAGGAGGAGGCCAATTAGTTCCTCAAGCCTAGTAGGACATTCAGTAGGATCAAGGTGCTCAGTGGTTAGCACTGCTGCCTTACAGCGCCAGAGACCCAGGTTCGATTCCACCCTCGAGTGACTTTGTGTGAAGTTTGCACATACTCCCTGTGTCAGCGTGGGTTTCCTCTGTGAGCTCAAGCTTCCTCCCACAGTGCAAGGATGTACAGATTAGGTGGATTGGCCATGCTAAATTGCCCTTAGTGTCCAGGGATGTGTAGGCAAGGTGGATTAGCCATCGTAAATACGAGGTTACAGGAGTAGGTCAGGTTGGGATGCTGTTCAGAGGATTGGTGTAGACTTGATGGGCCGAATGGCCTGCTTCCACATTATAGGGATTCTATGATAAGGTGGATTTGTCCAATACTCCTAATACTTATGGTTAACAAAAATCTATCAACTTTTGATTTCAAATAAATAATTGATCCAGTGTCACATTCTGAGTTACAAATTTTTACTACCCTTTGTTTGGAAGAGTGTTTCCCAATTTCACTCCTGAAAGATATAGTTCAAAGTTTTGGCTATGGTTCCTAGTCTTGAGCTCCCCAACTAATAGAAATAGTTTCTTCTCAATCTACACAATTCTGTTCCCATTATTACCAATACCTTCAAGCCTTTGATGAAATCGTGCCCTAGGTTCGTGAGCAAGCACTTGTGGAACTGATTGCAAGGTGCAGTTTCTGGCAGGATAGGAGCAACATGACTTAGAGGATGGAGGTAATTGCAATGGATAGAAATGCTAGAAACTGGAAGTGAGAATAACTTCATTTATAAGATGCAAGTACAATTTTTGGACTTCTTTAGTTTTGGAACTCCATTTGTGGCCAATGGCCACTGACATCTGTAAAGATTCTTACATCTTGGAATCATCTGTATCCAGTGAATCATGCACCAATGCAACATTTAGTTCATATCTGGGATGATGGAACAGGGACCGAACAGGATTGTTGAAACTTAGTTGGGGCAGGTCTAGCACATCATACCGCCAGCTGTCACACCAGCGATTATAACTCAAGCCATTTTCAAAAATACCAGGTCAGAAGGTAGAATGGTTATCTCCCCACCTTTCAAACCATCTGCCTCTTCTTAGAAGGACAAGGGCAGCAGATACATGGGAACACCACCACCCGCAAATTCCCCTCCAGTTCACTCACTATTCAGATTAGAAAATATATGACTTTTCCTTCACGGTTGTTGAGTCAAAATCATGGAATTCCCTCTCAAACAGCATGGTGGATTTGAAACGGACTGCAGAGATTCAAGAAGGTAGCTCAGCCCACATTCTTAAAGGGCAATTAGGGACGGTCAATACAAGTTGGCTGAACCTGCTTGACTTGCATTCCCTGAAGTAAATAAAAAGTAGTGGGCAGTCAATGAAAGCAATTCAGGGGTCTGTTTGAGCCCCTCTTCGATGCCAACTCAGATTTTACAGCAGATAGCCTGCTGTCCAGTGGTATCTGAATGATAACCAGTCAGAGGAAGTGACTTTATACCATTTTCTCCATGAGATCTTTCTAGTAAGATTGGTCTCTTCCTCTTCTTTCATATTTTTAGTGTTCAGAGGGCAATTCTGTCTCTTGTTCTCTCCTACATGCATCAGCCTGGGACTGTGGGCTTTCAATGTGCCAATGCTGGAGATATTGCTATCACCCCCCCACCACCTGGGGTGTGGTCCAACCGTGTTTCTGTGTGTTCTTTTTCTTTCAATGTCAGCTTTTGTGATGAATCAGAAGAGAGTGACAGCATGGTCAATAATTGGCCTGGCAATAAAAGAAAGATACATCAGACGTCTATATCCAATACAGTGTAGGGTTGGGAGCTGGAAATTCCCCTTGTATTGAATTTCTAACTTCAGAAGGAAAATCGAGCTCCAGCTGTTTCTCAAAATGTGGCAGGAGAATATTGGAGGAAGCACCGCCTTCCTTTTAGCATTGGGCTTGACAATCCTTGGTGACTTGCTCAGAACAGGAAATGCAGTGGATATTCACTTTACTGATCCCAGGGATGGCAGGACTTTCATATAAGGGGAGGTCAGTTTGACTGGGCCCATATTCGCTAAAAATCAGAAGGGCAAAAGGGGATCTCACTGAGATGTCTAAAATTCTAACAGGCGTACACAGGCCAGATGCAAGGAGGATGTTTCCCCTGGTTGGGGTATCCAGCATTAGGGGTCACAGTCTCAGGATACAATGTAGGTCATTTAGGACTGAGACAAGGAAATATTTCTTCACTCAGAGTATGGTCAACCTGTGGAATTTACTACCACAAAAGGCAGCAGAAGCCAAGACACGAAATATATTCAAGGAAGAGACTGAAGAATTTTAAATATTCAAGGCATCAAGGGGCACAGACAGAAAGCAGCAATATGGTGTTGAGATAGAGGATCAACCACAGTGATATTCAATGGCAGAACAGACTCAAAAGTCTGAATAGCCTACTCTTGCTTTGAGTTGCTATAGCAATGATGGAATCCTAGGGATATTCTGTCTTTTGCTCAATGGTGTTATACCTAAAGTGAAATCAGGGAGAAAGTAATGACTAAACAGGAGAGTTCTCTTAAACCTCAAAGAATGGAAAATTCTTGCTTGCAAGTTTATTTAACTAACCAATTGGAAATTCCAAAGATTTCCTGAATGGACCCAACTATGACGGGAACAAGTACTGGCAGCATACTGCAGGACTCACTGGTGAAATCTCCCATGGGACAAAAATCAAAGACCAAGCCTGTGGTAAGGGCACTGAGAGGTGGCCACAGAACCAATTTTATTTAAGATTAATATCTATAAATGTAGTAAAAGCAGAAATCAGATATCAATGATCAACTCAAATACATTCCTCCCTGCTAAGCTGCTGCACTGAGTTACAAATCTCTCCAAACAGGTTTGTTCACCCCAATTTTAAAGCTTAAAATCTGCTGCACAAGATAACTTGCACCTGTTGTGTGGAATACAAGTAATGCCATATTAAAATCTTATGTCCTGGCCCGTGCAATCATAGAGTCACACAGCAGAGATACAGACCGTTCGGTCCATTTCATCCATGCTGAACCAAGTTTCCTAAAGTAAACTAATTCCACTCGTCTGCGTTCTGCCCATGTCCCTCTAAACATTTTCTATCCTTCTACCTGTCTAAACGTCTTTTAAACGTTGCAACTGTATCTGCATCTACCACTTCTTCCAGCAGTTCATTCCATACATGCACCGTCCTCAGTGTGAAAAAGGTCCCTTTTAAATCTTTCTCCTCTCACCCTAAAATACACCCTCTAGTTTTAAACTCCCCCACCCTAGGTAAAAGACCTTTGCTACTCACCTTATCTATGCCTCTCAAGATTTTATAAACCCCTGTAAGGCCACCCCACCCCCCTACGCACCAGTGAAATAATGGCAGCCTATCCAGCCTCTCCTCATAAGAAAGTTCCTCTGAGACCATGTGAATGTCTGTACCAGTCAGATTTCATTGCGAGTTATCCACCTGTTACAGGGAAGCCAAAACTCCACCTGATTCACTTCAAAATGCACACAATTGTTACAAGTACCACAAGTAAGATGGTCGCTGTACAGGTTACATCGCAGACAGTGGGGAATGACTATGCTTAAAGTACCACTTCATTGAGTAAAAGAACGCATCCACAATCTGACAGCAAAGGAGTTCAAACAAGAACCAAGAACAAAATTCCCACCACGGAGAACACCTTCTACTCTGCACCCCTCTCTGCCGTTCCACAAGGACCATTACCTTTGCCACTCGTTAGTTCATGCTACACTCCCCACCAAACACTCCAACCCACCTGGTACACCCCACCCCTGTAACTGTAAAAGATGCAATACCTGGCCGCACACCACCTCCATTACCTCCATCCAGGGCCCTAAACAGCCCTTCCAAGTCAGACAGAGCTTCACCTGCATCTCCTCCGATCTAGTCTATCACATCCAGTGCTCCCAATGTGGTCTTCTTTACGTTGGTGAGACCAAATGTAGACTGGGTGACCATTTTGCCATCTCCGCCTGGCCTGAAATTGCCAACCAAACCTCCTGGTCAACACCCATTTCAACTCCTCCCCCCCACCACCCAATCCCCCTCTGACTTGCCCATCCTTACCCTCCTCCAGAGATGCACTGACTCGGAACACAAATTTAAGGAACAACACCTTATCTTTCGCCTGGGCACCCTACAGCCCAGAGGACTCAACGTTGAATTCTCCAGTTTCAAATAATCTTTCCATCTATCCCCCGTCTCCCCTTCCAACCCCATGTCCTCCCTTCCATTCCACCTTTTGACCCTCCCTTTGAGCCACCAACCGGATTCATCTCTCCCACCGACCAACCAGGTCGTACCTACTACCAGTGTCCACCTATCACCAGCATTCTGCCTCCAACCCTCCCTCCCACCTCTTTATCTGCAACTCCCCCACCCCCATATCCAGTCCTGAAAGGGGTAATACCCAGAATATTGACTGCTCCTTTCCTCCAGATGCTGCTATGTTCTTCTAGCCTCCTGTCTGTTAGACAAAGTGCCCATTGCATATCTAAACCAACGACAGACCATACAATAACTTACTCAGCTGGCAATACCCACTCTTCCAAACTCTGCGCTGGAAACTTAAAAGGGAATTTGACAGCATGGTTCATGATCTCTTATTGCTGTTGTTGGCATATAACCTGGTTTCTTAGAGTAGATAAGTGCTAATGGTCAGCTCTGTGATGCATATACCAGCATCAACCCATTCAAAATGCTTAAATGCCTCCTCTTAATGAACACAGATACAAGAATATCATACCTTATCGGCCATTTTAACTTGGATTTTTGGGTGATAGAAATCATTCCCTATTTTGTACAGTATACAGGATATATGTCATAGGAACAGACCATTCAGCTAACCAGTCTGTGCTGTCTTCATGCTCCACTTGAGCCTCCTGACCCTATGACTATGACTATATCTAAAGCTCTTGGCATAAACCTCAATTCCTTTCTCCTTCATCTGCTTGCCTTGCCTCTCCATTAATGCATCTATACAAGTAGCTTTAGCTATTTCCTGAAGAAGCAAATTCCACATTCTCTGCACTCTTTACGCAAAGATGATCCTATTGAATTCCCCAATTGGATTTTTTGGTGACTATCTTAAATCCCTGATAGGCTCTCATTTTGTTTTTGGCTACAAGTGGAAACTCTCCCTCCGTGTCTACTTTGTTAAAACCTTTCTTAATTTAAAGACATTTATTACGTTACCCCTCAGGCTTCTCTTTTCAAGAGAAAACTGACCTAGCCCAGATTGGTATACCCACAATTTTGATTTCATTGCTGAAAAATGTTTGTGCAGCTCTCCAGTGAATCTACATATTATTCATTGTATGGAGACCAGAACTGTACATTGTACAGTATGGACCAAGGCTTGATTCAAGCTTTTTTAAAAAATCAATAATTATTTATTTTATACATTATGTATAAACATCAATGGAAAATAAATTCATGCAAGGCGCAAAAAGCAGCTGCTGATTCCCTACCACCTGTTTTAGAAAGCAATGAAAATTAAAATGACTCCACCTGCTAATATTACTAGCAGTGATTTCTAGGCCCTTCTGATTCTGATGCTGAAGATCTTTCAGGTAAAACTGACACACGTTAAGAAAATAAAAGACAATTTCAAGCATATCTCTGGTGTCTCACCATATCTGAGTGGAAAGGTGCGTGAGAGCATACGCTGCCATCATAATGGTGCTGATCCAACGAATCAGCCATCACCCCTTTGTACCTGGTGGGCCATGGGGCAGACCGAAACATGGCACTCTGCATGTCAAACTCATCATTACAGCTGAAGTAGGCCACTGAGACATGCTGCTTTCAAATTGTGAAGTAAATTCTTGACTGTAACTATGAACAATCAGAAAAAAAATCAGATTCTTCATGGAAAACATTTCAGTTGTAACATGCTTGATGTGTTTAATAAATCAACTTTTATTTTCAAGGTGAATATAGATGTAGGTGCTCTCTTAGGAGTCTGGGTTTAAAATGGCATTCAGGACAGTGCAGCCCATAGAACACCATGGGAAAATGACTCCAGGCCATTTTTAGCGTGTCCTCTCTCCAAATGAAATATTTCTATTGCGATTAGACTGACCCCTTTCATAGCAGCAAGCACCACTCTGAAAATGCAAGAAGACACGGTGTGGTTAATGACCTTTCAAGATCATTGCGTGTCTCTACTTTCACTCTCTTAGCGATTCAGGTGTCCAGCAAGATGTTCGGTTGTGGTTTTAAAGGCAGCTCACTCTTTCAGACCTTTTTGCATGACCCTCGCATCTTTCTCTAAAGGCGTTTTGTTATTGAAGGATATTTGGTAAAATTTCAAATCTCAGACCTTCAGCTCCAATTAGATTCTCAGCACAGTTCATGTGAAAAACTGCATGGACTGAAAACAGAACTGCTTTCAATGATTTCTAGAATGGCACCTGTCACTATAAAGCATCTGCCTGTAGTTCTAAAACCAGTTTGCATCATAAATATGACTACCCTCATTGTTCACCCACCAGCGTCCCCAGTTCCCAAACACAAGTTTAAAATTTACTATGTACAATAAACTTTTTACACTCATTTCTCATAAAGAACCAGGTACGTACATCTCTTCAAACCAGTGCACCACCCCCATTGTAATGGCAATTGAGATGCCTCACTGTATGCCTGAGAAACAAATTCCAGCAAAGCATCTGTGGGTGAGTATCAAGTGCATAAATCCAATAATGGTTCTTGTTTACTCATTTCTCTCGGCCCTAATGACATACTGGAGCCCATGGCTAAGAGAACAAACCCACTGCCTGTCTTCACATAGAAACCCTACAGTGCAGAAGCAGGCCATTTGGCCCATTGTTCCATACCGACCCTCCAAAAAGCAACCCCCCCACCCCTCCAATCCCAGTAACCCTACATTTCCCATGGCTGATCCAGGTAGCCTACACATCTTTGGGCTATGGGAGGAAACCAGAGCAAATCCACACAGGCATGAGGAGAATGCACAAATTCCACATAGACAGTCACCCGAGGGTGGAAAGGAACCTGGATGGAGTCTCAGTTTGTCTTTCCTTTCTTTATATGTAACTTCCGCATTCCCAGGAAACAAGATATGTAGCAACCTCTTCAGTCCAGAGTGTTTTTGGAATTTTTTGATAACAGAAAGACTAAATGTGTGAATGCCTAAATCTGTGAACTGGAAAACACTCTATTTAAATATTTACTTGAAGCATAAAACAGCTATCAAATGTTATGAAACAGTCATTTTGTTTTTACTGATCCAAATATGTACCTTCCAGATTCCCGCTCCCAAATTACTGAACTAAAATGGGTCTGTGCAAAAAATTTCTGGAGAACTGGTGCTTCTGTTAAATAGATTTCTGGATTGAGAGGTGACAGTGTACCCAGATTATTGTGGAGGGGCTGGCATGCTGCAAAATTGGGTACAAGGCAATATTTTTGCTTTTTTAAACTGATGCCAAGCACTCTTAAGTTACCCTTGCACTACCATAAATCTAGATGCAATATTTATGCCAATGTTCCTTCAATACCACATTAACCTATTCACTGAAGGCTGTCGTTGTGATAATAATAACCAAAGGCTGTGCCCACAGCGTGCTGTGGCATTGGTTACACGTCACTTCTCAAAGTTCAATGCATTGTTGACAGTGGTCATTTTAACATACACTTTAAATGCTATGCCAAGTTTCTAGCTTGTAGACAGTGTTTTGAAAATGCTGGAAATCTGAAATAATGACAGAAGATCTCAGCAGGTCATGTTGTATCTGTGGAGGGTGGGGGTAGGGATGCGGTGGTCGAGACAGAGAGAGGGAGGGAGAGAAAAAGACAGAATTCAAGAGGATGGAACCTGAAACATGAACTGTTGTTTCTCTCTCTCTACAGACTGCTGCGCAACCTGCTGTGTGCTTTCCAGCATTTTCATAAAACAGTCCCGCTCCTCTCCATCATTCCCCATGGACATGCACTTTTCTCCAACTTTGCGTCTAGCCAACTCCCTTCTGAAAATCACCATTAAAACTGCTTCCACTATCTTTTTGGTGGTGTGCTTCAGATCACAGCAACTCACCACATTTAATTCTTTTTAAAATCTCATTTGGTTCTTTTGCCAACTAATTTAGATCAACCTCTCTGACTACTGACTTTTCCCCGGTTGGAAACAATTTCTTCACAATTACTCAATTAAAACCCTATGAATAATTTCAAACAACCCTGTTGAATTTCTCTGGAACCATCTCTACCTTAAGGAGAGTCACCTCGGCATGTCTTGGACTGTAATGCAACCAAATTCCACAAATTGCTGGTAGTGTTTTAGGAAACCTCCACTGCACTCTCATTAAAGGAATTGACTTGGGTCCTTAAATGTCCAGAGTTGAATTCAATACTTCAGCTTAGATTTATCTTACAAACATTTAGGAAAACATAAGAGAACATCTGCCGTTGAAATCTGTGAACTGGAACAATGAAGTGCAGATTATAGACCAAAGAAAGTCCAACTTGCCGACATTATCCTTCCATCCTGTGAAATTAACTCATCTCACTATCCACTTCTTGGTTCTGTTCAGTGACTCAAGTGATGCAGCAAAATTAAGTTGAGGTTTTTTTTTTCCCCTCCGTTTGAGTAGTGAAAGAGTTTACATTTATCTTTTTAGTTACATTTCCAAAACAACAATATGATACATCTCGGCAAACAGTAATGGATAGTCAGCAATCAACAAAGTGACTTATTTCATTTGTCCCAAATAAAACAATAAAACAGGATTTCATAGAATCATAGAATCTATTTCTTCTAAAACTTTTCGCCACCAAAACCAGTCGCCGTTATAGATTTTCAATAAATAAAGTTGGGGAAAGGTGAAGAGGGTGTAAGAGATAATTTGCATTCAAAGCTAGTGTCACCAGACAAACGCCTTCTGTCTCAGTTCCTGACTTAAGGTCACCCTCAGCTCCAGGATGTTAAAAGCTTCAGGTATCCTCCATGCTTCGGATGCTGTGTAATGTAACCAAGGGGGAATGTCACTGCACAGTGGTTTTTACAAGTGATGGTCGATGAAAGATGGCAGTACACCTGTTGTCATTTCATGGGAAGTTTCACTGAAAAGGAAACAGGATACAAATTACTGCAAAAATCCCCACTCGGCCCAAGTGCCTCGTTGCCTGTTTGTCTACCTGAGGTAGTCCAGCTACCAGGCATTTTATGACACAAGCCTCTCCTTCAGAGCCCAATGCAGTCAGTTCCCACTCGCTGCAGTGCTGCCATTGGCACTGGCCTTGGATTTGGACTTGGACTTGAATGAGAAACGCTTGATGAGCTTCCGCGAGAAGCTGCCGGATTTTTTCCGTGTGGAGGCGGGGCTGTCGCTCACATTGGAGAGGTCATCGTGTGAGTGACTGAAACCTGGCTCCTTCTGCTTGCTTCTCCTCCGGAACAAGAGCTTGGTGCTGCTGCGCAGAAAGCCAACTGCAGGTGAAGAGGAAGGTGAGGTCAGAAATAGTGGCATCTTGTCACAAGCACGGAATGCAGGCAGTATCAACCACATCCAAACATACAGTACCAGTAGCAATCACAACAAAAAGTCACTGAAATATTAACGCAGTCAGTTGGCTCAGGTTGGCTAGAGTGCAATGCAGAGTGATGCCAAAGGCATGGGTTCAGATCCCACACCAGCTGAGGTCATCATGAAGGTTACTTTCTCGAACTCACCCCCTCGCCTGAGGCATGGTAACCCTCAGGTTAAACTCACTAACAGTCATCTTTCCTCTTATGAGAGACCAGTTCTATGATTCTCTGACTTTACATTCAACTCTGTAAAAGTGTTATATTAACAAGATCAAAGATTTTCTTTTGGATTGAGATCAATCTAATTATCAGTAATTTATTTTTAAACAGGTTTAAACTCAGCAGAGACTGGACTGCAGGGCCTCTCCAATTCATCAGTATTTTATGCATTTGAATCGAGACTCCTCCAGTGGTTCAGCTGAGGAGCAGGTGCTGTTTTGCAAAAGGTCTCATGCAAAAGCTCAGTTTACGATCTTGAATTTTGCGAGCCAAGACATGAAGTTCTGCCTACTTGCTGACACCTCATCTGTACGTGTCTAATGAAAGAATATGTTTGAACCAATTTGCAGCATTAAGACGACTGGGACATTTTATAACCACTGGGTTTGGTTCTACCTCTAGATCTGATGGAAGATTCTGACTGGCTCACGGCCTTGTGTAATTGCAAGATTACCCAGGCTAAACTTGGTCATCTCTGGCCTCTGCAATCCTGCACTTCTCCCTTAGACTGTGCTCTCTCTACTTTGAGTCTGCTGTAACCCTCTCTCTATCTTAGCTGCAAGTCACTGTTGTCTTGCTCTTGAAAGTTTCAACAAACTCTTTAATTACTTTTATTCATTCATGGAATGAGGGTGTCGCTGGCTCGGCCAGCATTTATTGCCCAGAGGGTAGTTAAGAGTCAACCACATTGCTGTGGATTGCCTGGACCTTGTTTGGGGTGTCACAGTGGCTCAGTGGTTAGCACTGCTGCCTCACAGCACCAGGGACCCAGGTTCAATTTCAGCCTCAGGCGACTGTCTGTGTGGAATTTGCACATTCTCCCCGTGTCTGCATGGGTTTCCTCTGGGAGCTCCGGTTTCCTCCCATAGCCCAAAGATGTGCAGGTTAGGTGGACTGGCCATGCTAAATTGCCTGTAGTGTCTAGGGTGGGAAATGCAGGGATAGGGTAGAGGGTGGGTCTAAGTGGGATGTTCTTTAGAGGGTCAGTATGGACTTGATGGGCCAAATGGCCTGCTTCCACATTGTAGGGATTCTGTGATTCTAAAAGAACAGGTCAGGTCAGGATAGCAGTTTCCTTCCCTAAAGGGCATTAGTGGACCAGATAGGACTTTTCTCGACAATCGGCATTGGTTTCATAGCCATCATTAAACTCTTAACTCCGGATTTTCACTGAATTCCAATTCCACCATCTGCCATGGCAGGATTTGAACCCAGAGGCCCAGAATATTACCTGGGGGTCTGATTAACTGCCCAGCGATAATACTTCTAGGTTATTGCCCTCCCATTTTTACACATAATACACAATGCTGGTCTCTGTAATACAGCTGTCCACTATAGGTCACTCCATCCTTTCAGAGTCTCAACAGCACGTGACTGCTGATGGCAGTGTTACAAATTGTTATTATATTATACTCAGTGCTCCTTGTATTAAGAGGTTGTGGGACAGGATCATCTTGGCTTTCCCCTCTTGATTATTCACCGGGGACTCCACCATTAAATGTGAACTCATGTGGAACTAGATTGCTCACTGTTATATATAGTTTCTGTGACAGAATGGCTTGTTGAATGTCAGAGCCTATATGTGATGGATAACCACTTTGTAACAGTTTGCACAGTCAGGGAGCAGAGTCAAGACTGAAGGAGTTGAGGCCTAGTAGTTGAGGCCCACTCCTGCCTTTTGTCAGAGGGTTGTATGTTCAAATCGTCTTCCAGAGAATTGAACACATATAAATCGAGGCTGACACTCCAGTGTGGAAGAGGTACTACAAGGTCAGTGCAGTATTCCTTTATAAAATCATGAGAGATATAGATAGGGTTAATGGTAGGTGTCTTTTCCATACGATGGGGGACTTCAAGACTAGGGGTCAAATTTTTAAGGTGAGAGGAGAGGGATTCAAAAAATACATGACAGGAGATTTTTTTTTACACAGTGTAGTTTGCGGGTGGAATGAACTTCCTGAGGAAGTAGTGGATGTGGACACAATTACAATGTTTAAGAAACATTTGGATAAGTACATGAATTGGAAAGGTTCAGAGGGATATGGACCAGGAGCAGGCAGGTGGGGCTAGGTTAGTTTGTGATTATGGTTGGCGTGGACTGGTTGGACCAAAGGGTCTCTTTCTGTGCTGTATGACTCTCTATGGAGTATGGAGAAGCTGTCTCTCAATCAGGACATTAAACCGAGGTTCCCCCCACACCCTCAGGCAAATGTAAGATATCCCATTGCACTTTTTTGACAATGAGGAGTTTATCTGAAGCATCCTGGCCGATGATTATCCCTCAAACAGTATTAGTAAAAAACAGATTATCCAGCTATTTACACCTTGCTGTTTGTGGGATCTTGCTGTGTACAAACTGGCAGCTGAGATATCCTTGAATTACAAGAGTGACTGTATTGGAAAGAACTCAATTGAATGTAAAGCACTTTGGGAATTTTCCGAAGTTGTGAAAGACACCTTATAAATGCAGGCTTTTCTTTGGTTAAAAAACAAAAAAAAAGCTCAAGTGGATCGTAGTATCTTGTTCCAAATTTGTTAAATGGAGACATCAGCCAGTTCGTTGACTGTCTGATGGCAGTTCCTCCCCAGCTCAATAGAATTAAATCACTGGAACTGTGGAGCGTTGCTGCACGTTAATTTGGTTAATCCCCGCTCCAAGACAATGTAAAAAAATTGTTCTGCTGTTCCGCATGCAAATGGCATTCCCTGAAGATGTCAGTCACAAGGTCACTATCATCTTCCCAAATCTCTGTGTTGCACTAGTTAAAAACTCCACATTGGTGAGCAGATTTCGTTGGGCTCCCGGAGTCTTGTCAGAGGCTGAAGCTAGGATTTTTTAGATCTTCTCTGCCAATTTATTTTTGAATCTCCAATGAACCTTGCCTGTAACATAACTGCAAGTGAGCAGGATGGACATGGATGCTCTAGTTATGTGTATAATGGGGTGGAGATAGATTCTGCACACCTTATATTAATCTAAAGATTGTTTAGGCACCAAAATGTTGCACATTAGATTGTGCATTCAGTGTACACAGTTATAACATAAAAATTGTTACTTATTGCAATGGAAATATAATCTACACGGTATATAGTTTGTTTAGCAACTGATCAAGCTTCACTTGACATTGTTTTCCAAACCCATGACCACTTCCATCTAGAATGACAAGACACAGAGGAACACCCCCACCTAAATGTTCCTCTCCAAAGCACTCACCATCCTGACTTGGAAATATATCGCCATTCCAACACTGTCTTCCTTAAGGCCACTGTTAGCTACAACACATGGACTACAGTTGTTCAAGGAGACACCTCACCATCATCTTTTCAAAGGCAATTAGGGATGGGCAATAAATGCTAGTGGCACAGACATCCCAGAACAAATAATGCGTTCTTTTTAAGTTATATTCTATATAGTATATGGTAGATGCAAAGCATGTATTACATGCACAGTGGCTCAGAGGTTAACACTGCTGCCTCACAGCGCAAGGGACCCGAGTTCGATTCCAGCCTCAGGTGACAGTCTGTGTGGAGTTTGCACAGTCTCCCTGTGTCCATGCAGATTTCCTCTAGGTGGTCTGGTTTCCTCCCACAGCCCAAAGATGCGTAGGTTAGGTGGATTGGCCACGCTAAATTGCCCATAGTGTCCAGGGACACGCAGGCTGAGTGGATTAGCCACGTTAGAAATGAGGGGTGACAGGGATAGGGTAAGGGACTGGGTCTAGGTAGGATGCTCTTCAAAGGGTCAGTGCAGAATTGATGGACCAAATGGCCTCTTAAGGATTCACTGATTCAGGAAGGAGTAAGATATCATTTTTAGGGCTAAAGGGATCAAACAGTATAAGGATAAAGCTTGAACAGGGTACTGACTCAGACAATGAGCCATGATCATATTGAATGATAGAGCAGTCTTAAAGGTCTGAATGGACTACTCTTCTTCCTATTTTCTATGTCTCTCTATTACACAGTGCATGGTATATCTACTTTCAGAGAGGAAATGGAGAGACACAAGAGAACAATTCAGCTGAGATCAAATCCCTTTTACCTTTATGATCCTTCAAGCTCCTTGTTTCAAGTGCTCCCGTTGACCCGGTCTCTGATTCAACATCATCCACTGATGGCCGCTCAGAAATATCCGACACAGCTGCTTCATCCAGGTCCTGGCTGACCACCTGCCGCTGGTTCTGGGAGTCGGTGGATTTTGGAGATTCGAGCGCATTCTGAGCACTGCAGTGCGGCAGAGCTGCCAAGCCTGGCTCCCCCTGCAGTGAGGCATCCATGGAAGCTGCGTAGCCCACAGAAAGAGCCATTTCCTCCTGATCAATGGGGGCCTGGGTGAGAGGGCAAGAGAGGAGATCAGCAAGTACGTGGCAGGTATTGGAGAGATAAGTAGAGCAGGTTGGGCATTATGTACAGACTGTCAAGCTGGCTAGCAATCCCACTTGAATGCAATCCCATGTGAACGAAACACCACTGATTGATTAAATATATAGTTTAAAAAAAACTGAATCATTCTTCTGGCCAACTATTATCTTCCCTCAGCCCTCACTTCCACTTCAGAGATGAGTGCACTATACACAAGACCTACTAGAATTAGGATAATGTACACATCCTACATCTGACTCCTAGCTCTCTTTCTTAAAGAAACATTTAACTCCCTTACTCCATGAACTTGGCTTAAAGGAACACACATCAACATACTGCAATGTGAATCTCTTCGTAAACAAGACACCTCTGACTTGTCATGAGCAACATCAGAGGAGAATTGTTCATAATATTTTATTTGAAGAAACACTTTAAAGTTAATATTACCTGGAGGATTCAAATTTTGAAGGATTTCAGAAAAATTGATTTAATTGAGGTTTTGTGGAAATACATAGACTGGTTTCTACAAAAGCGATTATTGAAAAGTCATTGTGGACATTGGAGATTCTTTTCAGCAAGGCTTCCTAGAAATTATGTGACTAGTGTTAACTGCTTGCTTTGCGGTCGATCCCTCCTGAATCTGTTTGAATAGTGACTGGATGGAGAATGCTTTGGTATCTGGAACTGGCTGAATCAGGAGCTTGTCAGGAAGGGCTATCCCACTGATCTCTCCAATCTCTGAAGACAGCCCCGCTATAGAGTTCAGGCTGAAGCCTACTTGTTCTTCAAATAGAGTGATTGAAGGAGCTTCTCAATTCTGTACATCCTGCACAAGCCGTGTCTGCTAAGATTCCAGAGATGACAGTGCGTGATTAATGAGTGGCTTGACCATCCATTCCAAAACATCAGAGTGACAGACTTTGGAACATTCTATGCATTATTCTTTTTCTCATTCACAAATAACCTGAAAGGTCAGGATGTGTTTCTTTATTTTTAACCTGCAGAGAGAAATAATTTGTTTTTCTCTTTTCCTAAAGAGAGAGAGAGTGTATGATGTATGAAGACATTTATACCTCTATATAAGGCATTTAATTTGCCTTATCTATAACTGGGAAATATATTTTTATTTAATGTTGTGACCACGGTCTAATGGGACCAGAGTGAGTGCACTTCTGCAGTATAGGTCATAAAACGATGGCCAAATTTTCCAATAGTCAGGAAACCATCTCTAAAATGTAGATGCAAGAACAGAGATGAGAAGGAATTTCTTCTTTCAGATGAGAATGAATCTGTGGAATGCTTTACCACAGATGGCTGTTGAGGCTGGATCATGAACTATATTCAAGGCTGAGATAGATTTTTAATCAGTGAGGGAATCAAGGATTCTGGAGATAAGGCAGGAAAGTGGAGTTGAGGATTATCAGCTCTGCAATTCTCTTCCTGAATGGTGGAACATCTTGCTGCTACATCTTATGGCCATGTGCATGGAGAATGCCCCGTATTGCAGAATCTGAGGGAATTGCTCAGGAAATTGAAGATAATGATGGGCAATGTCCCTACACCTGAAGCCCACCAAAAATGTCCTTTTTATGTCAAAGCATTCAGAGGGTTCTGATACAGTTAAGTAAATAGTTACTCAAAAGATGATAGAATATTACAAATCTAGTCCAACTCCAGATTAACTATTCAGTTAACCCTGAGATGGATCTCCTCCAGCCCCCCCAGTATGCACCAGAACCTGTCCTGACCACTCCGTTTCCCCCCGGGACCTTACTCTAACCCCTGCACACAGAACCCAATACCTGCTCCCCATTGAACTCATCTGATCCAACCCCAGATCCGATCTCCCTTCCTCCTACTCTGGATCTGACCTCGCTTTCACCACTGCCCATGCAGATACACCCTGTTCTGGATGTGCCACATCCCCTGGGACACCTCACTTCTGGAACAAAACCTTATGTCCTGTGCTGGACCAGACCCCACTTCACCTGCCATGAGATCTGACCCCCACTTGTACCAGCTACAATCACCCTCACACAACCCTCCCGGCTACACCTGTGATCGCCGAAATACCCTGAACTATTCTACCACTCATCTGGCCCTCTTGTTACCTTGTGCAGTTGTACCTGCTTAACAAGCACCTTACCCACCTGGCACTCTAAATCCTAACCATCTGCCTCTCCTTCCACCCATCCGCAAGGAGCTTTACCCTCCTGGCATGCTACCCTCACACTTTCTTTACTGACTTACCCTTCCCCAGGAGCAGTCAAAGTAGCTGTCCATGGTGTTGGACCTTGAAATCATAGAAAAGCATCAACAGACTGCTGTGGAAAAGGGGATGAGATTTACCTTCCCCTGACCATTCTACCCGGTGAGGGATCTGTCAGAATGGAAGTACACTTATGCATTTCTGAAGGAGCCCGGAATCGCTACCTCCTGTCAGCTTGCTAATAAAAAATAGAAGGAACGAATGGCAAACTGAATGAGATTGTTATTAATTGGAAAACCTGGTCCAAGATATTTATCAATAATCTTATGGCAGTAACTCAGTTGGGAATATATGACAAAGAAAATATATTCCATGAGTAAACTTCTGCCACTAATCTGATTTTGAGATTTATATTGGTCATTTAAACTTAACTTTCACTGTTCATTGTAGTATTTCTACCTAACTGACTGATTGAGAATTACTGCTCCTTAAGCTATAGCGCACTCCTGGCCACCCTCTGACGGGTATGGGTGCAGCATTGGGAGGTCGGGCCGGGTGAGCTGCAGCAATCAGAGTGAAGCATGTGCAGCAGACAGTGGAAGGCAGAATGTTACCTTGGAGATGCCCGATATAATCAGGGTGCTGCGTTTCGTTGGTGTCTTTTTGCTGGGCTTGTTGGCGGATTCGGTCAGCTGCCGGATTGCTGTCTGTACCACGGGATCCAAACCATTGGCAAGGTGATTATCTGCTGCTTGCCACACATACAAACAGGATTATTAGCATGAGACACACAGACAGAAAGAGACAGAGAGGGGGAGAGAGATAGAGAGAGAGAGATAGAGAGAGAGAGAAACAGAAAGACAGTGCAGCAAGGAGAGACAGAGGGGTACAGAGAGTGAAGGAGGGTGCAGACAGGTTGAGAGAGGGGCAGAGAATTATAGGGTCCCTACAGTGTGGAAGCAGGCTATTCAGCCCATCGAGTTCACATTGACCCTCCAAACAGCATACCACCCATATCCAACCTCCCCATCCCCGATCCCCTAACCTATCCCTGTAACCAACGTTTCCTGTGGCCAACCCGAGCCTGCATATCCCTGGACACTATGGACAATTTAGCTTGGCCAATCTACGGCCAATCCATCAGGCTATAACACTGTAGCCTGTCCTACAAAGCTGTGATGCACAATACAGATTCTCCCAATCCACCTAGAAATGGCAAAAAGGATAGAAAAGTCTAACCAACTAAGAACAAAAGTATTCAGAAATAAAAGTCTCTGAATGCTGTAAATAATCACAGTTAATCTATGCGACATTATTCGACACATGATTATGCCAAACTGATGCTCACTGACAATCCATTCATTTAAAATCATGCATACATTTCCTTTGACAATTATACCAGCCACTTTCCTCCCCATGTTGGTGTACAGTTCCATAGGCACTGGTGACCCTCCATTATCTCATCCTTTTTCTGTGGATACGTTGATAATGAAAGCCAGCTGTGAGCATCACAGAATCCATAAAGTGCAGAAAGAGGCCACTCAGCCCTTGACTCTGTACTGACCCTCCTAACCGTATCCCAACCACACCCACACCTTCACTCAAGTCATGAACGCGAAATGTAACCTCTGATTTCTGCCTTGCCTGCTGAGTTTTTCCCAGCAATTTCTGTTTCTTGCTACACCCTCACTCCGTCCCTGTTTTTAATCATGGCTAACCCACACACCTCTGGACTGTGGGAAGAAACCAGAGCATCCAGCGGAAACCAATGTGGACACAGGGAGAACCTGCAAACTCCATGCAGATGGTCACCCAAGACTGGTATCGAACCCCAATCCTTGGCACTGTAAGGCAGCAGTGCTAACCACTGGGCCACCATGCTGCCCACAAATTAGCTTCAGCTCATTCTCACCCTATTTTCACCTACTGGCAGTCAGTGAATAGTAATCAGGAGTGGAACACTGGCTGATTTTACCACATACACAGCTCTTTACAGCCACTTTGACGAAGATCAATGGACACAGCACAGTGCGACAATTAAATCAGGAACCATTCCCAGTATCTTTCTCACAGCTAATGCACCGGATGGATTCAGAAGGAATTGGAAGAAACTGGGCTGCTTTTAAGGCCGCATTGCCAAAGGGTACAGAGCATCACTGATGTTCTATGGAGTTACAGGCTTGCAAAACAAAATAGCATTGCTGAAACCATCTTGTCAAGAAATCAGCAAACACTCAGCCTAACACTTAAGGAGTTGTTTGAACATAAGATCATAAGACGTAGGAACAGAAGTACACCATTCAACCTATAGAGTCTGCTCCACCATTCAATTAGATCTTGGTAGTGGAGGTTGGTGGAAGTCAATTTGGACTCCAAGGGAGTCAAGGATTATGGAGGACACACAGTAAAATAGAGTTGAGTTGACAGAGATCTGATCAGCCTTGATCTTATTGAAGGGCGGAGCTGGCTTGAGGGGCCTTGTGTTCAAAAGGACACATTTTACAACATTATGAACAGAGGAAATGACCACCAAACTCCCGAAAGGGGCAAAAGTTCTAAAATCCCTCATTGCCTCTGAACTCAAATAAGCAGAAAACCTCAAAGATCATGTGCATTTACCATTACTGGGAGACACGTTGACAGAACGATCTTCCATCTTGATAGACTTCTTCTCTGTTACTTCCACCTTGGAAGGTGATCGTGTCGGAGAATCTGTGGGTGGACAGGTAGAATTGGTTATAGAATGACATTGGAGAGCCTCTAAATATGTTGCTGAATCTGTGTTTGAGCTCAACTAAGAGGTGACAGCCATGGGCACAGTGAACCTTGATGATACCTAGTAGGAAAGATAGATTAATTACGCTTTCCATGTAATTATACAGTGTCTGCAGCACAGAAACAGCATCAGGTCAACTGGTCCACATGAGCCTTCTTGCACCTTTATTTTATTCCACATAATCAGCATAATCTTCTTTGCTTTTTGCCTTTATGTACTCATCCAATTTCTCTTAAGCCAATTGATGATATTCTCCTAAATTATTCCAAATGGTGGCAAAGTCCACATTCCAATCACTCTTTGGATAGAAAAGGTTTGAATTCCTGAGAGACATGGGTATTTAAAGAAGGAAAAGAGGTGATCTAGGGCTAGACTGGGTAAACACAGGATGGATGCTCTAGATGACCAGGGAGTTCAGAACCAGGGGTTATCATTTAAGGATGTCGGGTAGGCCATTTAGGACTGAGATGAAAATGTTCTTCATCCAGTGGTGAGCCTGCGGAATTCTCTGCCACAGAAAGCAATTGAGGCCAAACATTAAATATTTTCAAGAAGGGATAAGATATAGTTCTTAGGGCTAAAGGGATCATATGGTATGGGGGAAAATGGAAACTGAATTCGATGATCTGCGACGGTCCTACTGAATGTTGAGAAGGCTTGAAGGGCTGAATAGCCTACTCTTGCTCCTGTTTGCTGTGTTTCTAAGTTTAAGAGACCACTGTCCCATCATGTTTGTGCTGGTCAACAAGCTGCGATCCAGCCCAATCCCACTTTCCAGCTCTTGGCCAATTACCCAGTAGGTTACAGCATTTCCAAGTGCTTTTAAAAGATTATGTGACATTCTACCTCAACCACATGTTCAAGCCATAAGTTCCAGATCCTGTGTTAGAATCATTCTTGACTATTTTAAATTTATGACCCTTGATTTTGGTCTCCCCCAAAAGTTAAATCACTCGAAGATTATGTTAGGGTAATCGTAGATGTCGATAGGTTTTTGCTACAATCTTACTTTTCCTAAGAAAGGAAAGTGCACTGCACACTATGTATGTTATCGGACATTACTTCCAGGATGTACAGGGCGAAAGACACAATCCACATGTATACCAGCCATAGACCAGGTGCTCCATTGTTCAATATTTCACCCCAGTGACCATTCCTTCTGGATGAGCTTTTCCTGCCAGGGTTATCCTGGGGATGCCTCACAGCCATTTCTGGTCTTGGCCTCTGTTGGCAGCTACAGGAATGGCAAACTGAATCACATGCAGCAATGTCAGACAATGGCAGCCAGCGTTCCTCCCTTCCTGAGGACATCAGACACACTAAAGAAAATCATACAGTACCGTCCCTAACTGGCACAGAGATCAAACCTTGTAGCATTAAGTTTTAAGGAAAGCTAACAAATTTGGGCTTATAAAAAATGGCGACTTAAGAGGTGCTGACATTTTTAATTTGACAGAAATGTCATTGAGGATGCTTCAGATGAGCTGTTCAATACCTGTCCAAAGGAAAAAGAGACCATTCAGCCAATTGAGTCTGCAGTGACGCACCAAAGAGCATCCCCTGAACCTATTCCCATCCCCATAACCCACATTCCTCGTGGCTAATCCACTTGCATATCCCTGAACACTACGGAGCAATTTAGCATGGCCAATCCACCTAACCTGCATATCTTTGGATTGGGGGAGGAAACCGGAGCACCCAGAGGAAACCCACGCAGATACGGGGAGAATGTGCAAACTCCACACAGACAGTCGCTTGAGGGTGGAATCGAACCTGGGTATCTGGCATTGTGAGGTAGCAGTGCTAACCTCTGGGCCTCCGTGCCGCCCTTAGATTAGTAGCATATTATCACTAAGCCACATTGCCTCCTATTTTCTAATATGTTACTTTCTTCTTTCTTAATTTAAGATGCTTCTCAAGATCAACCTGTTCAATTAAGTTTTGGTTTATCTGTTTTAATGCATCTTATCTAGCTCAATGTTAATTTTTCTTTGACTATTCCTGCAAATATTACTTTTTATTCCTTTTTAGCTAAAATATCTATAGGAGAATTTTCTCATGCAACTTTCATGTGGAAGCAGAACCATTCCTGAATCTGCAAGGACAATAGCTGCTTCTGGGCGATGTGATTACCCAGGCAAAATAACTCATTACACACTGCATTAATGCCAGGGCTTAGGCAGGTCCCTTCAGATCAACATCAAATATATGTCTCCAATGCCATGTGAATGCAACTACACATCTGTAGGAGTGTATGAGCAATACTTAAATCCCACTCCCTTGTCATGGCTTTGCAACTAGTCAAAAAAAATGCACCCGTTACCATGGAAACACTGACATATCCATTCTATCACAATAAGACCACAAGATGTAGGAGCAGAAGTAGGCCATTCAGCCCAATGAATCTGCCAATAGAAGTGTACAGCATGGAAACAGACCAGTCACTCCAACTCGTCCACGCCGACCAGATATTCCAATCTGACCTAGTCCCATTTGCCAGCATTTGGCTCATATCCCTGCAAACCCTTTCTATTCATATACCCATCCAGATGCCTTTTAAATATCGTAATTGTACCCGCCTCCACCACTTCCTCTGGCACACACGCACCACCCTCTACATGGAAAAAGTTACCCCTTAGGTGCTTTTTAAATTGTCCCCCTCTCACCCAAACCTATGCCGTCTAGTTCTGAATTCCCCCACCCTGGGAAAAAAACCTTGCCTATTCACCCTATCCATGCCCCTCATGACTTTATAAACCTCTATAAGGTCAATGAGATCACGGCTGATCTGATCATTCTCAATTCCACTCTCTTTCTACTTTCCCATAACCCCTAACAACAATGAGGTAAAGCTGTTAATGGCTCTCACGTTTGTGAATTATGGTCAAATCCATGAATCCAAAACAGACCAAGCATTTCAAATCAAAGAAAGATGCGCTCCGGTTCAATTGGACCACTGCATGGACACCGTCCTTCCTTGTAATCCAGAATTTTCAAAACAGACTCTTTTTCAATTTGCTTTCCAAGGACAACCAGAACTGAACCCTCCAATTCATAACGGAACAGCCGTCACCACTGTGAGCACAAATAGAAACTGGAGTCTTACCTATCTTTCCATCTATCTTGGGCCGGGATTGGATGGTCGTTACTGTTGTCACTATGGTACCATCAGGCATTACAGTTCGGTCCATTTCAATTTTTTTGGTAGGGGTGACTGTTCTTGCAGGGACCAGCGACTGGATTGTCTTAGAATCTGTAGGTTCTAAATAATTCAACTGCAAAAAAAAAACCGTTGTCTTATTACTACATGCTTCTATCTGCAAATTCCCTCTACTCAACTCATGTTTCCACATCATTAAATCTTTGCCATCTTGCTCACCAGCCAACTATAATAAAATAGAGGATTTGTTGGCTATTTTGGCATTTATTACCCATCTGCAACTGCCCTTGAGAAGGTTAGCTAGGATTTTAAACACAATTCAGTAATTTGCTAGGCCACTTCAGAGTGCAGTTATGAGTTGTCTACATTGCTTGTGGGTCTGGAGTCACATTTGGGCCAGGCCGGGTTTAACAAGAAGATTTCCTTCTCTAAAGGACATAGGTAACCAGATGGATCTTTACAAAAACCCAGTAGTTCTGTCAACACCTCCCATTAGCGATATAAATGCTTTATTCCTGATTTATTTGATTTAATTTATGTTCTAAATGTTCCAGTGTCTGCAGGTTTTTGTGTGATTAGATTCAGAGACATTTACAGAAAGATGCTATTCAGTCTACCATGTCTGCACCTGGTCAACGAAGATCTGACTACGCTAATCCCATTTTTCAGTTTGCTCAGTCTACAGCTCTGGAGGCTACGGCAATGTAAGTGAATACCTAAATTTTTTTTCTTCATCCATTCATTCACGGGATGACAGCATCGCTGGCCAGGCAGCATTTAATGCCCATTCCTAATTGCCCAGAGGGCAGTTAAGAATCAACCAAATTGCGGTGGGTCTGGAGTCACATGTAGGCCAGACCAGGTAATGATGGCAGTTTTCTTCCCTAAAGGACATTAGTGAACCAGATGGGTTTTTCCCTGACAATCAGCAATAGATTCATGGTCATCATTAGATTCTTAATTCCAGATATTTTATTAGATTCAAATTCCACCATCTGCTGTGGCAGGATTCGAACTCAGGTCCCCAGAACGTTATTTGGGTCTCTGGATTAACAGTACAGCGATAATACCACCAGAACATTGCCTACCCTGTTTAAATTTTTTTGGAGTTCTGGCTCAACCACTGGTTAAGGCAGCAAGTTTCAGAGTCTCACTACTCTCTGAGTGAAAATAAAAAAAACCTTCAAGTCTCCTCTTTGTCTTCTTGTCCTTACCTTAAATCTATGGCTCCTGCTTAGTGGCCCTTCTACTAATGACAAAAGTAACTTCCTATCCACCGTATCTATATCCCTTATAATCTTACACACCTCTGTTAGGTCCCTTCTTAGCCTTTGCTGCTCCAAACAAACCAGCCCCAGACTATTAATCTTTCCAGTTAGCTCAGTCCCTCCAGCCCAGACAGTGTCCCTGTAAATCACCTGTGCACTGTCTCTCGTGTCAGCACATCTTTCCTACAATGTGGTGACCACAACTGCAAACAGTTGCTGCTTAACCAGCATTTTTTTAACAGTTTCAGAATATAATATTGCTATGAAAGAAACTCTCTGCTACTGGGCCTTATTGAACTATACCCTACTCTTTGTGAATGAGCCTTGATGGCAAACAATTCATCTGTAAGAAGCTTCAAAACCGAGCTCTGCATTTAACAGGGGACTAAACCCAGAATTGAGTGGTTTAGTTGTCTTCTAGCTAAAGTTTGCAAACTGTTCAGATCGAATGTACTTTCCTTGTCTTTGTTTTGAGGCAGATGCACCTGCTAATTGTTTGTGGTCTGCAGCATAAGCTATTTGCACATTTACATCAAAATTGAACAAAGAAGATCTTTTAGTTTGAGTGCGACACTACATCCTTCAGAGGAAGCCAGCAGCTTCTGCTTAGAGAAGGCAACAAAATGGGACCAGCACTGGGGATAATAAAAATAAATTTAAAAGTTTTTTTGGCAAGATTGGTAGGTTACCTCCAGTGACACTGATCCAGTAGGAGTATTTGACATCTCCGGAGTGGCTGTTAATGGAAAGTTATGACATCCAGAAGGGGATCTCCGAGATAAATCCAGTGGGATCACACTCTGCCCTAATAACACGTCTGCAAAAGAATGAACAAGGTCTGTGATTGCTTCTTATACTGGTCTATATCATCTATTCATCCATCACTGGGAACAGTGCATGAACAGGTCAGTTTCTTCACACACTTTTCTTTATACTCACACACAGGATGAGGACTTCACTGACCGGCAAGCATTTATTGCCCACATTTTGCCCATTATTGCCCAGAGGGCAGTTACGAGTCAACCAAATTGCTGTAGTCTGGAGTCACATGTAGGCCAGACCAGGTAAGGATGGCAGTTTCCTTCCCTAAAGAACATTAGTGAACCAGATGGGTTTTTCCGACAATCAATGGATTCACAGTCATCATTAGATTCTTAATTCCAGATATTTATTGAATTCAAATTCCACCACCTGCTGTGGCAGGATTCAAACCTGGGTCCCCAGAACATTGTCTGGGTCTCTGGATTAACAGTCCAGCGATAATACCACTAGGCCATTGCCTCCAACTGTTTCTCTTCCAATGATGACCCAACTGAGGTTGCCATATTGATACAAAGCAGAAGTTCATGCCTCAACCCTGCACAGCACAGTCCCATCAATCCATGAAGCCATTGCACAATCAGCTTCAGCACTTTTTGTGAAATTGGGATTCCCAGAGATTTTTGAAATGTAAGTTATCAGGTCTGACTATGTGTGGTATGCTCAAAAAACAGTTTACATCATCACAGGAAGTAATACAATGCCATAAAATCTTGTTCTCTCTAGCAGCTTCATGGTAAGTTGAAACCATAGTAAGATGTTTCTTTATAAAGTTAATATTTTGCTTGTGTCAGCAGACTCTTTAATTGTCTTTTAGCAATACAATAAGACAGACAGAGTGTTATAATTTTCTCACTTGTCCAAGGAAAGAAAGCATATGCCCTCTAATTAAGAATATAACGACCAGGGAAAAAAGCTAAGACTCTTGTAGATTAGTCTCTTGACCTCCCTAAGGGATATTCAGCAGGACCCACAGTTCAATAATAAGCCAAATGGAAATTCAGTCTAATTTGTTTGGATTGCTGCACTTATACCATTTAATAAAAGTGCAATACTGACCAGGGTGGCTAGGAAATAGGGAATTGGGGTCTTTGGGTCATGCGTATCACTCAATGATATATGTCTAAGGGAGAGGTATGAATGTAAATAACGAGCTGAATTATGCAGAAAACTTGTCGAGTTAATCTTGTCCGTTCAGTTCCTTGGAAACTGCCAGATCGTTAAGTTTTCAGCTGAGTCAAGAGGTTGGGATTTGCAATTCTACTCCAAAGACTTTATCACAAAATTGAACCTGACAACCCAGTGCAGTACCGAGGGCGTCACTGTGCTGTAGGGGCCTGTTTTTCGATGGGAAACGCTGCTTGCCCATTCTGGTGAATGTTAAATTTCTCCTTTTAAATTTAAAATTTAAAGAACAGCAGGGAAGTTCTCCAATTTTGCTCAGTTCTCAATTTTTAATCCTTGACTAATATTATTAAAAGTACATCACCACATGTTCATCATCATATTACTGTTTATCAGAGCTTGCTGTATTTCAAACATTTGATGACATTTATATTTTGGGGCATCTTACCTACCTGAAAGTCACTATATAAATGCAATATTGTTCTTCTTGCTTCATTTCCTATTTAGCCTATTGAGCACAAGACCTCTGGCCACTTTGAAGTTTGTGGTTAATGAGAATGTTTGTGTGTGAAGCAAACACTTACTCTCACTGTGCTCCAACTTTTCCATGAATTTTACTTTCAACTCTTTGCTTCTTGCTCCCAGCTCACTAGAAAAGAATACAGAGATGAAGAGGTTAATGGTGAAGACACTCGATACCAGAACAACCATCACAAACAGGCAGAAAGAACAAGGTGAGGGCAATTGGATAACTCTTTCAAAAAGAACTGCTTGTTCCTCCCCCGTGAAACTTATTTGTTCCTACCTCACCGATATTTTTCTCCCCTTGTCTAATCCCTCCCTATTTACACCCGTGATACTTCTGATGCTTTATGTCTGTTTCAGAATTTCCAGTTTGCAGGCTCCAGATGCCTCCTCTTCCCACGGACGTGCAATTCCTTTACACTTCCATCTCCCACCAGGATGGTCTCAGGGCTCTCTGCTCCTTCCTGGGAAGATGGACTGAACCATCCACATCCACCACCAGCCTCCTCCACCTGGCTGAGCTCATGCTCACTTTGAACAACTTCTCTTTTAACTCCTCTCACTTTCTTCAGGTCAGAGGGGTAGCCACGGGGACCCGCCTGGGCCCCAGTTATGTCTGTCCTTTGTGGGGTATGTGGAACATTCGTTGTTCCAGTCCTACTCCAGACCCCACCCACAAATCTTTCCCCAGCACATTGATGACATCATCGTTGCTGCTTCCCTTTCTCGTTCAGAATTGGAAAAGTTTATCTACCTCCTTTCAAATTTCCACCCTGCTGTCACCTTCACCTGGTTCATCTCCGACTCATCCCTTCTCTTCCTCAACATCTCTATTTCCATTTCTGGGGATGGATTGGCCACCAATGTCCAATACAAACCCACCAACTCCACAGTTATCTTGACTATACATCCCCACATCCAGCTTCCTGTAAAGATTCTATTCCATTCTCCCAATTCCTCTGTTTCTGTCAGCTTTGCCAAACAACTAGGCTCTGTCCTTTAAAATGACCTTGAGCTTCCAACTGCCTGCAACACCACCTCGTTCCTACGCCAACATTTCTGTTGCAGAGTTCCAGCAAGCCTCAGTGCAAAGCACAAAAAACATCTCTTCTTTTACTTGGGGATCCTGTAGCTTCTAGGACTCAACATAGAGTTCAATAACTTTAAAACCTGATTCCATCTTTCCATGTTTTGTACCCAACTCCACACCCTGGTCCTGTCATGACCTGGGTTCCTTTCAGCACTGCATACCCATTCTCTCCTACTGTCAGCTCTCATTATCACTTATTCAGCTTTTCTTCTGTCCTGGCCTGCTATCAATAATCCCCTCACCTCCCTACCCTTTTTGTATATCTCTCTATCTAGGCTCCTTCTCCACCTGTCCACTCACCTCTTCCCCCTCAAAACCGCACACGCTCACCCTCACCTTGTCTTCAGCATAAATATTGCATTTCCCTAGTCGTTATCAGTTCTGATGAATAGTCACTGGATTCAAAATGTTAACTTTGCTTTCGTTCCACAGATGCTGCTGGACCTGTTGAGTTTTGCCATCAGTTTCTAATTTTGCTTGGTAACATAAGTTTCTTTCCAAGGGGTTGAAAACAGATCACTAAATCCTTCACTGAATTTTTGAGCTTCTGAAGTGTACACCTCAGCTTTCTCCGAGTCACCACGAGACCTGTTGACTGCAGGTGACATTGCAAAATAGCAGGACACCCACAAAGTTCCAAACTCTCTCCGGACTGTTCTCTACCATCAAGTTGTGCGGTAAGTCCATTTAAAGGCAAAATGCTTTGGATTTTGCCATAAACCTTAAATGGCAAGGAAACTATGTCCGAACATTGGTATGTATAGACTCGGGGGTGGCTCACTTTAGCTTCTAATCCTATCCAATCATTATATATATGTGCACATCTTTCAAAGGATTCTTTGTGAATGCTGCAATACTGCTTTTTAGTCAGAGGCTTACTAATAGCATTACATATTACACTGTTTCATCTCAGACTTTTTCCAATTCAGACCAAACATCAGAGACCTAAAACATTCTCTCTCCACAGATGTGGCCTGGAGTGGGGGTGCATGTCAAGCATTTTCTGTTCAGCCTTGCTTTATAGAAGCTCACGTGTATCTGTGCACATATTTTGTATGTAGATTCCTATCAGGGTCATTAGATTCTCTAACCGCATGTGAAAGTGCAATTTTGTATTTTAAATGCACAGCTGAGAGCTCATGTTCCGACTGAAAAATAAGTACGAGTCACATGCGTACTGCTGTCGAGCAGTCTAAGGTGCTAACCTGTACTTAAGCATGTGTTTGAATCTCATCACTGCCAAAGCTTCTTGATGTTATTGTCTCGAGAACTGAATTTATTTCTTCTTGATTTGAATTATTATTGTCACATGTACTTATAAAAGGGCCTGTATTTAGAAATAAGGGATCACCCAGTTATAACAGAGATATGGAACAAAACCAAAGTTGCTGGAAAAGCCCAGCAGGTCTGGCAGCATCTGTGAAGGGAAAAACAGAGTTAATGTTTCGGGCCGGTGACCCTTCCTCAGAACTGGGGTCTGTGAACTCAGTTCTGAGGAAGGGTCACCGGACCCAAAACGTTAACTCTGCTTTTCCCCCACAGATGCTGCCAGGCCTACTGGGCTTTTTCAGCAACTTTGGCTTTGTTCCTGATTTACAGCATCTGCAGTTCTTTCAGATTTTATTTACAGTGATATGGAAATTTGGTTTCCCACAGAAAGCTGTGCATCTTAGAAACTCTTTTTGTCAAAAGGAAGTGGAAGCAGAATCTTTGAATACTTTTAAGGTGGATAGAGGTAGATTCTTGATAAGCGAGGGATAGCCGGGAACATGGTTGAATCAGATCAACTATGATCTTCCTCAAGGGGCTGAGTGGCTTACTCCTGCTCCTGTTTCACGTGTTGGTCCACTTGATGGGTCACTGGGTTTTCTCTTCATTTAATATTTTACTTATTGCTCTTGAGTTTGGATATGTACACTCTTTCTTGGTGTATATTCTCTCACTCACTCTCTAATATCTATCCCTTTAGAAGGTTTCTTGCCCTGGGAAGATAAATTCAAATCCTGCTACAGCAGCTGGTGGAATTTATTCCTGAATAGAACATAGAACATTGAACAGTACGGCACAGTATAGGCCCTTCGGCCCACGATGTTGTGCTGACCTATTATCCTACTAAGATCAAATACCCTGCATACTCTTCATTTTACTATCCTCCATGCGCCTATCCAAGAGTTGCTTAAAAGTCTCTAGTCGGAAGCTATTCTCTGAAAAGTGTCATGAAACGATCATCAATGGTGGTAAAAGCTCCTGGCCAAAAGAGAAGGAAATTTGCCATCCTTACTCAGTCTGACCTTTAGGGACGGAAATCTGCCATCCTTACCTACTCTGGTCCATGTGTGACTCCAGATCCACAGTGATATGATTGGTTCTTAACCAATTCTGAAATGTTCCCAAGCAGTGCTCCCTCTAATCTATTTTTTCTTTAGAGTGAACCTCCGATGTTTCTATCTAGCAGTGACTTCCAGTGGACAGAAAGTCAGAGTGGTTGCAGCTCTGACGGACCATTGGTCCCAGGCAAGCCACTTCGTTCAAAGGCATGAACAAACAAAGATGGAGAACAAAAAATAGTGCAAGAAAGGACAAGCCCTTCAGCCCACCAAGCCTGTGCTGACAAATTCTGACATTTCTCTAAACTAAAAACCTTTTGCATCTTTGTGGTCCAGGGCCCTCTATTCCCTGCTCATTCATGTATTTGTCAAGATGCCTCTTAAATGATGCTCCTGTATGCACCTCCACCACCTCCTCTGGCAGCACATTCCAGTCACGTACCACCCCCTGGATAAAAAAACTTGCCTTCTCACATCTCCTTTAAACTTATCCCCTTTTACCTTAAACCGATGTCCTCTAGTAATTGATATTTCTATCTTGGGGTAAAAAAGACTCTGACTATCCATTCTATCCATGCTTCTCGTAATTTTGTAAACCTCTATCAGGTTGCCCCTTAGCCGCCTAAGTTCAGCTGCAAGCAAACTGAGTTTTTCCAATCTGTCCTCATAGTGAATACCCTCCAAACCAGGCAACATCCTGGTAAATCTTTCCTGCACCATCTCCAAAGCCTCTATGTCCTTCTGGTAGCATGGCAACCAGAATTGCAACATTCCAAATGTGGTTTTTCTGAAGTTCTATGCTGCTGCAACATTACTTGCCAATATTTATACTCTATGCCCTGACCGATGAAGGCAAGCTAGCCATATGCCATTGTGATCACCTTATCCACCTGTGTTGCCATTTTCAGGGAACTGTGGACCTGTACACCTAAATCACTCTGTATGTCAATGCTTCTAAGGGTTCTGCCATTTACTGCATACTTCCCTCCTTCATTAGACCTTCAAAAATGATTCACCTCACATTTATCTGGGTTAAATTCCATCTCCCATTTCTCCGCACAAGTTTCCAACCTATCTATATCCTGTATCTTCTGGCAATCCTTCTCAATAACCACAGCTCCCCCAATCTTTGCCTGTAAAGGGTGGTGGAGATAGATTCAATAGCAACTTTTGACACATAATTAGATAAATAACTGAAGAGGAAGAATATGCATACTTTAGGGAGAGATCAGAGGATTGAGACTAATTAGATACCAACACATTGGGTGTAGCCCAACCACACCAACCAAAGCGGTTCAAAGAAGCAGCTCACCACCACCTTCTCAAGGCCAACTAGAAATGGGCAGTAAATGCTGTTCTTGTCAATAACACTCACAATCTATGGAAGAATAAAAACAAAGGATGGTTCTTTCAAATAGTCAACATAGGCTCAATGGGCTGAATAAACTTGTTTGGTGTTGTAAGATTCTATATTTCTAAATCCTCAATCTCAAAGGACACTATTGTTCTAACCTCCCCGCTCCCTTCTTCAGCATCCCCAGACAAGTATCACATCCAGTCAACCTGCACATACTGATCTGTGACAGATTCTAAACAGAACGCAGAGTATATTCTCCATGGATTTTCAGAAATCCTTCAGCGTTTTCAAGGCACCGCTCACTTCTTGAAAAGCTCCAAGGCTTCTGCTTGGTCAACACGTCCAGTTCGGAGTCTAGGCGAGATCAAAATTGAAAGCTCGAAAGAAAGATTGTTAGTGTGAATTTGCACCCTAATTGTTGGCAGAGCAGCATGTCAGTGTGTGACTTCCAGACTAAAAATGGAATCATTGTTCTAAACTACACTGATGGAAACTGTCCAATTTGTAACTGCAATGTGCTCCACTGACAGAGCATATGATTCATCTGGAAAAAAAGCTAAAATGGACAAAGATAAAAGTGTTTTCCTACTCCAAGTGCATTAAATGTCATGTATGGTTACACGTGAGACAAACATTGGTTGGTTCAGAACTTTTTTTTTGCTTGAATTAACAGTAGTTCCAGGACACATTAAATTGGCCCAAACTGATCATGTCTTGCGTCATTTCGCTTTCTATGGTGTTAAGAAACATTGCACATTGCCTCTTCTAGTAACAGAGGTTTTTGATCCAACTCTGTAAAGTAGTCATTTGCAGTTTGCCTGCTCGTGGCTACGATGTAATATTCTAGCCAGAAGCTATTCAGCTGAATACACAGCATGAAATAAAAAAATTTGTGCAGGCGTTCTAAAGGTTTGTGATAGACGTCACTAGGTGCTGATGCACAGCCCTGAACAATCAGTGGAGGATTTGATCAAAACTGGTCATGCAATGCCACTATTAATCTGCTTGTTAGATATACATTCAGTTTCCAGGTAAATGTTGTTACAATGCTTGCATCTGCTGATAAAATTGTTCCAGCATTTAAAAAAAAAATCCCCAGAATAACTTTCAATTCCCCATTGGTTCAAATCCTGCTAAAGAGTGCTCATTGTGTTGGAGTGAGTCACTGTTTTTCACTGATGAGCAAACAAGCTGAGGTTTGGGATTTCAGTTGATAATACTCTGTCCAGCACACACACACACACACACACACACACACACACACACAACTGTAGTGATGCCGATGTAACTGAAAAGAAAATCAGAACAGAGAGAATAGTATCTCTGCTGAACTTGAGCTTCAGTAGGTTGCAGTTATTGGGGTCTATGACAAGGAACACCAAAGAACAAACAGACACCAGGATAACAAGCATGGGGCTGGATGAGCACAGCAGGTCAAGCAGCATCACAGGAGCAGGAAAACTTGACGTTTCGGGCCTAAACCCTTCATCAGAAAA
>JAHRHZ010000041.1:8459614-8492713 GCA_024137785.1 Ginglymostoma cirratum
TTTTCTGATGAAGGGTTTAGGCCCGAAACGTCAAGTTTTCCTGCTCCTGTGATGCTGCTTGACCTGCTGTGCTCATCCAGCCCCATGCTTGTTATCTCGGATTCTCCAGCATCTGCAGTACCTTTTATCTCTGAAACAGACACCAGTATCCTGTATCACATTGCCTCTTCTACCTACCTCCTGCCCAAAGAACCTAAGTTGCCAAGTGGCAAAACCTGGCTATTATAAAAGTTTAACTGTTCTCATTAGTCAACAATTCCATTATTATTGTGTTGTGAGATGATCAGGAATGGTGGAAGTTAACTGGATGAATTCTGGTCATATGTCATGCAGCAATTCCCACTTTTCTTTGGAATTAATTGATTATCACAAGTTGTCATTGTGGTTCGAATGAAAGATCATTTGACCTGAATTGTTAATTCTGTTCCTCTCCATACAGACATAGCTAGACCTGCTGAGTATTCCCAGGTTTTTCTGTCTGAATTTCAGATTTCCAGCCCCTATTATACCTTGCTTGTGTACCTTAAGTCAGAATTGTGTGTTGCGTGGATCTATCACAATGGGAGTCGAATTCAGCCATGAACAGTCACATCGTCTCAAAAATGACTACAAACAGTCACATTCCATTACCTTAATTAAAAGCATAGCATTATTGGAAAAAGAACAGATTTTGCCAAAGCTTCTTGTTTTGCACTTGTCAGAGCAATTCACAAGAATTACCAGAGTAAAGGGAAAATAGAATTTATACCATACGAGAGAACAGTGATGGTTGGGTGTCAAATACCCTCTGATTGACAGAATGGACCAGTTAATGATGACTGGCAGTTAACTGTCTTCCAGCAGTGATCTGGAGCAGGAAATCCCAGTTGCTTGGACCCTCAGAAATCACTGCTCCACAGTCAATGATCCCATAGCTGTTGTGGTTTCTTCAGTGTATTTTCCTTCCTGTTAGCTTCGTTGACTGGATGTTCCCCAACTCGACTAAAAACAGGAACTGAAGCATGATGTCTACATGGCTTGACAGCAGCTAACTTTAGAATTCATAGATTATTGACTGATGGGCTACAGAAGAAATGAATTTCCTCTATATCCAAGTTGTACTGGAAATTCTTCAAGGAAAAGCAAAAAGCTCTCTCAAATAACACTGCGTTCATCTTAATGTGGGGAAATACTGGCAATCTCTCATTTCTTATTCGACATCTCTTTGTTTTGTTTAATGATAGAATAAATGGTGCAGCTCACTTACAAAATCAGCTCGTCATTCCACTTCAGTTCTGAATTTGCACTTAGAGAGCTGGGCATCACTGACGTTGTTCTCTTGAGCTGTACAGGGCTGTCAATTTCTAATACACAACACAGCTCTCCACTTCCTGCAAGCCGTGAGAGAAAGAAGAAAGGCATTAGTTTGCACGACACAGGATGTGCAGCTGCAATCCACATCTACAGTGACATTCTTAAGAGATCAGTGTTACAGATTAATATCAGCCAGACTCCATGGTACCACTCTGAGTGTGAAGCTCCGTTCCACATCTAGACTGTCATTTCAATGCAGTTTTCTGGCAGTACTGTCCTGTTAGTGATACTCTATTAGAATCATAGGATTCCTACAGTGTGGAAGGTCATGTGGCCCATCAAGTCCACACTGACCCTCCAAAGAGCATCCCACACAGACTCAGCCTCCTACCCCATCCCAGTATCCCCACATTTCACAAAGCTAACCCATGTAGACTGCCTTAATAACTATTGCCCAATAGCTCTGACCTCAATAATCATGAAGTGCTTCAAAGGGCTGGTCATGGCCCACATCAACTCCAGTCTCCCAGCCTGCTTCGATCCCCTACAGTTTACCTATTGACATAACAGGTCCACAGCAGATGCCACAGCCCTGGAACATCTGGGCAACAAAGACACCTCCCTCAGACTCCTGCTTTTTAACTACAGCTCCACCTTCAGCACCATTATTGTTGGGCCAAAGGGCCTGTTTCCACACTGTAGGGATTCTATGATTCTATGAATATTCCCTCCAGACTGATCTCAAAACTGTATGACCTTGGTCTTGGCTCCGCCCTCTGCAACTGGATTTTCAGCTTTCAGACCAATAGGCCACAATCAGTGAGGATAGGAAACTGCACCTCCTCCACAATAACACAACACTGGAGCCCCCTCAGGTACTCCCTGTACACTTACAACTGTGTTGCCAAATTCCGACTGAACACCATCAACAAGTTCACTGGGATGGATATCTAATAATGACGAGTTAAAATACAGAAGGGCGATAGAGGTGCAATGAAAACAACCTGTTTCTCAACACCAGCAAAACTGAAGAAGTGATCATTGACTTCAGAAAGAAAGGAGGAGAACACGCCCCCGTCTCCATCAACAGAACTGAGGTTGATGGAGTGAAGAGTATCAAGTTCCTCGGAGAGACGATAACCAATGACCTGTCCTGGACTTCCCACATAGGTGTGATGGTCAAGAAGGCACAACAACATCTCTTCTTCCTCAAGCAGCTCAGGAAATTTGGCACGTCCATAAGGACCCTCACCAACTTCTACAGATGCACCATTGAAAGCGTACTGTCCGGGTGCATAACGGCTTGGTCTGGCAACTGCTCTGCCCAGGACTGTAAGAAACTACAGAAGGTGGTGTGCACAGCCCAGACCATCACAGATGCCAACCTTCCATCCACGGACTCTATTTACACGGCTCGCTGCTGCAGAAAGGTGACCAACATCATTAAAGACCCATTGCACCCCGGTAACGATCTCCTACAACCTCTTCCCAGAGGCAGAAGGTACAGAAGCCTGAACACATGCACCAGCAGATTCAGGAACAGCTTCTTTCTGGCCGTTATCAGACTGATGAATGGACTCTAACCTCAAATAATGTGACCTGCAAGCCTCTCAGTCTTTTTGATCTGTACATCCTTTGCTTGCTGTGATCTGCCTGTACCGCTTGTAAACAAAGCTTTTCACTCTATTTCAGCACATGTGACAATCAATAAATCAATCAATCTAGCCTGCACAGCCCAGGACACTACGGGACAATTTAGCATGGCCAATCTACCTAATCTGCACATCTTTGGACTGTGGGAGGGAACTGGAGCAAACCCGCACAGACACAGGGAGAATGCCTAAACTCCACACAGGCAGCCACCCGAGGATGGAATCGAAGCCAGGTCCCTGGTGCTGCGAGGCAGCCGTGCTAACCATTGAGCCACCGGGCCGCCTTCAGATCAGTTGTTAAACCGAAGCCTCATTTTCCTTTTCAGATGGAATTTTATTTGAAGGCGAGTGGACAATGAGCTAAGTGGTCTATGTTTACCCTTGAATGAACAAGAGATTAACTGACTATTCATCTCTCTGCTGTTGGTGGGATTTTGCTGTCGATAAAATCATTCACTGTGTCGATCTATAAAACAAGTGACCATGCTTCAATAGCATTTAATTGGAAGTGTGGCAGGTTGGGACACGTTGAGAGCATGAAAGACACTATCAGTCCCAGTAATTGCTCTAACAAGCATGGGGCTGGATGAACACAGCAGGTCAAGCAGCATCATAGGAGCAGGAAAACTTGACGTTTCGGGCCTAAACCCTTCATCAGAAATCTTTATTTGTTTTGCTTCCTTGACAATATGCTGTCGGCTTCATTTGCCAACTCATTTTTTTCCTGTGCCATACTTAAGCCAGGCATCAATGGCACACAACAGCTACCCATCAACAACATACCCCTCGACCTACATTTTCTCTTCAGTATCTGCTGTGGCTTAGCTGGCAGTCTTACCAACTCCTTCTGCTCTGCTCACGTTTGCCTTCAGCTCTCTGACCAGCAGCGTGCATCCGGCATTTAACGCTGCTTTTGATGGAGATGCCGATCCCTTCCCAAACTTCTCGGCAAGTACCTGGACAGAAGAAAGAAAATGGTTAGTTCTCCTGAATTCAGTCTGATTGATGGGTTGATTTTTATTAAGTTTTGTGATCAGATCACTCGCTCACAATCCATCTTCCTCACCAAATCAGCAAAAATGTGTGACCGATCTCCATTGGCTGCCAATCCAAGTGCAATGAATAGGAAATGGTCTTACCACAATGAGGTACACTGAGTTTATATCATGATGACAGATGCTTTATTTAAAATATAAGCAAATTATAGTCATAGAGATATACAGCACAGAAATAAACCCTTCAGGCCAACTGGTCCATGCCAACCAGATATCTTAAATTAATTTGGTCCTATTTGCCAGCATTTGGCCCACATCCCTCTAAACTCTTCCTAGTCATGTATCCAACCAGGTTCCATTTAAGCCTCCACTGCTTCCTCTGGCAGCTCATTCCATACATGTACCACATTCTGCATGAAAAAGCTGCCCTGTAGGTCTGTTCTAAATCTTTCCCCTCTCACCTTAAACCTATGCCCTCTAGTTTTGAACTCCCCTACCCTGGGGGACAGAACTTGGCTATTCACTCTATCCATGCCCCTCATGATTTTATGAACCTCTATAAGGTAACCCCTCAGCCTCCAATGCTCTAGGGGAAATAGCCCCAGCCTATTTAGCCTCTTCCCTACAGCTCAAACCCTTCAAACCTGGCAATATCCTTGCTGGACCCTTTCACGTTTCACAACATCTTTCCCATGGCAGGGAGACCAGAATTGGATGCAGTATTCTAAAAGTGGCCTCACCAAAGTTCTTGGCTTCCTGCTAATGTATATCATCAATACAGACACAATTCAGTTCTTCACTGGACCTCAAAAACTATCAAATTCCTCACCATCCATGGTCTACACTTTCTAACCTTCAGGCATTGAAAATTCAGCCTTGATGTTACTGAATACAACGTATTTCTCAACTAATCTCTAATTTTTTTCCATCCACATACAGATCAAAGATCAAGAAGACTTCTTTTTCCTAGTTTCCTAAGCTGTGGTTATCACTGGAAAGTCCTGCATTTCTTCCTGTATACTGCAAGATTTATGCATCTTGGAATGTCTTTCACCAGGGCTGTTTGTTTAATTTTTAATAGAACAATGCACTCTTTTCCTATGACTATAGCAGTAGTTATAGAGTTATGGAACAGTTAACCATTTCACACAAACACTCTTGTGGTTTTAAAAAAACTAGCCATGGAAATGGACTAATAACATTCAGCACCACCATCAATGCATGCACACACCCATATGGAAAATCTGGCGGTTTAAAATGATAAAAGACCACATTGGAATAAAAATAGTAAGTACAGTCACTGTAACATACTCAAGAGATTGTTTGAGATGTTCTTTCCTATCAAGTGACTATTTTTCTTCATCCTATGTAAAGATGTAAGTGCTGTTTGCAGGTTTAAGGTAACTCCTGCCCTTTTCAGTAAAGTCAGAAGTTGTTGTTTTCCAAATGGGAGAAGATGGGCCAGAGATGTCCACAGAACTTGTTTCTGAAGGGCTCCTACTGTGTCACAGACTGCCTTGGGTTTACATCTCATTTTACATGCAATGTTCCCTTTGATGTACACTCACTGCCAAGCCACAGATACTGATGGAGCTTGTCCCTAGGTCGCTGGATTTACCTGCCACGGAGGCCAGAGCACTGAGATCTGATCTGCTCAACCCTCCACTCAATTCAAACAGGAGACAACAGAATATTGAGAAATACCAAGACAGAATGAACTGACCCTCGGGTACCCTGTCTCTTCCATCCACTGTTTGGTGCCACCATGGTAACCAATGAATCATACACAAGATGGTAAAGGACAGGAGAAGTAATTAGTCTCTTTGCCCTTTAAACCTGCCCTAGCATTCTACAAGATCATGGCTTCTACTTCAACTTGACCTTCCTATGCTACCCCATATCCCTTCACATCCTTAGTACTCAAAAATTCATTGCAATCTTAAAAATAGTCAATGACTGAACACCCACAGCCTTCTAGGGCAGTGAACTACAGATGTTCACATTCCTCTTAGCGAAGACATTTCTCCTCATCTCAGTCCTAAATGGACAAGTCCCAGAGAGGTAGTGGAAACTCAATCATTGAGCATGTTCAAGAGAGAAGCCAGTAGATTTCTGGAGACTAATGACTTCAAGGGATATGGGGATAGATTATCAGCCACCATCTATTTGAATGATAAAGCAGACTGGACGGGCTGAATGGCCTAACCCTGTTCCAATTTTCCTTTTCCTCAGGTTGTAACCCTGTGCAGCCAAGGGAAACATTTTCTCAGCCTCCAACTGTTAAAACCCAAAAACATTTTATCTGTAGCAGTTAGATCATTTTTCTAAACACCTGGAAATATAGGTCAAGCCTACTCAATCTGTTCTCACAAGAGAAAAGCAAGAACCTCTCTGGTGAACCTTTGTGGTGGCTATTCTTATTAGAAGCCAATAGGCTCGAAATTGGACATGAGCAGGGGTTGAAAAAAAGCAGTCACACGTTGCTTGTCTGTTCTGTCCCTCTCCTGATGTTCAAAATCATTGATTTCAATGGAATGCGCTATCGCTTGTGGGATACAAGAGACAGCAATTGCAATCCTAGCAGTACCCATATGCAAACTCACCCCCAAATAACTCGAAAGAAAAAAAGCCTTTGCTTAGTAACTATGCTGTTCTTAGGTTCTGAGAAGAGGCAAACCACTTGGTCATGTATATTCTTTGTGGGAATCTGGAGTGAGGGGAATACAGCGTATCAGAGATGGAACAGGTAAAAATAACAAAAAGGTGCCACTTACTGTTGTGCTTGCTATGTGTGCCTTGAGATTGACCAGCATGGCTGGACTCGTGCCGATGATTGTATCCTCAATCAGTTCTTGAATGGTGGAAATATCTGCTTTCCCCTCATTCCCCTGTCCAGGCAAAGCAAATCAAAGAGGTGAACAAATTTATTATTTCTTTCTCAGTGTAGTGTTGGAGAATGGAGACAGTCCACTTTACCACCAGCAGATTACAAGATAGGAATACTTGTGTACAGCACATCCTCCAAAGTAATATCACTTCTGTGTCACCTTGCAACCAGAATTTAGGTTTTGCAGCCCAGTGACCAGAAGGAAGTTGCTGAGCAAGAATCCAACCCAAAGAGGAGCACACATCAGTGACAGCCAGCCTCGAGTAACCCACAGAGACTCCAAACAAATTCCAACTCAGACCAAGTCTGCAGGTGGCTGCAAACTTTGTCAATGCCAGACATTTACTAATCATTACTTCATTCACTCTAAAATATGTGGGTTACCAATGCTGTCAAAATACTGCTAATCAGAACATCAAGTCCAAAATGGCACTGCTTCAAACATGAAGAGCCTTGGGACAGTTTGTACACAAGCACCATTAGTTAACTATAAGATGCTGCTGTTCTCAATGGGTCCTTTTGTTGTTATGAATCCAGACCCCCAGGTAAATATCCACTAACCAACAATACTCCAATGGATTGCTAATTGAATAATGTTGCTATGGTCACAGGGCAACTTGTCTCTCAGCGCATTTCCATTCATTTTTCTTACAAAATGAAGGCACATGAGTCCTCATAGAAACATAGAAGATAGGAGCAGGTGTAGACGATTCAAGCCCTCGAGTCTGCTCCGCTATTCAACATGATCATGGCTGATCACAGAGCTCAATATCCTAATCGCGCCCTTCCCTATATTGGGCTGTAGGGGGGAAATAGGGCAGTCAAATTCAATGGCTCAGCATCAGTCTATGTCAATCTTCAAACTAACTCATGCAATTTGTGCTGTTATTTGCACTGATGGCCCTATAACACATTCCTCACTGAATTCAGAACTCATTCCCCCAGTCACTCGTTATTACTTGATAACAACTCTTCATCCATTAATTGAAATAAATGTCAAAAGTAATAACAACAGAAAAAATAATATTGTTCACTTTCTTACCCCTTTCTGTAGTTTGGAGTTGACTGTGAGGGATAGAGCAGGGGGTTTCTTGAATGACCAAGTGACCAGCAGACCCTCAACCTCTGCTTCTTCCAAACAAATCTCCATCTGTGAAACAGAATAACAGTTGACAATGCAGTCACATCAAATATTACAACTCTCCGAGCAGCTGCACCAAGAAATGGTAGAGAAATGGCATTATTTTGCTTACTAAACTACTCCTCTAGATGGCCCTGCTGTGTAGCACATCGCCAGGCTGACATTTGCTGGGCTGTACAACAGCACCACATAGATTCACAGCCACCAATATCACTCAAAGAGCCAGCAAAAAGCATGCGACTCCACTTGCAGGTAATGCTCCATGGACATTGATCATCTAGTACCCCCTCTATGTGACCATTGTGATGAAAGTTTATAATGTGCAATTATTATTTGGGAACTTGCTTCTAAAGTAAAAGGGCTCTTTTGGTTTCCAGTTCTGTGAAGGCAAACTTGTTTTATAATGGTCAGAAACTCATTTTCTTTTAACAGTGGGTCAGAACAACATTTTCTATAAACAAATAATACAAGTTGAATGACTATAGAAACTATCTGGTAAGATAACTGAGATAACAAGGTGTAGAGCTGGATGAACGTAGCAGGCCAAGCAGCATCAGAGGAGCAGGAAGGCTGACGTTTTGGGCCTAGACCCTTCTTCAGCTCTTCTGATGCTGCTTGGCCTGCTGTGTTCATCCAGCTCTACACCTTGTTATCTCAGATTCTCCAGCATCTGCAGTTTCTGCTATCTCTGGTAAGATAACTGCAGCATATTGTTGACCTGAGTTTTATGATACATAGAAAAGCAAGGGCCGTAAGCAGCTTGAGTTCAGAGACATAGTTTCATCTCTGTAGTAGTTCAATGAGTCAGCTCATCACCATCTTCTCAAGATCAAGTGGGGAAGGGCCCAGCCAATGATGCCCACATCCCACAAATGAATAAAAAAACAAAGAAGAGCAGTTTAGTTTGTGGGAACCTTAAGGTCATCAGAGATGGACAAGGTGAGAAATCACACTACACCAGGTTATAGTCCAACAGGTTTATTCAACAATGCAAGCTTTCGGAGTGTAGCCTCTTTATCAGGCCACCAGACCAAGGGGCTATGCTCCAAAAGCTTGCGTTTTCAAATAATCCTATTGGACTATAACCTGGTGTAGTGCGATTTCTCACCTTGTCCAACCCAGTCCAACACTGGCACCTCCACATCAGAGATGGTAAGTAGGCTTGAGCTATTTCTGCAACCTCAAAGTAGTCAAAGTCAGAGAAAGATCAGTGAGTTAGCCCACCTGTGTGTTTCATGGAGAGGTGGAGAGTATCATGCCCTTGACCATGCAGAAAGTGGCCTAAATGAAATTCTTGCAACTTTGCCAGTGAAGGACAGGAATGATACCCAAATGGGTTTGAGTGTCTGTAAGGATATTGCTGGTTAAAAAAAAAGGCTGAATCTTTCTTTTTGTTGTTCACAGTAAGGTCTTTCCACATTGTCTTTATATATATAGTTTTGTGGTTCTTTTAAACTTTTCTTTTGTATAATAAACATGTTATTTTGCTCGAGATACACTGGCAGCCTCATGTGAAAATATTTAATGACTGCCCCACCATAGTAAACAAATTGCAAAGTAAAACTTATTAGTCTATCAAACCTGATTCCACTCTGGAATCTGACTTGTCTTGTTTAGAGTGTCATTAAAAAACTGGAATAAAAGCAAAATACTGCAGATACTGGAAATCAGAAACAAACACAGAGATTCTGAAGAGGAGTTATACTGGACTCAATTAACTCTCCTTCTCTCTCTACAGATGCTGCCAGACCTGCTGGGTTTCTCCAGGATTCTCCGTGTCTGTACCATAAAATAGCTATCTGGTTCACTAATGTCCTTTACGGAAGGAAATTTGCCATCCTCACCTGGTCTGGCCTACATGTGACTCCAGACCAACAGCAGTGTGGTTGATTCCTAATCGCCATCTGAAAGTGATTCAGTTCAGGGCAGTTAGGGTGGGCAACAAATGCTGACCTTCCCAGCAACACACAGATTGTGTAAGGGGAAAACAAAAAGCCTAAATCTGCCTTGTTGCTATCCCAATTGAATAATGTGTTTCCTTTGAAGGTAACTCACCTTGGAAAGACCTAAAGTACTTACCTCTACAGTTACTAAGCTATTCCGAATATGGACCACCAATTTAAAATTTCCCTAACCACTGCATATATTTGATTTGTCGTCTCTTGTATCCTCTCACATTGTGTTTTCTGGTCCTCTCAACACTCTAATTGTCCATCTCTGTACTCCTGTAACTTCAGGGAAATCCTCCTGTGGGTGCAAATCCCAGAAGCACACTCTTCACTCCAGATGTATCCAGCCCCTACCCAGCCCTTCTCAATCTGTCTCAGCGAGCTGTTACTATTTTTCCCAAGCTAGTCGGTTAGTTTTCTACAAGGCTTTTCACAAAAAGCTTTATTAAAACACTTCTTTCTTCTTGAAAAGCCTATTTGGGTTGGTAAGAGAATTGCAGCTGAACGTCATGCTATCTGTACTTAACATTCACACAAGCACCTTTCAGTAACCAGCACTGGATAGCAGGTAGCAGCTGGGATTTATTTTCCCATTGTTAGTTCAATCACATCGAAGCAATGATAATGCTGCAACAGGCAACCTCATTGAACTCGCGACAAGTTTTATATTGAACCAGCACCTTGGATATTCTGCAGGGCATTGAATTAATGAATCAAAGGGGGAAGATGGCAGTGTTCTCTGTCCCCATCATCTATTCATCAAGATGTTCTATTTGGGGCATATGTTGGATCAATAGATCCTCGAGGATGGCAAGTAGCATATGGAAAACTAATTGCAGTTATCCTAAATTCTGGTTTTACATTTAATTTATCCTGTAAATAAAACGGAGTGTCTATATGGCAGCTTGACAAGGTAAATATCAGCAAACAGCACTCTGGTCATTGATTAATACCCTTGCAATTTTGCCCAGGCTCCTCTTCATCACTGCAAATTAATGATCTCTCGTCATCGTTTCAGTGGCTGAGGGATGTGTCGCAAGAAAACTCTTAGATATATTGCTTCTGAGTTTGCACAGTTGTCCTTGCAACAAATTACCCTTTGACATTATCAGGCAGCTCCTGGTAGCCATAAAACCTCCCCATTATTAATTTATTTTCAAAGCTCCTGCTAAGTGCTCCTTGAATGCTAATTAACATTGAGCATTTCTTGGTATGGGCTTCTATTCGCCTGCGTTGGGAGGCAGGTGACGTCATGACTGTATTTCACCGCAGTCATGTTTCTGCTGTTTCTTTGTCTCTTCCTTTGATTATATGTGTCTTGCTAATGAACAGTAGTGCAATGAGCTGGATATCTGGTTGTGTTTCCCAGCTCAGGCATTCAATTCCCTGGTTTCGCGAGTGAGCGAAGAAAGGCAGGGTCTCTCTGCATGCCTAATTCTTGCACAGCATGTACTGATTGGGTCGTCCTAATCACATCAGTGATCTTTTCTAAACTGCTAACAGTTATTCAAATATTACTAGATCATCTTCTGAAATATGAGGGATAGATTGCACGGAACTGGCCAATAGTCTCTCAGGCGTAGAAGTATAAGAAGTGATCTCATCAAAACATATAAAACTCCTGAAGACGATCTGACAGGGAGGATGAAGGAATCTGTGCTCCCTGGTCAGACATCCTAGCACCAGCAGTCATAGTCTCAGAATTAATAAGCAGTCATTTAGCACAGAGATGAGGCAAACATCTTGACTCTGGGGTGGAGAATTTCAAAGGTTTGCAACGCTGAGAGTTGTGAATGCTCAGTCATTGAGTGTATTCAAAACTGAGAGCGACCTTATAGAGGTTTGTAAAATCACGAGAGATATAGATAAGGTGAATGGCAGGTGTCTTTTCCCAAGGGTGGGAGGTTTCAAGAGGAGGGGGTGCATTTTTAAGGTGAGAGGAAAAAGAATTTAAAAAGACGTAAGGGGCAATTTTTTTTTTACACAGAGTGGTGCGTGCGCACGATGAGCTTCCATAGAAAGGGGTGAATGCAGGTACTGTTACATTGTATTTGGATAAGTACATGAGTAAGAAATGTTTGGAGGGCTAATGGGCCAAGCGCAGGCAGGTGGGACTAGTTTAGTTTGGGATTAGGGTCAGCATTGACTGGTTGGACTGAAGGGTCTGTTTCCATGCTGTATGAAATTAGGGGAAACGACAACTGGACAGAAAAGCAAAGTTAAAGGAGATGATCAGTCACAGTCTTTTACAGTAGCAGAGCAGGCTGAATGAATGAGCCGGCTACTTGTGCTCCTATTTCTTATGTTTTAATCACAGTTGGCTATGGCACAGGTGAAGGACAGCCAGATCCCTGACCCAGATAAAAGAGAATTCCTGCCACAACTCAGGCTGTAGCCACGTAGCGGGCAGCGAAACATCAACCATTGTTCATTACCTAATCACTTTCCAGAAGATTTATGGGCACAGCATTCTTGATGGTAGTTAGGATAATACAATGAGGCACCTGGCTCTGCTTTTCAATCATATCAGAGCTAACATGCACCTCGTCTTCATTTCTCTGCTGTAGCTCCAAATGCCTTGATGCTGTGACTGGACAAAATCTATCCAGCACAGTCTTAAAAGACACACACCTCCAACATCCTCACTGTGAGGGCGAATGACAAATTTCGAGAACCCTGTGCCTGGAAGGCTACCTCTCAATTTTGCTCCAGCTCTGAATGACTTGGCTATAATTTTAGGATGAGAGGAAATCGATTCTCCATATCTACCCCATCAAATCCTTCTTTTATACATTAACAATGTAATACAGATCCAGATTGTGCAACCTGCTGTCATTACCTACCCTTCTCAGGCCTTGTATTATTCTGGTGGGCTGGTGCTGTTCCACCTCCAAAGCCAATATATCCAAGCCAGAAGCAAGAACAGATCTCCAGAAAGGGCCTGAGCAAGACTCTCTATTGCTGAAGCTCAGCTTCATCACATTTGTGTTGTGAGATAAATGTAACTTTCAAGCAGCCTCCTTGATTGCTTTTGCCGTTTACTTTTTCTTATGTTTCAAAATTATAGTGGTTATAACATAATTAACAATTCCACAGCATTTTCGCCTCCAAAACTGTTGCTGTAATCACTACCACTCTATAAGCTAACAATAAATATCCCTGGAATAACCATGAAGTCAGGGAGCCAGAGATACAAGAATGAGACAAAAAAGATACAACATGCCACTTTAAAATGTCAATGTACCTTTTATGAATACTGGGACCTATCCATAGACAAAGATGCTCTTCAGCTTAGTCTCCATCATTGAATACAGGAATAGAAAGAGATTATAATGGCCATCAAGCCTGTTCCATAAGGTATAGGAGCACAGTAGGCCATTCAGCCCATCAAACCTACTCCACCATTCAATGAAATCATGGTTGACCTGAAAATCCTCAACTCCATTTTTCTGCCTTATCCCATAAACCTTTGGTTCCCTCATTGATTAAAATCTATGCCTATTCTGCCATTCAGTGAGATCTCAGCTATCTGCACCCCATAACCCTTAATACTTAAATTCAAAAGAAAATCTATTCACCTCATATTTAAAACTTGCAATTGTTCAAGGGTGATTTGATATTTGCGGAAGTGTGTGAAACTTACTCCACCGTTTAGGTATGTAAGTGCTTGGTAATTTCATACAGAGATTCTGGCTCTGATTTGTAGATGGTTCCGATTCACCTTAAATTCCCAGCCAGCAGAAAGGGTTTTGTTCTGTCCACCCTTTCCCCTTGAAGGCCTCAACAAAATCATCCCATAATCTTCTTGATTCCAGGAAAACTCCCTTCCATCCAAGGTCATTTTACTTTTGTCCTACTTCATTCTATCATGGGATGTGGGCATCATTGGCAAGGTCAGTATTTGTTGCCTGTCATTAATTGCCCTTGACAAGCTGAATTGTTTCCTGGCCATTTGGGAGGGCAGTTAAGAGGCAACCACTTTGCTATGGAGTTATTGGTAGGCCAGACCAGGTAAGTATGGCAGGTTTCTTTGTCTAAAGAACATCAGTGAGCCAGATGGACTTCTACAACAGTTGGCAATAGTAACTAATGGTGACTATGAAGCTGAAATTAATTTTTAGGAATAGGGTAACAGAGTTGAAATCGAGATGAGGAGAAACTACTTCTCTCAAAGAATGGAGAATCTATGGAATTCATTACCCCAGAGTGTGGTGGATGCTGAGACATTGATTAAATTGAATGAGGAGACAGACAGATTATTAATTAGTAATGCTACCTCACAGCGCCAGGGACTTGGGTTCAATTCCATGCGTGACTGTCTGTGTGGGGTTCTCCCCATATCAATGTGAGTTTCCTCCGGATGCTCTGGTTTCCTCCCATAGGCCAAGGATGTGCAGGGTGGGTGGACTGGCCATACCATATTGCCCACAGTGTCCAGGTAAATGTAGGTTAAGTGGGTTAGCCATGGGAAAAATACAGGATAGGGTACCCTTTTCAGAGGGTCGGGGTGGGCTGTAGAGATTCTATGAAAAGGAAAAGGTAAAGTCATCATAGTCTTACCAGACACCAGCTGTTCTCTCATTAGACAGAGAGATGACTGCTGGTGGTTTAACCGGAGTTAAAGGTTATGGAGGTAAATGGAATTAAGGCCAAGCTAAGATCAGCCACAATTGTATTAAATGGCAGATCTGGCTCGAGGGGCTGACTTGTCTACTCCTAGTTCCTCCAAAGTAGCTTTCAATTCCAGATTTATTAACAAAATTCAAACTCCACCAACTGCAGTGGTCGATTTGAACCTATTTCCCCAGAGGGACGAACAGTGGCCTCTGAATTACTAGTCCGATGACATTACCACTATGCTACCATCTCTCCTTCCTAAAGTCTGCTGCCCAGTTCCACTCACTGTGTAACATCAGACTGCCATTGAGATTTCTGGCAAACGTTTTCACAGTGAACAGGAACATCATTTATCATTCACCAATGTCAGCAACGATGAATCATTTATTCCAGCATGATGTTGCACTAAATACCTGGGCTTTAAGTGGAGCCAAGGTCACCTGGTAGGATTCCATGGAAACGGCAGCTGGAGACTGTTGGGTAACAGAGACAGGGAACTGAATTTCATCCACTGTCAACAGACAGCAAAGAACCTGCAGCAAACAGACAAACAGTTAACAATTAAACTTTCCAAAAGAAACAACAGTTTGGATCCCATCACCCTTTCTCCCTGAAAACTCCTCTATGTGGATATTTATGATTCCAAGTATTTAAACAAAAAATTTAAAGCAAAATGTAACATGAGCAAGAACTTGCAACCACTAGTCAAACTGCTGTAGGAAACAGATGAATAGGGAAGCTGGCCATTATGTTTGGCTATAAATTGAGAGAGGGGGAATGAGCAACAAGACCTGGGTGGCCTTGTACACCAGTCACTGAAAGGAAGCATGTAGGTGCAGCAGGCAGTGAGGAAGGTAAATAGTATATTGGTCTTCATTGGATTGGAGCACAGAGGCAAGGAGGTCTTGCCGCAATTGTATAGGGCCTTGGGGGCGACCACAATTAGAATATTGTGTGCAGTTTTGGTCTCCATATCTGAGGAAGGATTTTCTTGCTATAGAGGAATTGCAGCAAAAGGTTTAGTAGACTCACTCCTGGGATGGTAGGAATGACGTATGAGGAGAGGTTGAATTGGTTAGGATGATATTTGCTGGGGTTCAGAAGAATGATGAGTGATGTCATAGAAATCTACAAAATTCTAACAAGGCTTGACAGGGTAGCTGCAGGAAGGATGTCCCTGATGATGAACAGATCCAGAACCAGGGGTCGCTGTCTAAAAATATAGGGTAAACCATTTAGGATGGAGATGAGGCAAAATGTCTTCTCCCAGAGAATGGTGAGCCTGTGGAATTCACTAACACAGAAAGCAGCTGAGGCCATAACATTTTATGCTTTCACAAAGGAGTTAGATATAGCACTTGGGGTTAAAGGGATCAAAGGAAATGGGAGAAAGTGGGAATAGACTATTGTTATCACCAGACCAGAACGCCTCAAAATATTTTAAGAAGGGAGCCTAGACCTTAACTTTTTCTCATTTTAAAAGCAAATGTAACAAGCTGTGTTCCAGATGCAATTTGATTTGTCAAACTACTTGATGTTAGGCAAAACACAATTTATTTAAACACTATAGTTAAAATACAATGAAAGAAAGAAGAACTTAGGATAACATACCTATCGGAAAACTTAGCAAAATAATAGACAGAGTAACTATTAGTAGTTAACTGTCCCAATATAGTAACATCCCATAAACACACGCCTTGACAAAAAGACAAATTCAGAAAATAGATCTGTCTTACAGGTAACCCAGCAGCATAGAGACACCCCAACTTCTAGCTGTAACTGAGCGAAAAGATAGCTTCAACTTCTTCAAAACTTCAGCAGCCTCTGCCCTGCTCAGATTCCAATGGCAACTGCTAAAAGTTGGCTCTAAAAACTAAAAAATAACTAAAAATCCTGGTTTGAGAGGACTGGCCACACCCTACCAGGCTGCTTCTATTGTCCCAACTTAATAAAAAACCCAGGCCTCACAAGCTGTTTACGTTACCACAGAATCGTTTAATCTCTCCCTTAAAAGAAACTTGGACAAAATACACCTGTTAAAGCCACGGCATCATTACACAATGGAATTGGATCGTAGTGAACGGTAGAACAAGCTCGAAGGGCTGAATGGGCTACTCTTGCCACTATTTTCTATGATTCTATGTAGCACCTCTCAAGGCCACCACACATCTGTTAACATTTTACGGTCAACGAAGTGCTTTTCATCATTAACTTGTGGGACGAGGGTATGGCTGGCTCAGCCAGCATTATTGCCAGTCACTTCTGGCCCTTCGTAAGATGGTGGTGAGCTGCCTTGTTGAACTGATGTAGTCAATAGACCGACAATGCTGTGAGGGAAGGAGTTTGAGGATTCTGATCCAGTGACACTGAAGAAGTGGCAATATATTTCCAAGTCAGAATGGTGAGTGTAGGAATTGTAGCAGCTATGGGAAAGGTTGCAACCAATCTGCACTTAGCAATTTCCTGCCGACAGCAATATGCAACCGGATCAATTGTTTACGGAATTTTTGGTTAAAGACCCTTTTAATATACTGTGAAACTTTGTAGATTGCCCAACCCTCCAGCCTTCGCGTCTGTTAAAATTAAAACAAAGCAGAATTAAACTGTTTTTTGCAAATTCAGTCATGGGTTGAGGGCATCACTGATTAGACCAGCATTTATTGCCCTACCCTAATTGCCCAGAGGGCAGTTAAGAGCCAACCACAATGCTGTGGGTCTGGAGTCACAGTTGGCCAGACCAAGTAAAGACGGCAGTTTCCTTCGCTAAAAGACATTAGTGAACCAGATGATTCTTTTACCAACATTCGACAATGGAATCATAGCCACTATTAGACTTTGAATTCCAGATTTGTTTTTATTGAATCCAAATTCCACCATCTGCCACAACAGGATTTGAACCCAGGTCCCTAGAACATTATATGGGCTCTGGATTAACAGTCCAGTGATAATATCACTAGGCTGTCGCCTCACAAAACTATACTGTTAAACACTGCATATTTGTAATGTAACATTATGGACTATGCAATGCTAGCATATTGTAGCTATTTCATTTTGGACTCTTTTTTTACGAATTTTTTTTTTTTAAAATGTACTTTTGTATTTGGTACAATTTTAAAATTATTTGAAAATTGCATGAAACCATTTGGACATGAGTTCTAGGGAAAGACAGAAAAATGGAGTCAAGGACTATCAAATCTGACAATGATCTCATTCAATAGCAGAGCAGACTCAATGGGCTGAATGGCCCACTTCTGCTCTTATGTCTTACGGTTTTCTGAGGTCCTGGTGGATTCCAGTTGAAAAGTACTGAAAGACATTTGTTTCTGTGATGCAGATTTTGAGAGATAAACATTGGTCAGGATTCCAGGGATAACTCCTTCGAAAAGGATGCTATCAGATCCTTTACCTTCACCTGAGTGGGCAGACAGTTTAAAATCTCATTTAAAAGTAATTGACTCTAACAGTGTAGCACCTCCTCATTATCACACGAGAGCATCAGCCTAGGTCTTTGTTTTCAAGCTTTTGATTAGGGCATGAATCTGGAATATTGCACCTCACAGGTAGGAGCACTGCCAATGCAAACCACAGCTGAAAATGGAAATGTATCTTCATAGAATCATTGAAACCCTATGGTGTGGGAGCAGGCCATTTGGCCCATTGAGTTCACACTGACCGTCTGACGAGCAGCACAACCAGACCCACTCCCACTACCCCATCCCTGTACTTCCCACGGTTAATCCATCCAACCCACCCATCCCTGGACACTACGGACTATTTAACACGGCCAATCCACCAAACCTGCACACCTTTGGACTGTGGGAGGAAACCAGAGCACCTGGAGGAAACCCACGCAGACACAGGGACAATGTGCAAACTCCACACAGACAGGTGCCTGAGAGTGGAATTGAACCCAGGTCCCTGGTGCTGTGAGGCAGCAGTGCTAACCCCCGAGCCACCGTGCCCCCTCCCCCGTCTTATCAGTATCTTAACAGTATAACTTGAATAATGATTGATGATCCCCTATTTCATTGCTTTACGTCAGTTTGAGTAGAGATGTAATCTGGAGATGTTCCTTAACAATCAATGTCTGACAATGTTGCAAACAACTACTCTGTGCTGGCAAGACTGAAAGCAATGGTTTCTGAAGGAGATAACTATGAAATGCTGCTGTGTGGAACATGGGAGTAGAATGCTAGGTCTACTTATGGATATGGAGTGAAAAGGCAACATTGTAGATCGAAGGTGGAGATTGACAGATTATTGAACACAGAGGGAGTCAGCTGATATGGAGATAGGACAAAATGATGGAATTGAGGTAGTAGATCAGGCATGACATTATTGACCAACAGCATGGCGTATTTCTGCTTCTGTTTTTAAATGTTATCTTGTGTTATGATGACTTGAGCTTATGTTGCAACTTCTGAGTCGTTCAACGACTAATGTACTTTGCAGATTCCTCCACCAATTTCTTTGGACAGGAAGTTGAACGGAAGTAAAAACAACAAAGATTTAATGAGGTGTTGAAAATTGAGTGCGAATACTAAGGCTTACACAATTCCTGAACATAACTTTGACCCTGAGAGGTTATTAACTTGTTAAAGAGTTTTGAAAAGTCCACACCGGGGTGTGAAGTGAGAGCGGCTGTTATACACAAGAAGATAACTGCATTGAAAGAGAGTTTGAATCTACACTTTTAGTTAGAATTTCACTTTAGTTAACAGCAGTCCTTAAAACGGTCACCCCACTGATTATTAGCTCCCTATACTTATATAATTAATTCAAATGATAGTAAAACGTAGGGAATGCAGGGTGGTTTGATCTTAGAGTAGGATAATAGGTTGGCACAACATCGTGGGCCAAAGGGCCTGCACTGTGCTGTACTGTTCTATGTTCTATGTTCAAACCCTATTAATCCTTAACTAACATATCCATCACTCTGTTCTCTTTTCCAGCAGCTCTCAGGGATTCCTTCAGACCATATTATCATAGTCCATTGAACACTTTTGAAAATCCAACCAGAGATCTGACAGTCTGAAGGTGAAGGCCAAGTACCAGGTATTACATTCTAGTCCACAGCTGGTCCTCCCACCGGAAGAAGCTGATTTCAAGTTGGCGTACCGTTCCAGAAACTCGATTCCCTTGACTGTGCAAGAGAATGAGCAAAGTGTTGGTAAAAACACACCCAGTCCCGTCGGTTCCTCCCACCCACCCCGTGTCTGTGTGCTCCATTCACCAACACTGGGAACCACAATCACAAGGTTCTGGGTCCCAGTCTCACTTAGCCAGTGATGTCAAAGATCCAACTCAGGGCAGTACAAAGCGTACGACTACAGGGTTGACTTTCAGAACAGAACTTACACTCCAGAACTCACACTCCAGAACTCACTGTTCACATAGGTGGATGGAAACAATTTATATCGAACAGGTGCAAGGGATCTTTTTTCCCGGGTGTCCTGGTCAATACTTATCCCTCAAATGACTTTGTACCATCAGATTAATATTGCATTAGCATTTATGGTACACTGATGTGTGAAAATAGCCATCCTGTTTCCTACATTATGACAGTGACTGTATTTCAAATTAGCTGCATAAGGTTTAAAAGTCTTTCTTTATCTTTACGAGTTAATGACTGAGTGATAGGATTTTCTCAGGCCTGATCCTGAACAGAGGTCCACCCTTTCTCTCATCCTTTTTAAATTCAAGACCAAAGCCCCAACTGCTGACATCTTGTTCTATCTATATTGTTTTATTCATTCTCTCATGGGTATTGCTGCCAAGCCCTGCATTTGCTGTCCATTCCTAACTGCCCTTGAATAGATGGTTTGCCAAGATTATTTCGGAGGACAGTTAAGAGTCAATCATATTGCTGCAGGTCTGCAGTCAGGGTGAAGATTTCTTTCGCTAGAGTTCATAAGTGAGCCCAATGCAATTGTATGATAATCTATGATGGCTCCACAGTTCCTAGGTAGCAGAAGTATACTACTTGGCCCCTCAAGCCTGCTCTGCTATTTAATAAACTCATGGCTGAACTGATTGTAACCTCAAATCCACAGTCTTAGGTATCCCCTGACTCCCTTAGTGAACAAATATCTACCCACCTCTGCCTTAAAAATATCCTTGCACTGTTTCCACCGCATTTTCAGGAAGACAGTAGCAAAGACCCATGATCCTTGGAGTAAAAATGTTACTTGGTCTCGGTTTTAGTTGGCGATCCCCAATATTTAGGAAACGAGACTAGCTTTCAATTCCAGATTTATTAACTTACCATGCTCTGTTCGGATTGATCCGTACATGTCACTTGACTGATACATGCTGTTGAGGGTAGCTGGGGTCCCTCCTCAAAACTGATCTGCAGAGAGCTCTGAAATAAAGGCAACCAGAAGAATAAATGAAACATGCAAACTAGCAATCACAGGCCACTGACTCACACTGCTTAGCCAGCTGTTAAAATATTTAGTTAAAAATTGGAAAAAAATCCAGACAAAGGAATATCTTCTAATTTTATGGCAGCTTGAAGACCTTACTTCTCTCAGTCATGGCTCAGTGGCTACCACACTAGCCTCTGATTCATAAGGATCTGAGGCGAAATCCCACTCCAAGACATGCGAACAAGTTGACACTCCAGTGTGGTACTGAAATAGTGTCACACTGTCGGAGACGGTGTCCTTCAGATTAGATGATAAATTGAAGCCTGTCTACTGAGGTGGTAGAGACCATATTTCTATTTACAGAATTGACCCCGTTAAATAATTGATAATTCACTACAGCCAATGCATTTTGTTGTAAAGAAAGAGGTCCTGGAGTCCATCAATCCACGATCACCCATTCTCCTGCAAATTGCCCACCTTTTACATAATAGTAGCTGCACTTCAGTATAATTCATCACAATGTGAACCACCTGGAGGTGTATCTGACACATAAGATCTTTACAACTCCTTTTTTTTCTTGTATCAGAGATAAAAGGTACTGCAGATGCTGGAGAATCCGAGATAACAAGCATGGGGCTGGATGAACACAGCAGGTCAAGCAGCATCATAGGAGCAGGAACTCTCTCCCTATTTATTTCAGAACCCTCTTCCCCTCCCCCATTTCTGATGAAGGGTTTAGGCCCGAAACGTCAAGTTTTCCTGCTCCTATGATGCTGCTTGACCTGCTGTGTTCATCCAGCCCCATGCTTGTTATCTCCTTTTTTTTCTTATTGGTTTTATATTGGGGGTTTGGAGGAAGGGGGTAGATTTGCATTTTTGCCACAGGACTAGCAATCAAAATCTAATTCTTTCACAGGACATGAACACCTTTGGTTAGGGCAGCACTTGGGGCCCATCTGTAACGTTCCTGCAGGAGATGGTGGTGAGCCATCTTCTAGAACTGCTACAATCCACTTGGTGTGGATGTACCTGTAGTGTGGCTGGAAGGCAGTTCCAAGATTCGATCACACAATGAAGGAACAATGATATAGCTCCTGTCACAATTCCACAGCTGTAGATTCTGCCACTTAGTTCAATTAGTTGAGTCTTTCACAACAGCAACTATGAAATTAAAGGATCTGATGTGCAGGGGTAGAGCTCTCACATTTGGAACAGAAGGTCTAGGTTTAAGTCCCACCTCAGGGTGTGATGCCCAAGGAGATGTGACAATAGAATCATACAGCACAGAAATTGACCCTTCAGTCCAACTCGTCCGCACTGACCAGACATCCCAATCTGACCTAGTTCTGTTTACCAGAGCTTGGCCCATATCCCTTTAAACCCTTCCTATTCATATACCCATTCAGATGCCTTTTAAATATTTTAATTGTATTTGCTTCCAATACTTCCTCTGGCAGCTCATTCTATACACACACCAGCCTCTGTGTGAAATGTTACTCCTCAAGTCCTTTTTAAATCTTTCTCCTCTTACCTTAAACCTATGCCCTCTAGTTCTGGACTGCCCTACCCTGGGAAAAAGTCTTGGGCTATTCACCTTATCCATGCCCCTCATGATATTAGAAACCTCTGTAAGGTCACCCCTTAGCCTCTGACGCTCCAGGGAAAAATGCTCCAGCCTATTAAGTCTCTCTGTATAGTTCAAACCCTCCAGTCCCAGCAACATCCTTATAAATCTTTTCTGCACCCTTTCAAGTTTCACAACATCCTTCCTATATAAAGGCATACCTGGCCAGTTTGATGTATAAAAAACAATATGAAACAAAACCATGAAAGCTTTTGTGTAACCCCAGCTGGATTCATCAAAAGTCCTTCAGGGCAATCTGTGCCTAATTAATTAGGTTCACCAGATGTTTCTGCCACCCTCTCATTTTTGAATATGTATGTGTTTGTTACTACCTAGCTACTGTTTATTTCATTCCTTCAAGGGATAAGAGTGTCGCTGGCTAGGCAGCATTTATTGCCCATCCCTAACTGCCCAACTGGCAGTTATGAGTCAACTACATTGCTGTGCGTCTGAAGTCACATGTAGGCCAGACCAAGTAAGGATGGTAGTTTCCTTCCCTAAAAAACATTAATGAACTGGATGAGTTTTTCCTGACAACTGACAAGGGATTCATGGTCATTGTTAGATTCTTAATTCCAGATATTTTTATTGAATGCAAATCTGCCATGGCGGGCTTCGAACCCGGGTACCCAGACAATTATCTGGGTCTCTGGATTAACAGGCGAGTGATAATGCCACTAGGCCATTGCCTCCCCAAACATCTTGTACATCTGCTATGAATACAAGAAGGTTACAGCATAAGGCAATATGCAAACATGTGTACTGAGTGACCTTAGGATAGATTGGGATATTAGAGGAATTTGAAAGCAACTACTTACATGGTAAATCTAGCAATTTTTTTAAGCACCTCAGGTGCTCAGTAAGCACCTCAAATTGAACATGGAACATTTCTGCCCAGGGTGAAGAGTTAAATTCATGCCCACAACCCACGTGTTGCACTGGTTTGGCTAAATTGTAAACTTCGAGATATGGAACAAAACAAAAGCATTTTCAATTTTTCAGTAAATGGTTTATGTCCAGTGCAGGAAATCAAAGTTTTCTTCAGTTTAAAATAAATCCAATAAATTAACAGAATGCTATTAGTATATTTTAAAATGAGGCATCGATGAGTCATGCATTTGCATCAAAGTAGTGCAGCAATTAGTTTCATGATGGAAATTTTTGGCCTTTTGTTTTAAATGGCACCGGAAGCAATGACAGCTCACACAGCCAGGCTGAAATGTGGAGAAGTGACCACAAGTGAAACTAAAAATCAAACCGTTTTTATTAAAAAAAAATGTTAAGAGACAAGGTTGGCTTGTAGTGAGGACCAAGAGTATCATCATGTTATGGGACAGCAACAACGGTGCCAGGTTCATACAAGCATAGAATCTATACATTGCAGGCCATTCAGCCCATTGAGTCCAAACTGACCCTCCAAAGACCGTCCCACCCAGACCCATCGGTGCCCACGTCCTATCCCAGTAACTCTGCGTTTCTCATGGCTAACCAACCTAGCCTGTACACTACAGACAATTTAGCATGGTCAATCCACCTAACCTTCATGTCTTTGGTCTGTGGGAGGAAACGGGAGCACCCAGTGGAAACCCACACAGACATGGAGAGGATGTGCAAACTCCACACAGGCAGTCACCCGAGGGTAGAATCAAACCCGTATGCCTGGAGCTGTGAGGGCAGCAACTAAGCCACTGTGCCATCGATAGTTTGGATCTATTTTTACATGTCTGCTCAACTAATCCAAAGCCACTTCTCATCTGCACTATTTTTAGAACCAATAGAAAAGAGTTCTTAAAATAAACCAAGAAAAAAAGCACCTTTATTTATAATTACTCCAATGAATTTTCTCTTGGTTTGCTCTGAGGAGTTTAAGCTTATCTGCCTGAAAACATTACTGTCCCTTCAGGATTACCCAATCTGATGGGTGGGCTCTGTCCTTTACAAAGGCTTCAGATTTAGCTCTCAACGACCGTACAGCAGTGACCCAATTGTCAAACCAGGTCTGACTGGGAATTGAAGATTAATTTCTAGGCCATTCACTACTGAGAGCAACCAGGGAGAAAAATCATTAGGGCATTAAACTAAACGAGAGCCTTTGGTTACCATTTTCCTTTTCATTGAGCATCATCACTTATTAGTTTTGAATACTGGGGATGGGATTAAAAACGCTGTTGGACGAGGGTCCAATGTGACCCCATGTTCACAAACATCCACTCTCTCCACCAGTGATGTTTAGTAGAGGTAGTGTGTACCATCTACAAGATGCACTGCAGAAATTTACCAAGGCTTCTTAGATAACACCTTTCCAAACCCACAGTCATTTCCATCTGGAAGGACAAGGGCTACAGATACATGGGAACATCACCATTTGCAAGTTCCCCTCCAAGCCACTCACCATCCCAACTTGGAAAATATATCGCTGTTCCTTCACTGTTGCTGGGTTAAATACTGGAATTCCTTTCCTAACACCATTGTGGATCTACCTACAGCATGTGGACTGCAGCGGTTCAAGAAGGCAGCTCACCATCACTTTCTCGAGGGCAGCTAGAGGCAGGCAATAAATGACGGCCCAGCCAGCAATGCCCATGTCCCAAATATGAATTTTCTTTTTAAAAAGGGGTAACCACGAGTTTGATAAATTCCCAACTGAAAAGGACACCTCAAAGATTGAAATGTTAAACAAACAATGGCAGGAGGTTGACATCAGGGTGGTTGGAGGTAGGAGGTCATGCGAGGAAACCTCTAGGAATGTGGCCAACCACAATTGACAACAGAAGTGGTGGCAGGTGGTGAACTGGGACCAGGAGACTCCTGCCAAAGAGTGAGGCAAGAATCAACAGTGGAACTTGTGCACACATCTCCTGGCAGCCATCTTGGGGGTGCCTCTGGAGGATGCTGGGGCCTGACTATCCTCAATTCTCCTTGTGGCCATGCAGTTGAGGTCACAATCATATATATATATCTGTGCCATCACCTTTTTGATCCTTTTAGGAGCAGGAACAGTTCCTCACTATCTATTGTATCCAGTCCACTCATGAATCTGAAAACTTCTATCAGATTTCCTCTTAGCCGCCTTGCCTCCAAGAAGATCAACCCAATGGCTCCAGTCCCTTCTCAGACTGAAGTTTCTCACCCCGGAACCATTCTCTTCTGCACTCTCTCCAATGCATTTGACTCTTTCCTATAATGTAGCACCCAGAAATCTACACAATACGCCAGCTAAGGTCTAACAAATGCTTTGTGTCGGTTCAGCATAACTCCTTGTTCTTGTACTCTATTCCCCCTATTAATACAGCCCAGGATATTGTATGCTTTATTAACTGCTCTGTCAACCTGCCACTTTCAATGATCCATACATACATACATCCAAGTCCCTCTACTGCACTTCCTTTTTTGCCAAAGTAACTGTAACGAATTGCTATGAAATAAACTGCAACTTATTAATCATAAGATACTCTTTCAGTCAGACCAGGAAGTGGTTTTGGTTGGCCAAGCAGCCCATAGAGGATGGTGATAGCAACTTCACCTTGAATACCAAACCGTATGTTGTAGGGAGCTGATTTACACTTATAGCCGCTCCCAGCCAAGCAACATCTAGGTTTTAAAACAATCATTCTTGTTTTCAAATCCCTCCATTGCTTTGTCCCTTCTCTCTGATCTCCAGCAACTCAATGCTCCAAAATCTCATGTGCTCTGCTTGAATTGGGGTCTGCAGAATTCAAAACTGCAGAAAGTTGCAGCCCAGGGACTGGGAGCCCTTGTGCAGAAATCACAAAATGTTAGTTTTCAAGTTCAGCAGGCAGCTGGGAAGGCAAATGGACCGTTGCCTTTATTTCAAAGGGAACGGAGTGTACAAATATTAATGGCACTTGTCAGATCACAACTGGAATACTGCAAGGTTTGGGCCCCCTCGTCCTGGAAAGATACACTGACATTGGAGGCAGTCCAAAGAAGATCCACTAAGTTGATTCCAGGTATGGAGAGATTTTCTCATAAGGAGGTTGAGTAGATTGGGCGTTGGAGTTTAGAAGAATGTGAAGAGACCTTATTGGATCATATAAGATTCTTAGGGGGCTTAGCAGGGTAGAGTCTAGCATCAGAGGGCATAATCACAGAATAAGGGGATCACATGTTTAAGATAGAGGTGAGGAGGAAGTTCTTCTCTCAGGGTACAGTGAACTTGTTGAATTCCTTATTGCCAAGAGCTGTGGAAGCTGGGTCATTAAATATATTTAAGCCGTGATATACAGATTTTTAATCAGTAAGGGGTTATGGATATAAGGCAGAACAGTGGAGTTGAGGATGATTAGAACAACGGTGATCTCATTGAATCTACTCTGCCATTCAACAGACCGAATGCCCTACCTTCTGATCCTACATCTGATGCCCTAAGGGAACCTCTCTACAACCCTAATTTTAATTGTTACATCAATGGAGGCAGCGTCCTTAGGTACCTAGACCCCAAGATCTGGACTACCTTCTCTGTACTTCTCCTCCTCACCTCTTTCCATTAAGACTCTCCTTCAAATCTATATTGTTTGACCAAATTTGTAGTTATTTGACGTCATATCCCCTTGAGTGTCTCAGTGTCCTACTTTGTTTTATAATGATTTTAAAAAGCACCTTAAAACATTTTATTGCATTGAGGGCACCATATAAACCTAAGTTGTTGTTGGGATCCAAGATCCTTTTCTATGGGAATTTCTCACCCAGCAGGCAGCTACAAAACTAGTTATTCCAGCTGGTAGATATGCAGAAATTGTTTAACCAAATAAACAAACCTTAACCTTGTATGGTAAAAGGAATTCGCACTGCAAAATCAGAAGTGCTATTCAAGTCCTGAGAGCTATGCTTTCAAAATGCAAGATCAAGTCAGTTAACTTTGTACACAAATACTTGGCATTTAACCCAGAGTGATGACAATACACTGGCCTTTTGCAGATACTCAGGGAGGAGGTAGATGGGAGAAAGGCCAGTGATATGAATATAAGATAACAGACTTGATTCTGAGACACAGTTGATCAGATTCAATTCTGGCCATTCGATTTGACAATTTGTAATCTGCTTATTTCAACAGTTTGCAATTGTTGGGCTTTCAATAACTCTCCAGAATCATTGAATTGTGGGGAGATGGTGGACTGGTAATCCAGAGCTCTAGGGTATTGCTTTCTGGCCCTTGGTTCAAATCCCACCACAGATACTGGTGGAATTCAGTTCAAGGACAATAAGGAATGGATTAAAAATGTTGATCTTGCCAGTAATTTCCACAACCCTTGAAAGTGTAAAATAAAACACTGTTCAAGAGGTGGCCATTCATCCCATCGTGACTCTGAAAGAGTCCTTTCCCTGTAGCCCTGGAAAAATGTTTTCTCTTCATTGTCTATCAAATTCCCCTTTGAAAGCCACAATAGAATCTGCCTCCACTACTCTCTCAGGCAACAATTTGCCTTTAGGTCTTTTGCCAGTCAGGTTAGACCCACATTCCATGTTCCACACTGGGATCATATTGGAAAGAAGTATGGGAAGCACTGGCCTATAAAATGAGGATTTTGAATGGCATCTCCGTTATTCGAGATATTTTGTGAAATTAATCGCCTACATTTATGATTTGAAAATTGCATTCACAAAAATTGACCCCTTCCGTTAACCCTCCAATGACTATTCACCTATCAGAACGCAGAGATTTTCTAACTCTCAGAAAATGAGGGAATCTGAGGTCATTGCATGAGAACATCTAAACTTCTGGAACATTCTTCAGCCTTGGAATGTTAACTATCAGAACTGTTTCTTCTTGTCAGCGTGTTATACACAGAGTCAGTTGTCAAAGGCCAATAATAGTCTTGTTAATAATTAAACAGCATCGCTCCTTTTAGATTTTGATTTGGTGGTATTGATTTCCAGCGTGCCTCACTCACAGGACGTGTGAAAATAACACTGTCAGCAAGGCAAAGGAACCTGAGAGTACTTTTATTTTACTCTTGGATTTTTGATTGCCCAGTACAGAGACAGGTTGCTAAGCAGCACCATTGGGTTAGAGGTCATGACTGTGCCACCATTCCTGCCTTGAACCTTGATTGACAGGGATACCTCACCTCAGTGAAGCTTCCCCACAGCCCACCCAAGACAGGATCTATTCCTGAGGGAAGGAAATTTTAGGGGGACAGTCTTAAAGAATAGAGTTCAGAGCAGATTCAATAGAGGTGCTCAATGTCACATTGGGCTGTCAATGTTTGATATCAACTGATGCCACAAATCCTCCTTTCCATTATTTTGAAACAACCAAACTAAATAAAATTTGAAAATTGAATCTGTTTCTATCTCCTTTTCAGGTGGTACAATCTAGATCAACCGCTACATTTAAAAAAAAAACCTTCTCCTAATCATATGGGAATCACCCTTTGATCTGTGTTCAATAGTTACCAATTTTCTGACTGCTGGATACTGGGGTCATGAATGGGCACAATAACAAAAAAAATCAAAAATTCAAAAGGGAAGTTAGAAAAATTTAAAACAAAATATCATTTTTGAGGGTGACAATGCATCCTAGCTCCCACGGTGCCTATCAGTTAGAGAGCCCTGAGGCAAACTGGCAAACAACATGTGCTCATCCTCGCAGATCACCATGCTGCAAATTGCTGAGTCCTTGAGCCTCCCTAATTATCAGTAGTACAGGACAGACTATTGCCAAGTCTTAAGAAGCACTTCTCTTACATTCAAGTAGCCAATTTCTTGGCATGAAAGCAAAGCGTACAAGTTACTTTGTCAAGTTAGGCATAACTATTTAACACCAGCAGCAGTCAGAGATGAGACTTCTGACACCCCTGAGATCTCAAGCAATACTGCCCTGGTACTGTACCCAAGCCTGCATGGCACCATCAGATTGGATGGAGCTTACTGCAGCTTCAACATGAACTCTTTCAGAACCTCTATTTTGTATGACATTTATAGAATCGCAGAATTGTACAGTCATACTGCATTAAAGTTGTTACAGCTCCAGGCAGGTAGATACAGAAGAGTTGGTTTGATTTGAATACACAAATTAGGAGCAAGAATAGGCCATTCAGTCCCTCCAGTCTGCTCTAGCCTTCAGCAAGATCAAAGATAATCTGAATGTAGCCTCCACTCCACGTTTCTGCCTAATCCTGCTCATCTCCCACTCCTTCAGTAATCAAAAATCTACCCATCTCTGCCTTGAAATAACCACACCACCACTGCTCTGAGGAAGAAAATTACAAAGAATTGCAACCCTCAGTGAGAAAAAAAATGTCATCTCTGCTTAAAAATAAATGATGTTCCATGTACGATTGAGTCCCTTAGTTCTCATTTCTCCCATCAAGAGATTCACCCTTTGAGAATCCACGTCTCCAGTGTCCAGCAGTCAAAAAGTTGGAAACTAGAGAATACAGATAAAACTGTGATTCACAAAAGATGAGGAGAAGTTTTTTTTTGTTACGTAGCAGCCGATTTGGATTGTACCACCTGAAAAAGGAGCAAGAAACAGATTCAGCCTTCAAAAAGGTATTAGACGAGTTCTCCAGCTCAGAGAATTTAGAACATGGGGGCACAGTCTCAGGATAAGGGGCCAATCATTTAGGGCTGAGACGAGGAGAAGTTCCTTCACTCAAAGGGTTGGAAATCTATAACATTCTTTACCCTATGAACTGAGGTTGCTCCACCATTGAATACATTAAAAGGTTGATCTTGTTTTCGTCTCTCAGGTAGTAGTGGAATTAAGGAGCAGCCAGGTAAGTGGAGCTAATCAGAGATCTGCCGTGAGTATAACGAATGGTGGAGCAAGCTTGATGGGTCGAGTAGACCCTTCCTGCAACTATTTGTTAAGCAGTAATAAATATCAATGGGAAATATTATAATTGGGCATGTCTTCTAAAGAACTGGCACCAGGCATGGTAGACAAAATGTTCTCTTCCAATTCTGTACCATTCTATGCTTCAATGAGCTGACCCTTACAACTTTTTATATTTTCAGGTGCCAGTTCAGGTGGGCATAACAGATCCCATTGTGGTTTGTAAAGAAACAGAGGTCCCCAATCTTCTGACCAACTTTTCTCCCTCAACTAACATCATTAAAAGTAGAAGATCTGCTTAATCCCTCTTTGAGGAACAGTCTGTGAACAATGGTGGTGGAGGGTTGCTTTTCAGACTGGAGCCCTGTGGACCAGTGGTGTGCCACAAGGATTGGTGCTGGGTCCATTGCTTTTTGTCATTTATATAAATGATTTAGACGTGAATATAGGAGATATGGTTTTGAAGTTTGCAGATGACAATAAAATTGGAGGTGTGGTGGACAGCGAAGAAGATTACCTCAGAGTACAATGGTACCTTGATCAGATGGAGTTTAATTTAGATAAATGTGAGGTGCTGCATTTTGGAAAGGCAAATCGGGGCAGGACATATGCACTTATTGGTAAGGTCCTGGGGAGTGTTGCTGAACAAAGAGACCTTGCGTGCAGGTTCATAGTCCCTTGAAAGTGAAGTCGCAGGTAGGTAGGATAGTGGAGAAGGCGTTTGACATGATTGCCTATATTGGTCAGTGCATTGAGTATAGGAGTCGGGAGGTCATGTTGCAGCTGTAGACGACACTGATTAGTCCAATTTTGGAGTATTGTGTGCAATTCTGATCTCCCTCCTATAGAAAGGATGTTGGGAAACTTGAAAAGATTCTGAAAAGATTTGCAAGGATGTTGCCAGAGTTGGAGCATTTGAGTTATAGGGAGAGGCTGAATAGGCTGGGGCGATTTTCTCTGGAGTGTTAGATGCTGAGGGGTGACCTTATAGAGGGTCATAAAATAAAGAAGGGATGGATAGTGTGAATAGGCAGGGTCTTTTCCACAGGGTGGGGGAGTCCAAAACTAGAGGGCATAAGTTAAAGGTAACAGGGGAAAGATATACAAGGGACCGAAGGGGCAACATTTTCATGTAGAGTCTGTTACGTGTATGGAATGAGCTGCCAGAGGAAGCGATGGAGGCTGATGGATGGGTATATGAACGGCAAGGGTTTAGAGGGATATGTACCAAATGCTGGCAAATAGGACCAGATTAATTTAAGATATCTAGTTGGCATGGACGAGTTGGACTGAAGGCTGTTTCTGTGGTGTACATCTCTATGACTCGAACCTGCACCATCCTGGTATGAGTTACAAATCTTAGGTACGAAAATAGATTAGTTACAAAAATAGAGAAATAAAGAGAAAAGCTAGAAGTTCTATGTTACAGTTCTTCGTAGTGTAAGTTAGTAAACTAAAGTAATATAGTTAAAAGGTCATCAGCTCATAGCAAATTTGCCTCTGTGCATGTCATTTATTCATTAACAGGATGAGGGCATTGCTGGCTAGGCCAGCATTTATTGTCCATCCCTAATTGCCCAGAGGGCAGTTCAGAGTGAACTGCATTGCTGTGGCTCTGGAGTGACATGTAGGCCAGACCAGGTAAGGATGGCAGTTTCCTTCCCTAAAGGACATTAGTGAACCAGGTGGGTTTTTCCCAATATTCAACAATGGGTTCATGGTCATCATTAGGCATTTGATTCCAGATATGTAACTGAATTCAAATTCCACCAGCTGCTGTGGCGGGATTTGAACCAGGATGTTATCCAGGTCTCTAGATTAACAGTCCAGCGATAATACCACTAGGCCATTGTCTCCCCTTGTGAGATTGTTAGTAGGCTTGGGGGAGGTGGGCAGATATAGGTGTTACCTAGCCCTGGCCTTTGCCAATGGTCATCCTACATGTTACTCCAAAGGACACCCAATGTTGGACAACTATCTTTCTAACATCTGCCAATAGGTTAAAAAGAAAAGCTTGTGTTAGTAGTTGTACATGATCCACAGACTTTACCAATTAGGCTACAATTTTAGGAGTAGAGTTAAAGACTTAAAGCAGGCTCTTTGACCCGTTTTTAAATTTTAAAGGCAGAGCTGTAACCAGGAATGCATATTTCTTTAAAAATCACAAATATATTGATGCCTTTTAGCTGCCACCACAGAGATTTTACTCACTCCGCTGCAGCATCAGAAAGAGAATGAGTCACCATCATTATTACAGAAATTTAAAAATCAACTCCAAAGTTGACAGCCCAGAGTTTTGACAGCCCAGAGTTTTGACAGCCCAGGTCTGGGAGTGCAGCTGGGCAAAAGCTGCCGTATATGGGGCTGTAACTGTTCTCTGAGGATGTTATCAATAAACGAGGTGGATAAAGACTGCAGCTTTGAACTTCCAGGCATAGGGAAAAGTTACATGGATTACTGGTTAGTCTCTGGATATTTATGTTGGTGTCAGACATTAGCTGCTCACGAAGCTACTTGAGTTTCATACCATGTGCACAACAAGCAATCAATCTGCTGGTTTTATTCTTCACTTTCAGCCAGTTATTACTTTGATGGTACTTGGTACTTTTGGAGCATCACAAGAGTTTAGGGTTCCTATGTGAGGTGATGGGATGAGCTGGGAAAGGTCCAGTCCCACTAGAAACGCAATTCGAAGAGGTCCTATTACTCCTTTTTGCTTTAAAAAGTGCTGCAATAATCACAAGATAATTGTACGCTCAGATAACACGGTGT
>JAHRHZ010000041.1:8493113-8506030 GCA_024137785.1 Ginglymostoma cirratum
GGTCCAGACCCAAACCATCAGCTTTCCTGCTCCTCTGATGCTGCTTGGCCTGCTGTGTTCATCCAGCTCTACACCGTGTTAGCTCAGATTCTCCAGCATCGGCAGTTCCTACTATCTCTGTAATAGTTGTCCGCTCATCCCAGTTGAAATCTTGTCCATTCTCTGGCCTTGTAAATCAGGGGCTGAGCTTGTAAAATGGATGTCCCGGAGATTGTGGATATCAGCCAGTGATGGGATCTTGCTGTGTAGGATGTTTGCTTAATCTTCATTATCTGTGTTATCATTGTATTGCCTCATTACGTTAAGGTAAAGTGGGAGAAAAGAGCATTTCAGCATGTTGACCTCGTGTTCTGCAATCTTATAGCCATTTAGAATGTGGTTTCCTCTGCTCCACTCTTTACATTGATGTTCCAAAGGACAGAATAGAATCCCCACTGTGTGGAAACAGGCCATTGAGCCCAACAAGTCCATACCAACCCTCCAAAGAGCATCCCACCCAGATCTATCCCCCTACTCTGTCCCTGTAACCCTGCATTTCTCATGCTAATGCACCTAACCTCCATGCCTGGACAATGTGGGTAATTTAACACAGTTGCCCGAGGCTGGAATCATATCAGGGTTCCTGGCACTGTGAGGCAGCAGTGCTAACCACTAAGCCACTGTGCTGCCCCCTATAGCTGGGAATGCAAAGCTAATTAGTTGATGGTTTCGTGCTTTTATCATAAGACTTTAAATCCAAAGATCCACAATGGTCTGGGAATCTTGTTTTGAATTCCAGCACGGCAGATGGTGAAATTTGGAATCCAAGTCTGAAATTAAGAGTCTAATGATAGCCATTGTCAATTGTTGGAAAAATCTACCTGGTTCACCAATGTCCTTTCACTAATCCTTACTTAGTCTGGTCTACATGTGACTCCAGACCCACAGCAATGTGGGTGACTCTTAACTGCCCCCTGAAATGACCTAGCAAGCCACCCAGTTGTAACAGTTGCTAGAATGTCTCAAATAGGGAATGGCCTACAGCATGTAGAATGTAGAGATTCAAAAAGGCAGCTCACCACCACCGACTCAAGCAGCATCTGGGGACAGGCAATGAATGTTGGACTAACCAGCGATGCTCACGTCATGAATAAATAAAAACAAAAATTGACTCTTCTATTGGAGGCCAGCTACATCATACATCTCGAGTACAAGGTCGAAAGACCTTTTTAGGCCTGTCATACATTTCCACTGTTTGATTTATCACCATATTATTTCTGTTATTGTCCTTAAATGTTTCACACTTTGACAGGCAGCTGGTACTTTCCTTATGGTAAAGGTTGCTGGGGGTTCAATGGGGTGACAGTGGTCTTTGAATGGCATATGAGTATTTGTATGGGGCCTTTGGAAGTGCATCAGTATTTGCAATAAGAAAGTCAGAAACCTCTCAGTTCCACCACAATATACAGTATCCACATGTTCTAAAAGGCATTGGAATGGCATTACATTGCTGGTCACAGCTCTGGGATTATAGGTTTATCAGAGCAATTAGGAAGGAAGAACTTGCAAAAATATAACATTGAATCACATTCTAGAGATAATTCAAAATATTCTTTTAAACTGAGATCTTAGTTTTGAAGTGCAGTTATTATTATTTATGGTTAAAGGGTAGCCAATTTAGAGTCATAGTCATAGAGTTATATAGCACTGAAATAGACCCTTCGGTCCAACTTGTCCATGCTAACCAGATACCCTATACAAATCTAGTGCCATTTACCAGCAGTTGGCCCACATCTCTCTAAACCCTTCCTATTCATATACCCATTCAGATGCCTTTTAAATGTTGTAAGCATCCCAGACTCCACCACTTCCTCGGGCAGCTCATTCCATACACGCACTACCATCTGCATGAAAAAATTGTCCCTTAGGTCCCTTTTAAATCTTTCCCCTCTCACCTTAAACCCATGCCCTCTCATTTTTTGACTCCCCCCACCCTGGGGAAAAGACCTTATATATTTACCCTATCCATGCCTATCATGATTTTATAAAGGTCACCCCTCAGCCTCCACCCTCCCGGGAAAATAGCCCCAGCCTATTCAATTTCGCCCTATAGCTCAAATGCTCCAACCAAAATTTCACACAATACTCCAAAAGTGGCCTAACCAATGTCCTATATTGCTGCAACATGACCTCCCAACTCCTATGCTCATTGCACTGACCAATGAAGGCAAGCATACCAAACGCCTTCTTCACTACCTTGTCTACCTGAGACTCCACTTTCAAGGAACTATGAACCTGCACTTCAAGATCTTTGTTCAGCAACACTTCCCAGGACCTTACCATTGAATGTATATTGAATGTATAAGTCTTGCCCCGATTTGCCTTTCCAAAATACAGCACCTCACATTCATCTAAATTAAACTCCATCTGCCATTCCTTGGTCCATTGGCCTGTCGGATCAAGATCCCGTTGTACTCTGAGGGTGATCAGAATTACAAAGATGTTGCCAGGGTTGGAGGGTTTGAGCTATAGGGAGAGGCTGAATAGGCTGGAGTTATTTTTCCCTGGAGCATTGGAAGCTGAGGGATGACCTTATAGAGGTTGGGCTGAAGAGTCTGTTTCCGTGCTGTACAACTCTCTGACTCTGTGAGCTAGTGACCTACACAGACTGGGACTAAACATCATTAAATTTGAGAGCTGATTCCATTCAACTGCATCATTTTTTGTGTTAAACCTTGGGAAGACATTTGTGAAGAAACATGGACTATTGAGTTTAAAAGAGCTAAAGGTAGTCTCATTAATGGCTTTAAAATTATTTTTAAAATATCAATAGGATAAATGCAGGGAAATTATTTCCTTCAATGAAGGAAATGAAGAACAAGGGCCATATGACAATTTTCAAAATAGAGCTAAACAATTCAATAGCAAAATCAGGGATCACTTTCACACCAAGAGAAATGGAAACATGGAATTCTCCCCCTCAATAAATCATGGGGTAAAATTGTGATTGACAGATTATTTTGTTAGACAAAGATACTAAAGGATATGGAACCAAAGTGGGCAAATAGAAATGAAATTCAGAATAGCAATAATTTAATCAAATGGTGGAACAGACTTGAACTGAATGGTCCACTTCCATTTTCCTAACAGTCTCAATGGGCTGAATGGCTACTCCTGTTCCCATGTCTGTTGAAGTGACAATCGGTGACATAGTCCTGGTGCGAGCAACATCATCGAACCAGGTCTATTTTCAAAGCCCAGTTACTTGTACAGAAAATGCCTTTGTCCACAGAAAGTGCTCGCTTGGCGTTGTCTGTATTCGCCATCAGTCATGTCGATCCCACCAAGCCCTACAGTGTATCCTTAGCCTCAGTTGTGTGCATGCAGCAACTCCAATGCAAGCCAAGAATGCCTGTTGGTAGGGGGAGGAGGCTAACTCTTTAACTTCACTAAAGCAAACATCAAAAGAGGCAAGGTTTTCTATTGTAGATGCCAGTACCTCAGCTCAGTTTACAGACCCAGCACGCTGGCCTCAAACAGCAAGACAGCTCAGTCCTTGGAGGTTGGCCTCTCTCTCTGGCATGCTGCTGGCTTCATTCCCAGTCCATTGCTCATACAGCTAAACAGATTAATTTCTGCCAACAGTTTCCACACACGTGCATTAAAAATCTGCAATGCTTGTAAGTTCAGTCAGAGGATACTATGCAGCACTGCAAGTGGCCTTTCAGCCCACTGTACATATGCCAGCACTCTGGAAGTGTTATTCAGTTAGTTCCAAGCCCAGCCAATCAAACATTATACTCATAATTATATCAGCAAATCCTCAAGACTTGTAGCACTTTTTGAAGAAGCATGGGGCATTGTCATGGTGCCTCAACTAAATCCTTTCCTCAACCAGCATCAAAGGCTACTTGAAGTTATATAGTGCCTGAATGGAGTTAAAACACCGCTTTATTAGAGTGGTACAATTTGGAATCTGCCATCGGACCACATATTGAAAGGAGATTGTAAGGTAGATGGCAAAAGAAGTGGATCAAAAGAGTAGGTTCAAAGAAGGGTCTTAAAAGGAGAAACGTGGAGAGATTTTGGGAGAAAATTCTAGAACCCAGACCTTAGACAGCTCCATCAATGAAGGAACTACTTCACCAACTTTAATTGGCACATTGATGGTCCTATCTCTTGCCCAGGAATTGTACAAATATTAGGTGAGGTCATACAGCACAGAAACAGATCCTTTGGTTCAACCAGTCCATACTGAACACAATCCCAAACTAAACTGGTCCCACCTGGTCTATATCCCTCCAAGCCTTTCTGATTCGTGTACATGTCTAAGTGTCTGTTAAATGTTGTAACTGTGCTGCATCCACCACTTCCTCTGGCAGTTCATTCCACAGGCAAACCACCTTGTGTGTTAACAATTTGCTCCTCATGTCTTTTTCCTAAATCTCTCTCCTTTCACCTTAAAAATATGCTCGCTCGTCTTGAAATCACTCACCCTAGAGAAAAGACACTTACCACTTACACCATCTATGCCCCTCCTGCTTTTATAAACTTTTATAAGCTCACCTCTCAACCTCGTATGCTCCATTGGAAAAAGTCCCAGCATATCCAGCCTTTTGTTATAACTTAAGCCATGTTTGTATTTGACTGTTCAATTTCCACCTGATCAAAATAGAACATGAACTTTGATATGAAGAGTACTAAATACATTATAAAAAAGCTCCAAATACATTAACAGTAGTAAGGAATTGGGGTGGGGGAGAGCACATTGGGCTGGATCTGATTCAACTCACCCATGTAAATGTAGCAGGGGCCCTCTTGTGGTGCAGTGGTAGTGGCCCTACCCCTGGACTGGGAGGCCAGTGTTCACATCTCACCTGGTCCAGTGGTGTGTAATAAAATCTCTGAACAGGTTGATTAGAAATACCTAAATGCATTTACCAACAGGAGTCACTGTGTTGCAATATGGAGTGTGAACATTAATGGAATTCCCCCCTCACGTGTGTGGAATGAATTGCCAGGGGAAGTGGTGGTTGCAGGTACAGTCACAACATTTATAACATATTTGGATAGGAACAGGAATAGGAAAGATTGAGAGGAACATGGGCCAAATGCAGGCAAGTCGAACTCGTTTAGTTTGGGAAACTTGGTTGGCATGTATGCGTTGGACTGAAGGGTCTGTTTCCACACTCTATGACTCTATGACATTACCTCTTAGACCAGAATCACTGGGTGAATCATGGGCCTGACATGGTGAAATCAGAATAACTCAGCAACTGATGCACAAAACTGAATCTCAAGACAGCTGGTGACGTGTGATTTTACACACAAATACTTTCTTGGAAACAGGTTTATCTACAGAATACAGCAATATTCCTACCTACTTTGTCCCAACAGTCTCTCTTTCATATGTGCTCTGAGTACTTAACTAACCAATGTCCTTCATCGGTGTGTCTTAATAATAATCAATATACCATTAAGATGTAACGATCTGTAATAGAATAGTGGAAGGATCCATGATAGGAGGAGAACATGCATGTTTTTGAGAGAGTTATCCAATTAATTCCACTGCCTTTACTCTTCCCCATGGCTAATGTTCCCTGTCAGCTGTGTGACCATTCAGTAACCCAGGAGGTACCACACAGACTGTGTACAAGTCATCCCCTTTAAGTTGCCTCACTCGCACTGGCACACAAGGGAAAAAGTCAAAGTTACTGTACTTCACCGAATAGTCCATGATCAACAAAGAGGGTTTCTTTGCCAAAGCCTTCCAATTTTTCCCCTTTCCAATATACAATCAACTCCCTATGAATCTGCTTTCACAGCTCTTTCAAGCATTGCCTTCAAAGCAACTCGCTGTATAAAATGATTCTCATCAACTTCCCTACCAGCTATTTGCTTAACTTCTACAGCTTACAACATAGGAAATAGCAGTGGAAGTAGATCATTTGGCCCCTCATTCCTGCTCTGTCATTCAATAAGATCACTGCTCCTCTGTGAGTGTTTCAAATTCCACATTCCCATCTAGTCTTGGTAACACTGGTTTCTCCAACCTAACAAGAATCTTCCCACCTCTGCCTTAAAAAAAATTCAATGACACCACCTTTCTGAGGCAGAGAGTTCCAAAGTTATACAATCCTTAGTGAAAAATTACCCTCATCTCTGTTCTAATAGGGTGGTCCATAATTTTAAAACAGCGTCCTCCTAATTCTGGAGCGACCCACTAGAGGATACACCCTTTCCATGTCCACCTTGTCAAGGCCATTCAGGACCTTCTATACTTAGATCACTCAGCTCCCCTACTCAACCCAATTCCGGTGAGACCTTTCCTCATAAGATGATCTGCTCGTTCCATGTATCAATCTAATAAACCTCCTCTGAATCAGCACCAATGTATGTATGTACTTCCTTAAATAAGGACAGCAAAACTGTACACAGTATTTGAGATGTGCCCTTACCAATGCCCTGTATAACTGAAGCATAACATCTTTACTTTCAAGTCCATTTTTTTTGTAATCCCAGTATCCTCCTTGATTATGCACTGTATCTGCATACTAACACTTTATGACACATGCACCAAAAAAGCTAAATCCCATTACACCTCAGAATTCTGCAGTTTTTTTTCATTTAAGAAATACTCCGCTTTTTTTAATTCTTCCTGCCAAAATTAACAACTTCATATTTTCCCACATTATGCCCTATCTGCCAGATTTTCCCACTCACTAAACCTATCTATACCTGTCTGCAGTTTCCTTCTTTTTCACAACATAATTCCAACCATCTTTGTGCCATCTACAAATTTAGCTACAATACCTTCATTCCCCTCATCTTAATGATACTTGATATAAATGTTCTCTCAGAACCTCCACCATCAACATAGCCCTCGTCAACCACTTTAACAAATATAATTAAAGCATTCCACAGATAAACACCAAGAATATATAATTTATTGTTGCTGTGCTTGTCCCTTTAAGCGAGTGTTTAAACTTCTCTCTATCTAATCCCTCATGAAATTGCGTGCGGTAAGATTACTCTTCCCTAAAGCAGCTTAAGTTGTATGTTTGGTCCAAAGCAATTCAATTAATCCTGTCATCTAGGTCAGTAGCTTTCTACACAGGCTTTCTACCTACTCCAATATCCAGTGATTTAAACCAATCTTCAAGTCATAAGCCTAAGAATTATTCTGGTGATAGAAGCAAGCGAGAGGTTAATAATTGTATGTCTCAGTGGCCTCTTCTAACTTTCATTAAAGTAGGATAAGGGCTGCACAATTGAATGACATATGGTGTTACTCACTCATATTCCTAACATTAAAATCAAGCCTTTAAGTTCATGTAACATCCAAATAAAAAGCCAACAGAGAAAATGCTGAAAATAAAATAAAATCCTAGGGGGTGGTGGGGGCGGGCGGGGGAGATAGGATAGAGGCATTTAAGGGACTTTTAGAATAACACATGAATATGCAAGGAATGGAGGGGTATGGACGGGTATGGACCAGGGGCAGGCAGAAGGGAATAGTTTAATTTGGCGTCATCTTCAGCACAATATTGTGGGCCGAAGGGCCCGTTCCTGTGTTGTACTGTTGTATGTTCTAGGTGGCTCTCCCACATGATCAAATCCCTCCCTGGCCTATGTCCCCTCTCTATCCATGTCACCTTCCCCAGCAGTGCAACCTCTGAGTGCTCCTCCAATTCAACCATGAAGCAATTTCTCAATTTTTTTCTCACTCCATAATTGGCACCTGTGCCTTTGTTTCCTTCAGTCCCAAGCTCTGGAATTCTTTCCTTAAACCTTGTTGTGTCTCTCCCTCCTCTAAGTCAATGTTTTGATTACCTGCCCTGATGTTATTTCTTGACATCACTTGTTTTGCTGTGGAGGTGCCTTTATAAATGCAAGCTGCCATTGCAATAATGCAGTTTGATGAAGCACAGTGTATCACAAGCAACTGATTTATCCAATGATAAGTCCACAGTTGTAATCTTCCAAGATAGAGTTCCCAAGTGCCCGATGCACTCCTATTCCTCCCTCAAATGGTCATTCTTCACATAGAAAGCTGACCAGTGAATATGACCACATGCATTAGGAACAGGAGTAAGCCATTCAGCCCCATGAGCTTACTGTGCCTTTTGATAAGATCACAGCAGATCTGGTTGTGGCTTCTACCTTCCTGTGTATACCCCAAACCCTTGGCTTCCCTTGTTAGTCAAGAATCTATGTCTCTCGGCCTTAGAAATATAAACCACTGCTCTCTGGGGAAGACAATTCCACAGATTTTCACACTAAAGAAATTCACTTCACCTCCTTCCTCGATGGGAGAGCCCTTATTTGTCAACAGTGTCTCTTAGTACTAGTCTCTCCGATGAGAGAAAACATCGATTCAGCATCCACCTTGTCTAGTCAACAATATTGGTCAGTTATTCGACTACAGCAGGAACTACAGACCAGTCCAATCTGACAATCAGGGGTAGGAATCAGGAAACAGTGCCCCATACCAAGGGTTGCGGTGTAAATCAGAAACTTTCTCCTCCACCATATCACTCCAAACCCCCAAAACCCCTCTCCACAGGAGGCGCTGGGAGTCTGGTTGATAACTAAAATTTCAAGATAGAAATCAATATTTTTTATTTGTTGGGTGGGAATATCAAGGGACAATAAGCTAAGGTGGATAAATGGGAATGAGACACAAATCAACCATGATCTCAACTGGTATCTAAACAGGACCAAGGGACTGAATGGCCTCCTGCAATTTGCATGTGGGAGCTGTTCAGTGAGATGAATGTAACATTGCACAGTCTTTGTTCTCAATCTGCTGAACTGCACAAATCCCCCCCGAGCACTGTCAGGAAGCACAGAAATCTTTTGTTTCCGACATTAATCCATCTTGTCAAGTTAGCTTTAGCCGTCACATTTGCATTTTCATAGCACGCTGGCAGAAATGTAATTGCACCCAATGATTAGTGATGTTTGAAAGAGCAGATCTGTCAGTAAACACAGCTATCATTTTAAGCCAGAAACAATGCGAAAGGTACAGTAATTTCATTTAATTTTAGGTATTATTGGCTGAATTGAGGAAATTCGGCAAGGATTCCTCGGGACAGATTTTCCCCACGGGTTTTGGGGCCCTGGTGTTAGGGGGTTCCAGACCTCAGGAACACCACTTGATCTCCCGCACCCCTCACAGCTGGAAGAATCAGACTCTACTCTGCAGATGCTGTCATTGGGCATTAACATTCACTTGAACAGCCTAGTGAGCTTTCAGTTTTAACCTCAGCCTGGGCTGTGAGCTTAATACCTAGGAAAGTGCTCAAAACTCACAAATGCCTGACCTAGCCTTGAGCTGGTGAATGACTGAGCCAAGCTGGCCTATCTCCCATCACCCCTGGGGGCTTTCTCATTACAAAGACAAAAAAAGCTGGAAATTTTCACTCAGTGTGGCAAAGCCAGGGAACGACAATGTCATTTCAGCAAGTGGTGAAGGTGAATCAACGGAAAAGGAACAAAAGTAGATTGATGCTGCTGGCAGAAGGAAGGGAAAGCAGCTGATGAAGGAATTAAAGGAATCTCCAAAGTATAGCCTACTCAATCAAAAATGGCTTTCTGATAATTTTCTAGACTTTGGATGTAAATTTTAAAAATTTATCACAGCAGTCAATTTTTAGAGAAAAGGTATAAATATTAAATCACTGACTGAAAACAAAAAACGCTAGAAATCACAATGGGCCAGGCAGTATCCGTGGAGAGATAGCAAGCTAACGTTTTGAGTTCAGATGACTCTTCATCAATATGTACTAATATATAATATCTATAGAAGTAGGATTAGCTTAATTGTCACATACTCAGTACAGTGAAACGTTTGCAGGTCACCACTTACAGTGCCATCTTAGTGCATATAGACTATATATTGAAAATAGTTGTAGGCCATTTAGCGATTCAAGCCTGCTCTGTCATTCAATATAATCATGGCTGATCATCCACGTCAGTCCCCTGTTCCAGATTTCTCCCCGTATCCTTTGATCCCTTCAGTCCTGAAAACTGTATCCAACTCCTTCTTAAAAATATTCAATATTTTGGCCTCAACCGCACAGAATTTCACATGGTCACCAATTTCTGGTTGAAGACATTCCTCCTTTATTCATGTAATTAAATGTGAATACGTTCATTTATGCATAGAATTACAGTCATAGAGCACAGACACAGACCCTTTGGTCCAACCAATCCATGCCAAAGATAATTCCAAACCAAACCAGTACCACCTGTCTGCTCCTGGTCCATATCCCTCCAAACCTTTCCTACTCACATCCACCACTTCTTCAGGAAGTTCATTCCACATGCAAACCACCCTCTGGGTAAAAAATTTGCTCATGTCTTTTTTAAATCTCTCTCCGCTCACCTTAAAAATATACCCCATAGTATTAAAATCCCCCATCCGGGGAAAAGACAATTTCCATTAACTCTATCCCCCATTATTTTATGAACTATCAGGTCACCTCTCAACCTCATTCGCTCCAGTGAAATAAAGTCCCAGTCTATCCAACCTTTCTTTATAACTCAAACCTTTCATTCCCGGCAACATCCTGGTAAGTTTCTTCTGAACCATCTCCAGCTTAATAAGATCTTTTGTATAACTGGGTGACTGGAATTGCGCACGGTATTCCAGAGGAGCCCTCACCAATGTCCTGTACAACCTCAACACGACTTTCCAACCCCTATATTCAAAGCACTGAGCAATGAAAGCAAACATGCTAAATGCCTTTTTAACCATCCTGTCTATATGTGAAGCAAACTTCAAAGAATTACGTACCTGCACCTCTGTTCTACAACACTACCCAAGGCCCTACCATTAATTATATAAGCCATACCCTTGTTTGAAATGCATCTTCAGAAAGAAGACAAAAGTTAACATTTCAGGATGAGGATGCTTTATGATCTGAAATATTAAGACTTCTTCTCTCTCCACAGACACAGCGAGACTGGAGTCTTTGCAGCATCTTCTGTTGAAATTTCAAACTTGCAGCATTTTGCTTTTATATCTCTGTTTTGTCTTCTGGCTGATGTATTAAACCAAAGCACTGTCTGACCTCTTTGGCAAACGTAAAAGATTTCACAGCAACGTTTTAACAAGAAGGATATTGTTCCCAGAGTCCTGGCCAGTATTTATCACTCCAACAATATCACTGAAACAGATTCACTGATCCTTTATTACACTGCTGGTTGTTAAAACTTGCCGTATGCAACCTGGTTGCCATGTTTCCTGCATTGCAACAACAACTATTCCTCAAAAGTATTTAATTTGCTGTGGAATGTCCTCAGACGATGCCCTGCTCATCACTCCCCGAATGTAGGTTTTATTTCTATCTTTTGCAACATTATTTTGCTGTGATTATCCATTTTATTTTGGTTGCGTCTTATCCTTCCTTTCAAGGTCCAGAAATGTGCCTTTTGTGAAATACTCCTCTTGTTTAGAAAATGGCACCAACCAAACAGGTACAGATCATAGTGGGCAGGCTTGAGGCCTACGGCATTTCAGATATATCAACAGACTGGAACTTTTTCCCCAAGAAATGACCGCAGAGGGGCCGCTATCCCATCACTTTACTTGTGTAGTTTATTTATTTACTTGCGCACAATACATTGGCTGTGATCAGCCAGCTCGGAGTCAGTCCCCTGAACTGAGGACATTCCAAATCCCTTGTGTTTTGGTCAACCAGGATTTCCTGATTGGCCCTGGTTAACAACCCCAGTCAAGGATCTTGTAGTCAACAAGATCCACCTGGTTCCAATCACTACACCCCCAGTCTTTTTTGGGGTACAAGGATCACTTGCAGGGTGAGCATTCATTGCTCATCTTTCACTAATCTTGAGAATGCACTACACTCTTTGTGGCGTAGGGACAGACACAACGATGTTAAAAAGGGAGCTTTAGAACTCTGACCAGCAGCACTGAATGAATATAGTTCCAAGCCAGGATGGTGTCATTTTGAGTGAAACTTGCAGTTAGCGGCAGTATTCCCCGACACCTGTGGCCTCTGTCCTGCTCAGGTGTGGAGACTGTGCATTTGGAAGGTGCTGATGGAGGAGCTTTAGTGAGTTACTGTAGATGGTACTCACTGCTGCCACAGTGTGTTGGTGATGGTGGAGGGCGTGAGTGTTTGAGGTGGTGGATGTGGTGCCAGTCAAGTTGGCTGCTTTGTCCTGGATAGTCCTGAGCCTCTTGAGCGTTGGTGGAGCCACACACATGCAGGCAAAATCAGCATATTGCATTTCTCTGTTTCCTCCTTATGTGTGTCTACTGATACAATTCCTTTTATTCATTCACAGGATGAGGACACCACTGGCCAGGCCAGCACTCATTGCCCATCCCTAATTGCCTAGAGGGTGGTTAAGAGCCAACCACATTGCTGTGGGTCTGGAGTCACATGTAGACCAGACCAGGTAAAGATGGCAGTTTCCTTCCCTAAAGGACATTAGTGAACCAGATTGGCTTTTCCAACACTTGATTCATGGTCATCAATAGACTCTTAGATACAGACTTTTTTTTAAAAACTGAATTCAAACTTCACCATGGCCAGGTGAGAACCCAGGTCCCCAGAACATGAGATAACAAGCATGGAGCTGGATGAACACAGCGGGTCAAGCAGCATCATAGGAGCAGGAAAACTTGACGTTTCGGGCCTAAACCCTTCATCAGAAATGGGGGAGGGGAAGAGGGTTCTGAAATAAATAGGGAGAGAGGGGGAGGCGGATAGAGGATGGATAGAGGAGAGGATAGGTGGAGAGGAGGATGAGAGAGTTGCAGTGGGAGAGAGATTCCCTGAGGTTTGTCCGGATGGAGGAGGGTAACTTCTTCAGGGTAGGCATCCTTAGAAGAGGCTTCGCAGTGGGGTTAAAATTGTATCAGAGATAAAAGGTACTGCAGATGCTGGAGAATCCGAGATAAC
>JAHRHZ010000041.1:8511612-8548246 GCA_024137785.1 Ginglymostoma cirratum
ATTACATAGGGGCAGCTTGGTTAGCGCTGCTGCATCACAGCACTAGGGAACTGGCTTCAATTCCAGCCTTGGGCGACTGTTGGTGTGGAGTTTGCAGATTCTCCCTGTGTCTGCATGGGTTTCCTCCAGGTGCTCTGGTTTCCTCCCACAGTCCAAAGATGTGCAGGTTAGGTGAATTGGCCATGGGAAATTATCCGTAGTGTTCAGGAATGTGCAGGGTTGCAGCAATAGAATGGGAGGGTAGGTCTGGGCGGGATGCTCTTCAGAGGGGCAGTGTGGACTCGAATGGCCGAATGGCCTGCTTCAACGCTCTAGGGATTTCATGATGCTCAGCTGCAATCATTTTGAATGGTGGGGCAGGCTCAAAGGGCTGAATGGCCTACTCTTGTTACTATTTTCTCTATTGTTTCCTTAGATAGCTCTTTGACAGGCAGGATGGGATGAATAGCCTCCTGCTGTGCGGTAGGATTCCCTGGTTTTTTGGTCTTTGCAGCTCCAGCCCTCATGCTGTCGACTGTGTAATGAGTTTTATTTAAAGGACAGACTCCAAAACATCTCGAATATCTGTACAATGCAGCCTGGTATGCTGCACACCCACAGGGAAAGAAAACTATTCCCTTGTCACAAAGCAGCCACTTGCCTCATTACATTCACTGTGGGTGGGTGTCAATGGGGGAACAGTCTGGCCACACCTAAGGAAGATGTGGGTGTCACTGGCTAAGCTAGTGTTTGCTGCTTGTCCTTAACCAACCATGAGAAGGAGATAGCACGTCCGTAGGAATTACCCTCACCTCCCATCTGCATACCATCTTGATAAAGCCCCTCTTTCCATGCTTACATGTGTGTCTGGGTTTGCTACAGTGTTCCAGTGAGGGTCAATGTTAGATACAGGAGCAACGTATCATTTTCAACTTCGGCACCTTACAGCCTCTAGCACTCAATATTGAGTTCCACAAGTTTAGAGCACATCGTCTGTACTTCATTTTCTTACATCCTCCCACCCTTCCCTGACTGTGTCTCATTGGCTTTGCTCTCCCAGAGCCATCCCATTTCTCCTTTTCACAGCTGACATTAACACCTATTTTACATCTCTACCTCTCCTTTACCTCCATTATGACTGCCTTTGTCTTTCTCCCCGAGCACCCTCGCAATCTGTTCCACTTGTAGCTTCTCCCCCTCAGTCCACTGCATTTTCCATTTTCCTTTTAGTTCTGAAGAAGAGTCATCCAGATTTGAAATGTGCACTCTGTTTCTTTCTCTACAGACCTACTGAGTTTCTCCAGCACCACCTTTTTTTTAATTTCGGACTTCCAGCATCTGCGAAATTTTAGTTTGGTTTTATGTTGCGCCACCTTGGTAAGCCATTCCAGTCCATGGGTCATGAAGTTAAATGCTACCACTACCTAAAATGGCTACTGTGCCATACTTCACCTGTTGGGCTAGGGGCAGGTGATTGGCTAGCTGAGGGAGGGGTCAGGGTATCATGGATAATCTTGCATCTTCAAGTTGGGAGAAGGCAGGGGTTGGCAGGTAAATGAGCTTGAATATAGAAATGGCAGCCTGTCATTCCAATCAATAAAAAAACTGAAAGCTTTTAGGAGCTCTTTGAGCAACATGTGGCGGTCCCTTTAAGGATCACTGGCCACTCATTGTACATGAATATTATCTTCAGGTTCCTACAGCCTGCAGAGGACCCCTGATGAGCACATTTAAAGACCCTCACAACTGCTTCTGGAGGAGAATTACTGAATTCTAAGATCTGGACTTCAGAGCAATCGGGGTGCCATTTGAGTGAGGTGTCAGAGAAATGCCGGGGTCAGCAGCAGACTGTACCCTCCAGAAAGGAGGGGAAGGATTAAAATGAAAAAGCAAGGTAGGATCACTGAATTGAGGACCAGACTGAAATATCACATAAACCACCAAAAATGAGAACCAACTCGAGGATGGTATTGATTGAGAAGGACCTCACCAGTAGGGTCAACATTGATGGGTCATGATGGATTAAGCATTTTGGTTACTGATGATAGGTCGTTGTGCCGGCAGAATGTGGTGGAGTTAGTAAACATTTGCTCTATGAGTACGTGACAGTCAGAGAATCAAATGCAGGATATGTGCAGAGGTCTTTGTTGAGTCTTCTGACATAATGAAAAAAAAAGGTCAAGTTTGAAAATCAAAGAAGATGAAAACTCCCTGATAAAAGTATCTAGGGAGACAAGACTCAAATGTAAACTGTCTGTTTAATTGCTTCTGCTTCACAATCCAAGAGAGACCAGCGTACTCAGAGTGGACTTACTAAGTAGAACCAGTCTGTACCCATCCCAGGAGCGAGTGCTGCCAAGGCAGAAGACATTGTAAATGCTGTTGGGAGGCAATGGCCAAGTGGAATTATTGCTAGACTATTAATCCAGAAACTCAGCTAATGTTCTGGGGACCAGGGTTCAAATCCCGGTATTTAAATTCAATTTTAAAAAATTGGAATTAAGGGTCTAATGGTAACCATTGTTTATTTTTGGGGAAAACCCCATCTGGTTCACTAATGTCCTTTAGGGAAGGAAATCTGCCATCCTTAACTGGTCTGGCCTACATGTGACTCCAGACCCACAGCAATGTGACTGTCTCGTAACTGCCCTCTGGGCAATTAGGCAGGGCCAATAAATGCTGCCTAGCCAGAGAGGCCCACATCCTGTGAATGAATAAAGAAAAAATTAAAGATCATAGTTACCGGAATAATGAGGAGGCACGGGCTTGGTGGTAATGTCACTGGACTGGTAATCCCGAGGTCTGTGCTAATTCTTTGGGTGACATGGGTTCAAATCCTACCCATAGCACTTAGTTAAATTTAATTTCAAAGAATAAAAACCTCTAACTCTGGCTCGACTCTGTAAAGGTGACTATGACACTATCCTTAATTGTCATAAAAATACGAACAGTTCACTAACAACATTCAAGGAAGAAGATCTGATGTCCTTTCTCAGCCTGATCTACACGTAACTCCAGGCCACATAGTAATGTGGATAATGTTTAATTATCCCACTCTATTAAGGCGCAATAGTAACAGGCAACAAATGCTGGTCTTGCCATGATATCCGTATCTCACGATAGAAAAATTTAAAACAATTCATCCAAAATCATTGGTAGAAACGAACTTTATAGTGGCAAATATCCCTTGGATTTTGCAGTAAGCTTCGCTGAAACTGATGTCCACATTGTCAAGACTTCAAGAAGAGGCTTAAAAATGTTTTTAAAAATAGCAAGTAGTTCCCACATTAAATCTTGTACACTAATCCTTACCAACTACTGGCAGCTCCACCGTGCAATATGCACTGACCGATGAGTTTTTAAAAGATTACCCCTTGCTATAGGCCTGGGATCCATTTTGTTTGGTCTCAAAATTCAAAAGTTTTGCACAGTTCCAGACAGATATTTTAAAATCATGGGCAGGAAAAGATCAGCAATTTGATCTAGCCTACAACACACACTTGTTACCATTTCAACTGATGATAATACTCAACAAAGGCAGATTCCATAATGAAACTTACCTCAATGGACTAAAATATGTACAGTATTGTTAGACTGGTGATCAGACACCAAGCATATTCACATGAGGCTGTCAATGTACTTTTAACAAGAGAACATAAGTTTATTACGCAAAACAAAACAAGAACAAAGAAATATACAAAATGACAATTTGGAAAGATCTCAACATAAAAAGCAAGAAGAAAGAATAACCCTTTTCTCCAGAAATATCCTTCAAAGACACTCAACTCCTAGTGATAACAAAGATGTAGAGCTGGATGAACACAGCAAGCCAGGCAGCATCAGAGGAACAAGAAAGCTGACGTTTCAGCTCCAGACCCGAAACATCAGCTTTCTTCCTCCTCTGATGCTGTCTGGCTTGCTGTGTTCATCCAGCTCTACACCTTGTTATCTCAGACTCCAGCATCAGTAGTTCCTACCAACTCCTAGTGACTTGCTTTCTTCACTCTTACTCAACTGACCATATCGCAAGCATTTTCTTTTGGTGCCTTTTGGCACATTCACTAGAACTGACTCTCTCTATCATTCTCAGAGACACACAGACAGGCTAACTCACTGACCTTTCCTCGTTAAACTCTAAGAAAAACTCCAAACTTTTTTGGACTGCTAAAACAACTTCAGATTTCCTTCCAGCCCTGATAGCCTAGAGACTGCCTGAACTATATATGCCACTGTTAGCATGAATATTTTCTCCTTCTGAATTGAACCTGCTTATGGCTCCTGACCTCTCTTCCTGCTGCTCGCATAAAGTCAACTTTATAAACACCTTGATTAGCTCATCAAGTAAAAAGTCATTTAACTTAAGGCACAGGCTCAGGCTCTTGTAGTGTAGTACTTGTGTTTCTACCTCTGGGCCAGGAGGCCTGGCTTCAAGGTTCACATAATCCAGAGATGTGTTATAACAACTCTGAACATGATAATTAGAAAACATCTAAGACACAGGCTTCCTTGGAAGTGCTATTTTGAACTCACTGTTTGAAATAACTTTCGAAAGTTCTAAAAAAAGGCAAGTCACCTTCAAAGAACTAGAATCAAAAACCTATTTCTCGCTTCTATACAATCCAATTTCCCAAAATAGTCAAAGTGATAAACCTTCATTGCACACTCACATGCGGAGCCTGGTGAATAGATTCTTCTTAAGCCATATAATCTCTTGAGAGAGACAGAAAAAAACCCAGCAAAAATCCCAGGAGAGTCCTGTGTGCATGGAACTGAATGTGAGATTTGGTTCCTTGATAAAAGATAACATTGGAGATGTACAGTAATGCATCAGCACCTCTATGTGAGGGTTTGCACTACTGTCACTGCTCAGATGCTGACTGACCTGCTGTCTCTCACTTCTACTATTTTTCACTTGGATTCTGGACTTCCAGCATTCTCATCTTTTTCATCCTATTTCTGCACTTCTGAAAACGGCAGAAAGTGCTCAAGGTTTTGAATAAAGGAGAGAGAAAAGTAGAGCAGGAGCTGAAGCAATATGAAGCAGAGCTGAAAAACAGGGAGTCACGATTGGATTCGTACACATTTCCAGCCCAGAGCAGTTACCACAATAACTGACTGCCAACAAGGCTAAGAGTCTCTGAGACACTAGTCAGATAATTTTTCCCTCTCCAGTTAAATTCCACAGAGTGGGGGAATGTGGGAATATTGATGCTGTGTGTGCTCCGTGCCTTTGCCAGCATGGCTGTTCTTAATGTCATGCTAAACAACTACACAAATGCGGGACTGTCTGGTGGTGGTGAGGGTTGGAATATTGCTTTCATCGGATAGGGTGTGGAAGGGGTGCCAGAGACTAAATGGGACTAGGGAAGACTTGATGTTTATATATTAATTAAGGGACAATTGGCTGAGCACTGGTGTACTTGCATATGGGGAACAAATAGTCACTGTGCTGGATTTGAATCTATTTGAACTGGAAAAAAATTCTGTTCAAAACAGTGTAAGCTCAGACTCTGGCTAACAACATTTAATCATGGGGTCACACAATTGTTATAGCACTGAAAGAGGCCATTCAACCCATCATTCCTGTACCAGTAGACTCGCTAACTTTAAGGGCGTTTAAATGGTCACTGGATAAGCATATGGATAATAAGGGAATAGTGTAGGTTAGATGGGCTTCAGATTGGTTTCACAGCTCGGCACAACATCGAGGGCCAAAGGGGGCTGTATCAAGGGCTGTAATGTTCTATGTTCTAAATGTGCATCATTATCCAGTGTCAATCTCCTGCTTTTCCCCTATACTCTTGCACACTATTTCTATCCAAATAATCCTCTAATGCCCCTCTTGAATGCTTTGATTGAACCTGCCTCCACTACACTTCCAGGCAGTGCACTCCATATCTTAGCTACTCATTGTGTGGAAAACTTTTCCTCACATCACCCTTGCTTCTTTAATACATGACTTTAAATCTACGCCCTCTCATTCTTGTTCCTTTTGCAAGCGGGAACAGCTTCCTCCCCACCCACTCCGTCCACCTGCCCATGCTCATTCTCTTCAAGGACAACAGTCCCAATCTCTCCCATCTACCAAGTGAACAAAAACATCTTCGCTGTTTAACAGGTCCACTCCTTGATCAATCCCCTCTCCCACACACATGTGCTCACGCAAGCACGTCTCTATATACACACATATATACAGAATGAATGTCTGAATACACACACACATACAGGATGAATGTCTGTACACACACACATACAGGTGGAATGACATAAGAGTCTGTCCTATTGACTGTCACGCAACATGGGGAGAATTCTAGGCCAATTTCACTCATTCTCAGGATTCTCAGCACATTTGTAGTGATGGATGCTGCAAAATGAAGGGTCACTGGCGCTGAACCGATACTTTGAAAGGATCTGTATGGAAAATTCTACAAGTCTAGAGCACAATGAGGTACTCAAGGCAGAGCCAGTCTTGTTACACCATCGATGTATTTGCAATGAATTGCTGAGTTTATAAATAACTATCAATACGTGACATCCTGAAGCTGAGAAAGGTGATTAAATGTCACAAAAGTTGTTCAGTGGAAATATTACGATTTTGTGATAAGCAGTGACAAAATGTGTCACCTCTTACTTTGCACTCTCTTCTTATTCTAGTTTTGTTCAATGCTAAAGCAAGCTTCCCAACTCTGTGCAACATACAGTCTCCATGGAGACAGCCAATGTTTCAGGAGAAGTTGATAAAATAATGAGAGTTAATGGTTGTTGTCTTTTCACTAGGAAGTGGGATTTCAAGACTAGGAACACATTTTTAAGGTGAGAGGAGGCAGGTTTGAAAAAGACATGAGGGGCAAATTTTTCACCCAGAATGTGGGTCATGTGTGGAATGAACTTCCTCAGGAAGTGGGTAATGTGGGTACAATTACAATGTTAAAAGACATTTGGATATGTACATGAATGGGAAAGGTTTAGAGGGATATAGGCCAGGAGCAGGCAAGTGGGACCAGTTTAGTTTGGGATTATGTTTGGCATGGACTGAAGGGTCTGTTTCCACGTTCTATGACTCTGTGTAACAGAAATTTTGTCAGTAACATTCCATGATCCAATACAAGGAACGGGAGGTTTTGGGCGCATGGAACATCAGGTTAAAGAGTTTTCATTCATGTGACTGATGACTTACCCTGTGAAGGATGAAGGCTTCTGCTCCTTCCTATCTCAGTCTTATTCTCAAAGTCTGGCTCATCGGGACTGGGCTAACGGGGAGGCAGTGACCTAATGGTATTGTCGCTAGACTAGTAATCTAGACAACGATGAAAGCAAAATACTGCAGATGCAGGAAATTTGAACCAAAATTGAAACAAAACACAAAATATTGAAGTAAAAGCAGAAAATTCTGGAGAAACTCAGCAGGTCTGGTAACATCTTAGGAAAGAAAAATAGAGTTAACATTTTGAATCTAATAGATTGCTTCAGAATTAATCATCCAGAGACCCAGCTCATGTCTGGGGATCTGGGTTCAATCAAAAAAAATCTGGAATTAAAAGCTTAATGATGACCATAAAACTATTGCTGATTAATGTTAAAAACACATCTGGTTCACTATTTTCTCTTAGGACAATAAGGTGCTGTTCTTACCTGGTCCGGCAAAACACTCAGCTCCAACCCAGGGCAACTAGGGCTGGGCAACAAATGCTGGCTCAGACAGTGATACCCACACACCATGCATGAATAAATGTTTAAAAAGACACAATGCATTCAAATTGCAGTGTGACAGCACCTTGGCTCAGGCCTGAGAGATTGCATTGGCATCTCCTGCTTCTGATGTGCTCAGGTGAAAAGCTCAAATATTTCTAACAAAAAATTAATATGACCTGCCAAATACATGAACAGTTTGGTCACTACCCAATTGATCAGGGACAGACAGTGTGTTGTGGAAGGTAAGGTTGTTCATTATGTCCACAGAATCCCTGCAGTGTGGAAACAGGCCATTTGGCCCATCAAGTCTGCACCTACAAACAGCATCCTTCCTCGTTCCAGTAACCCCACATTTACTGTGATCAATCCACCTAACCTGCACATCTTTGGACTGAGAGGAGAAACCAGAGCACCCAGAGGAAACCCACGCACAAAAGGGGAGAATGTGCAAACTCCACACAGACAGTCGCCCGAGGCTGGAATCGAACCTGGGTCCCTGGCACCATTGTGGCTAACCACTGTGCCACCATGCTGCACATGTCACATGACCTTCAGGAAGAAGTCCAATCAAAGTTGGCAATCTTATTCCAGCAATGCACCACGCCCCCAGCACTACATTGGGACATTAGCCCAGAGCACATCCTAAGCTCAATCTGACCCAGAGACAAGCTTGTTACAATTTATGAGGGCTCTTGTGGTGTAGTGGTAGTGCCACATCTCCGGGCCAGGAGATTCAGATTCAAGTCCCACCTGCCCCACATATGAGTCATAACATTGCTCAAAAACAACTGGGACATTTATAAGAGAGATGGTAAGAACTGCCGATGCTGGAGTCAGAGGTAACACAGTGTGGAGCTGGAGGAACACAGCGGGCCAAGCAGCATCAGATGAGCAAGAAAGCTGACGTTCTGGCCCGGACCCTGCTTCAGACATCTATAAAATGCTTCAACTCTTCCATTTCTGAAATCCTCATCTGTGCTATCATTAATTTAGGAAATTTAACATTCCAACACACAACTCTACTCCCACTTTCTACCCTTTAGGCTTGGGGTCATCCAAAACACTTACTGCCCTCATTTTAATGTCCTGTTCATACATTATTCATGGTTCACCAACCTACGTTGGCTCCAAATCAACCAGTGCCTTGACTTTTTGAAATTCTCACCCTTGTTTTCAAATCCCTGCATCGTTTCATCTCCTCCACAGCTCTGTCATCTCCTCTGCTCCCACAACCTTCAAGAACTATCTGTGCTCCTCTCATTTTAGCCTCTTAATCTCAGATTTTAATTGCTCCACCAATGGTGGCCATGCCTTCAGTTGCCTCAACCAAAGGCTCGTGAATTCCTAGCCTACATCTCTTTGCCTCTCTATCTCATGCTTTTCTTTTAATGCCTTCCTTAATACATACACTTCTTTGACTACGACTTTGGTTACCTGACCAATACTTCCTTTCACTTTTTTTTATTCATTCATGGGACATGATCATTGCTAGCTGGGCCAACATTTATTAATTGCCCATCTATAATTACCCCCTTGATCTGAGTGGCTTTCTTGGGCCATTTCAGAGGGCAGTTAAGAGTCAATCACTTTGCTGTGAGTTTGGAGTCACATGGAGGTCAGGCCAGATCTGAAAAGCAGATTTTGTTCCCTAAATTACATTTGTGGGTTTGCACAACAATTCATAGTGGTTATGTGGTCACCATTAGGCTAGTTTCTGATTCCAGACTTTTAAAACAATTAATTCAGATTTCACCCTCTGCACAGTGGGTATGAACGCGCATTCAGAGAGCATCAGCCTTGGGTTCTGGACTAGTAAGTAGCCCAGTGACACTACCACAACACCATCACCATCCCATAGCTTGGTGTCAAACATTGTTTTATAATGCCGTTATGAATTGCCTCCAAATGTTTTACTACATTAAAAGGTATTATAAATAGAAGTTGCTTTTGCAATAAATTGGCACGTTTGTTGGGGTTATAGACTGGATTTGCAATGATCCAGAATGCGTGCCTTGAAAGAGTGTTTGACACAGACTGAGCATGGCAATTTGGGGTTGGAGTGGGGAATTGGATTATACATTTGAGAAAGAAAACTTGCCAGCCTGCAGGGAAATGGCCATCTTGAAGAAGGACCAATTTTCTGATTGTAGGTTGTTGGGTCCACATTGTACTCCCGCTGCTTTCCAATTGTGGGCTTGCGGTGGATGATATTGTGAGGAATTCACCTTCAAAAATCAGCACCGTACCAATCCTCACTATCAGCAATAAATCAGGCGAGTGGTTCTATGTATAGCTTGCATGCATGAGCTAACTGAAGTTACCAGAGCAGTTAATACATTGGATTAAATTCAGTTGTCCATCAGCCTAAAATAAATAGAAAATCATCTACCTCAGAGACCACTGTGCTTCCAAACCACACTGAAGAATATCAACAGAGAGACACTCAAAATCATGAAGAATACACAAACAGTAATGATTTCAATAGCAACAGAGTCAGTAAAGGAAAATAAAGGTAACTCGCAAAGAAAAAGATGCAACAGAATCATAGAATCCCTACAGTGTGGAAGCAGGCCATTGGTCCATCGAGTCCATACCAATTCTCCAAACAACATCCCACCCTATCCCTGTAACACTGCATATCCCACAGCTAATCCACTTAAACTACACATCCCTGGACACTATGGGGCAGTCCACCTAACCTGCACATCTTTGGGCTGTGGAAGGAAACTGGAGCACCCGGAGGAAACCCACGCAGACACGGGGAGAATGTGAAAACTCCACACAGTCACCCAAGGCTGGAATCGAACTCGGGTCCCTGGTGCTGTGAAGTAGCAGGGCTAACCACTGAGCCACCGGGCCGCCCAGATGAGATTTATCTTTAACGCAGCAAGTTTATAATGTGGAATCCACCACCTTCAACATTCACTCCCTCCAACAGTATACACAGTACCAGCAGTGTGCACTGAAATAACACCACAGAGGCCGATATCTGGTCACCAAGTCACCCTTTATTTACACATGGAGAGTCCTTGACACTGATCCAGCTCCCTCAGAGCTAGCTCTCAGAGTGAACAGAACCTCTGACTCTCCTGTTTACATGTGTCAGCCGGGGCTCCCTGATTAGACCAGGTTACCAGCCGCAATCAGGGAACTCATATTCTTTGAGGTCCACCTGGCTGATTTCATTACAATCACAATATACACCATCTACAGGAGGCACTGCAACTCACTCAGATTCCTCTACCAACACCTTGAAACCCACAATCTCTTCCATCCAGAAGGATAAGGTCGACAGATGCAAGGGAACCACCTGCAAGTTCCCCTCCTATTGTCACGCCACCCTGACTTAGAAGCATTCGCCAGTTTGTCACAGTAGCTGGATCAAAATCTTGGAATTACTTCCCAAAACAGCCCTCTGAGTGTCCTTACACCACATGGAATGCAATAACTCAGGAAGGCAGCTTACCATTCCCTCTCAAGGAAAATTCGGGATGGGCAATTAATGTTGGCTTAGCTACTGTCACCCATAACCCATGAATTATAGTGATCCCAGTAGGCTTTATCACTTAACAAGTCAGATCCTCAGACTGAAATCTAGCATGCTAAAACCAAAAAGAAAATTAAGATCTAATGAAGTGATCTCTCACTGAAATAGATCCACACAATGTTACTTGTTTTTAATAATAAAGCAGAAGTTTACGGAGCAAAAGAAATGGAGTGGAATAAAACTGACTCTTTATATATAATACAAACTTAAAGATTTCAAACATCAGTAACACGTAATCCAATTAATCCCGAAGCACTCCTTTACAGATCCCAAAAACACCCCTGTGCAGACTCACACTGCAGAAAAATTTCTTTAACTCACCCCTCGAAAGGCTTAATTTAATTGTGACCTCAAAACTCAGTCTGGAAAATCTGTATCTCCAGGCAGAGGCTTTCACTCAGTTGAGCTTGTATGTCCTCAGGTTCAAATAAACTCTCCAGAATTTTATCCAAACACTTTGCTCTTGGACTATCACTAACCCACTTACTCTGAGGTAATCTATTTCTATTATCTTCTCCCTTTCTCAGGAGCACTGCTTTACATTCCATCTTCATCCATGACGTCTGCAGAACTACCCCAAAAGTAACCTTAAAAAAAACGTTCTGTCAAACAATGGGTTTTTCCGCTACATTTAAAGTCCAGGCATTTCTAATTGAAATCTTGATGCACAACAATGCTCAGTTATAACGCCTCTTTATATAAACAAAAATCCATTCGTAATGGAGGTTATTTCTCTGTCAAGTTGTTTTGAAATAAATCATCACGGCTCCAGAAATATTTACAAGTTAATTATGAAATCTTTCAGACACACAATAAAACCCATTTGTCACTAATTCAAAAATCCTACCTTAAAAATAATAAATGATTTTAAAATATGGAATCGATAGCAACTGTTGAAAGGAAATTGGATAAATACTTGAAGATAAAAAATATTGCAGCTCAATGAGAAAAAAGGTGGACTGTTTTAAAAAGGTCGCACAGGCGAATAAATCAGTGGCTTACAATTAGTATCTGGGAACTGTAAACTAATTTTCCAGATATGAATAGTTTCCCATATGTTTGTGCTCTCTTTTGATACATTAGTAGTTGTGATCACTTTTGGCAGTAAACCACTCTCACCCAACAAAGTAATTAGAGTCACACAGCATGGAAACAGACCCTTTGGTCCAACTCGTCCACTCTGACTAGAAATATCCCAATCTGACCTAGTCTCATTTGCCAGCATTTGGCCCATATCCCTCTAAACCCTTCCTGTTCATATACACATCCAGATGACTTTTAAATGTTGTAATGCGGTGACATTACTTTCCAATACAAGAATGTACCAAGAGGCTTAGGGCATTTTGTTACAAAGTGGAGGTCGAACCCATCTGCTAATTAAAAGCGAAACACCCAGAGAAGCTTGCCTTGCCTTGCAATCTGCTAAAGGAAATGGAAAAAAACGGTATAACCTGCCTTTCACCTCCTAACCTGTTATAAACGAGAGGTTATATCAAAGAAATCCCTGATACTCACTTTATAAACAACGATTTATTTATCCAACTTTAACGGTGAACAAATTAACAGACCAACTACACAAACCGAACAACTGCCCCTTGGCTACTAATTATTCGTGAACAGAACAAAATTCTAATGGCATGCTATTCCAATAAATATAAGCCCCACTTATATAAACCAAAGTAATAAGAAATATATATTAAAACTTAGACTCTCAAAACTACAGTCAGGATGTGTCTTCCAGAATGTTCCATACCTTTTCCACTATTCTTCAGTCAGGAATCTTTTCTTTGTCAAATCTTTTTGTCAGGAATATTAGCTAACAGTGTTGTGGTACCTTCTAGATTGTGCTTAATCAGAGAACTTAAAGATTTCTATGAGAGCCAGAGTTTTATTCTTCCAATGGTAGTTTGCTCTCACACTGATTTTCAGAAATCCCTCTTCTTATATATCCTTGATGAACTGTCAATTTTTAATAATAGGATTGGTCCTAAGTTATCAACACCATCAGATTTAAATTTAATTAGGTTTTGGTATGTAGAACCTGCTTTAAATCAATTGGCTGACTTTCAAACAGCTTGCCTTAACGAAACAAACTACTGCTGGCTTATTAATCACACAGCCATTTGAGACAATGTTTTAATTTCAGGAACTCTGTGCAGCTGCGCATTTTTTAAAAAAATCTCTAAGCCGAGGAAAAAACAGCATCTTTTAAAGGAACCACACACTCTTCCCCCTCCCCCCCGCATCATTTTACAAACAAATTCTAACATCCTGCCTTCTAATTCACAAGTAATCTACCCAAGTTTGCAACACCACCCCTCTTAAGCAGAAAATAAATCATTATGAAAGGATGGCTTCTTTTTTTTAAATAAATCTTAACGCCATTATTACTAAATCCATAGGTCATTAATCTAGAGTTACACATTTCATACTAATTGCACAGAGAACACTACCTTTTCTATCCTATACACACCTTTTCTTTAAACCTGGGATAATGCATCTGCAATAACATTTTCACAACCTGCAACGTGAACAATCTGTAAATTAAATGCTTCTAACATAAGACTCCAATGAAATAGTCTGGTGTTCTTGTCCTTAAATCTTTCCAAAAATGTCAGAGTTGTGATCAGTGTACACAACTGTCTCCAATATATTGTTCACAACGTAAACATTAAAATGTCGTAAAGCCAGTACTAAGCTCAATAACTATTTTTCAAAGGTTGAATATTTTCCTTGACGGATATTGAGTTTTTTTGAAAAATAACTGATTGGCCTTTCAACACCACAATACCATCTGTAACAACACAGCTCCAACTCCTACATTGCATGCGTCGTTGGCGACTTTAAAGGGTTTCAACAAATTTGACATGACTAAAACTAGTGCGGCGGTTAATGCCGCTTTACAATTCTCAAATGCCTCCTGGCATTGGTCTGTCCACTGAAATTTTGTGTTTTTCTTCAACAAATCCATCAGTGGTGCCACAACACTACTAAAGTTTGGTGCAAACTTCCTGTAGAATTCGCTCAGTCCCAAAAAGCGTAGCACTTCCTTCTTCAAGGATGGTTTTGCAAATTACTCAATGGCCTTCATCTTCACACTCCTCAGTGTCGTCCTTCCACGTCCGATGTTGTGCCCCAAGAACGTCACTTCTGCCTTCTTGAATGCAATTTTTGCTAAATTTGTGACCCAACTTTGCCTTCTGTAGTCTTTCAAAGAGCTCTGCCAAATGCACCATGTAATCTTTCCATAAATGGCTAAAGATGATGAACTAATCTATACAGATGGCACAATTAGTTAATCCTGCCACAACACTGTTCATAAGTCTTTGCAATACGGCTGGTGCGTTCTTTATTCCAAAGGGCATTACTTTAAATTGCTACAGCCCATCATCGACGAACTCCACGCACTTTGACTGACTCAATGATGTCTTCTTTGAGAATCACTTCCACTTTCTTACGTACCTGTGCTGCTTTGAGAGGAATAAGCCTGTAAATGTGTTGTTTTATCAGAACAGCATTCGCTACGTCCACTTCATGTACTACAGTATAAGTCCTCCCCAATCTATTTTTATGTATGTCCTCATAGTGTTGCAACAAGCTTTTCAATTCAGTTCTCTGTTCCTGAGACAGAAAGCTTACTATCCTATCCCATTCTTTCAGGACTTCCTTATTACTAAATTTATTCTGAGGCACTACAGTCAGGATGTGTCTTCCAGAATGTTCCGTGCCTTTTCTGCTATTCTTCAGTCAGGAATTCTTTCTTCGTCAAATCTTTATGTCAAGAATATTAGCTAAGAGTGCCCTGCTACCTTCTACTTTGTGCGTAATCAGAGAGCTTAAAGATTTCTGTGAGAGCCAGAGTTTTATACTTCCGATGGTAGTTCGCTCTCACACTGATTTTCAAAAAGCCCTCTTCTTATATATCCTTGATGACCTGTCAATTTTCTTATAAGACAATTGGTCCTAGGTTATCAACACTATCAGATTTAAATTTAATTGGGTTTTGGTATGTAGGGTCTGGTTTAAATTAATTGGTTGATTTTCAAACTGGGTGCCTTAATAACAAAACAACTACTGCTGGCTTGTTAATCACACAGCCTTTTGAGACAATGTTTCAAGTTCAAGAAGCCTCTGTGTGCCTGTACTTGTTTTTAACATATCTCTAAGCCTAGGGGGAAAAAAACAGCATCTTTTAAAGGGACCACGCACTCTTCCACCCTATTATTTTACAAATTCTCACATCCTGCCTTCTAATTCGCAAGTTCTCTACCCACCTTTGCAACAATATAGACAGCCAACATGAGTAGAGGTCAAAGATCACCTGTAGATGAAAAGGTCTGTGCTGGAAAACGTACACTGCCATTAGAATCAAGCAGTAAATTTAAGAACAAACTGCATTTCAAAGCCCTTCACAGTCAATCAATTACTTTAAAAGAGTGGTCTTCACCGCAACACAGGAAAATATAGCAACTAATTTGTGAACAGCAAGCTCCCACAAATAGCAATAACCACAAATTTTTAGGTTCTGGTTAAAGAATAAATCGGCAAATTCTTCTCCTCTGCTTTGAAGTAGCACAATGGGATCATTTGCATTCACCCAAGGAAGCAAACGGGGTCTCAGATTAATGTCTCATCCCAAAGACGGTCCTTCAAGAGTGCAGCACTTTTTTTAAATTCATTCATGGAATGAGGGCTTTGCTGGCCAGGCAGCATTTATTGCCCATCCCTAATTTCCCAGACAGCAGTTAAGAGTCAATCACATTGCTGTAGGTCTGGAGTCACGTGTAGGCCTGACCAGGTAAGGATGGCAGTTTCCTTCTCTAAAGGACATTAGTGAACCAGATGGGTTCAATCAACAATGGATTCACCGTCATCATTAGACTCTTAATTCCAGATATTTATTGAATTCAAATTCCATCATCTGCCATGGAGGGATTTGAACGTGGGTCCCCAGAACATTACCTGGGTCTCTGGATTAATAGACTAGCGATAATACCACTAGGCCATTGCCTTCTTCAATATGGTAATGGAGAGTCGGTCTAGATTAAATCTCTGGTGCCATATTTGAACCATTCACTTCTAACATAGGGGTGAGACTCTTACATCTGAGCTATGGCTAACTCCCTTCTGAAAGTTACTATGAAATCTGTGGATTCCAGCACATCATCGGCAAATCCCCTCAAATCTCTCTTCAGGAGTTATTAAATCAAGTTGTGTCAGGTTTATGAAGCTCACGCAGGATTGCACCTTTGCCAAAGAGTCAGCAGGTTTCCATACAAAGAACCCAACAAAACAGCAATATTGTGAAAGACTGAACCAGAGAAAGACATCCCACTGCTGACACACAGCAACAGTAATAACCGTATACAAGCATTGTAACAATGCAAGTATCCGATTGAGCCACCTGTTAGACCAATCGTCGCTGGTTGGGAGTTCAAGCTCCAAGCCAGCCTACAAAACACAGAATCCAGTCTAATGTCCCAGTGTCTTTACACCGAGGGAGTGCTGTACATTAAACCGTGGCTCTGTCTCAATGGTTCAACTGTCTGTCAAACAAATAGCATTATATTTAAAGACTGGGGAGTTCTTCCAATTCCCATGCTATCATTCCTTCATCCCCTTAAGATCAATAAGCCACCGCCATTTTCCGCAGCTCCCAAATACAAATTAACTGTAGTGTTTGCCTTCACTACAATTGACTGCAAACCTGTTTCACTGCGCGTGATTCACTTCAGGATGCCCTGAGAGATTAAATAGGATGCTGTGTAAATGAAAAGCCTTCACAAGCATTTCAGTTTCAATAACTTCATATTGTTGGTTGAGTAGACGTATAGTGACAGTGCTGCTTGGCTTGTTTATGGTCCATTGCATTCTGAGAAAAGCATCTGTCTTTAGAGGTCAGATGGGAAGATCACATTCTCAGTAGCAGGCTATTTATTATTAAAGTAGCGCACCAGGAACATAATGGCAATTGCAGTGCAGGATGCTGTACTGACTCTAAATCTGCAAGCAGTCCCCCTGGATCGGAGTAAAAACTGAAAGAACTGAGGATGCTGGAAATCAGGAACAAAACCAGAAGTTGCTGGAAGAGCTCAGTAGGTCTGGCAGCCACTGAGGAAGGGTCACCAGACCCGAAACATTAACTCTGATTTTTTTCCTTCACAGACTTGCTGAGCCTTTCCAGCAACTTCTGGTTTTGCCCCTGGATCTGAGTATTGCCAGTGAGGAAGCCATTTGTTGAATTTTCAAAGCCAATGGTTATTTGGCATCTTAAAGGCCAACAATTGCTGGAACCCCAGTATCCCCATACTTTGGGACTATACTGAAGTCAGACTGGAGGGTGGGAAGATGTTGGAAATAATTCGATGAGTCATTGGAGCAACAATCCGCACCACATTCAATTACATCACAGCTGATCCATATCTCAACTCCATCCACATGCCTGCTTCTTTAACCCTTAATAAGCCTAGCTTAGCAAAAATCTATGATTCTCTGTTTTGAAATTCTCAATTGACACCCCTCTCCCCCAACAAGCCTCACTAAACTTTTGGAGAGGAGTGAGCTCCAGATATTCACTTTTGGGTTTGTGCGAACTGCCTGCCTCTAAGTTTAATGTTAGACCTGCTTCCTGGGGAACCCCAATCCCCTCTCCAACCTCTATCTGCTCTGCTATAGAATGCACAAACAGAGTAATATATTCCCAGCATTCGCCATTTGAACTATTGTATCTGAGTCTGAAAGGGTTAATAATGAGGAGTGCTACAAGGCCATTCACTACGATGGTGTTGTGTGGAACAGTTTACGATTTCAAAGGATTAAGACCAGACCATCTCGCCTTCGGAGTCTCTGTAACAATGTCGACAATATCAATGTAGCCTGTAATGAGTTGCTAACGTGCAATAAACTGCATCTTGTTAACTCGTGACTTCTCTAGTTAGACCACTGCAGTGACTGTAATACGGTCAGCCGGGTGGACCTCAGAATATGAGTTCCCTGACTGGGGCTGTTAGCCTGGTCCAATCAGGGAGCCCTGGCTGACAGATAAGAACAGGAGTGTCAGAGGTTCTGCTCACTCTGACAGCTGGCTTTGAGGGAGCTGCATCAATGATAAGGACTCTCCACATGTAAATAAAGGGTGACTTGGTGAAGGGATCCTGGCCTCTGTGGGGTTATTTCAACCAAAGTGGTTTTTCTCTGCCACACCAGACCAAACATCCTCCTGTGGTTTCCTCCACTTAAAGGGGGTGGCAGCAGGACAATCCACCATGAAAACAACATAGGGAGCTGGCATACCCTCTTTACACCTTAAAGAGGTACGGTCATCACAAGGAAGCATCTGACCAATACTTATTTTCTTTCTCAGACCGTCCCCACCATGCTTTTTCTCACTCATTCATGGGATGAGGGCATCGCTGGCTAGGAAACATTTATTGCCCATCCCTAATTGCCCAGAGGGCAGTTAAGAGTCAACCACATTGCTGTGGGTCTGGAGTCACATGTAGGCCAGACCAGGTAAGGATGGCAGTTTCCTTCCCTAAAGGACATTAGTGAACCAGATGGGTTTTTCCTGACAATCGACAACAGTCTCATGATCATCACTAGACTCATAATTCCAGATTTTTATTGAATTGAAATTCCTCCATCTGCTGAGGTGGGATTTGAACCCAGGTCCAGAATATTACTTGGGTCTCTGGATTAACAGTCTGACATTAATACCATTGGGCCGTCGCCATCACCCATACCCCCCACCTGCCCGGAGCAGTAGTACATAAGAACATAAGAACTGAGAGCAGGAGTAGGCCATCTGGCCCTTCGAGCCTGCCCCGCCATTTAATAAGATCATGGCTGATCTTCTTGAGACTCAGCTCCACTTACCTACCCACTCACCATAACTCTTAATTCCTTTACTGTTCAAAAATTTATCTAGCCTTGCCTTAAAAACATTCAGCGACGTAGCTTCAACCGCTTCACTGGGCAGGGAGGACCGAGGGAGTGCTGCATGTTCAACCACAGCGCAAGCTCAACCACGCTACAAACCACAAGGATGGGTGTGCACAACTCTAGCCTCCATGTTACCAAAAACAAAAAATACACGGGAGGCAAGTGAGAAGATGCAAAGAAAGATTTACAAGGATGTTATATGAACTGATTTTCTGATGAAGGGTTTAGGCCCGAAACGTCAAGTTTTCCTGCTCCTATGATGCTGCTTGACCTGCTGTGTTCATCCAGCCCCCTGCTTGTTATATGAACTGACAGGTTGTAGGTTTCAGCAACAGCCTAGGACCTTTACTTAAAGAATGAGAAAACAGACGAATAGCATAAAAGAAATCTTTAAAATCACAGGGTTGCATAGAATGGAGAAGGGGATCCAAAACCAGAGGCCAAGCATCATAAACACACCTAATAAGGAATGCAAGAGAAACCTCTTTTCCAGGGTGCCGCTACATGGAGTAGTCAATATAAATAGCATAGCTGTGCCTAAGGAAAATTTAAATCGGATGGTAGGCAAATAAGATGGAGTTTGATGAGAAGCACAGGAAGCAGCTCATGTTGAGGGTGGTGCAGTGGCTCGGTGGTTAGCACTGCTGTCTCACACCACCAGGGACCTGGTTTCAATTCCACCCTTGGGTGACTGTCTGTGTGGAGTTTGCACATTCTCTGTGTCTGCGTGGGTTTCCTCCAGGTGCTCCAGTTTCCTCCCACAGTCCAAAGATGTGCTGCTTAGGTGGATTGACCATGGGAAATACGGGGTTATAGGGATACTCTTTGGAAGGTCAGTGCAGACTTGATGGGCTGAGTGGCCTCCTTCTGCATGGTAGGGGTTCTATGACAGACCGTGGACAATAGCAGAGCTGGGTTGTGACAAACAGCCTGCTCCCGTACTATACATCCCATGTACTCCACCACCTCGCATGTACCAGGCACAAATCCCCCTACGCACATCAAGCACCTTTTTAATGAACATCATTTCATCCACGGCCCCTGTCAACTAAAACATAGGGAAATCACATGGCGAGAAATATGACCTTTTGTTTTCTCTGGCCTGTCATCCCTCGTCAAAAATCCTCAAGTCTGCCAGATGCTCTCCTTCCCCAGGATCCTTCTGTTTGACTAATTCTCGCCTTAGCCCAGTAACAGTCTCTATACAGTTAAAGGTTTAATTTTTGACTATATAAAGAAAATTCTGCCCCGAGAGGAAGAATCATTTGTCCAAATTGGTGCAATTCCAGCAGCTTCTATTCCCCAGTGTTGTTGACTGAGCCATGCGGAAGCAGTGAGGATATCAAATTCCATCAGAAACTGTCAGTCTTCCTAATGGGCTCGACTCTGTGAACAAAATACACAAAGCATTCTACCACGTACTCGTAACTAATTTACGCTGGAGCCGGCTCTCAAATTTACAACATGATCATATTTCTCCGTGATTTTCCTGCCAATATTGCAGAGAAAACCTCTGGCAAGGTAGAATCCACCTCATTTTTCTAGTTTCATTCTTATTTATTGTGCGTGCCAATTGCTCTCAATTCCTTTGACACCTGCACTTGCAGTGGTCGTGAGACTAATGGGGCAACAGCAGATGCACTACGCACTGTGCTGAACTCAACCGCAGAGACAGGACTATTCCCAGGTCAATTCTCGGCCTGGGCTCACTGCAGCCTGACTGATCATTGGTGCCTTTATAAATTGATCACTGTGGTGCTCAACTGCACTCTGGGAAAAGAAACAAAGCCTTGCATCCTGCAAAGACAGAGAAAAAGAAGAGCTCAGCCAGGATTCCTGTCCCTGATCGCTATTCCACGCGGATTTCAGGTCAGGGCCAGATTCAGCTTCAATGCGATGGTTTCCAAAGTCAAGTACCCTGAGCCGGCGTTCACAGGTTTAGAATGGTGGCACATTGGCAGGCCTTTGCTGTTTCTGGATTTGTATTGCAAAGCAGCACCTTCAGAAGAGGAGGCAGGAAGACTGGTGACGCTCTTGGGGGGCGGGGGAAAGAAAAGAAAATTTAAAAGAGTTCTGAAACGGTTAATGCTTGAGCTGCTGAGCTCCGGCCTACCCAACAGTGATATGCAGTTCATGGTGGAATATCAGCTGTAGTCTGGCCTGGCCTCCTTGTGGAGCCATATACAGTTTCTCGACCTCAACGCAGTAATGGTTAATGTGCCAAACAGTTCATGTAACCCGTATGCACTCACTGAGATCTAATAAACTATACCTTGTTATCCAAAAACAAATGCCCTTTTCTGCTGAGGCTTCTTTAGGGTAAATCCTTCGCCACAGTTTATTGAAAAAACCCTCCTTCAACTGACATAGAAAGGATAATTGGAGGGAGCAATCCACCCCAATTGTATTATAACAGAAAGATGCCTGAAATAGCTTTCAGTTTATTTTAAACAAAACACTTTGAACAGGTAACATGTACACTGCCAAATTATCAGGCCACAAGATAGCTTCCCACCCATTTGTTTTACACACTCTGGCACACAGATATTCACATCCCTCCTCTGCACATTTTAACATCATGAGAAGTTGCATAACACCAGGTTATTGTCCAACAGGTTTACTGAAATCAACAGCTTTCGAAGCGCTGCTCCTTCATCAGGTGACCTTCATCAACGCTCCAAAAGCTTATGATTTCAATAAACCTGTTGGACCATAACCTGGTGTCGTGTGATTTCTGACTTTATCCATCCCAGTCCAACACCAGCACCTCCACATCATTTTAAAATCCAACACGATGTGATCATCTCATCTGAAGCAGTTTTATTTTGCGATACTGAATTCACACATCAATCTTACACCTCATCTGGACCTATCTTTCCTCAATACTTCTGATGAAAGAGCACTGATCTGAAACATTGACTCTGATTCTCACTTGGCAGACTCTCCCTCACTAGTTTTCTAGCATCCTTTTCTTTTCTACACTTATCATACAATCTCTTCTTTTTGCCATCATCCCCCTTTGTCAATCAATCATGCGTATCCTTCAATTTATTGCTGACCTCTCCCTTTCACGTGTTTTCTGATTCCCTTTACCCTGCTTCTGGACTTGATCTGAAACAACTCCACAGAGGCTGGTATCCTGTCACCAAATCACCAATTATTTACACATGAACAGTCCTCGCCTCTCGTGCTGCCTCATTCTGTCAGCCAGGGGTCTCTGATTGGACCAGATTAACAGCCCCAATCAGAGAACTCATAATCTACGAGGTCCACCCAGCTGACCCTGTTACAATCACCACAGATCGAGTTCTGAGGAAGGGTCACTGGACCCGAAACGTTAACTCTGTTTTTTCCTTCACAGATGCTGCCAGACCTGCTGAGCTTTTCCAGCAACTTCTGTTTTGTTTCCTGGTTTACAGCATCCGTAGTTCTTTTGTTTTTTATTCACTACAGATCAATAACAGTTTATCTCCAAAATATCTCTGTTCTGACGGAAGGTCACAAACGGGAAAAGTTAATCTGGTTTCTCTCTCTCCATAGGTGCTGCCTCACTTGCTAAGTGCTTCCAGCATCATCTGCTTTTAGCTCTCCAGGTACAAGCACAGTCACAGCTTGTTTAAAGGTGAGAAAATCTCAACTGAGTTGGTAAAGTGGAGTTAAACAAGCCAGTATGTTAGGAAGTATATTATCTTAGCATCTACTGGTGACTTCCCAACATGGTCAATTATGCAACCTGCTTTGGAAGAGAACAACACTGTTGGGAGTGAGAGTGAAGGCTCAGCCAGAAGGATACATCAAAAGAGAGGGATAATACATTCCTGACTCTTTCATACCCGAATCCAAGAAATAATTGCAATGAATACATGAAAGAATTGCTTTTACTCAATATCTCCAATTACGTTTGAAGTACAGATATTTATTTTGTGGGCAACTATGACAACAATTTTATACACCACACAGCTCAACAAATAGCGACTGAAGTGAATTACTGGTCCATCATCAAACTCACAACCTTTCCCAAATCAAAGGCAGAAGACCGAAGGCCCATAGAAACACCATCACCTCCTATCCACCAACACAATCCATCCTGGATAGGACATAGATGACTGCTCCTTCAAACACAGACTGTTTCTCCTTAATCATTGATAGGTCAATATCCTGGAACTCCTTCCCAAACCACACTGCACACTCATGCTGCGACAGTTCAGGGAGGTAGATCAAGATGGGCGGCACGGTGGCTCAGTGGTTAGCACTGCAGCCTCACAGCGCCAGGAACCTGGGTTCAATGCCAGCCTCAGGTGACTGTCTGCGTGGAAGTTGCACATTGTCTGCATGGGTTTCCTCTGGGTGCTCCGGTTTCCTCCCACAGTCCAAAGGTGTGCAGGCTAGGCGGATTGGCTATGCTAAATTGCCCATAGTGTTCAGGGGTGTCTGGGTTAGAGGGAGGATGGGTCTGGGTGGGATACTTCAAGGATTGGTGTGGACTTGCGGGCCGAAGGGCCTGTTTCCACACTGTAGTGATTCTATGAAGATATAGTAACAATGGCAGCCTCATCCCAAAAATTACTGAGTTAAAAAACTTGGGGTATTCATTTAAGATTTCAAACGAAAAAGACTTGCATTTATATCATCCACTGGTCACGAAAGGCACATCTCAGACCTTTATAGCCAAGTACTTTGGAAGTACAGTCACTGTTATAATGCAGGAAACACAGAAGCCAATTTGCTCACGACAAACATTGGTCCAGAAAACAGGACTGACTTCCTCACTTCTTATTGAAGTAGTGCCAGGGAATCTTTCACATCCACCTGAGAGGACTGATGGGGTTTCGGCTTAACGTTTAGCTGAGAAACGGCATCTCTGACAACGTTGCATTCCCTCACTACTGGACTGAGAGATCAGCCTTGATATTTATCCTCAAGTCCTTGAGTGAGACTTGAAGCCACAACCTGCTGCCTCAGAGATGGCAGTGCTACTCACTGAGCCATGATTGACAGGATATGGGGAGACACTCCCTTTTTAGTTTGGTGAGGATGGGAAAAGGGGGGAGATGCTATTTGCATTCACATAATTGCTGATCCAACAAGTTCACATTGCTCTCTGAAGGGCACCTAGACTTAACCCTCTACCCTATCCCCGTATCACTGCATTTCCCATGGCTAATCCACCTAACTTACACATCCCTGGACACTATGGGCAATTTAGCATAGCCAATCCACCTGCACATCTTTGGACTGTGGGAGGAAACCGGAGCACCCAGAGGAAACCCACGCAGACACAGGGAGAACGTGCAAACTCCACACAGTCACCCGAGGATGGGATCAAACCCTGGCCCCTGGAGCTGTGAGGTAGCAGTGCTAACCACCGAGCTAACGTATCACCAACATTCAGAATCAATTGTAAATGTAATGCAGTGCACTCATGAGATAGTTACTCCTAATTTGAAGTGTGATGCATCACATCTGTTGAAACCAGAACACAGCATGGAATATCCAACCAGCTTTTTGCTTTTAATGCTTGGCCCACTACACATAACTGCTGATCCTAATCTAGCAATGGTAATGAGTTTTAAACCCAACCGCTTCTGTTAAAAATATATGCTTTTGTTTGAATTGAATTAGCGTCCATTCAATATGGATGCATAAACTGCTTTGTGTTTACCAGTGACTGGAGCAGGGATCCTAGTGAAATGGTTGCATATTCGTTATGGTGGGAGTCTATTCCTATGGGCCAACATTTTGCCAGTGCATTCTAATGTTTGTATTTGTGTAGGACTTATCACATCTGCACAGGTCAGTGTGTTTTAGATGATGTATTGTATTCGGAGAGCAAGAATGTTGCTGCTCAGGCAAACACAGCAATTGTTGTGAGGCAACAACGTTTATGAAGCGGCTTTGAGATGAATAAAACTGAAAAGGAGCGCGTGTTCTCAATGCAGGGTAGACAGCACTCCTATCAAAAGATGGCTGCCATGATTCATCTGCACATGGTCAGATGCACATGCAATGTAACTCCTCTCCACAGGTATCTGTACTGACCTTCCAGGATTGGAAATTGAAAATTAAATTTACCAAAACATCAGACGTATATAGATTTGTCAGTCTGAGGTGCTGACTAAAAGTCACCACAACTTTTCAACCCCCATGTGTTTGTCTGCACATTCATTGCAGCTTTTAGTCTTTGCCTTGCCCATAAACGTAGCCAAAACAAAAGTAGAAAATGCTGCAAGTGCACGAGAGATCAGGCAACATTTGCTTCAGCACTACATCCCGCGTTCTGGCCACAGCCTTCTTCAGGCAGTTCCCAGCAATTTACACAACACATAGGGCATGGCTAATGTTGGCAAGGCAGGGTTAATTGTGCATGAGAAGGTGGTGGCAGTGACTGACTATCTTCCATCCCTGCAGCCCGTGTATTGACATTGTTCCCAGCAGTGCTGCTAAGGAGGGAGCTCTTGACTGAGCAACAACAAAGGAACAACTGCTTTATGTCAAGTTGTTCTTTTTTGTTTACCACCCAGAGATCAATAAGCAGCTAATTTGCTTGGTGGCACTGGTTGTGAACTGCATGTCAATCCTGCCAGCACATGGATCCTTCAGATCAAAACATTTGTAATTTATACCCACTTCCATCACAGATCTGCCCACAAACGAGGCAGGTCAGTGAATTCGGAACTGCGCCAGTCTGGGAAGGGACAAGACAGTCTTCTCCATCAGTTACTGTAATTTGCAGCCTATCAGCTGAGTTATCTCCTGTTTCAGATGCCGACAGGTTTCCAACCATGAAACTCTGATGTTTCAGACAGGGTAATGCAACACAGAGTGAAGCCATACATTCATCCGAAGCCAATCCCAATTAGAGTTTTCAAACATATGTGTCATTCAACTTTGACCGTTCCAGTTAAGAATAGCCCACCAAAGAAAACACACCATCCTAAACTTGAAGCTGTACTTCTGCTGCACAGCAACAGGCTTGCATCAAATACCTGTTCACTTTGATTCAAATATTTTGAAATGTGTCAGGATGTTTTTAAAATGCTACCCATCAGCATTTGGCTCTACTTAACCAGGGTGCTTAAATCCCAAAAAGAAGTTTAACCTCAAGACTTCATATTACACTTTGACATCTATCCGTGACAATTGTTCAGTTTTCAGTATTGAAAACCATTTACTGTTCTATCACAGAAACAAGTCACCCAGTCCACCAAATCTGTTCATGTCCTCTACCCAATTTAAACTTGATGAGATTTCGTTTCTCTTTCTCAAATATTTAATTCCCTTTCACAAAGTACTTAAGCACAACCTTAGAGGTGGCTTTCAGGGAGAAAATTCCTCCCACTGCATTCTGTATATAAAAGCTCTCTAAGTCCCACTTTAATCAGCTTAAATTTTCTGCCCTCTTGTTCAAGACTGAATCACCAACTGGGATTTATCATCAGCTGAATTATATACCTGATCAGAATCCTGAAGAACTCTATCTATTCTGCTCCTGAAAGAAGTTATGGATGGAAGAACAAGTGTTAGAGAAACTGTTATTTAGCATCTACCTACATGGGAGGTACAAATATTTTCCAGAAACACTAGGCAACCAAGGGACTTGTAAATCTGTAGAAGTAAAATAAATTATTTTAGTAAAGGCAGGTAAGTATTTATTAATTCAGGGTATACGGGTGTTGCTGGCTGGGTCAGCATTTGTTGTCCATCCCTAGTTGCCCTTGACAAAGTGGCAGTGAGCTTCCTTCTTGAACTGCTGCAGCCCTTACAGGGTGGATAACCTACAATCCGGTCAGGGAGGGTGTTTCGGGATTCGACCCAGTAATACTGAAGGAATGGTGATCTAATTCCAAGTCAGGATGGTGAGTGACTCGGGGAGGAACTTGAAGTAGTGGAGGGGGTCCCATGCATCTGCTGCCCTGATCCTTCTAGGTGGAAGTGTTTGTGGGTTTGGAAGGTGCTGTCGAAGGAGCTTTTGTCCATCTGCAGTCCATCTTGGAGATGGTATGCATTGCTGGTTTTGTTCAAAAATGGCAGAGGGAGTGGATGTTTGGGGAAGTGGTGTCCAACAGGCAGGCTCGTTTGTCCTGGACGGTATCAAGATTCTTGAGTGTTTCTGGAGCTGCACCCGTCCAGACAAGTGGGGAGTATCCCATCACACATCTGACTTTTGCTCTCTAGATGGACAGGATTTGCAAAGTCAGGAAGTGACTTACTCGCTGCAGTGTTCCTATCCTCTGACATGACTTGTAGCCATTGTATTATACGGCTAGCCCAGTTCAGTTTCTGGTCAATGATAACACCAGCATGTGGGATATTCAATGATGGTAGTCCCATTGAATGTCAAGGGGCAGCAGTTGGATTCTCTCTTGCTGGAGATAGTCAGTGCCTTGCACTTGGGTAGTGCAAATGTTAGTTGCTACTATTAGACCAAACCTGGATATTGTCCGGGTCTTGCCACATTTGAACATAGACAGCATCAGTATATGAGGAGTCACGAGTGGTGCTGAGTGAGACACTCTTCAGAGGGTGGATGCAGACTCAACGGAGAACTACAGACCTGTTAGTTTGATGGCGGTAAAAGGGTTTTTGATTAGCTTAGTTGGCAATGCAGAATGATATCAGCAGCGTGGGTTCAATTCCCATATTGGCTGAGGTTACTAGAAAGGACTCTCCTTCTCAACTTCTTGCTCCATCTGAGGCGTGGTGACCCGTAGGTTAAAACAAACACCAGTCATCTCTCTCTGATGAGAGAGAGCAGCTCGATGGTCTGCTGGGAGTGCAATGACTTCCTTAGGAGAGAATGTGTTAAAATTTAATATAAAAGGCATAAAGCAGGCATTAAGCAAAGATTAGTAAAATTGGGCAGAATCAATGTGGATTTATGAAAGGAAAATTATATTTGACAAACTCATTGGATTTTTTCCAGGATATTACTTGTATCATAAGTAAAGGAGAACCAATGGATGTGGTGGCATTTGGATTTTTAGAAGGCCTTTGATGCATGACAATTTAAAGTGAGGGCACTTGAGGTTGATGGCAATATATTAGCACGGATTGAGAATTAGATGGCTGACAGAAAGCCTGGGACAAAGCAGAGTTTGCACAACTTTGCAGTTTGAGCCAGTTTTAAAATAAGCAATTCAGTGAAGGTTCACTAGACCAATACCTGGAATGGATGGGTTACCTTATGAGCAAAGATGCAGATACAGGCCTGTATCTGCTGGAGCTCAGAACAGTATCTTGATTGGAGAATACAAAATCCTGAGGTGGTGTTGACAGGATAGAAAGGATGTTTCATCTTGTGGGGGAATCTAGAACTAAGGGTCACTGGTTAAAAATAAGGGACTGCGCATTGAAAATAGAGATGAAGTGAAATTTATTCGGTTGTTGACTTGTTTGCCGAGCTGGTAACTTTGTTCGCAAATGTTTCATCACCCTGCTAGGTGATGTCATCAGTGCTCCTCTGGTGAAGTGTTGGACTTCTCTCCCGCTTGTTATTTATATATCTCGAGTTTTCTGGGGTGGTTGGCACTGCTTCTGGTTCTGTTTCTCAGTGGTTGGTATATGGACACTGTACACCGACCACTAAGAAACAAATCCGGAAGAAATACCAGCCACCCCAGTAAACCCAAGACATATAAATAACAAGCGGGACAGAATACTGACGCTTCACCGGAGGCGTACTGATGATGTTACCTAGCAGGGTGACGAAATGTTTGTGAACAAACTTAAAAGCTCGGCAAACAAGTCAACAACCACAACAGCAACCTGAGCTACAAATCTTCTCAAAAACTGTGACCTTTATCCTCTCGGGGGATCACAAGTCTTTGAAATTCTCTGCCTCAAAAGGCAGTGGAAAGCATCTTTGAAAAGTTTGAAGAAAGAGGGTGGTAAGCCAGGGGTGAAAGATTATTGGGGTGGGCATCGATGTGGATTAATCACAGATTAGCAATAGTCATATTGAACGGTGGAGCAGATTTGAGGGGCTGAGTGACCTACTCCTGCTCCAAATCCATATGTTCATATTATCCTTAAAACATAAATACAGATTACATATACAAACTTACAGAAGATAAATAATCATTCAACATACATTTTGCCTCCTTCACACGCCCCCACACATCTAGTCCTGTTGGGTTTTATTTTGGAATTTTACTACTTCTACAGGCAATAGTGATGGGATCATGTGTCAATCAATTGGAGAGGTTTCAGGACCCTACAATCAGAGTTAAGTTGTTGGTAACAGCATGACCAATCAAGAGAACAACAACCTGATCAATGAGCTGCGATGGGTCAGAGAGAGTGACCATATCTATAATTCAACGTGTGGATAGCTACAATTGCACAAATACCCTTTGCTGCTAGCATCGTGTTCAGGTCCTGTCCATGGACTTCCCTTCACACTGCTAAACTCATTAACTTTACAGAAACCGAAAGAACTGTGGATGCTATAAACCAGAAACCAAAACAGAAATTGCTGGAAAAGCTCAGCAGTTCTGAGGAAAAGTCACTGGATCCCAACTCTGATTTCTCTCCACAGACACTGCCAGACCTGCTGAGCTTTTCCAGCAATTTATTTTTGTAACTCAACAACTTTTTCTGTTACTTCAAGTCATGGTGTCCCCCTTAAAATGGAAGAAAGTTATCATGCCTTCAAATCCGACATGATTTAATGAAGGACGCTCAAAGGGAAAGATCTTAAAACAATGACATTTCATCTGCGGCTCAGTTGGTCCCACTGTCATCCCTGAAACACAAGGTATAAGTTCCACTCCAGGGTTCAAGCACAAACTTCAAAGCTGATGCTCTGTTGCAGTACTGAGGGATAGCTGCACCAGCAGATGTGTGGCGTCTGTTGGCTGAGACATTAAACTGAGGCCCACGTGCCTCAGAGATCCCTGGCACTATTTTGAGGAAAAGCTGTGGAGTTATCCCATTGTCCAGGCCAATATTCATCCCTCAATCAGCATCAAGAAGCAGGTTGTCTGGCCATAATGAATTTGCTGAACATGAGAGCTTACTGTGCACAGATTGGTCATCCTGGTTCCTACATTGGAACAGTCACAACTACTTCATTGGCTGCAAAGTATTTTGGGATGTCCTATGGTCATGAATGTTACTGTAGAAATACAAGTCACTCTTTTCTTCCACAATGCACATCACAAATCAATTCTCCAATTGATTTTCTTTTCTTTTGTAACTTATTCTATCACCATCCTGATATTTGCCTCACATCATCATCGCATCATTAATTGTTCCTTCCCTCCACCACTACATCCCTTCCCCAATCAGACTTGCCATATGGATAAAAAGTGATAAGTCTCTAACTCCTTCCAATTCTAAAAACAGTCAGTAATCAAATCTTTCTCTAACTTGCTGAGTTTATCTCATATTGCCTATTTTAAGTTAAAGAACGCTTAATGGTGTTAGAACCCTGGCTAAGTTTTCATCATTTTTGCTTATATTCTTTTATCAACTTGGATTTGCGAGCTGGAAATGACTGATGGACTTTGGGACAGTTTGTGGTAAAAGGGAAAGAACAGACCAAACAAGTTTTGCTTGTTGGTGAGGCCAAGCCTGGAGGCTAACTGTAGGCTGAATCATGATTTAAAAGCTTCTAACAGACATGGTGACCCCGGGAAGAGCGTTGTGTTTAAACAGATAGCAGAAGTTAGTTATTAACAAGATCTATATCTGGGAATTGGTTCTGGCAAGTCTGGAAGAAACCCTCTGTTCAAGCAGTTAGATGTTAAATGGTAACTGAGGCCTCAGGAAAAGTCTATCAAGGTAGAACCAGAATTGAAGTTGCAATATGTTTTCTGAGAGGTGGTTTTGGGCTACTGTTGAGACAGCATGAAGATTTGAAATCTCTGTGCATAATCTGATACACCAGCTTCCAGAAGCACAACGAGTACAAAGTTGAGTGAGAAGCATTGCTGCCTATGTTTGATAAATATTTCAGAAAAACAGCCAAGGAGTTCACACCTCTGGCTGTGAAACAATACATCATGAAAAAGCCATTTAAGTAACCCAGCCAATTTTGTTACTTTCTTTTGTTTACCCCTTAACTGACTTTGTTTGTCTGTCAATCTTTTGCATGGATGGGAGCTGAAAATAAATTTTCGCGTTTAACACACAGACATTAATCAGCTTACTTTTTTTTATTTTCTCTCTCACTGTTATTGTGTAGTTAATAACTAGTTAAGCCATTTGTTTGAGATCTAAAACCTGCATCTGGAAATTAATTATTCACAAAGTCTGGGATTGGTTAATCAAACGCTTAGTTATTCAAAAGTTTGGTTAGGAACCATTAAAGGAACCATTATTTGGGGGTCTCATTTTCCGGTGTTGGGAAAACAGAGATAAAAAGGCTGATTTGGTTTGGCTGTCTGGCTCTGTGTCATAACAATGGTTAACCTTCAATTAATGGTATGGAACCAAACAACACTTATCATTTCACATCCCTCAACCATCCCTTCAATCTAATGGCTTTTAGCCCCCAGACCTAACATTGCCACAAAACATACTTCTTTCTTTTAAAAGTTGGAAGAACTGCAGATGCTGGAAATCAGAAACCAAAATAGAAATTGCTGGAAACTCTGATTTCTCTCCGCAGATGCTGTCAGACCTGCTGAGCTTTCTCAGCAATTTCTGTTTCTTTTTTTCATTTATCTCCTCCTTGTTTTGTTTGAACCTTGTTGCTGTTGTACACCAAGCACAAGCACTTGATGTTTCACCGCACTTTCCTGACCTGCAAAATAAATCAACGTATCGTATTTATATGTAGAGAGAAGCCAGGATCCATCACACTGCAAATACTGTCCAATCAGCCATGGTACTATTTAACAAAGAGCTACAATACTAAATTGTAATGAAACAAAAGCATCAATTCCCTTTGACACTGCAACAGCCAAAACACAGTGGCATTCATGACACTTTTTGAACTGAATCAGTTTTGGGTTCTGCAACAGTTTGTTGTTATCACTGTGCTCTAAGAGCTGACGGTGAAATTCTCACTCAGAGATCCTCACATCCTAACAGAGGGTCAGAACCACAGAGCCAAACTGGCATCCAATGACACGAGGTTCCACCAACATGTTTGTGACACCATTTCCACCTTTTGGCTTCGAGATTTAATGGGGTTAGTCCCAGCATGGATCAATTCAGTTGAATGGCCAGTTTGAGGACTGTGGTATTGAGAACAACAGTGGTTTTGCATTGGTCGATGATCTTTACAGTAGTTTAAGTATGACACTAGGCTGTGAACAGGTTAGCATGGTCAAGTTCCTGATGGTTCCCATGAAAGTCTCACAAGATCTGAACATTTTGTTATTTTGCTTGCTCTGGTGGGAAGATGTAAATAACAGTCAGTTTAGTAATGGTTGACTGCAGTTAAAGAGCTGTTAGTCTTACTCAACACAGCATATTTAAAAGCCCATAGTTGGTTTCCCAATAACTCAAACTGAAATTATCATTCTCCTACTTAAATCTATATCACCTCTTCCTTCCTCTGTAACCCCTCCATCCCCAAAAGCCCTACAGTATCCCAACTTCCCATTCCTCTGATTCCAGCTTCTCAGCATCTCCTGCTCTCTTTATTCCACCACTGACAAGCTGCAGCTACAAGAGCAGGTCAAAGGCAGGGAATTCTGTGGCCGGAATTTCACTGCCCATGCCTCCAAAGTCTGTCTGCCATCTACAAGGTGCAAGTCCAGAGTGTGACAAAACATTCTACACTCACCTGGGTGCGTACAGCTCCAGCAACACTCCACACACCTTGACACTATACAGGATAAAGCAGCCCACTTGACTGGTATGCAATCATGACTTTCAATATTTACTCCCCCCACCACTGTTGCACAGTGATAGCAGTTTAAACCACCTACAAGATTCAGGGCAACAACTCATCAAGGCACCACTGACGACACCTTCCAAAACCCTCATCCTGTGCCACCTAGAAGGACAAGGGTGGCCAATATATAGAAACACCACCACCTACAATTTCCCCTCCAAGCCACTCACTATCCTGACTTAGAAATATATGTTGCTCCTGCAGGGTCACTGAGCCAAAATACTGGAACTTCCTCCCTAACGGCATGTAGGCATTCCTATACCACATGGACTGCAGCAGTTCAAGGTCGTAACTCACCAACAACCTTCTCTAGGGCACTAGGGACGGGCAATAAATGCTGGCCCAGCTAGCAATGCCCATATCCCGTGAATACATGTTGAAGAATGATAGGCTACACTCTCCTCAAACCCCTCAAAATGTTGCTTCCTGTCTTCCAATGCCTCCCCCCCTGTGAAAACACTCCATAATTGTTACCTCATGGAGACAGCTAACCCTAATCGCTTTTGTCTCAATGCCTATTTTGCCACCGTTGCACTTCCGTGAAATATTTGATGATGCTTTCCTCCCCTAAACGTTCTAAAATTCTTGTTCTGACATTACAAGCAGCCAGAGCATTGATGAAGAGGAAATATGTCATCACATAGAGAGAGAGAACGAGAGAGAGAGAACAAGAGAACGAGAGAGAACGAGTGTACGAGAGAGAGAAAACGAGCGTACGAGAGCCAGAGAACGAGAGAGAGAGAACAAGAGAACGAGAGAGAGAGAAAGAGAGAACAAGAGAGAACCAGAGAACCAGAGAGAGAGAGACGGAGAACAAGAGAACGAGAGAGAGAGAACGAGTGTGTGAGAGAAAACGAGCGTACGAGAGGGAACGAGAGAACGAGAACCAGAGAACGAGAGAGCGAGAGAATGAGAGAGAGAAATAAAGAAATAAAGAAAGAAAGAAAGGAGAGAATAGGGAGAAAAAGAGAAGAGCAAGGGAGAGAAAAAGTAAGAAACATAGAAGATAAGTGAAAGGATTGGCCATTCTACCCCGTAAGCCTGTTCCACCATTCGTAATGATCATGACTGATCATAATCCCACCCTCCGCTCATATCCCTTGGTCCCGTTAGCGTCAGGATCTATATCTACCTCCTCCTTCAAATCACAATGTTTTGGCCTCAACCACTTTTTGTGCTAATGAATTCCACAGGTTCTTCAATCCCTAGGTGTTTCAAAAGAGAGACAGAGATAGGTAGTGACGGACAGAGATCGAAGGAAAGAGAAAAGTGAGAAAAAGAAAATGAGAGTTTGCAAATGCTGAAACTAGCTTGAACTAGAAAATCACTGCAGAGTCTTCATGTTTCAAGGCTAAGCAGCTATTAACTTTCAACAATAGAGCCCAAACAAGTGAGAAGCATAGAATTGTGACCACCCCCATCCATTCTGAGCCTCCAAATACCTTACCACCAAGTTGGCCACCAAATTCAGGTCAATGTGCAAAATCCTCTTTCCAAACGACATGGCATCATAATGAATGGACCTCAGTGTTTACAGTTTGCAGCCCTTTTCTGAAATGTGTGTATGTACGTGTGAGTGTGTGGATATGTACGTGGTGGGTGAGTTTTATAAGCGTGTTAGTTTTAACCTGTGAAATTTGAAATAACTCCACAGAGGCTGCTATCCCGTAACCAAGTCACCCTTTATTTACACCTGGAGAGCCTTTGACACTGACCCAGTTCCCTCAGAGCCAGCTCTCAGAGTGAACAGGACATCTGACACTCTCTATTTACACCTGTCAGCCAGGGCTCCCTGATTGGGCCAGAATAAAAGCCCCAGTCAGGGAACGCATTCTATAAGGTCCACCTGGGCTGACCTCATCACAATCATGACAGAATTTATTACCACAGAAAGTAGTTGAGACAATGATTCAATATGGTAATAATTCAGTATTGTTTATCTGTAGTTTGCATTTGTTTATTTACAAGAAACAGCAATTCTTGTTCAGTATAAAAAATGTTTTGTGTGTCTGTCAACCTGGGTCTAAAAGATAGGATAAATTGGGGGATTCTGCATATTTCATAAAATCTTTAACTTTTGGGACAGCTTTGGGAATAGTGGGGTTTGATTTCCAGTGTGCTGCCCCAGTGACAAATGACAAGCCAAATCTGCGACCTTGCACTGACTTCGTATATCAAAGGGTTTAATTAGGATTGCTAACTCTGGTCGAATGTATTCCTGGGGATGTGATAACAGCCTTTCATACCATCTGTAAAACAAAACTTGGTTTAAAAACGTACCCCTTGTGATTTGTCTCCCAGGTTGCTAATGATTTACAGCGGCTCCAGAAAAATCCTGCGGAATTGGCAACGCTTGTGCTTGCAAATTCATTTTCAGTATTTCACTTCTGCATCCTGCTTTGCCAGCATAGCGGAATTTCAAGAACGCTTTCCCACCATTGCCCCAGTTAGTAACAATTGGACAATGTGGGTTCTGGGTTTCCCTCCACTTGCTCTCGGCTGTGCTTTATGAGCAGCTATGTCCCAAACTGCTCTTGCATCATTGAGGTCCTGAGTAAAGTTGCTCAGAGATTAGCTGCAAGGTTCAAAGTACCCACGACTTCAGTCGATTACAGTTTGTTTTCTGATCCCAGCTGCGTTAGCACAGTGAGGCAGGAAGTGTAAACAAGAGTTTTCAGTCTAGGGCAGACTGGTCAAAATTTCAGGTCATCTATCCCAGACAGTTGTTGGACAAGGTGCTGGTCCATGACAAGATGAAGAAGCCAACAAAGATAAAGGTGAAAGAAAACCAAATGGCAAATATGCCAGGGATTGAAGGAAAAAGAATGATATAAAACTTACAGCATTCAACAAGGTCAGTTTCAAAAGTCAATACTCCACATAAGAGATAACAAGGTGTAGAGCTGGATGAACACAGCAGGCCAAGCAGCATCAGAAGAGCAGGAAAGCTTGACGTTTCGGGCCTAGACCCTTCATCAAAAATGGGGGAGGGGAAGGGGGATCTGAAATGAATAGGGAGAGAGGGGGAGGTGGATAGAAGATGGATAGAGGAGAAGATAGGTGGAGAGGAGACAGACAGGTCAAAGAGGCGGGGATGGAACCAGTAAAGGTGAGTGTAGGTGGGGAGTTAGGGAGGCGATAGGTCAGTCCAGGGAGGACGGACAGGTCAAGGGGGCGGGATGAGGCTGGTAGGTAGGAGATGGGGGTGGGGCTTGAGGTGGGAGGAGGGGATAGGTGGGAAGAAGGACAGGTTTGGGAGGTGGGGACGAGCTGGGCTGGTTTTGGGATGCGGTAGTGGGAGGGGACATTTTGAAGCTTGTGAAATCCACATTGATACCATTGGGCTGCAGGGTTCCCAAGCGGAATATGATTTGCTGTTCCTGCAACCTTCGGGTAGCATCGTTGTGGCACTGCAGGAGGCCCAGGATGGACATGTCGTCTGAGGAATGGGAGGGGGAGTTGAAATGGTTCGCAACTGGGAGGTGCAGTTGTTTAGTGCAAACCGAGCGTAGGTGTTCTGCAAAGCGGTCCCCACAGGAGCCTCTTTCTCACCAGCCTCCGAAAGTAACCTGACAATCTTGTGTCAGAGATAATAGGAACTGCAGATGCTGGAGAATCCGAGATAA
>JAHRHZ010000041.1:8548646-8563367 GCA_024137785.1 Ginglymostoma cirratum
AGGAGCAGGAAATCTTGATGTTTCGGGCCTAGACACTTCATCAGAAAGGGTCTGATGAAGGGTCTAGGCCCGAAACATCAAGCTTTCCTGGTCCTATGATGCTGCTTAGCCTGCTGTGTTCATCCAGTTCCACACCTTGTTATCTTTTTTCTTGTGTACTTTGGTGTCATATTACAAGTTTAGGCCTGAGATTGACTAGTCAATGGGAGGCAAAGTCAAGAATTGTGTTCAGGCCTAGACTTCAAATATGTTTATAATAGGTGAATACTAAATACTGCTGTATGTGGTACGTGTAGATATACCAGGGTCTGATCTTGGAGTTACCTTAAGTAAGGGCTGATCTATCCACTTAACATGTCCAATAAGAATTTTTTTTTATTCATTCACAGGATGAGGGTGTTGCTGGCTAGGCATGTATTGCCCATCCCTAATTGCCCAGAGGACAGTTCAGAGTCAAGCACATTGCTGTGGGTGTGGAGTCACATGTAGGCCAGATCAGGAAAGGATGGCAGTTTCTTTCCCTAAAGGACCTTAGTGAACCAGATGGGTTTTTCCTGACAATTGATTCAAGGTCATCATTAGATTCTTAACTCCAGATATTTATTGAATTCAAATTCCACCATCTGCCATGGCAGGATTTGAACCCGGGTCCCCAGAACGTTAGCCAAGTCTCTGGATTAACAGACCAGTGATAATACCACTCGGCCATCACCTCCCCTATGTTTCAGTCTAGATTTTTGTGCAATAATAGTCTGGTGTATTCTTCTAACTCCACACACACTGATGTTTATATTCAGTGATATGAAGCAGCACAGCGACACCATCAAATAGAACCAAAATACGTGCGGATGCTAGAAATCTGAAACAGACACAGAGAATGTTGCAGGTCTGGCAACATCTGTGGAGAGAGAAACAGAGCTAACATTTCAACTTTGGTACGACACTACTTCAGAGCAGACCACCTCAGTGATACCATTGTAAGGTTACTGCACAGTCATTGCACAGTGTAATCTTCTACTGCTGTCTCCTTCATGTGTTCCCACAGAATGCATCAACTTTCATACAGAATTTTTAGAAGGCAGTTATGTCGTGCCTTTCATGACACTAGGTTGTCTGAAAGTGCTTTGCAGCCAATTAAGTTCTTTCTGGAAGCGTTGTGCTGTAGGAGAATGTTTTAAAGCATTTCACAGAGGATGAAACATCCCACAAACAGTGATGGGAGAGAGGGAATGTCACTGAGGACACGGTCAGAGATTTGAGGGAGCAAGAAAATGCAGGAAAGTTTCCAAATGCATCGCTGGAAACGAAATCAGCACCTAAAGGGCACTAGGTTCTTTTTGCCAGAGTGGATGGGTAATGAAGCGGTACCACATAAACAATGTTACTTTGAAGTCCAGGCCAGAGTGCAATTCTCGACTTTGCCTCCCCTTGACCAGTCTATGTCAAACCTAAACTTGTACTGTAGCAAAGCACACAATAAGAGAGGTTAGGGTTGCTGGGTTAGTTTAAGAGGCTGCTGAGAAAGAAACTGATATGGAATACTGACAGCTGGAAAACGGCCTCCTTGAATGCTGTAAGTTTTATCATCAGATTTTACCTGGTTTCATCTCTTGGGCACCTGCTGGAATCAGAGATTAATACAGCACAGAAGTTGGCCCTTCAGCCTTTTGTGCCTGTGTTAACTCTTTGAACAGGAGTCCACTTGGACCCTATCCTCCTCTCTTCCCCCTTAGCCCTATAAACTGTTTGCCTTCAGAAGTTATCCAATTCCCCTTTGAAACTTCTGTGTTTCCACCACCCTTACAGACAACATACTGTAGGTCACAACTCAGTGCATTAATGTTTCTCTGACTCCTTTATCAATTGCCTGAAATCTGTGTTCTCTGGTCACCATCTGCAAACAATTCCTCTTCAGTTCTTCAATCACCTCCATCAAATTTCTTTTTCCCATTGTGTTAACTGATCAGACAACCCTAACTGTCACCAGCTCTCCCAATTCCTCACATCTGAAGTTGTTTGCTGAATGTCTCAATCACTGCACATGGTGAAGTAATGATTTTCCTTACAGCGCCAGGACCACAGTATTTTGAGAAGTTGGCTCACCACCTTTTCCAGGGCAATACAAGATGGGCAATAAGACGGGCCTGGCCAGCAATGCCTGTATCCCAGGAATGAATTTTTAAAAACAATTCAACGGTAAAACTAAAGAAAGGTAGAATGTTTCTTTTCAATTATGCGTTTCACATACATTAAGAAAATTACAGACAATTTAATTTTGTGTTGGTTTTTGCATTACTGGAGTTAATTCTGCCACAGGCTGTGGAAGTTGCAGTGGGAGTGGTCCTACATCACAAAGCAAACAAATTATTAACATTGACATCTTCGAGGGATTTATTAGAGGCACTGCCTCTATCCCTACCAGGAGGCAACACTCCCCATTCCTTACACTGCACTGGTGTTTTGACAAGATAATAATCTACTTTGATGTAACCTCTGCTATATTTGGTGAACAGAGTAAACAAAAAAAAAAGAGAAAGAGATCTTTGATATAAACCGAAAATGCTGCAAGCACTCAGCAGGTCTGACAGCATCTGTGGAGACAGAAGCAGTATTAATATTTCAGGTCTTGCGTCATGAAAGAGCATCAGCTTGAAATGTTAATTCTGTTCCTCTTTCACTGATTCCACCACGCCCTAGTTTTTCCAGAATTGTATATTTTTATTTCAGATTTCCAGCATCTTTAGTATTTCTTTTTGCATTAGACTCTTTAATTGTTTTTCACTAATGTTAGGGTTCGGTAGTTCCTCAGAAATGTCTTCATTGTTTGGTTTTGCCATTGCAAACACACAACTCTAATTTCCAGTTCTTTTCTGAAAAGAAATTTGAGTACCTCATCTCTCCCAACATAAGGATGCTATCAGTTAATTCTTATTGAAAGGACGGTGTTGTTTTATTACTGTGGATTGCAATGAGATAGAACGGTTAAAAATGGTGATTTACCAAGATAATTTCGCAGCAAGGAATTCGATGCCAATGTGCACTCTACTGTGGCTGGGAGTCCCAGCAAAGTGTAGATTATCAGGGGCTAAGGAATTGTTTACAAGTAAAACTGATTGGTTCTCAACTAACTGAGCAGGTTGGAACTGGAAACAAATTATAGAGTCACACAGAGAGAGGAAGACACAGAAGGATATGCTGTTGTTCTCTCCCCAGTGGAATCTATCTGTTCTCTGTAGTAAAAAAAAAGAAGACTTGAAGAAAACCAGCTCCCTTTCCTGCAGCAGTTGCTGTGAGCTGTGACATCTGATTTTATAAATCACATTTTCCAGGTAAATCAGCTACTGTATACTTAATATAAACCAGTGCAAGCGAACAACTGAACACCAAGGATTTGGCTAATCAAAAAACGATCATTTCAACATTGGAATCAGGAAGCAAAGACCATGGAACTGACTTTCCAGTCTTTTCTACCTCTGCTTATAGTTTATTTTCCCTATTGTTTGCCTGTGTGTCTATGAAAGGGAAAGCTTATAAAGGGGTTAGAGATTTAGTAGAGTTATACACCAATAATTTATATCTGTTTATCTGTAGCTATAATCCAACTGCTTAATATAAATAATAATTTTTGTTTAGCACAGATACTTGATCCATGTGTTCTATCAACCTTGATGCCAGGCCGATTGAAGAACTGTGCATACCTTAAAAAGCCTTTAACATTTGGTACGATTTGGGGAATAGCATTATCCTGGTTTGGAATGCAAGCCTAACGGGTTGCAGCATAATTGTGATCACATCCAGGGTTGTCACAGACAGATAAAGCCAATGACATTAAAACCCATTAGACCTGAAGACAGAGGAGAAGAATTAGGCCAGTCAGCCCATCGAGTCTGCTCCGCCATTCAATCATGGCTGATAAGTTTCTCTTCCCCATTCTCCTGCCTTTTCCCCATAATCCCTGATCCTCTTACTAGACAAGAGCGCATGGTCAGTCAGTCCTAGCTCTGAGTCAGAAGGCTGTGGGTTGAAGTACCACCCCAGCACCTGAGTATAATAATCACTATTGATGCTCCAGTCTGAGGGAGCTCTGCACTCTTGGAAGAGCCCAATCTTCCAGATGAGACATTAAATCAATATTGCCTTGGCTTTTGAGAGGAGCCAGGGACTTTTACTTCCCCCACTGTCCTCCTCTTTACCACCATGACAAAACTAAACAGATCAAATGATCATCATCAGGTAGTTATTTGTTTGAGCTGGCTGTGTGCAAACTGGCGATCATATTTCATACATGATTAAACTTTAGAAGTGCTTCAATGGCTGCTTGTAAATCATTTTGGAACAGCTATGGTTATGAAAGGCATTGAATAAACACAAACTCTTACCCCCCACCCCCAACTGTTTAATCAGTCACCCAGGATGACAATACACAATCCTGGATCAGACTTAAACTGCTCGATTGCTCACATGGTAAAAATAAAAGTGAACTATATATAAAATAAAAACATCAATAAAATCAGGATAGCTGAATTCCTTCCCTAATGGCATTGTGGGTCAACCCATCACTGGTGGAGTGCAGTGGTTCAAGAAGGCAGCTCACTCCCACCTTCTCAAGGGGCAACTAGGGATGGGCAAGAAATGCTGACCCAACCAGCGATGCCCACATCCCACAAATGAACCTCAGATGACATGTCCATCCTTGGCCTCCTGCAATGCCACAGTGATGCCACCCGAAGGCTGCAGGAACAGCAAATCATATTCAGCCTGGGAACCCTGCAGCCCAATGGCATCAATGTGGATTTCACAAGCTTCAAAATGTCCCCTCCCCCAACCGCATCCCAAAACCAGCCCAGCTGATCTCCACCTCCCTAAACTGTTTTTCCTCTCACCTCAAGCCATACCCCCATCTCCTATCTACTAACATCATCCCGCCCCCTTGACCTGTCCGTCCTCCCTGGACTGACCTATCTCCTCCCTACCCCCATACCTACACTCACCTTTACTGGCTCCATCCCCGCCTCTTCAACTTGTCTGCCTCCTCTCCACCTATCCTCTCCTCTATCCGCCTCCCCCTCTCTCCCTATTTATTTCAGAACCCTCTTCCCCTCCCCCATTTCTGATGAAGGGTTTAGGCCCGAAACGTCAAGTTTTCCTGCTCCTATGATGCTGCTTGACCTGCTGTGTTCATCCAGCCCCATGCTTGTTATCAAAGAAAACAAAGCTGTCTTCCCTCCTTCAGTCTCTTTTTCTTCTGTTTCCTCCCTCCTGATACGTCAATATCTACAGGGCTTGGAGATATTTCCTAACCAACCCTTTTGGAGGTGTTATTACAGACCTTTGGAGCAGGGAGGACTTGAACCTGGGTCTCCTGACTCAGAGGTAGGGACACTACCACTGTACCACAACAGCCCTTATAAAGTAGAGCTTTCTGACTGGGTTAAAAACAGAAAGAACTGCAGACACTGGAAATTGGAAACAAAAACAGAAATTACTGGAAAAGTTCAGCAGGTCTGGCAGCATCTATGGAGGGAAATCAGAGTTAACGTTTCAGGTCCAGACCTGCTGAGTTTTTCCAACAATTTCTGTTTTTGTTTCCAATTTCCAGTGTCTGCAGTTCTTTCTGTTTTTAGAACGTAGGACATAGAATAGAACGTAGAGCAGTACAGCACAGTACAGGCCCTTCAGCCCACGATGTTGTGCTGAACTTTTACCCTAAACCTAAGGTCTATCTAACCTCCACCCCTACCTTATTCTATCATCCATATGCCTATCTAATAGCCACTTAAATCCCCTAATGAGGCTGACTCCACTACCCTCTCCGGCAATGCATTCCACGCCCCGACCACTCTCTTTTTAACCCAGTCAGAAAGCTCTGCTTTATAAGGGCTGTTGTCCAGCAATTTCTGCTTTTGTTTTTGACAGGACTGTCAAGCTACTTCACGATTATCATCCAGTTTCCTCTCTCCGAATGAAGAACACAAGTGTACAGCTCTAGTGAGGAGCTGACTGAATCTGAGAAGCAGCTCACCTCTGAAAGTGCCAGACGATGAGGAAGATTTCATATGTTCAGCCCTACTCCGACATGAGAAATTCTTTTCAAGTAGAAAGCTAACTTCTTCAACATATGGACTTTCAGCAAATTGGAGGAATAAAAGGGAGATGAAGAGAAGGAAGGAGTTCCCAGCATTGAGATTCAGGAAAAGAATGAGTTATTCCTAATTTTGGCTCAGGGAATCAGCAGGACATTTGGATGGTGGTGCTGGTATGGAGAGTTTTTTTTAAGTCCTGAACTTGGTTTTAATTCTTCCATCCAGACTGTTCCAAAAGCTGGGAGTGCAGGGCGTGGGGTGCCAGTTGGCATTGCTTCAAGAGAGCACACCATGCCATGCTTTCTTGTTATTTTACTAATCAAGCTGTTCAGAGATGGTATTACACACCTATAGAGCAGGTGGAACTTAAATCCAGACCTCCTGGCACAGAGGTAGGGACACTACCTGTGCCACAAGACCCCCATTGCTGTTTTTAACTACTGCCACCACAGCCAAGCGATTTGTATCATTAGTACGTAACACAGACTCAGTTAACTTGGAGAGCTCAAACACATTTAGCAACATCTCAGATCACAGTTTGCAGTTAAAAAGAGCCATGTTTGCAAACTCCTGCTAGCATGTTTCCTGCTGAAATGTGCAAGGCATTTAGTTGTGTGGTTTACATCCTGGTCCTTGGCTCATTGGCATATCAAGTTCTTAAAGCAATAGCACTTTTTAAACAGTCAGCCAACAAAGAGCAGCAGCAGGAGCAGTGGTGCTGAGGCCAAGAGCACTTGGAAACAGACAGTGGTGATAGGATGATAAAGAGAGGAAGTATGAGGTAATGCATGGCCATGGCAAGAGAGAAAACAAAGCTTCCATAAGAGCTTAAGAAATAGGAACAGGAGTAGGCCACTCGGCCCCTTGAGCCTGCTCTGCCATTCAATAGGATCATGGCAGTTCTGACACTCCTCGCATCCACTTTCCTGCCCTTTCGCCGTAACCGTTGATTCCCCGACTGATTAAGAATCCATCTACGTCAGCCTTAAGTATACAAAAGGACTCTGCCCCCGCAACTCCCTGGGGCAAAGCATTCCAAAGGCTCTCAACCCTCAGTGAAGAAATTCCTCCTTATTTAGTCTTAAATTGGTGCCTCCTAATTTGGGAGATTTGATTGAAACTTACAGAATACTTAGAGGCCTGGATAAAGTGGACATGGAGAAAACGTTTCCACCGACAGAAGAGTCTGTGACCCGAGGGCACAGCCTCAGAGTGAAGGGTCAGCCCTTTAGAACTGAGGATGAGGAGGAATTTCTTCAGCCAGGTTGTGGAGACTCTGTGGAACTCACTGCCACAGCAGGCTGTGGAGGCCAAGTCATTGAGTGTATTTAAGACAGATAGGTTCTTGATTATTAAGGGGACTGAGGGTTAACAGGGAGAAAAACAGGAGAATAGAATTGAGAAACAATTCAGCCATGATCAAATGGTGGAGCATGCTCAATGGGCTGAATGGCCTAACTCTATTCATTCATCTCATGTTGTTATGGTCTTAATTTTGAGACTATGCTGTCTGGTCATTGTCCTGCAGTTGTCCACTCACTCAACATGTTCAAATCACACAGATGCATATCTGCATCCTCCTCCTGGTCACCCTCCCACCCAACTTTGTATCATCTGCAAACTTGGAGACATTATATTTAGTTCCTTCATCTATATCATTAATATACATTGAGTAAGTTGGAACCAAGAAATATTTTATTCCATGTCCCGATGACATGTTGGCTCAGTGGTTAGCACTGCTGCCTCACAGCACCAGGGACCCAGGCTCGATTCCACCCTTGGGTCACCGTCTGTGTGGAGTTTGCACATTCTCCCCGTGTCTGCGTGGGTTTGCTCCGGTTTCCTCCCAAAGTCCAAAAAAAATGTGCAGGTTAGGTAGACTGGCCATGCTAAATTGGCCTGTAGTGTTCAAGGATGTGTAGATTAGGTGGGTTATAGGGGAATGTGTCTGGGTGGGATGCTCTGAGGGTCGGTGTGTGGACTTGTTGGGCCAAAGGACCTGTTTCCACACTGTAGGGATTCTATGATTCTACACACAGCTCTCTCTCTCTCTCTGCACTGCCCCCTGCCTGCCAGCGACTATTAATCCCCAATTCCAGGACAATGCTGGAGAATAGGCGAGTGGAATGTAGGAAAAGGGTGCAGGTCTTGAACACAGATTAAAGCACACATGACCCTACCTGGTCTTTCGGGCTAAATTCAAGTCTGGACAGAAACACACAGCAAGTGCCCAGAAAGAGGCGAGGTTAATATGAGTCATACAGGAGACAAGGGGCAGCAGCAGTTAAGGCAAGCTGAAGAGACTGAGCAGGTTAATGTTTACATAGCTGAGTCATCAAGGGAAAAATTTATTCAGTAAATTTCAGTTTCTTGGAGATCAAATTCACTATTTACATTCACCATACTGAGAGGTTTCAAAAATCAGTCCGGAGAAACACTGCTCTAAAAGAAATAGCTATTCCTGCTCATTTACAGGTAGGTACGACAATACCTGCCCACATTGTTACAGATGGAACCTTCAGGACATGGATTAGAATAAACCCTCTGTTCTCTCGAGCTTCAGAAGAATGGAATGTACTTTCATTGGGACATATTAAGTGTTTCGAGGGCTTGATGAGGGTCAATGTTGAAAGGCCATCTCCTGTACTTGGGGAATCTAGGGTGTGGGTCACAAACTCAGGATAGGGGGTCAAGTCTCAAACCCTGACAGGAGGAGGAATCATTTACCCTCAGAGGGCTGTAAATTCTTGGACTTCTTGTCCTCAGAGGCTTTTGGATGGTCAGTCAATTCCCTAGCCTTAATAGTGCTCGTAGTTTGATAAAACAAACTATCAGTGACCTGATAGAAGTTTATAAAATCATGAGCAACATGGATAGGGTAAATAGTGAAGGTCTTTTCCTAGGGAGGGAGAGTCCAAACCTAGAGGGCATAGGTTTAAGGTGAAGGAGGAAAGATTTAAAAAGGGACCTAAAGGGCAACTTATTCACACAGAGGGTGGTGTGTGTATGGAATGAGCTGCCGGAAGAAGTGGAGGAGGCTGGTACAATTACAACATTTAAAAGGCATTGGATGGGTATATGAATAGGAAGGGTTTAGAGGGATATGGGCCAAATGCTGGCAAATGGGCTAGATTTATATTGGATATCTGGTCAGCATGGATGACTTGGATTGAAGGGTCTGTTTGCATGCTGTACAGCTCTATGACTCTAAAGGAATGAAGGGAATATGGGGATACGGGCAAGAAAACAGGACAGAGGCAGCACTTATCGGATGACAGTAGAGTTTTGATCATTTCAATGAAGCTTCTCCATTTCCAAAGAACAAAAAACAACGTCAAAACGTTGAAAAGTCGAACTCCCACTTCACAATTTAGACAAGGCCCATAACACAAAGCAATATTGTTTCCCTTAAGAAAACAATTGGAAAATATTTGACAAGCTCTTTACACTGGCTCTGATTTTAATTCATAGCTTCACTGTTTTCAGCATAGTTCAATCACATATATGTGAGTTTTTTTTAAATTAGCTATTCCTTTTCCAGCCAACGCAAATGCCACCTCATCCACTTGTTTGCACATCTCAAACTGCCACATGCAGAGGAGTGAGGTGCATTTTCCTCACTAGCTGAGTCTGCTACTTCAACCCTTCCTGTTTTCCTCTCCTCCTCATGTGAAGGCTTCACACAAGACCATGGCAGTACATTCTTCGAACCCAAGTACCCCAAGCTACAGGGGCAGCTTCAGGAGCTGTTCCTTTCAGTGGGATCAAGACGAAGGAACAAAGTAGCTTTCTACCTGAAGACAAACATTATAAATTTTGTCAAAGTAGTTGTAACCAAAACAAAAAGTTAAGGCAAAAACAGCACATTGACAGCATATGGCTACCGGGAGACCGTTCTAGGTTCCAGCGCGCAGTCATCAGGTCGATCAGAGTTATAGTGTCACCTGGATTGCTCAAACCTTCCAGTGATTTCAAAAGCAGCTTCGGGACTTAGATGCAAGAATGGGCCCACCAGCTCACTGATACCCCAAATCATGTGAATTGGGCATCACACACAGATTTTAAAATGTCAATGCTTGTTTTTAAAGAATGAAATCTACTGCTGCAAAGATATGGGAATCTGCTGCTACCCAGCAACACAAAGTTGGAGGACTACTGCATGAATATTTTTAAAGGCCAGCATTTATTACCCATCCCTGGTTGTTCTCGAGATGTGGATAGTGTGTCTTTGTGATGCGCTGCTATTTGGTCTCCCCACCCAGTGCTTCTGGGTAGGGAATTCCAACAGACTGACCCAGTGATAGTGAAGGAACAGCTGATATCTGTACACATTGGGACTGTGAGAGACGTGGAAGATAATGGAAAGCTAACAGTGTACCCAAGGCCTACCAGGTAAGGCAGGTTACCAGGCCTTGACAAGTTGCTTCAGTGGAGCTTGTAGCCTAATCTTTAAAAATAAAACTGCAGGAAGAAGTAGATAGAAAGCATTCAAGGCTAACTACATCAATCTCCATATAACACTTGATTATCAACTTTTGAATAAATGCTCTTCGAACATACCATTCTGATCATTAAATCATTTCTTCAAACACAAATTTTCTTTCTAATTGATATCTGCCTGCTGCCTCTCCAATGGGTGCATGCTACTGACCAGTCACTCACCTCTACATGTGTGACAGTAATCGGAGTTTAGGCTAGACAGGGCTAGCATGAACTGGGTTGCTATTTGGCCTCTACCTCTCCCCTATGGGGGTGACAGACACCCAAGCTGATCAACCAATTGTTTAGGCACCCAGGCAGCTGGCAATGGCATAGTGACAATGTCGCTGGACTAACAATCCAGAATCTCAAATCCATTGAAATTCTAGGCTATGTGTTTTTAAAATCCCTCGAGGCAAATGATGACATTTCAACTAATTAAAACTGGAATGAGAAGCTAATCTAACAGCAAATATGTAACCAGCATTGATTATTGTAAAAATCCATCTGGTTCATTAAGCCCTTCATAGAAGGAAATCTGCCATTTTACCCGATCTGACCACATATGACTCCAGACCTACAGCAATGTAGGTAACTCTTAACTGCCCTCTGGGCAGTTAGGGGTGGACAATAAATGCTGGTCTGGCCAATAACCCTCAAACTCTATGAATGAGAAAACCCCCCTGAATTCTCTCGAAACTACATGATCAGACTGCATAAAGGAACCTGGGGTGTGCAGAAATTGCAACATATACGTAGTAACTCTCTTCATCAGTGTGCACGGTAATTCCTTTCCTTTCCATTCAGTTTTGGAACAGGGTTATCCCATGCTAACCCTTACTAGCCATCCATAGTTGCCCTGGAGAAGGTGTTGGTGAACTGCTCTCTCGAATTGCTGCAGTCCATGGGGAGTAAATACTCTCTCAATGCTGTTAGCGAGCGAGTTACAGAACTTTGACACAACTTTGTACAACAGTTTTAACCAGAATAATTAAATCCATTAAAATAATGGCTCTGTTTGCACACTTGAAAGCACAAGATTCCAGAGATGTGAATTATATCTACCCTTTCTCTTTCATACCAACCTTCATCCCCCCCTCAACTTTTCCCACCAAATTTCTCATTCCCTCTCACATGCTTTCAATAAAACAAACACAATTCCCTCATTTAGCACAAAAAAAGGGAGTTATAAACATGTCTTCCCAACACTTCAACTTCCAAGTGTGAATGGGAACATCTTCCCAGTGCTTGTGTTCAATCTGCCTGTTCTGCTTGTGATGTTTACCCTTAATTCTGTCAAAACAGGAAACAACTGAAATTGATAAATAGATTACAACCATAAAGAGCTTAATTCAGATAGAGCAACGTGGGCAGGAGGCAAATAACACATTACAGGGAAGCTGATGGCTTGTGGTAATATCACTGGACTGTTAATCCCGAGACCGAGGTAACGTTCTGGGGACCTGGGTTCAAATCCTGCCACGGTAGATGGTAGAATTTGAATCCAATATAAATCTGGAATTAACTGTCTAATGATGATGGTGAAACCATCAGAAGGAAAATGCCATCCTTACTTGGTCAGGACTACATGTGACTCCAAACCCATAGCAATGTGGTTGATATTTAACTGCCCTTTGGGATGGCAATGAATGTTGGCCTAGCCAGTGATGCCATCATCCCATGAATAAAAGAAAACATACTTTATAATGTCACAGTTTAGTTCCAAAGCCAGTAACTTTATTTTTGTTTATTAATTCATGGGTGCGGCATTGCTGGCTTGACCAGCAATTAATGTCCATGGAAGGGGAGGAGCAGAGCTGTCTTCTTGAACCACTGCAGTCCATGTGCTTTCCATAGAAAAATGCCCTGAGGGAGGATGTTCCAGGAATGTGACCCAGCAACACTGAAGGAATGGCGATATACGTCCAAGCCAGGACAGTGAGTGGCTTGGAGGGGATCTTGTAGGTGTTGGTGTTCCCATGTATCTGCTGCCCTTGTCCTTCCAGATGGAAGTGGCTGCGGATTTGGAAGGTGCTGTCTAAGGAGCTTTGATGTATTTCTACAATGCTTCTGGTAGACAGTACACACTGTTGCTACCGAGTACTGATGGTGGAGGGAGTGGATTGGGTCCCAATCAAGTGGGCTGCTTCATCCTGGGTATTGACCTTCTGGAGTGTTTTATGCAGCTTCACTCATCTAGGCAGGCGGGGAGCATTCCATCACACTCCTGACTTGTTCCTTGTAGATGGTGGACAGGTTTGAGGAGTAAGAAAGAGAGTTACTTGCTGCAGGGTTCCTAGTCTCTGACCTGCTCTTGTAGCTATAGTATTTGTATGGCTCATTCAGACCAATTAAACGTGTAACAGCAACACGCGGATGGAACCAGAGCTTCAGTATTCCATTTATGACATCTGCAAGTGTCAAAACACAACTTGTACTGACCTCTGCATTGCTGTTTTGATTCAAGGTCCTGAACCAAGGAAGTTTGGATATAGTTGTCCATTTCCTAGTGGCCAGCACCACTGACCAATTAAAGACATCAACATACAGATATCTGTAAGATAATGTTGCCAATTTTGTATGGACACATTCTTGGAGATTTCAACACATTACTTCCCTTTCTAACTGTCTCATGCCCTGTCATACAGTCTTTCAAACTCATCTTCAACACTTTTGTTTTAAAACAATAACTGCGAATACACAAAGAAAATGGAAAATCAACATTTGTTCCCACTACCTCTGTAATATTCTTTTGGATTAGGGTGGCACAGTGGCTCAGTGGTTAACACTGCTGCCTCACAGCGCCAGAGACCCAGGTTCAATTCCACCTTTGGGCGACTGTCTGTGTGGAGTTTGCACATTCTCCCCGTGTCTGTGTGGGTTTCCTGCGGGTACTCCAGTTTCCTCCCACAGTCCAAAGATGTGCAGGTTAGGTGGATTGGCCATGCTAAATTGCCCTAAGTGTTCAGGGATGCGTGGGTTATAGGGGTATGGGTCTGGGTGGGATGATCCAAGCATTGGTGTGGACTTGTTGGGCCAAAGAGCCTGTTTCCACACTGTATGGATCTATGATCTTGTTTGCAATGCATTTTCTTGGAGACTAATCCTAGAAGGGTTATCCTAACTACAGGAACTTACTTACCCTTTGCCAACTAGACCTTACAGCTGTATAGTTAAATAGCGTCTTTTGTGTACAGTAATATCTGAAGGCGCTTCACAAAGATGCAGTTGAATAACGATCCATATCCAAACTGTGTCTAAGAGTGTCGCCTTTATAAGTCTATTCCAAGTGGCCGCTTAAAATGATGGAGTGAATCAACTGGGTTGTGAGATCACTCAGGTCTGTGTTATATTACACGCTCCTCGTCCGTCATACAATATGGATCCCCATCAGAGGGCTCAGCATAATCCACTGGGCAGGGTGTGCCTTTGTCATGTCTGTGGTCAATCCTAGGTTTTTAAACTTAATTTTTAATTAACTTGTTCAAACGTGTTATCATACACCTCCTGGGCAGACGGGACTTGAACCCAGACCTTCTGGCCCAGAGGTATGGACACTACCACTGTGCCACAAGAGGCCATTCCCAAGTTATTTATTCTAAATTTGTTTAATTAACTCAATTTAAAGTTGCTGCCTGTTATGAGTGGATCCAACTCATCTCAGTCATTAATTCAGGAGTTAGGAGTACTGGTGGAGTAAAATCCCCATTGTGACTCAACTTTCATAAAGCGCATGTTGCTAAATATTCACAAAAATTTCACCCCTCCATTGTTACACCCTAAAACACCTTTAGTGCCCCTGAAAGTTTGATGTAACTAAGTTGTTATTTAATAGATGGACAGGAACTGTCAATATAGTGCACCCTCACGGTTTTTTCATTTCAGAATGGGGATGGTAGGAAATGTTGTTATTAGACACATGAACAGACACAAATACCAGGGAAAATGACAGTAATCTCTCACAAGGTTCAGGTTCAATGATTGAGTTCTGCTGCGTCATTCACTGTTATTTACTGCTCTCCACGTAACATCCTGGAGAGCAGGTGCCAGGAGAACTGAAACCAGGGCAAAGAAAGACTTCCGTTTATGTAGAGATAGTAGGAACTGCCGATGCCGGAGAATCTGAGATAACAAGGTGTAGAGCTGGATGAACACAGCA
>JAHRHZ010000041.1:8564245-8578941 GCA_024137785.1 Ginglymostoma cirratum
GCAGGAAAGCTGACGTCAGCTTTCCTGCTCCTCTGATGCTGCTTGGCTTGCTGTGTTCATCCAGCTCTACACCTTGTTATCTTCCATTTATACAGTGTCTTTCAATGCTTTATGGAAGTCCCAAAACTCTTTCCAACTAATGACGCACTTTTGAAGTGTAGTGGCTGTAGTAATGCAGGAAACATCATTGATTTAACCCAAATAGTTGAATCACTGGAATTTTATTTTTCTCCCAACAGTTTCCTCCCCCAAAAATAACATTCTCCACAAACTTAAAGCAGGCAGTTTGAGTGGTCAGAACACTAAACTCAAGGGTCATAAAACTAGAGCCAAAATGTGCCAAAGCAACCAGTCTAAAATGCCCTCACAATGCCTGCATTGTTTTTCTATTTGGATTTGGTATTACTTTTGGAATTATTTGAATGGGGAAAGGGAGAACATGAGAGTAAAGATCTGCCTTAACTTGGTACAGGGAAACAAGATTAATGAAGCAGTCTTTCCAAAACTGTGTTCAGGATCTGTGACCACGCAACTCAGCTTTATATGCATTCCATTACTCCAATAAGTTTAATGGACGTCAGAGGATCAACCACTGGGGATGTGAATGGATAACACATTTCCCTCCAGTGCACTTTTCCCGCTTTAATTATTATTGAGTGTCAATGGTTCAGAAAAGCAAAAGGCATATTTCAAAACGTAAATGAAAGAAACGGGGGAGTTATGATACTCAGAGCAGTGTGATTACCGTAAGTACATTCTACCTTAGACCACGTACATGCATTTCAATCAATGCTTTTAGATGCAGAAAAACACTACATGGTACTTCATATTAACATAGTACAACAAAAACTGACATGGAGCTCAATCAGACATTATGGAACTAAGTGGCTATAAGCTTGGGCATTGAGGTTGATTGCCAGCATCGTGTTGCATCTTACTGACTTTGCTCTCAGCAAAGTGGGCCTATTTTCTCCTTTGCACACCTTTATTTGTACATCTTTATCTCTCCTTTATGATCACCAGCACTGCCTTGGTCTTTTGCTCTGGGCACCCTCACAATCTGTTCCACTTGGTCCTCCTCCCACTCTGCCGGCAACAAAACAAACATTCCATTTCCCAGCTCCTTTTAGTTCCAAAGAAGAGTCAAATTGGGCTCAAAATGATCACTCTGTTTCTCTCTCCACACAGAGTTTCTCCAGCATTTTCTGTTTTAGGTTTCAAGGGTTTTTTTTAAAAGTAAAAGAGTTTTTGTTTATTCAAAGGATATGGGTGTCAATTTCAAGGCCAGCATTTATTGCTTATTCTAAATTGCTCTTGAGAATGTGGTGAGTCAGAGTTTGAATTACTGCAGTCCATGTGGTGGTTGACAGCATCAGTGGCGAGAGAAACAGAGTTAACGTCAAGTCTAGAATGACTCTTCTGTAGGAAAGTAAAAACGAAATCGATTTTCTTTTAACTGAATCACAGACACTGGACTCCAAACATTAACTTTGCTCCTGTCTCCATAGGGGAGTGAATCATGCTCCTAATTTCCGACTGGTTGGTTCATGCAACTGATAAAAACCACCTGACATTATAGGTTAGTAAGTTTGCAGATGACACCAGAGTCGGTGGGTATAGTGGACAGTAAAGCAGGTGATTTGTGATTACAAAAAGATCTTGGTCACTTGGGACAATGGGCTGAGGAATGGCAGATGGAGTTTAATTTGGAAAAATACAAGGTATTGATTGCATTTTGGTAAAACAACCAAGGGCAGGACTTATACAATTAATAGTAGCGCCTGGGAAATGTTGTAGAGCAGAAAGACCTAATGGAGGGTTTGAATTATAAAAATAGGCTGGGACTTTCTTTTTCACTGAAGCATAGGAGGTTGAGGGATGACCTTAGATAACATTTGCTGAAGAAGGGTCTAGGCCCGAAACGTCAGCTTTCCTGCTCCTCTGATGCTGCTTGGCCTGCTGTGTTCATCCAACTCTACACCTTGTTATCTCAGATTCTCCAGCATCTGCAGTTCCTATTATCTCTGAGGGATGACCTTATACAGGTTTATAAAACCATGGTGAGGGCGTGGATAAGGTGACTAGCAAAAGGTCTTATCCCTAGGGTGGGGACTACTAAACAAAGGGGCATATTTTTAAGATGAGAGGAGAAAGTTTTAAAAAGGACATTAGGGGCAACCTTTCTTTTTACACAGAGAGTGGTTCACATGTGAACCGAACTGACAGAGGAAGTGGTGGATGCAGGTCCAATGACAGCATTTAAAAGACATTTGGATAAGTAAATGAACAGGAAAGGTTTTAGAGGGATAGGGACCAAATGCAGGTGGACTAGTTGGACCAAAGGGTCTGTTTCATTGCTGTATGACTTAATAACTGAGTGCAAATGCAAATTTGGTAACTTTGATGTTAATAAAGAGACTGGCAAGTCGTAGCCTAGACCAAATGGTAGTTTCACATCAATGACAGCTACACTTGCAGCCACCCAGCACTCTCCGCACTTTTGTCTTCAAATCTTTCCTTAGCTTCAAACTCCTTTTCCTTTAAACAATCTTCTCCGTGATTGTTTCATTACAAAATGTCTTTACTTCCCCCACCTAACTGTTCCCTCCTTGGTCTGGTACTTATAGTGCTCCCAATGAGTGCAGGGTTGGGAGCATGAACCTAAAAGTGCAAGTTGTTACTGTATGGTGATGTGGTCAGCCAAACTGATTGTGCCTGGTTGCAGTTGGAGCTGTTGTGATAGCAATGACAAGCACAGTCTCCACGTAATAAATATCTCTTGCGTTTGCTGAGGGAGTTCTTTATGTCTAGCACTGAGTCAGAAGCAGATTCACCTACTGCAGTGACTCAAATATGGGAGTTTCAAGGGCGTGGAGGAATGTCCACCTTTAAATACTGAACTCCATTCCCAAAATATTAGAAAATGATTAGGGATTCTGATTTTACAAACTGTCCATCCCCCACTCTATTGACTTGAGTTTGCACGTACTTTGCAGAGGTAAGTTGCCAAGCAACGGAATGCAGAACCAATGGTAATGAGGCTGTACCTTCCTCAGCATGGCAGCAAAAAAGCATTTTTCGTAGAATTCTCAGCAAAGCTTCAATGACTTTTTGTCAATGATAACTGCAGCATTCATTAAATATTTCAGACTGTGGGAAAGCACGAAACTCCAGCAACATTGTCAATAAAATGAATGAGAAATCCAACAGAATTATATGTCTAAACCATTCTCCAGGACTTCAGCCAATAGGCTGGTCCCTTGGTGCAACATCTACATTGCCTTTTAGATGAGATGTCAACACAAGGCTTTGCCTAATGTTTAGGTGGACATTAAAGATTGTATTGAACCACAGGAAGAAAGGTTCAGCTGGAGACCTGGGCAATATTCCTCCATCAGACACCATCAAACACAGATCAGTAGAAGATTAGGGATTGTGCTGTGTATAAATGTAATGCCATGTTTCTCTACAGAGCAGGATTGATGGGGATATTTGTGGAGCCTCCTCCTCCAGTGAGATTGACTGTACCATAGTTAGCAATCCTGGGAAAAGGGCTACAGTGCTAATCTGAAACAAGTTCATTCTTTTAATGTTGTCTCTTCAATGCTTTTTTCAATGCAAAACACATCCTGTTCAAAAGATCAACAGAACCCATTCCCTCAGTCAGGCAAGTGCCACATAGGCATGGTGTTCTACTTTTACTATTCAAACCCAGTCAAATAGACACCACATCACGAAAACAGCGGCTGACTATATTAAATCAAGTAAATACCATTGAAGGAAAATGTGGTTAACTCTCGGAAAAAATGTCTCATGCAATGTTCAGATTCATTTCATGTTGTTTCTGACAATATCAATGGCTGCAGTCACATAAAAGTGTGATTGAATTGTTTCAGTTGTAGCCTCAGGTTTCAACATTACTTGATTTGTCACCTTAAAGTGTCACAAACTCTTCCTTGCTTGGCAACAGCTTTGGTGATGGGCTGAAATCAAGGTTTTATTTCCTCAGAGAGTAATGCACTGGGAAAAGAGCTAGGCTGCTTCCAGCAGTTGTGAATTGTCACTCCTACTGTTAATACAGTTGGTTGTTCTATAGTCAGTGTTCTAATGAAGGTTTACTTCAGCAATAGGCTTTTTGATAGTGTCAGGAACATTCAACTCTGCTATATTAGCAAATCCTGATTAATTCAATAAAACACAGGAGTTGGTGCCTTTACTACAGCCTAGCCATCGCAGTAGCTATTGGGTTCTTAACTTTCCAATCTTAGACTAGAAGACATAGAAACAGAATAGGCTATTTGGCTCAACAGGTCTGCTCTGTAATTAATTGAGATCATGGTTGATCTGATCATCCTTAACTCCACTCTACTTAACGCTGATTCCCTTCCTGATAGGTTTTCAATCTCAGTCTTGGATATACTAAATGACCCAAACTGAATAGCTCTCTGCTGTAAAGAATTTCACAGATCTACTGTTCTCTGAGAAAAGAAATTTCTCCTCCCTTCTGTCTTAAATGTGCAACCCTTTACTCTGAGATTATACACTCTGGTCCTAGACTCTCCCACAAGGGGAAACAACATCTCAGTGTCTACTTGGTCAAACCCTTAAGAACCTTGTATGTTTCAATAAGGTCTCCTCTCATTTTTCTAAACTCCAATGAATAGAGGCCTAGACTATTCAAACTTTCCTCTCATGACAATCCCTCCGTACCCAGGATTGACCTCTCTCTCTCTCTTTATCATCTTCACCAATCCAAAACATGTTCTCTCACTCTCCAGTACAGAAGAGAAGTCAGATTGTGACAGAAGCCTCCACAAAGATCCATGGACATTGCGAACTCTTTACTTCCAGGCTGTCCTCCTTGCTGCTGGTGGAATCTCACATTTCCACCTTCCAACAAATATGAATCCAGGCCAGCAAAATACAACAACTTGTATTTACAGGCACCCTTAACCCAGTAAACAGTCCCAAGGCATTTTATAGAAGTGCTTTCAAATGGAATTTGGCAATGAGCTACTACTGAGATGAGAGATTTGGAGAAATGGTGAGGCCACCAAGGCATTACATATAAGTTAGGAATGGGAATTGGGCCTAGGGTCCCTTCAGCCTGCTTTGCTATTTAACAAGACCATAGCTGAGCGGATTGTAAACTGAAACCCCATCTTCCCACCTCCCCCGAATAACATTTCGCCCTTGCTTTCTTAGAATGAGTCCACCTTTGCCTTAAATATTCAAAGACTCTGCTTCCAAGAAATTCTGAGGAAGAGACTCTTGAGTGTGTGTGAGAAACAATGTCTCCTTATCTCTTTCCTAAATGGGTGACCCCTAATTTGAATCAATGACCCTGAGCTCAAGATTCTCACACGAGAGGAAACATCATTGCAACATCTGCCCTGTCAAGCCCTCTCAGGATCTTGGTAATTTCAGTGAAAACACCAAGGAATTTGAACAGGTGTGATTTGAAATGGGTGAGAATTTTAACAATGGCTAATCACTGATTGGGTTGGCTAAGCCATAAACAGTGAGACATTCATTTGATCGGAAGAGCTCTTTTTATGAGATGAATACATATTTATTGGATTTTGCAACTATGGCAGTGTGTTGTGTTGAAGCCAAGGAATCTGTTGCAATACAATACCAGTAAAGAAATTGTTTTTGGCTGCTTAATGGTCAGCAACTTTAAATAGCTTACACATCTACTCATCAGCACAACAGTGCCACTGATGTAAGGGAAGGCTGAGGAGATGAACTTATTATGACGCGTTTGTCAGCTGCCACTTTGGAAATTTCCAGAGTGAACACCCCTTCAGTGAAATCCTAGAGGGGAGAGGAGACTAATACAGAATGTAATGGAATACTCTCCACTTGCCTGGATAAGTGCAGCATTGAAAATGCCCAAGAAGCTCCACAACACCCAGAGCAAAAACAGAAGTTGCTGGAAAAGCTCAGCAGCTCTGGCAGCATCCGCGAAGGAAAAATCAGAGCTAACGTTTCGGGCCCGGTGATCTGACCCGAAACATTAACTCTGATTTTTCTTCACGGAACTGCCATGCTTGCTCAGCTTTTCCAGCAATTTCTGTTTTTGTTCCTGGATTGACAGCATCCGCAGTTCTTTTGGTTTTTTTACCATCCAGAGCAATGCAGCCTCCTTCGTTGCAACATCTGCCCCCGAACACCACCACTGTCAACATTGTCGCCGTCAGCGCAGGCTCTCTCAGTGGGGGTAGTGTGTAACATCTGCATGATATACTGCAATAATGCACTGAGGTCCCTCTAATAGCACCTTCCAAAACCTGCAGCCTCTGTTACCTGGAAGGAACACCACCAACCACCAGTTCCTCTCCAAGCCACTCATCATCATGACGTGGAAGTATATTAACATTCATTCACCGTCACTGAGTCAAAATCCTGGAACTCCCTCCCTGACAGCATTGTAGGGTGTACCTACAGCACATGGACTGCAGCGGTTCAGGCAGGTGGCGCACACCACCAACTTCTCAAGGGTAAGAGGCGGCCAGTTACAAAGAAGGCGTGTGATTGGTTGAAATACCACACAGCTGGTTCCCAGGTTGCGAATGGGTTCCATTCTTTTTACCACTGATACATTCGATTTGTACAAGTCAGAACACGATACAGGACAATGTAAAATAGCTGCTTGCAAGTACAAGGAAATGTTATCATGTCGAAGCTTTAAAATTAATATTAATACACCGCTGTGTAGATAGATAGATAGAGTGGACGGCCAGAGGCTTGTTCCCAGGGTGGAGGTAGCTATTACGAGGGGGCATAGTTTTAAAGTGAGTGGAGGTAGATATTGGGGAGACGTCAGAGGTAGGTTCTTTACTCAGAGAGTGGTCAGGGTGTGGAATGCATTGCCGGAGAGGGTAGTGGAGTTGGCCTCATTAGGTGCATTTAAGCGGCTATTAGATAGGCATACAGATGATAGTATAACATAGGGGTGGAGGTTAGATAGACCTTAGGTTTAGGGTAAATGTTCGGCACAACATCGTGGGCTGAAGGGCCTGTACAGTGCTGTACTGTTCTATGTTCTATGTATGGGATTTTGTTGATAAGTTGGACATTCATAGGTCAGGGACTGCCTGCAACAGGAAAGTGTATGATAGGACTTTATCTAAAAGCATTTAACTCTAGAGTATAACATACTAGTGAGAAAATGCTTTTTGGAATAGCTGGAGAAGGCTCGATGGGCTGAATTCTATGAATCTGAGAAGAGGGTGCTGATTGGTTTCAAACCAATCTGACTGGTGGAGACAAGCTAAGGAGAATGAACAGCTAGATGCCAAGCTTTTATTTAAATTCAAACCAGGCAATTTGACTCCGATTGGTCAAGGCAAGAGTTGACCTGCAAGCTTGAGAATGATACAATAAGTGGGCATGTTCTTTCTGTCTGCAAAGAGCAGCATTTGTATGTATTTGGCTTCTAGAATGCATAAGGGAGCCACACTGCAAGTCCAACTGATAGCCTTAAATTGCTTGTTATGGTAACTCTTAACACAAACAGGATTTTTTTTAGCAAGTGTTGTCCAACTATGGATCACATCTGAAGTTGGACGGAATGGTGTTGTTCTCAAACAGTCCGTGTTTGCAATCAGTACTGTCTGTTGGGAGCAACTGAGAGGTTTGTAATGAAGTGATTCTCCAAGTGATGGCATCACACCAGCACTGAAAATCATATTCCACATTACTCATTTGAGGCAGGCATAAACTCATAACCAATAACAAATTTTATTGGGTAGTTTCAACAAGTGGGCAGCTGGTTTGCTCTTGCTGCTTCAGCACCCGGGTGCCAGTGGTGTGAAATTGTGCTCCAAAGTAAAGGGGACAGTCATCTCATCTTGTTGGACAGGAACTCAGTGATGAAGGACATTTACCCCATTTCAAACGTCACATTAACTGGGCTTCCTCACAATTGCACTGTATACAGCCTTGTCCAACAGCACTAGTACATTATTCAACACACACAGACACAGACACACAGAGAGAGGTTTACAGTTGCTCAGCATTCCCTATAAGATGCAGGTAAGCATCATACAGGATTTGCCATGTCCCACAATTACAGAGAGCTGGGGATCAAGTCTGGATCACAATAAGCAAAAGGAACACACTAAAACTGCTCTTAAGCAAAACTGTTCAATCATCTGGTGGTAAAGTCAGGGAGGGGCTGACAAAATCTGATAGCATGGCACTCCCAATATTTCCTGTTAATCAATTCGGTCACATTTCAATAAGCCACATCTTCACCTTTGGTAGACTCAGAGGAGATATCACTAGGCTGTGCAGGTGAATCACACCTTCACTGAGTTAAGCAGATCTCGCTGATGTGCTCATTATCTGAATATTCATAGGTCTTCATTCTTCCTTGTGTTTAACAGCAGTAAATCATCACACCCTGCAGCTTCACAGCCAGCTTCATTCCCTCAATGCATAAAGTGAAACTGCATTCTCAGTGACCCGAAGCACAAGGTCCAATGAACTGTGGCTCCTTTACCAAGTTAATATGCTTATATAAATATATTTGGGAATGTAGGAACAGATATAAGAGACTTGGCTCATCAGGGTGTTTTGAAATTCAAATAGTTCATGGCTGATCTGTCCTTCAATTCTGTCTAAGATAACAAGCATGGGGCTGGATGAACACAGCAGGTCAAGCAGCATCATAGGAGCAGGAAAACTTGACGTTTCGGGCCTAAACCCTTCATCAGAAATCAATTCTGTCTATCCACTTTTGCTCCATACTGCTCTCTCAGAGAGAGACATAACTGGTGGTGGTTTCACCTCAGCTGAGTGGAAGAGGTTGAGGAGGAGGGTCCTTCAGGGGAACCTCAGCAGGGGTGGGAATTCAACCCACACTGTTGGCATTACCGTACATTTCAAACCATCCATCCAATCAACTGAGATAACCAATGCACTGGTCTTTTGCTCCATATTCCTCAAGACACTTTCCCAGCAATATGGCCAATGAAAATAATTTCAACTGACTCCCAGCTTTTCGGGGAAAATCGTTCGCACTAGCCTGTGAAAAGGTGCCTGCTCATTTTACTCCAGAATGGACCATCTGTGATATTAACATTATACGGTTTCTGAATAACTATTTCCACAACATGGAAATATCTCCTCGAAGATTAACTTATCAAAACCCTTAATTTGAACCAACTCAGTAACGTCAACCCTCAACTCTTCATACACAAGGGAAGCTACATTTGTGTCACCCCTACCCTCGTGATGTAACCTTTTACCATAACATAACAAACCCTGGTATAATTCTTCACAGTCACCACTGTATCCCTTCAAAGTACACTGGCATTGGAAATATCTGGGAGTTTATCATATTGGTGATTAATAATCACACTCCACTGTTATTTTAACAGTGATAGCCTGTTTAAAATAAAGCTAGGGTATTATTCACAGTGGTGCTTTTGGTAATTGAGGAGATAAAATGAGAGGAAGCGTGACAGGAAATGAATATGACACTTGCAGGAGACAAACAGCATATGTAAGACTTTTAAGTCTCGATTAGAATAGTGAACAGAGATGCGTTGTACATACTTATTTTAGATATTAAATATGTATGTTTATATTAATGTTGGCCTAGCAATGTCATCGGTCTTACTTCTAACACAAATGTTTTCCTAAAAGTTGTGCTCAACATCAGTTCCATGGCTGCAGCATTTCCATTTTTAGTGCATATTATTTGAGTCAAGCATTTTTTTTTTTCTTTACTCTTTCATGGGATGTGGGTGTTGTTGACAAAGGTTGACGTTTGTTACTAATCCTTAACTGCAACTGAATTAAGTTGCTTGTTAGGCCAGTTCAGAGGAGTTTATACTCAACCACATTGCTCAGTCACACATAGGCCAGACCAAGCAAGGATGGCAGATTTCCTTCCCTAAACCATGATTACAACATTGATAGTAGTTATGGTCATCATTAACCTGAGACTACCTGTCAAGTCCAGATGTATTAATTGTATTTAAATCTGACTGCTGTCACAGTCAAATTTGAACTTACATGCACAAAGCATTAGTCTGGGCCTCTAGACTACTAGCAGTGTGACATTACCACTTTTCCACCATCTTCCCCCAGTTGACAGCTAATCACAGTAATAGCAGTCTAATCCTAATCCTATCTGGTTCACTAATGTCCTTTAGGGAAGGAAATCTGCCATCCTTACCTGGTCCGACCTACATTTGACTCCAGACCCACAGCAATGAGGCTGACTCTTAACTACCCTCTGAAATGGCTTAGACAGCAATTCAGTTCAAGGGCAGTTAGGGATGGGCAATAAATGCTGGCCTGGCCAATGATGCGCACACCCAAAGAAAGAATAAAAGGAATCCAAGATTTTGTTAAAACCAGCCTGTTCAGGGATGTTATTCCACACCTCTGGACCAGGTGGGACTTGAACCCAGGACTCCTAGGCCAGAGCTAGGGACACTACTACCTGTGCGCCATATGAACCACAAAATCCAGGTTTTTAATTAAATTCTAACTCCACCAGCAGCCCGGCATCAGTAGGACATTGGCCTGGGCTTCTGGATTACCAATTCATTTGCATTTACACCCTTGTCTCCTGGGTCAGGAATCAGATGCACAGTGAGTCTCTCTTCTACCCAACAACCTGACTTAGCTCAAACTGAAATTTCATTTGTCAATATGACTTTTCCCACCTTCCACACTGGCAGTACATACACTGAGTGAGGCTATTCATTGCAGACTAAGTGTGGACAGTTCTGTGATTTGGCTGCTCCACAATCAGGAAATGGCTTCTGGCCAAGCAAACCCGATTTATTTAGAAACTGGCCACCCGTCAGCCTGGGTTGGATTCAAACATGGATAAAGGTCAACGTTTCAACCCAGACAATCAGCCAGCCAAGCAATTGTCCTTCAGAAGTTGTACCTGATTAACACATGCCACGTTTAGACTCCCAATGTCACATGCAAACCTTCCAACTCTCCAGGCAGGGAGTGCAATTAAGAGGTTAGCCAGCATGAACCAGAGACGAGCATAATTATCAAGGTGAATCTGGATAGATCAAGAGGCATAAGCTTTAAGCGAGGTGATGGGGTTAATTAAAGGTCACTGTATAAAACGAATTCAGATATCTTACAGTAGGCACTTATTGCTGATTATATGATTGTACAGATTAAACTCAAGGCAGGTTCCCTTTAGTATACAAATGTACTAAAGTCACAATGAGGAGGAGTAGGCTACTCAGCCCCTTGGGCCTACTGTACATTCAATAATATGATGACTGATCTGAGTATTCCACCTATTCCTGATACATTTTCACCCCTTTCCTTATCAAGAATGCCTCCATCCCTGCAATAAAAATTTTCAAAGACTCTGCTCCAAAGAGAGTTCCAAAGACTCTTGGCCTTCTGAGAAAAAAAATTCTCCCGTCGCCTCCTTCCGTGGTCAACACCTTAATTTTAAACCGTGACCCCCTAGGTCTTCCACAAAGGGAAGCATTCTCTCTAAATCCACTCTGGTATGATCCCCTTGGATCTTGTTATGTTTCAATCAAGTCACCACTTATGCTTCTAAACACAATGAATACAAACCTAAGCCGTCCAACATTTGCTCACTTATTCCAGGTATTAGTCTTGTAAATCCCGTCCAAACTGCTTCCAACACATTTATGTCCTTCCTTAGACAAGGAGACCAACATTACACAGTACTCCCGATGTGGTCTCACCAACACTAATGCATAACTGAAAAATAACCTCCCTACTTTTTTTGTATTCAGTTTCTCTCACATAGTTTTCTTAGCTTTCCTGATTACTTACTACGCTTTATATTAACTTCTTCATGTGCTAAGACACCCAGATCCCTCTTGCATCTCAGAGCTCTGCAATTTATCACCTTTTAGATAACATACCTCTTTCTTATTCATCATTCCAAAATGACCAATTTCACAAATTCATGCATCATACTCTGTATGCCCAATCTTTGCCCAGTTACTTAACCTTTGGTAGCTGCCTTATGTCCTCTGCACAACTTAGTTTCCTACCTACCTTTGTGATGTCAGCAAATTTAGCAACCATACCTTCAGGCCCCTCATCTGTCATTTGAATGAACTATAGAAAGTTGACACCTCAGAACTGATCCTGGTGGCATATGCCTTGTTACATCTTGCCAACCAGAAAATCACCCATTTATGCTGACTGTTTCCTCTTATTCAGCCAATCTTTTCTCCATGCCAACGTGCTACCGCCAAAATGTTACCACAACAAAACTGAACTTATGGGCAACCCATTATTATTCTTTCCTAACAATAGACAAGGCATGCTCTGAGCAACACACATTTTATCTCTTTAAAATGTACTCTCAACTAAAAGATATAAAAATATACAAAACAGAAACTTCTGACCCTAGGGCCTAATTTATATTTCCAAGAAGTTTTTTTTTAATTTAAGGTTTCAGATTCTAACTGTTTCCAAGAGGGTTAAAGTACACCATTTGGGTTGCTATTCAGCTTTTGCAATCTCGAAAGGGCAAAAATAAAATTTGCAGTCTGTGCAGAAGGAAGGTTTCTCTCAATGCCTCCAAGTTCACCCAGTCTTTTCACTGCTGAATGCCAATCAATGGTCCTCAGTTGTGCAGATGGGTACTAGGGTCAAGGTGAGGTGGGGTGTAGGTTGCCAACCCTCCAGGATTAAACATTGATCTACAATATACAACAGTGAGTTTAAAAAAACTGGAGTAAAAAGCTTAAACAAAGCTCCCCCAACCTCTATGTTTTGAACGCTTGTGTTTATTCATTGTAAAAATGTTGGAGGTGGAGCAAAAGACTGTTTGACTAGGTGGACCAATACCATGTCCAGAAATATGTCCAACCATAACAATTGTTGGCAGGGGTGGTGGGGGGGTGGGACAGTGGATTGCTACCATGATCAGACTCAAATGTAATTTCATTTTGAAAAGCTGTGTAAGGGCATGGACACATTTACAGGAGTGAACAAGGTTAATGTCTACAGTTCTGTATTCCATCAAGGAACAGGACTTTCAAATGTTAAAGGACTGCAGGAATAAGGTAAAAAGTTGGGCAAATAAAAAGTGCAGTGAACACACAAGTGCCAATGTCACCCAACAGATGCTGGAAGTGACAAGTCTCAGTGAGAAAATGACTCTCTGCAAATCATTCCCAGCATCCAGAAAGCTTCCCTTATCACACAGGCCTTGCTACTCCTATCAAAAAAGGAACTAAGCCAAGCTTTCAACACAAGGATGGCCCGATTATTTTACATGGTACAATGCTCTGGCTACAGGTACCAACTCCAAAACAAACTCATCAGAGGAAATCATCCCAAATTTCTGCACTCGGCACAAGTAGGGCAGTGCGGACACTCAACTCAACATTTGCCAACCTAAGAGCTAAGGTCTCACCAGTGGGGTCTCCAATGAAGACAACCGGTTTGCAGGACCTCAAACCATAACATCTTAAGGAATAAGAGAACACATTTAACATACCCCAATGCGACAAGCCTGGTCGTTCAGCGCTTTGATCCACGTCCTTTGCCAATTGTCCCTGAAGGACTTGAAGGAGAACAGGGAAGTGATGAGACGCTTGAGCCCCGAGCCTGAGACGCTATCTTCCCGGGAGCAGCCGAGTTTTAAGAGGGAGCTCCATATGCCCAGGCTGGCGGGAGGACGCTGCCTCACGGCGCCTCGTCTCCAAATCCCGAAGGAATACTGCACCAGCCAAGTCAGGACGGTCACGATGGAGGCTGCGAACAGGAGCAGGAGGGCGAACCAGCCGGCGTGCTGCAGGAGAGCCGGCCCAGAGGAGCTGCCGAGCAGGCTGAACAGCACAGACATGACGGGCATAGAGAGAGTGGCCGCCGGGCTCAGACATAAAGAGCAGAACCGCACAGTCCGCCTCCAACTTAGCAATCGCCGGCTGGATAAACTGTATCCTTCCCTGGTGACACTGTAACAGGCAAAGCAACCCCCCCTCCTCCCCTGCCACTAGACCACCACAAATTCAAAGCAGCACCTCACACACACACAGTCGCTACATTGTATCTCAGGGGCTATTGCTACATTAAACCTTGCAACTTTGTATCTACAGTCAGAATCTGTCTTCCAGCCTCCCCCGGTCCCCGGGAAGCAGCGATCCTTAAGGGGGTAACCGATCCATTGAGAGGTTCTGGGTGCTCCTCCGATGTTGGGGTACGGGCTCGGGCTGAAATTGCTGCCGTGTCAATAACCACCAGGCGATTTCCCGGGACGGCCACACTGCATCCTGCCTTCCGTTCACCGGGAGACGGTATTTTCTTGCTGTTAAGTCTCCGCGTCCGATTAAAACAGCACAGTCAGGGACAGAGCCCTCCCCCCCCGCCTGGTGCCGGTCTCAGCCCGGAATCAAAACGGCTCCGGCCCAGCATTCAGAGCGCTCCGCGCGCGCACACACACACCCTCCCACACACCCTCCCACTCCACCTCACACACACACCCTCCCACACACCCCCACTCCCACTCCACCTCAAACACACACCCACTCCCACTCCACCTCAAACACACACCCACTCCCACTCCACCTCAAACACACACCCACTCCCACTCCACCTCAAACACACACCCACTCCCACTCCACCTCAAACACACACCCTCCCACTCCACCTCAAACACACACCCTCACCCACACCCTCCCACTCCACCTCAAACACACACC
>JAHRHZ010000041.1:8588941-8645551 GCA_024137785.1 Ginglymostoma cirratum
CACACACACACTCCACCTCACACACTCACACACACACACACTCCACCTCACACACACACACACTCCACACCTCACTCACACACACACACTCCACACCTCACACACACACACTCCACCTCACACACACACACTCCACCTCTCACACACACACACTCCACCTCTCACACACACACACTCCACCTCTCACACACACACACTCCACCTCACACACACACACTCCACCTCACACACACACAGTTGGGGAGGAAGAAAATTGTGGTGGGGAAAGATGGAGGAAGGGGGAATGGGAGAGCGAGAACAAGAGGGAGGGGAGAGTGGGAAATGGGGAGGGAAGGAGAGGGGATGGGAGAGAGAGGGAGGGGGGAGTGGTGAGAGAAAATAACTGTGTCAATGCCATTTTTTAAAGCTGTGTTTTATTATACTGGCTTTGTAACATTACAAACCTAAGCAGCAAATAGTCAGCAATCTGCGAATACACACAGAAAAGGAGATTCTCTGTTTTTGGTCTAAAACTACAGGAATTGGAGTTTAGTTTCCAAAGGGGATACAGTTGATGGTGCCAAAGTGAATATGCTGCGTGTTACTCGTATTATCTGCAGTCTCTCCCTGAACAAATCAGAAGGTGTATACACCCTGAATGGCATTCTCAAGCTTCCAACGGTGAATGGTTATTTGACAGTTAAACATTGGATCCCAGCACCTGAATAACAAAGTGCACATCTTTTACATGAGTTGGATTTTACTTCATTGATGTAATTGTGTTTTTTTTTATTTAATAGCAGATAATGGGTAGTTGCAATAGCAGGTTCATGCAGAGGGCAACAAAGTAATTGTTTTCACTTTAGAAATTGTTGAATGCAGCCCAGAGTGGAGCAAGGATTTGAAAGAGAGAAGAAGGGAATGATTTATTTCAGTGAGCTGACCAAGCTGATCTGACCTAATTAAAAGACGTATTGTGGGTGTAGATCTCATTGTAATTTGGGAACAGGAATTAGTTACAACTCAAGCTGCTACTGTCTAAAGCATGGCATGTAACATTTTGTCTTTGTCATTACACGGCTGCTGCGGGGAGAATTGAGACAGAGCTGCAGATGGGCCAGCCTGAAGGGTCGCCCTCACTTCATTCCATTTGTGTTTAACATTGACAGCCCTCTAGTAAGAAAGCAGGAGTTTTCCACTGCTCATTTCTCTGTCCCTTCGATTCCCTTCTCTTATCTCTGCAAACTACTAAAACACATTTCACAGTTGCCAGCAGTCTACCAAAAGAATAACTTACATTCTTATCGTGCCTTTCCTGACCGTAGGATGTCCTAAAGCATATTACAGCCACTGAAAACTGCTCTTGCTCTGATAAACACAGCAGTCAATTTGTGCTCAGCAAGATCCCACAAACAGAAAACATGATAATGACCAGATAATCTGTTTTTCTAATGTTTAGATGAGGAAGAAATAAAGGAAGCAATATGAGTAAGGGGAGGAGTAGGCCACTTTGATTTTCTCCTCAGTCTTGGAGTTTCCGAACTGCATTCTGAAACTGCTGCTACTGTTGTGAATGCAATTTGGAGAACAGAAAGAAAAATGCTCAGCGTGTTCTCAGCTGCATTGTATAATTCTGAGAGCTTGGAACACTACTTTAAGCTAATCCATAATAGTTCGTCAAAGGGTTTCAAGTTCAAACTAGCTTACAAATGGTAACTGGAGCTATGAACTGCTAGGACAATTTACACTGAAGAAGAGATGGTTAAGAGGAATACAGTATAGTTGTTTTAAATACATGTTCACAGGATATGGACTTGCTGTCTGTTCAGCATTTATTGTCCATCCCTAATTGCTCTTGAGAAGGTGGTGGTGAATTGCAGCTTTGGAATGCTGCAATCCTTGGGGTGGAGACACATCCAGTGTGGTGTTGGGAAGGGTCTTCAAGACTCAAGGCTGTGAGACAAAGGAGCAGAAGTAGCCATTTTGCCCACTGAGTCTGCTCTCCCACTCAATGAAATCATGGCTGATCTGATAATCCTCAGCTCCACCTTCCTGCCTTATCCCCATTTTCCTTCATTCCCTTACCGATAAAAGTCTGCCTATCTCAGCCTTGAATACACTTAACAATCAGCCTTGACAGTAAAGAATTCCATCGATTCACCATCATCTAAGAAGAAAAATCCCTCTTAATCTCTGGAAAAACTCAGCATCTGCAGAGGGAAAGCAGAGTTCACGTTTCATGTACAGTGACTGTTCTTCAAAATGTGTTCTGAAGAAGGATCACTGGACTTGAAACGTTAACTCTGCCTTTCCTGCATGGATGTTGCCAGATTTGCTGAATTTTCCCAGCAATTTCTGTTTTTGTTTCTGATTTGCAACTTCCACAGTTCACTTTTTTGTTTAATGTTTATCTCTTAATCTCTGTTTTAAATGGCTGACTCCGTGCTCTGATTCCCAGACTCATCTCACATGGGGAAATAACCTTGCAGCATCTACCCAGTTCAGCACCCTCAGAATCCTATATGTTTCAATGAGGTCTCCTCCCATTCTCCTCAGCTTTCCAAAGTCTTTTTTCCAAGAGTAGGGAGTCCAAAACTAGAGGTCATAGGTTTATGGTAAGAGGGGAAAGATATAAAAGGGACCCAAGGGGCAACTTTATCACACAGAGGGTGGTGTGTGTGTGGAATCAGCTGCCAGAGGAGGTGTTGGAGGCTGGTACAACTACAACATTTAAAAAGGCAGCTGGATGGGTCCGTGAATAGAAAGGGTTTAGAGGAATACGGACCAAATGCTGGCAAATGGGACTTGATTAATTTGGGATTTCTGGCCAGCATGGATGAGTTGGACCAAAGGGTCTGTTTCTGTGCTGTGCAGCTCTATGACTCTAGCAAGTACAAGCCCAACCTACTCAATATCTCCTCATGAGTAAATCCCTCCATACCTGCAAACATCATCTGGACTGCCTCCACAGGCCCTTCATAAAAATATAAAGGAAGAGATTATTTTCTTTCATTGGGAGTTTATGGCAAATGAACGACCTTCAATTTAAGGTTGTCACTAAGAGTTCAGGAGAAATCTATTTTCACAGATTACTGGAATGTGGTTCAGACATTGAGATGCAAAGATAAATATTGAGAGAAGCAGAGGATACAGAGGATGGCATTGGGTTAGTTTAAGGTTGCTGCTATAGGAGCCTTGCACACACATGATTGACCACATCTGGCAGATCATCTCTGTCATTCTCTGCCACATTCTGCAAAGAGACTCATCAAAAGGGAAGATTCTTCTTAGAATTGGTGATGACATGTTGCAGCCCAGCTGTAAACCAGTGCTGACATCTCAAGATGAGAATTTGGGCAACTTTCTGTTCATTGCCTGCCAACTTCATTGTTCAGTGAAGTCCCCCTGAGGTCGGTTTCCTAACGCGGTTTTAAAAATATACATTTTCATTGTGGTAAGTCCTTTTTGAACTTGGACACTGTGTTCAGTCATTGTGTAGCCTGCCTCAGGCTGGTCTGGTATGTATGTTCAGTGAGGTTATATTTGATTCAGGTATTGATGACCTTCTGATTTTTGCTTTGCTCCATGTAAGCAACATTCCTTGCTAACAGTACCCACAGTCTTAGGGTGTGGTACTTTTTTATACTGGCTTGTAAATTCTAGACTACAAGATCTGTAAAGCTCACTTGCAGCCTGTCTACCATATTCCTCAAAGTATGAATGCGACTCCATGCCATCTCCTTGCATGTGAGTCTTACATAAATACAAGTTGTTGGTCGTTGGGACACTGACTGCTTGTAGGATACATAGCAGGTTAATTGGAATTGGATGCAAGACACAGCTAACTGGAATATTGGCAGTTAAATATCTGCTGTTAAGGTGCCTTTACACCCAATATTGTTCTACTTTGCCAGATTCCTTCTGCAGGCAGTTAACTTAATGAGATTACAATCTAATGTTGTACTGAAAATAACAAATACTGGAGATCACAGTGGGTCAAACAGTATCCATGGAGAGCCAGCAAGCCAACGTTTCGAGTCTAGATGACATTTATGCTGATAGTTACCAGCGGGGAGAGGTGGTTGGGTGCTGTGGATTGGAGTGTAGAGTGCTGGTGGAGAGAAGATGTTGATAGTTCAGATTAAGTGACTGGAATTTGAGAATGGCAGAACAATGGTGTAACTAACTGCCAGACTTGAAAGAGAAGACAGACCCATTGGGGTGGGGTGAGGGGACAGAGGACATGGTGACAGAAAATGTAACAAGTAATGCTAAAAGAAACAGAAGAAGTGGGAGTGTGTTCACAATTGGAAGATGTTGAACTCAAGTTAAGTCCAGAAGGCTGTAAAGTGCTTAGTCTGAAGATGAGATGTTGTTCCTCCAGTTTGCACTGCAATTCACTGGAGCATTGCAGCATGCTGGGACAGACAAATGGGCATGTGAACTACAGGAAGGTCGGAGTCATGCTTGCACACAGACCGGAGGCATTCTGCAAAGTGGTCACCCAGTCTGCGTTAGGTCTCTCCAATGTACAGTAGGCACATTGGGTGCAGCGAATACAATACATAAGATTGGAGGAGGTACAGGTGAAATGCTGCTTCACCTGGAAAGACTGTTCAGGCCCTTGGATGGTGAGCAGGGAGGAGGTGAAGGGGCAAGTGTTGCACCTTCTGCGGTTACATGGCAAGGTGCCGAGGGAAGGGAGCAGCGGTGTTGGTGGTCGTGGAATTGACTAGGGTGTCCCAGAGGGAACGATCCCTGCGAAATGCAGAACGAGGAGTAAGGGGACAATGTGTTTGGCGTTGGCATTCTGCTGGAATGACGGAGAATGCTCCTTTAAATGCGGAGGCTGGTGGGATGAAAAGTGAGAATAAGGGGGAACCCGATCGCGGTGTTGTGAGTGATGGGAAGGGGCAAGGGCAGAAGCACGAGTGATAGATCAGATGTGGCTGAGGGCTCTGTCAAACACAGTGGGTGGGAAACCTTACTATGGAAGAAGGAAGCCATGTCAGCAGTGCTGTTTTGGAAGGTGGCATCATCCAAACAGATGCGATGTAGGCAAAGGAACTGGGAGAATGGGATGGAGTCCTTGCAGGATGTGGGGTGTCGAGATCTGTAGTGAAGGTAGCTATGGGAGTCAGTGGCTTTGTAGTGGACGGCAGTGGACAGTTTATTCCCCAAATGGAGACAGAGAGGTCAAGGAAAGAAAGGGAAGTGTCGGAAATGGACGATGCGAAAGTTATAGAAGGGTGGAAATTGGAGGCAAAATGCACAAATATTTTAAGGCCCTGGCAGGAGCATGAAGAGGCACTGAAGCAGTTGTCAATGTACAGTTCCATTAGGAAGAGTGTTTGTTATCCATGGTATTCTCTTCCTTCATGGATTTGGGGGTGCAATTTATGGGCGATTGGTTTGTGGCCATTTCTAGCAAATACTGAACTGTACAAACAGGAAGCTTGACAGTCTGTTAGCTGTTTAGTCCCAAAGTTGAAAGAACAATATTTGCTAATCCATTGCACCACCTATAGGGCAGAAAATATATTGATTTCCCCAAGTAAATCAAACTTACACCATTTTGGAAATAAAGTCTAATATTTTCACAATTCAAAAACAAAAATAATTTTAAAGTGCCCACTGATTAGAATGTATTAGCAAAGTAGACATGAGCATGTTTTGTTTCACACATTCAGGGACGTCAGCTATTGCTGGCTTGGCCAATATTTATTACTCATTGTCCCTAATTACCCTTCAGAAGGTGCTGATGCACGGCACTAAGAAAGTACTGCATTGTTGCTGGCAGGAAGTTCCATTAGGCCTGTCCCTGCCTGTTTAGGTTGATCAGGTGGGCAGAAAGGCCTTGTTCGTGAAGAGTAGATTTGCTGGCCAACATTTCCCCTCATCCCTTCCTTTATCCACCCCACAACCACAAACACCAACAAACAGCCCTTATCTCACATGGTGCTTGTGGGATGTTGCTGTGCACAATCTTGCTATTATTTTTGCATAAGACACAACTTCAATTCCTTACCTGTAAAATAACTCAGGGCAGCTTCGGAACATGAAAGGTTTGCAGGATTGTTGTCACTGCTAATTTGTTGTTTAGTAGTTTACAAACACCTTTTCATGGATGATCATTTATACTGTTTGTCCCTCTAATATACTTTTGGATATCCTTACCTTCTGTCTTGGTGTGATGCAGCAAATGTGGCTGTTTGTGTGTGTATGTGTCAGTTGTGATGCACTAATCATTCACACCGGTTACAACAGGAGTGGTGAAGCAATTACCCCACTTTTTATGCTTTTAACATAACTTCCAAATAGACAAGGAATGCAACTACCATTTCAAATTTAATTTGGAACACTCACCATCAACAAACATCCACACAGGTGTGTAGGGACTTTAATTTCCAGCCCAAGTTGAATAAACAGTGACACAGGTAAACACAGATGGAAATGCGGAGTTCATACAGCCTAAAACCAGCAGCATGACTGGCACAGCTGGTCCTGCTCTCAGGTATCAGCCTACAAGTGTGTTCTAAAGAATGTACCACATAGTGTCAGGAAGGAGTAACATACCACTTCATAACATCTGTACAGTAGTTAATAGCATGCCATCGCGCTAATTAAATACATTTATCAGCTCTTCCCTCTGACACTTCATTCAAAAATACCTCGAATGAATTGAAATAGATTTTCTCCTAAGCCAACTGAATTACCACATTTTTAATCAAAAATATATTCATAAAACTTATAGAAGTACATTATGCAGCTGTTCAAAGCTGACATCACATAAGGTGAAAATCAGGTCAGTTTCTTCCAATCCTGTGCATTTTATTCACTACCTTGACAGGTACAGTTATTATTAACAAGGTCAGTTTACATGTTATACAGTGCAAGAGTTTTTACCCAGTTTCTAGCCCCTTTCGGTTGCAATAGCCAAAAGGTCTCAGATGATGACCTTCCCCACCAGCTCTTCGAGATGGTCACTTGAAACTTTAATGCATTAATGAGCACATAGCCCTGGACTTTAAAATTTGCCAGTTGGCAGCACTTGGCCAAGGACAAGACTTTGCACTCAAAGACTGGTAGGTTTCAGGCCAATCAAATAGTATCTTTCACTGAGTTGCTGGTCCTCCAGCTGAAGTCGGTGTTTGTCTTAGTTGAGTCCCTGGGAGCAGCACATAGACCACAGAGCCCTGTCTCTTGGAACAGCTTCGGATGAACTTTGAAATAAAAACAGTGTCTCCTTGCAGACCTGCTTTGCAAAGCCACAATCAAGAAGAAAGTGGGCAATGGTTTGTAATATTAAAAAAAACAGGAAGTGCCAGAAAAACTTAGCAGGTCTGGCAGTATCTGTGGAGAGAGAAACAGAGTTAACATTTCCAGTCCAATACGACTCAGAGAAAACATGGAAACTAGGCAGGAACAGGCTATTTGGCCCTTCAAGCCTGCTCCTCCATTCACTGTGGCTGATCATCCACTGCAGTCCCCTGCTCTTGCTTTCTCCCCATACCCTTTGATCCCTCTAGCCCTAAGAACAATGTCTAACGCCTCTTGAAAACATTCAATGTTTTGGCCTCAAACATTTTCTGTGGCAGAGAATTCCACAGGCTCACCACTCCCTGGGTGAAGAAATACTTCCTTATCTCAGTCCTGAATGGTCTACCCTGTATCCTTAGAGTGTGACCTCTGGTTCTGGAGTCACTGATCATCAGGAACATCCTTCCTGTATTTGCCCTGTCTAGTCCTGTTAGAATGTTACAATAAGAACCCCCTGACGTATCTAAACTTCAGTGGATATAGTCCTAAACGATCCAGTCTCTCTTCATACGTCAGTCCTGTGTGCCCAGGGATCAGAGTTCCAGTTTCTTCAGAATTGTTCTGAAGAAGAGTCATATTGGACAGGAAATGTTACAGATGTTCCACACCCTGCTGAACTCCTCCAGCACTGCTGGTTTTTATTTCAGATTTCCAGCATCCTCACTATTTTGATTTTACACGACAATGATCTCTACAAAAATGCAGAAAGATTTGAAGGGAGGGCAAGGGCCAGACTTTGTCTTGGAGCTTGTTTGAAAGTTTTGACAATGAGGCATTCCATCAGGTGACTTGGACAATCTCTTTGGGGAACTATCCAACAGGATCCACCTTTAGAGGTAAAAGGTACTGCAGATGCTGGAGAATCCGAGACAACAAGCATGGGGCTGGATGAACACAGCAGGCCAAGCAGCATCACAGGAGCAGGAAAACTTGACGCTTCGGGCCTAAACCCTTCACCTTTCCAAATAGGCCCTTAAGGACATTGTGTCTGAACAAATTCCTGGAGAACTTGTGATCAAAAGTGTTTTCCTGCGTAATTACTGCTCCATTTGTAACCTGACTAACCCAGTTAGCCCCATAAAGATGGAAAACGCTGCAACAGCTCAACAGATCTGTGGAGAGGGAATCGCCTCAAATCAATTCAGCCTGATAGTGAGTCAGTGCTCAGATATTCCCGGGATAGCAGTCCAACATGAGACAAACCTTTCTGCCTTGAAACAATCCAGAAATAGTGAGACTCATTGAAAGCAATTGTTGCTGCTTAGAGTGACCGGCCAATACTTGCTTAATTTCATCCGTGGGCTACATTTGCTTAAAAATTAAAATTATTGAGCACGTTGTGCGTATTTCAGTTATACTGCTCCATAAATCCATTTGCTGAAGATTTGTGGCTATCCTCATCTGAACAGCAGTTATCATAGAATGGTTATAGCACAGAAGGAAGCTATTTGGCCCACTGCATCCTTTGTCGCTTTCAGCATGGATAATGCACCTAGTTCAACCCTCCTACCTTTGCCCTGCAGTCTTGAGGGTGCTTTCCATTTGAATAATTATCTAATTTTACTTTTGAAAGTCACAGTTGAAGCTGTATCCGCCACACTTTCAGGCTGTACCTTCCAGATTCCAAACGATATGCTCCCGTAAAAAGTTATAATTTTCTCACGTTGCCTTTGATTCTTTTGCCATTCGCCTGTGTCGTCTTGTTCACAATCATTCTACCAATGGGAGTGGTTTCCCTTTACCAACTCTGTTCACATTCCTCATAAAGTTGAACAGCTCTATCATATCTCCTCTGAACCTTCCTGTCTCAAAGGAGAGAAACCCTAACCTCTCCGATCCTAGCCTGTGGATGTAACTGAAATTCCTCACCCCTGGAGCTATTCCAGTGAATCTTTCCCACACTCTCTCTAAATGCCTTTACATTCTTCCTGGAGTGAAGTGCCCAGAGTTGGATGCAACATGCCACATGAGGCTGGAATCGTGTTTGGTAAAGCTTCACCATTAAGTTCCTTTTCATTGAATGCCTTACCTGTGCTTCTGCACAGGTTTAAGGTGACAGGAGAAAGATATGAGGGACCTAAGGGGCAACCTTTTCATGCAGAGGGTGGTGTGTGTATGGAATGAGCTGCCAGACGAAGTGGTGGAGACTGATTACAACATTTAAAATGCATCTGGATGGGTAAATGAATGGGAAGGGTTTAGACGGATATGGACCAAATACTGGCAAACGGAACTAGATTGATTTAGGATATCTGATCGGCATGGACGAGTTGGACTGAAGGGTCTGTTTTCATGCTGCACAACTCCCCATTCCCTTAATATTTGTCATTTGTCCAATAAGGAAGCCGAGGTTACAGCATTGAGCCAAACAGCATTCTGAGCTATAGGAAAATTCATCTTCCTGCTCAAAAACATGGCCAGTTAGTCTCATGGTTACAGATTCTGGTTTGACCTCTTTTTAACAATCCTGAAAGCAAAAGAAACTATAACGTAGAAGGAAAAGTAGCCGTGCGTTTATCTTTGGGCCACAGTGATCTGAGAACTCCTAGTTGTAAAGAATGCCATTTTGGATTTTAGCTTAGATTTCGTCAACCTGTTTGAACACTTTACGACACACCTCCAACACAGGTGCGTCTTGTACCTGGATCATCTAGCCCAGAGATAGGGACTCTACCTTTGCAACACAAGACCCCACCTCTTGAAATTTTATGCAGACTATAAGGAGATCTGTTCTTTTAAAACATGGGAGAATGTCTGCTTTTCTTCTACTTTCAATTTTTTCCTTATAAAGCATATTTCACAAGAAAAAGCTTTCTCTATCAAGTTCTTCTTTGACTCAGGCTCTTTTGTCTCCCTTTAATCTTTCACAGCATTTGTTGCCTGATCCTAAAAGCTCTTGAATTGATATGCTTTTTAGGCAAATTTAGAGGGTTTAGACATAGAGACCAGACCACATACCTTCAAGGGTATTTGGAAACCAGACTGTTTTTTAGAACTATCAATTATGGTTTCACAGTCACCTTTACTTAGACTAGCTTTTAATTCCAGGCTTTATTAACTGAATTTAAATTTCATCAGCAGCCATGGTGAGATTTGAACTCATCACCCCAGGGCATTAGTTTGGGCTTTTGGATTAATGGTCTACTCCACCACCATCGCACCCACATTCTACTTAGTGACATGTTCCACCATTTCCACAGTCCATGTCAAACTGCTATCTTTCTTCTCTGATTTCTTTTTTTTTGTTAAATTTCTTTTCATTTTGCCATTCTTGAACACAAACATGCTCATTCCAGTTATCACCAAAGGCCCAAATGCATTGCCTAACAGAGGACAATGAGGAGTGCCTGTACTCTAAGCCAGGCAGTTCGAGACTAGCCATAACATCTTAACATCTTATGGTTTCACAATCTTCACTGTATGAAAAAGAGTGCATTGATGTTTACCACAGTGAAGTGCAGTTACAGTAACTGATTGGAATTACTTGCATTAGCATACCTCAATGCAATACTTGTAGCTAGGATCAGCATCATTGCAATTGTTTCATTGATCAGTGTGTCCACTTGTGAATTTCTAGGTCTATATGTAAACACTGTGTCTTTTGATTATTTTTGTATTTTTAAAATGGAATTAAATGGACTAAAATGGAATTAGAACTGTTTTGAAACCCAATATTTGCTGAAATGATCACTGCAGTTTTTAAAAGCAAGTACCCTGTCACTCATTGTAAGCACCATAAACAGCTGTCTATTCAAGCAGTAGTTGAAGTTAAGTTTGCAGATGAGCTGGAACCGAGCGATGTGTACTAATACAGATGCACCCAGCAAGAAGTAGCAACCGCTTATCGATGACAATGGCTTTCTGCCTGCCAACAACTATGTGATAGGTTCACAGGTAGCCAAACAGCTGTGAAGTTATTTGATTTCAACTAGCTCAGGAGCTCTCTCTGTTCTCTACAGTAAAAGCCACCTTAAGCCTGCAGAAAATCAGTTTATCCTTCCTTCAGCATTTGCTGTAAGCTGTGTCTCTTAATTAATGAGTCATAGATTTTTATCAAAGTGAATCAGTTACACTTGAGCTTCCTGCAAGCCAGTGAAAGGATCCAGAGAAGGAAGACCAAGCAGCAGCATTCCAATTAGCACAAGCACCATCTCAGCAAATGCTGTGAACAGAAACCACTGAACTGCTTTCCCAGTTTTCCTCCCATCCCGAACACCCACCTTATTTTTCCCCCCAGACTATCTGTGAGTGGGTGTAACCAGGAGTTTATAGGGGGATTAGAGCTTTAACCAGTAGAGTCATGTGCTGACAGTTCATATTTGTTTATCTGTAGCTAGACTCTATTTACCTGTAATGAATAGTCATGTCTGTTAAGTATAGAAACCTGGTCAATACTTTCTATTAACTTGGGTTTGATAATCAGGGAAATTAGGGAATTCTGGGTACTTCTATAAAGTCATTAACTTTTGTGACAACTATGGGAACAGTAGGGTTTGATTTCCAGGTTTCTATCGCAGTGAAGCATAACATTAAAAAGAAACATAGTGCATTATCTGAAACTATCTTTAAAGTGTACAGCTAGAATTATAATCATTCTACAAAGTTTGATTTCAGTCTGCTCTGACAGATGTGAAAGCAGGTCATGTGCAGCCTCTTGGTTCCAGTTCCACTGCACGGATGGCTAAAGAATAGCAGATTCTTGAGAAGAGAAATATAGATGCTGAACAAAAAGGAATTCCTTTTTTTTTGTTCATGGGCTAAAGTGATAAGTGTTCAAAACGAATTAGTCCTAAGTATTACATTTCTTCACGGCAGCTTTTATGATACATAAACAGACAGCTCATGAAAACAGAATACATTTATATAGTGCCTTTCTCAACTTCAGGATATCCTAAAACTGCTAAGTGTTGTCCCTATTGTAAAGTGGAAGCAAGAATGGTAAGTCTAAGTGCTGTGATGCACAATGCATCCCAAGTATACAGGATAGGCTGGATGGATCATAGAATCCCTAAAAGTAGGCCAATCAGCCCATCCAACCCTGCAAACAGCATCCCACTCAGACCCACCCCATTATTGTAATCCTGTATTTCCTGAGGCAAATCTGCTTAACATGCACATCCCTGGACACTATGGAAAATTCAGGATGCCCAATCGACCTAACCTGCACATCTTCGGGCTGGGAGAAGAAACCACAGCACCAAGAGGAAACCCATGCAGACAGGGGGAGAACATGCACATTCCATACAGACAGTCACCTAAGGGTGGAATTGAACCTGGGTCCCTCATACTGTGAGGCAGCAGTGCTAACCACTGAGCCACCGTGCCAGCAATCTCTTGGTACCTGACACTCAATTAACATCCATCCAAACTACAGCAAGGTGGGTTGATAATTCAACTCTTCAATGGAAGAATTGTATCTGCAACATCAGACTACAGTATGTGAGATAACAAGGTGTAGAGCTGGATGAACACAGCAGGCCAAGAAGCATCAGAGAAGCAGGAAAGCTGATGTTTCGGGCCTAGACCCTACCTCTCCCCCATTTCTGAAGAAGGGTCTAGGCCTGAAACATCAGCTTTCCTGCTCCTCTGATGCTGCTTGGCCTGCTGTGTTCAGCCAGGTCTATACCTTGTTATCTCAGATTCTCCAGCATCTGCAGTTCCTACTATCTCAGACTACAATATGTGCCTGTGTGACTCAACACATTCTTACTAAGGAACAAGAGCATTATACCAACTGAGTCAAGTGCACAGTACACAAGGTCTGAATGCATTGATCGATAATTTAAAGGAAAAAATGTAAAGAAGTTGGTGCTAAGGGAGCAAGTACAGCAACCAGACTGATTGATTAGTTTATAAAACAGACCAATTCCCTTGCTTCGAGTGCTGCAGACATATAGACACTCTCATTAACCTACTCTTAGCAAATCAATACATGCTACATTTATTATTCAATAAATGAATCACTATGGATTAATGTCAGCGTTAAGTGCACATAATCCCACTTCTTACTTACAGTAAAGATTCCTCAAGAAATTATTTCATTAAATTCTTGACATTGATAGAATCACAGTTTTAGGGACACTAGTTAGCCCATTGGTCCAAAGTTGTGATGTTGATTTTTACACTGAATGAGAACAATTAGCGCTGTTAATCAGATAATCGTCAAGAATCACTTTGTGGGATCATCACTTCCTGGCATACGCAGTTCTTTCGGGTTTTTTTTTGGGTTTAACTCACTGCCACATCTCTTTAGGTATGCCCACCTTGAAGAAGTTCTGCTTCTTGGTCCAACAGGATTTCCATTCCAACCTTTTCTCTTGGCCACCGTCATTAATTTCACTGTCACTCCTGGTGTTTGACCAGGTATTTTCTCATTTCCACAGCCACTCAACACATTCCTCAGTGAATACCTCTGGCTCAGACTCACCCCACATGGATTCCAACTCAAGTTTCAAACTTTGTGCTTTTAATCCACCCAGGATCACAGGTATCTCTGTGACGTTCAATGTTTCCCAGGTAGGTGTTCTCGCTACATCCTGAGATCCACACTCAGTGCCATGTGTTGCCATATGCACACTCTCGACCTCTCTCTCCAACAGCATCGCATCGCACCAGCTCAGGGCTGCACCACTCCCCAGTTCCACTTCATCCTCCGGCTCATTTTACAACATCCGCAGTTCTTTCAGTTTTCATCACTTACTGGAATCAGTATCGTGTGATGCTGCACTGAAAGCTGCTTTCATGATGACTGCAGTGAAGTCGAGAACAGTTAAAAAATAGCAAATGGCCCACACCTGTAACAGGAAGATAAGGCTGTTGCAACAGTAGTTCTATACAATTCCCAGGTTGTTGTCACAGATATTCCTCTATCTTATTGATTTTTCTCCATCACTATCTGGAAGAGGACTTCAAGCATGCTCCCCAATTTCTTGATTTAAAAGAGCCCTCAACTTGGCAAAGGAAGTGATGCTCTCCTTTCCCAACTTTCCGCATTTCAGTAATTTCAAAATTATTTGATTTTTGCTCCCTAAACCACTCTTGCACTTGACACTGGTCTAGGTCCAGGACAGTAATAACTAATGTAGTGCTAAGAAACTGGGGCGTTATCGGTAGCTACATTTTTATTGGTGTAATCAATGTAGGAACTCACGCAATCAGTTTGTATCACATTCCCCGTTGGAAAACCCCAGTCAAGCCCTCTAACCGTGCACCGAAACCGGTTTTGCTGTCCCTTTATTTGCAGGATAACGATAGCTCAATTTTAATTAGCCTCATCCACTCAGGAGGTTATGACAATTATCTTGGTGTATCACACTCCACATCAGAAAGCTCCAGTTGAACTCCACAAAAAAAATCACACAGAGACACACTCCAACCCTTGTTCATTCATAATATATGATTCAGTTATGGAATTAAACAAATTGATCAGACTATTTTCAAAATTTGGAAATTACAGAAGCATTATCATGATGCGCAAATGAAGTAAGGGTGATGTAAGAAAAAAAACTTTTTCTCTCAGAGTGTAGTTATGGTATGGAATGCACTGCCTGGAAATATGGTGGATGCAGGTTCTATTGAGGCATTCAAGAGGGCATTGGATGGTTATTTGAACAGTAATGTCATGCAGCAATATGGGAAATGTTAAGAGATTGGCACTAAGTAAAAGAGCAGGTGCAAGCACAATAGGCTGAAGGGCCTCCTTCTACACTGTATTTAATTCCGTGATTCGATGAGCTCTCTTGCAATCTTCCTTGGATTCCTGGATGGCGCCAGAGAATGGAAATATTGCAAATATTATGCTTTTGTTCAAAGAAGGTTGTCGAGATTGGTCTGTAATTGCTGGGCCAATCAGTTTTTTTTCAGAGAAGAGCAGTTGGACAGACAAAGAGTTGCTAACGATCAGGCTGAGAGGGTGAATAGCTGTTAATGGGGACTGTTAGCGACTAACAAAAGGGGGTGTGTAGTGGCAGGCTATGTGGTAACAAGGCCTGGTGTGTGGGGTAGGGGGCTGGGACATGGGAGCGTTTAGGCCCTAAAATAATTGAACTCTTTGTTGAGTCTGATGGGCTGCAGGGTCCTCAAGCAGAAAATGAGGTGTTGTTCTTCCAGCTTGTGTTGGGCTTCGCTGCAACACTGCAGCAAGCTAGAGACAGAGATGTTGGCCAGGGAACAGGGTGGTGCGTTAAAGTGGCAGGCAACAGGTAGCTCAGGATCTTTTTTGCAAACAGAACGTAGATGTTCTGTGAAGCAGTCACCCAGTCTACGCTTCATTTCCCCAAGGTAGAGGAGACCCCATTGTGAGCAGCAAATGCCAGTAGACTAGATTGTGGGAAGTGCAGCTTCACCTAGAAGGTGTGCTTGGACCCTTGGACACTAGGGAGGGAGGAAGTAAATGGGCAGGTGTTGCACCTTTTCCAGTTGCAGGGGAAGGTGCCATAAGGCTGTAGGGAGGTGTTGTGGGTGAAGGGAGTGTGGACCAGGGTGTCCCAGCGGGAACGGTCCCTGCGGAAAGCAGAAAAGGGTGGGGAGGGGAATATGTGTCTGATGGTGGCATCTTGCTGGAGGTGGCGGAAATGGCGTCTGATCTTCTGGATGCAGATGCTGGTGGGATGGTGGGTAAGGATAAGGGGAACCCCATCACTGCTGCGGGAGGGTAGAGAAGGGGTGACGGCGGAAGTGCGGGAGATGGGTTGAGGGCCCTGTCGACAACGGAGCTGGGGAATCCTCGGTTGAGAAAGGTAGTGGACATTTCGGAGGCTCCCTTGTCAAAGTTGGCTGCGTATGAACATATATGATGAAGACGGAGGAACTTGGAGAATGGGATGGAGTCTTTATAGGATGTGAGGATATGTAGTCCAAGTAACTGTGGTAGTCAGTGGGTTTGTAGTGGATATTAGTCGCCAGTCTATCCCTACAAATGGAAACAGAAATGTCGAGGTCGGGAGGAGTCAGATGGAGCAGGTGAAAGTGAGGGCAGGGTGGAAATTGGAGGCAAAATCAATGAACCTTTTCAATTCCTGATGAGATGGGGAAGCAGCACTGATGATATCATCAATGTATCAGAGAAAGAGTTGTGAGTGGGGGCAAGAATAGGACTGGAACAAGGAATGCTCCACGTGCCCAACGAAGAGACAGGCATAACCAGGGCCCATGCCACCCCTCTTACCTGAAGAAAGTGAGAAAAGTTAAAAGAGAAGTTGTTGAGGGTGAGGATGAGCTCAGCCAAGTGGAGGAGGATGGTGGTGTTTGGGGATAGTTCAGGTTTTTGCTCCAGGAAGAAGCGGAGAGCCCTAAGACCCTCCGGGTGGGGAATGGATGTGTAAAGGGATTGCACATCCACGGTAAGGAGGAGGCGACTGGAATCTGCAAACTGGCGTAAGATGAATCACGGATGTACACGGTCAAGGATTGGACCGGGGAGAGAAAACTGAGTCAAGGTAGGAAGAGATGAGTTCTGTGGGACAGGACCAGGCTGAAACAATGGGTCTGCCTGGACAGTCCTGTTTGTGGATTTTTGGAAGGACGTAGAAGTGAACTGTGTGGGTCTGGGGGACTATCAGTTTGGAGGCAGTGGAGGAGAGATCACCGGATGAAACGAGATCTACTGTAGTAGATACAGTGGCCTGATGCGTCATGGTCCAGGGGAAGATAGGAGGAGGAGGTATTTGAGAGCTAGCGCTCAGCCTCTACAATGTAGAGGTCAGTACTACAACAACACCACCCTTATCAGCAGGCTTAGTAACAAAGGCAGGGTTAGATCTAAGTGCATGAAGTGCAGTCAATTTGGAAGGAGATAGAGATAACAAGCATGGGGCTGGATGAACACAGCAGGTCAAGCAGCATCATAGGAGCAGGAAAACTTGACGTTTCGGGCCTAAACCCTTCATCAGAAATTTGGTGAGGGGGAGGTGAGCAGAGAAATTGAGGTGACTAATATCACTTCGACAGTTCTCAATGAACAGATGGAGTGTAGGTAAAAGGCCAGAGTGAGGGGTCCAATTGGAGGGAGAGTGTTGGAACTGGGCAAAGGGGTCTGTGGGACAGGAGAGGATTCTTGCCCAAGGAAATGGGCACAAAGGCAAAGACAGTGGAAGAAGAGTTCTGTGTCATGTTATGCCCGAAATTCATTAAGGTGGGGATGCAGAGGAATAAAGCGAAGGTCTTTGTGTACAGGATTCACCCACCCAGCCTGATTGTTATCAACTCTTTGTCTGTCCAACTGCTCTCCTCTCTCTTTAGGCACTATCCTAGCGTTTACTCCTGACCCCATCCCCTTCCCTATTTTGTGCATAAACTGACGTTTTCCCAGCCACCATCAGTTCTGAGTCACTGGACCCGAAACGTTAACTCTCATTTTTTTTTCTTCACAGATGCCGCCAGACCTTGCTGAGCTTTTCCAACAACTTTGTTTTTGAGCATGGTAAAGAAAGTTATTGAATATGAAATAAAAGGGGCAGTTGCAAGGTGGATACAAAATTGGCTGATGGAGGGGAAGCAGTTATGGTTAATGGGCATTGTTTCAGCTCAAGAAATGTTATTAAGTGGTTTTCCCATATACTAATGGTCCACAGATTCATGGATGCTCAGTTGACTTGGTAGATCTAGTCAAAATCTATCCCATTTAGCATGGAAGTAACATAAAACAACACAATAAGATATTAGCCTCAAGTGCTCACTGCAGTGGTCACTCCTGCTGATACTGTCATGGACTCAAATTTACTGCAGGTAAATTGATAAGGATGAGGTCAACTATGATGCTCTCCCAGTTCTGGCACAAGCCTCCAGATTTCTGCAGATCAACCAGGTCATGTTCATTGTTGTCGTTGCCAAGATGGTCCCTGGTTAGTGGTTGGGTACAACTGAGTGGCTTGTCAGGTGATCACAGTAGGTATTTAAGAAACACCACATACTAAACTAGGGGTCATTCTGAAGAAGGGTCCCAACCCGAAACGTCAACTTTCCTGCTCCTCTGGTGCTGCCTGGCCTGCTGTGTTCCTCCAGCATCAGCAGTTCTTACTATCTCTATACTTAATTTAACCTTTTTTTTGACTCGTTTTAACAGACAGCACAGCTCCTGACAAACTGAAGGCACCAAGAAACAATTTAGCCCAGGTAGCACAGAATTTACATTTAGCAATATCTGACTAAATCACTAAAACATTATTGTATGATGAGTGGAGGGATTGATCTGCCATTTTTTAAATTGAAACACATATCCAGCAAGGTGGAAATTCTGGTGACCTCCGCAATTCTGGATAATTTCAGATATTCTCCTTGTCCTACGCTTGGGACCCTGGAAAAAGTGTTACTGCAGCAATCAGTTTTGCATTGCAGAGGTCTCTCACACTGCATGTAAAGCAGAAGTCAAATTCTGTTAAAATTTAATAACTAAATCCTTAGTAGTCAGTGTGATGGATTGCTCTTTAAGTGTTACCCATTAATTCCTGGGAGCAAGGTTACTCAGGATGAGAAACACGTCAAGACATATCACCTTTATTAGAATCCACTGATGGCATACTTACCCATACATGAATTCTACAGCGTAAGCTTGCTTGAACATGATGGGGTGCCACATTTTAGCAGGGAGAGTTTAGCTCTGGCTCAGAAAACATGCCTCCTCCTCCCGTGCCCAGCATAATGAACTATGAATGGAAGGGGCAAAATAATCCAGGCTGGAGTTTCTAACTTCCAAAATAAACAGGAATAACATGCTCACACACTTAAACGTACTGTGAAATTGTACTTGCATGATGCCCCCATTAAAATGGAAATATTAATGCAATTTTTTTCATTTTATTTTTATTAATTTCTCATTTAAATCTTTCTGATAATGTCACTGCTCTCTGGTGGATGTTTGAGCCATTATCCACTCAGTTTCAGCAAGCACCGAACAGGAGGATCAGTTGAGGGGTAGGCTTTACAATTGAGTTGAATGCTACCCCAATCCAATATGCACATCCACCAGAAAATGCAGGGTTGCATTCAGGACAGCAAATGACAGTCTATTCACCAACCCCACCACACACCTCCCCAAAACAGGGAGGGATTGTGGAACCGCCATGGCCATTTAGTACAAAACTGGCACGTGACGCTGGCATAACAGCCGAGGCTTTGGGAGGAACAAATTTATGTTTCAGTTGTATTTATTTGTACCTAGATAGATTTTCTTTTGCTGCCATGCTGCATACCAAAAATTCCTGCACTGCTTCTATCTTGGGCTGCTAAGGTTTCCCCACTTTCATTAATCCACCACTAGTAGACTGCCTTCAATTGCTTGGGCCTTAAGCTCCAGAATTCCTTCCTTAAAGCTCTTATCTCATTATCCTCTACAAAAGCGCCCCTTCTAACCTATCTCTGTCCTAATATCTCATGGTTTTGGTGTCACGTTTTGTTGGATAATGCTCCTCTGAAGTACCTTGGGACATTAAAGACACTTATGCAATTACAAGTTATCACTGGTCCCTGCTGACACACTCCATTGCTTCATTGTCACTTCAGAGCACCAATTAGACATGTAGCAATGTAAAATCACAGCCCTCCCATAGAATATAAGACAAGGTCACTGATGTGCAAAATCAGTACTGCACTGCACTTACCTGTCTTCCTAAACACAGGAAGATACTGAGTGGAGGTCGCGTGTCTCTCGGTGCTAGCCATAAGCTCAGGGATAAGCAAGTACAGGCCAACACTGTAGGGAATTGATCAAGACAAAGTTGCAATTCACAAATTGGCCAAAACAATGTTTAGGATTGCCTTTAAGCTAGTGAATAGCAGATTAAGCAAACTTGCGCACCACACTATTCTAACACAAATTAATCCACAGTAATGATTTAACTCAACAATTATAACTATTAGAATGCTTAACTTTAATATTTTCCCAAGAAGTCTAGCCTCCAATTCATCAAAATAACACCACCTTCTTAGAAGCATATGTGGCATTAGTTACATTGTGAATGTTAGTCCAATTATTAATCCACAGCAAGCTGGTAAACATACAGGCTAAGTGTTACATGCCAAACTCAACACTGAAACTCACATTACATCATTTGTTACTACTCAGTAGTTAATGATGCTTTTAAAAGTAGTGCAAGATTCTAAGGACAGACTATGAAGTCTGAAGTAGGCTGCATCATATTCTTGGCTGAAGGAGATGGCAACCTGGGATCTAAGTGTTCGTGCTAGTTTGAATTTGGTGCATGCAAGTCAGCTTCAGTTTATTTAATTCTGTTTGACTTTGGGCAGCTGCAATACAAATTCAAGTTAGAAAAATATAAACTTAAAAAGATGGCTAATGGAATCACAATGATGATCAGATATGCAGGTATCTGACGTCCGAGTTCAAAAGGTCCTTAACAACAGGAATGTGGAAGGATGAGGATATGGAGGATGAGGATGTGAAGACAGGAGTGTGTAAAGGAGCTAGACGTAAAATACCACTGTTACAGAAAACACTGATTTTACTGCACTGGCTGAACATGGTGTTAATATAATATAAACAGCCAATGTGTGAAGTAGATACTTCTGGATCAAGATAATATAAATCATTGGCTTACAAGTAAAAGGACCCCAAATTATTCTGTTATTCCTCTGTGTAATGTCAGACCCTAGGGAAACAGAGAGGAAATTTTTACAGCAATTTCTACTCAGAGTAAGAACAAGTAGGACTTGTTTGCGAGTTGGACAGCAGGGCCAAAAAAAAAGACATTTCACAAAAATGAACAGCAATAATAGAGGATTTTTACACAAGAAAAATACTGAGAACTGCACTTGTATTAACATTGACCATCCAGCACCTGTCAAAATCCACTTCCCAATAGATTTGTTTGATCCAGTGATTGAGTATAATTGAAAAGGGATTGCATTGCATCTGACAGCATTACAGACAGAACGTAATGAACCTCTTGCTTTGAAGGGAGGGGTATATTAAAAAAACGACCACCATAAATACAGTCTATGTCTGCCAACCAAATCGACACATCACAAAGCTCATTCTTGACTTGAGCAAAACAGAATATAAAGATCAGACCAAATTGTAAAGATTCTCATCAAGAATAACAGCAGCGGTGAGTGGGTAGTTAATCCTAACCAATAATTTGAATGCCGAGTTCTTCTGCAGTCTTTTCTATATTGTCAGCCGAGGTTCCCTCAATCTCCATATTCATGTCTTCACCAGACACTTCAGTGTTACCTGGGCTGGGTGGTGCATTGGTCAGAACATAATAAACAGTTTCATTCTCTCCATACTCATTCGTCCGATTGACCACCCGAATGATTGGACTTTTATTTGTGTCAGGGGAATCCGACTGCAATTGTTGGAGCTGTCCCCCGCCAGCAACCTCATTAGGATTTGGCTGTTCCAAGGTCTCAGCTGTACAGCAGTTCAGAGTATCGGGACTGTGCTTCCCTGTGTTTTGTTCCTCATTGTTTGACTCTTCAAGTGGTTCTAGTATAATTCCTCTTAAGTTTGCTTCTGACAAAAACAAACTCTCTGACATGCTATCCATGCGACCATCCTGCTTTTCCCGGTCTTTCATTAGCTGCTCAGACAGTTCAACACTCTCATATCGTACCAACTGCAGCCGCATGTAACCATCTTCATGCTCTTTGTATCTAAGGAATGAACATTAATGCAAGCGGTAAGAGCAGGCAGTTTATGCCCCACACTGTTTCTCTTTGCTCTACCCTCAACTTGAAAAATTCGTCAGCCATCCAGACAGAGACAAATAGTTAACCAGCTCTTACGTCCATTAGAACAAGATCTAAGCTAGCAGAGACATTTTTTGGATCTTGAGGATGAAGCAGTTGGGGAAAAGGTTCTTTTTTACCTCCTCCCTCAAAGGAAATGGCCTGTAATAGTTAAGATTCACAAGCCGCTACATGGGACATTGTCGATGTGAATTCAGAAGTGTATCAATTTGTGTGCCAATGTGACACCCACAAGCCAAACCATGTTATGAGAACGCTTTCCTGAGGTTATAAATACAAACACTGAGCTGGAGGAGGCCACATGGCCCCTCAAGCCTAGTGTGCCCCCTAATAAGATCATGGCTGATCTGGTTGTCACTGCAAATCCATATTGCCACCCACCCCTGATAACCTTCCATCGCCCCACTCATCAAGAATCTATCCACCTCTGCTTAATTTAGGTACATCACCTCCAGGTATGACTATGAAACGTAACAACAAAACCACAGCCATTCAGGTGGGAAGTTAGAAACATTTTTCCACAATGGGTGATGGATATGTGGAACAATATCCCACAAGAAGCAGTGGATGTTAGCTCAATTCATAATTTTCAATCGGAGACTAATAGATTTTTGCAAGCCAAGGATAAAAGAATAAAGAGACAACGTAGACAGTTGATTCAAGAAACAATCGAGCAATCTTACTATATCTCATTGCTCCAAAGTTAGTGACTTATAACCTACTTTGCTGGACATTTCGCTTCTACACTTCCTTGCGCATACTTTGTTCAAATCTAAAGGGACTGTGAAATGAAGAGTTGTTTTTGACTTTATGTCCATATTAGGGAATGAAACACATTTTTGCTTTAGTCACAGCTGAAAGACTTAGCAGCACTGCAAAATGTCCTTGACGAGCCAAGAACAATAAGCTCAGTTTGATTCCTCAAAACAATCAAGCCCATGGTTATCAAAACTGAGGCTACTAACTCATTCCATGACAAGCTTTGAGCAACAAATTTGCATTTTTGAGTTGTGGCTGCAGTAACTCATTTTGTGGGATAAAATTCACATAGCTCTACCAGGTCATAGGGCTGCTCTCATTAGCGAGAGACTGGTAGTGGCTTAGCCTAAGGTCACCACACCTCAAGCAAGGGGAGGTTGAGAAGGAAAGATTTCCACAGACCGTCAGCTGGTGTGGGAATTGAACCTATGCTGTTGGCATCACTTCTACATCACAAACCAGCTGTCCAGCCAACTGAGCTAATTGACCTCATAAAATAGGACAAGGTGATGTGACAATATGAAACAAAAAGTGACACAATAACATGAAGAAAACATACAATTTATTAACATACCTGAATCGTGGGTGACCTGAAGGCCACTTAAACTGATGCTTCTTCCTGAGGTGCACAGTCAGATTGTTACCTCTTGTGAAACATTTGTCACAAACATGACATTTGTATCTGGGTTCCTTATCCCCCTGGGAAGGACAAGTCAGTGACACCAAATTAGTTGGGAGCCACAATGACAAAGCTAAACTGTAGCCACAACTACTATTAAAGACAGAGCCCTTATCAAACACACAGAGAAGAGTTTATGATATAAAAAATTAAAGTTATTTGGCTGGTATTTCTTTAAAAAAAAGTAATGAAAATTTCAATCCTCCAATTTTGGGAATTGTTTTTTTGAGAGTTACTGTGCCTTTATAAAAAATCTAAATCAAAAAGCGGCTGAAGCTAACAAATCCAGGGTTAATAACGCGAGAAACATAAAATCCAGTGTCAGCTAACTGCTGCCACAGACGTGTCTAATAGACTGCTTCAGAGCCATTTAAACCATGTTACTCACCTGCCTGCTTTTTAAATTGGTGTTTAGGACAGGGAGATCAAGGAAAGGTGAAAGACAGAAAGCAAGCAATTCTGCTTTCACCAACAATCACAGATAATGGACATGTCAGAATAGATTGATGCTGTCATCTTGCCCATTTTCTATAAGGAATACACTCAAGGAGTCAAACTAGTGATTATTAACCAAATATATTGAGAAGTATAACATATCAAGTACCGCGGCAATATTTTGACATTGCATTAGCTTTTCACTCGGTATCAGCAATGGTCAAACACAATCACCGCAAGGGTTGCAACAGAATATTTTTTATTTATTGAAGCAACATCCCATTTCAGGTGGGAGACCCTTATGGGTGGATTATAAGTGTAGCGGTTGAATCTTGCAGATTTCACTTTAAAAATACTGCAAAATATTGCAATCCCCTCAACTGCTTACCTCATGTACCCTTCTGTAATGGGACTTGATGGAATATTGGGATCGTGCAGTGAATGTACAACCTGCAAACTCACAGCGGTAGGTTGGATCCTCACTGTGTGTATCCAAATGCTTTCTTAGATCCACCAAATTCTTGCAGCTGAGAAGAAACGTATTACAGCAATAATCATTTTCAAAATACTTTTGATATGAATATTCAAAACCCCCAATAATATAGATAATCACTCAATGTAAATAACAGATTTATCATTGGGAGCACTGCCCTACTTTCTTAAATATGCAGATTTTGTTGTGGAATCACAAGTGGTTTTGTAATGTTAGTAGATATGCATCTATTCTCCACAGAAAGTTAACAAAAGACCTTAAGGGAAAATGTTAGGATTCTACAGCTCCTACATCCTACTTGATCCCAGAGACTAAAGGTTAGAAATGGAGAAGACATCCAAAGAGAAATTATTTGGAATAGCATGGGATTGGTCACATTACGAGATATTTATTACAGGCTGCTGAATAGTGGAAAGAATGAAACTAAAAAAAAAAAATGGTGGGTATAAATAATAGCTGTAACTGAAGACATTTGAATTACCCAAAGATGACTGAAGAGGAAAAAGAAAGGAATATATGTCACGTAGGTTAATTAGGATTGCTCGATGTCAGTACTTGGATTCTCAATCAGAAATCACTGCATGGCCGTGCTCTGGTTATTGAAAGGAGCTGTAGGCAACCTGGAAACTAAGAAGCATTTGCAAAACACTAAGCATGATTCAATTAATTTAAAAGGAAGGCAGAAAATAAAGAGAGTACACGAGGGCACTTTACAGTTTCAACAGGGAATATAAAGAGATTGTAGCCAGACTACATAATAACGCAATTAACACAGATAAACACAGCAGGGAATGTTAGCATAAAAAAACCTAAATGACACACAGCAGATACATTACTAGTAAAATGACAGCCATGATAAGAACAGGGACTTATTCATGTGGAGGAAAGATTTATACTATTTCTGCTATTTTCTAAGCTCCTATGTATTTTGCCATCAAGTATCACTTGGAAGATGGAACTGGGATTGTGCAATAAAAAGTAGTCACTGCCTACACTTAACGGACCTACAGGTAGTTACGTAACAAACAGTGGGTCCCAACATAACATGCTAAAAAAGAAAACAAAAAAAAAAAAACTATGGATGCTGGAAATCTGGAACAAAAATAGAAATTGTTGGAAAACTCAGCAGGTCTGGCAGCATCTGTGGAGAGAGAAACAGAGTTAATGTTTCGGGTCCAGAAACCCTTCTTCATAACTAACTGTAGCTAGGAGAGGTTGATGTGCTGAGGATGGGGTGGGGTTGGTTGGCGGGTTGATGGGGAGAGAGAGAAAACAGTTGGGCAGACATAGGATTATGTAAAGGTCAGCTTGGGAGAATGAACTGCTGTTTCTACGGACCATTAGTGACTGACAGTGGGTTATTTATGATAGCGACCCATGTGATGACAAGGCCAAGGTGGGCGTAGGGATATGAGAGGAAGTGTCAAAGCCCTAAAACTGATGAATTCAATATTGAGTCCAGAAGATGGCAGGGTTCCCATGCAGAAAATGAAGACTTCCACTGCCCAAGCTCATGGGAAAAGATATCTCCCCCAGACCATGACCCCACCATGGAACACCATGCTATTGTATATTGCCAGTCACTAATCTCACTTCATCCGGTGATCTCGCCCACCATTGCTTCCAAGCTCATACTAAAAACAACAAACCGCCCTGCTCCCTGGCTAAAATCTCTGTTTCAGGCCTGCTGCAGTGCTCCAGCAAAGCTCAGCACAAGCTGAGAAGAATAGCACTTCCCTACTTATCACTTCCCTTCTTATTCTTGCCTAATTATTACTTCACATTCTCCTCACTTAAATCAGATCTAAAGAAGGGTCCCTGGACCTGAAATACTAACTCTGTTTCTCTTACCACAGGTGCTACCAGACCTGCTGAGGTTCACCAGCAATTTCTGTCAATGCTCTGAAAATGTCATGAAGGAACCTTACACCAAACAGCTGGTCATTTTATTTTAACAGAGTCTAAGGAAATTGTAGGCTAATTAGTCTTTGAGTTGAAAATACAAATTCATCATGTTAAATTAACAGCATTTCTATAAGTCATAAGCTTGAACAACATCAAAGTCTGAAGTGGAAGAGAATACATGATATGTAGTATATGAATCCAGTACGTGGTTTCCTGAAAACAATGGCATCAGCTAGCAAATAAAATACTTGGAGCTAAATTAGTGGAACATAGGCACGGTGACTCAGTGGTTAACACTGCTGCCTCACAGGGACCCGGGTTCAATTCCATCCTTTAACTGTGTGGAGTTTGCACATTCTCCCCATGTCTGCATGGCTTTCCTCCAGGTGCTCCGGTTTCCTCCCAAAGTCGAAAGATGTGCAGGTTAGGTAGATTGGCCATATTAAATTACCCATAGTGTCCCTGGATGTGCGGGCTAAATGGGTTAGCCACAGGAAATGCAGGCTTACAGGGATAGGGTAGGGGGAATGGGTCTGAATGGGATGCTCGCTGGAGGCATGGTGTGGACTTGATGGGCCAAATGGCCTGCCCCAACACTGTAGGGATTCCTCTACAATTCTACAGAATAAAGCAGACAAAGTTTGCACAGATAGGTGTTATTGTAGGATAAAAGGCAGCCTTAACATATTCTGACTGGAAAAGTGTGGTGCGTCACATAGTTTTCCACAATGCATGAATGGAGTCCACGTCAAAGTAACATAAACCTTACAAACTGATTTATTAGCACATTACCAAGTGTGAAGGGATTCAAAGTTAGGAATATAGGTTTGAGAAGCTGAAGCCTTCACCATTAGTATAAAAAAGCGAGGGGATGAGTTCAGAAAAATCATCAAGATTATGCAGGGTAACAACTGGATATAATTTTACCATAATTTACACTTTGATTGGTGTAACAATAGGGACAGCATATAAAATTTAGAAGGTATATCACAAGTAAACATAACTATGAAAAACCCAAACCAACCCATACTTCTAGAAGCAGAAAATGATAGAGTATTGTTGGAATAATCGGACAAAATGCACCTCTATTGGAATTGAAGATTATACCTGTATTCACAATACTCGCAACTGAATGGTTTCTCGTCACTGTGACGGAATTTGACGTGGTTCCGCAAGGCAGAAGGTGCTGGACAGGTCATATCACAAAATGGACACTTGTAATAGTTCACTAGAAAATAAACAATCATTTAAAATGTTCACTCAAACATAGCTGAACATTTCATCCATCCCGTCACAATGAAGTTAGTCAGCTGTTTACTGAGACACAGGATGACTGATATTTCTTCTGTATAGAAAACAACTGGAACTATTATCACAACGTTTTAATTTCTTATTAATTTGCAAGGTTTTTATATCCAAATTTGACTTGAGAGAAGTGAGCTTTCTTTTGAGTTGAGGGTAATAGTATGGTTTATTTCAACTAACCATTAAGTTAATCAACTTAACATAAGCTGTTAGGTAGGGCCTAACACCAACTCTGGGCCCCTCTCTCCTCTGCAACCGTTATCGTTCACTTTGCCTTATATTCTGATATTTGTACTGTCTAATCTCCCTCACCCACTATCCTTTCCCTGACCTTCCCTTCATTTGTTCCTCCCCACTTTCCACTACGGTAAATACCCTTTCACCTATCTTAGACAGTGTTGTTCATCCTTATAAAATAAGTAGTAAATGATGTGGGTGAAAGTTGGATACTTCATCATTCTGAAACAGACATTGTAGCTAAAAGGGCCACTAGTTTGAAGAAAATGGTCCCAGATAGGAAGATTAGCAACAGCAATAAAACTCTGCTTACCATGATGCCGCATGTGATCCCTGAGTAGCCTTTCAGTGGCAAACCGCTTTGAACAGTGGGAGCATTGAAAGCGTTGGTCTACCAAGACAAGAATGATGCACAGTATGTAGTACATTTAGGACTAGGACCTGTACCATGTAAAAATGGACAGCTGCACGCTGTCTTTGTGAAGCTGTGTATCTACGTCAATAGCATTAAATGGCATGCTCAACCACAACCCAGTTTAAATTCATGGTTTTACATCAAAATTATAAATTACATTATAAATAAATAGCACAATATATCATCACACTGGGACAACAAGTCAATGCCCTCCAGAAGCCAATTAACATCTCATGTTCAGGTTTTACATTCAAAGAATTTCAGCCTTTTTATAGCCATTATGCAGTGGTTGGCCACCATGTTACATACATCATTTCCAAGTTCCAAATTGGTTTCAGGTAACAAACAAATGCTACGCTTCAAAAAACAGATTTCCTGTTTCCTGAAAGAAATTAAATCATGCCTCTGAGAAATCACATCCCTTTCAATGATCCAAAGATATTTTACTTACATTCCATGGCCGTCTGCCTCCGGATGTGATCAAAAAACTTGGTGTTGCTTGCAAACATCCCTCCACAGGTGGGACATGCCACTACTTTCTCTTGTGTGTGGCTACGTAAATGTTCCCGAAGCTTAAATTTCACTCTGAAAGTTGCATCACAATCTAAAGAAACAGACAATGGGAAATGAATCACTCCTATTAAGGGGAGCTTACTGCCAGATTTTCACAAGACGAGTGACTACACATCATAAGCAATTCATTAGCTGTAAAGCACTTTGGGATGCTCTGTACTCGTGACAGGTTCTTTCATATTTAAATTGTCAAGGGTCATTTCCATTGAGCATCACCTCGTGGTCAAATGGGTCCAACTGTAAAATAGGAATGGTGGAAACAAACAGAATTTGGTTGGCAGTCTAGCTCCACAAGAACTCACCTTTCCAACGGCAGGGAATTATCAGATTAGAATCTGTGGTTGCATCCCGGTCTGAACACATTCCATGCATATCCACGTGTCTGTAGAACCATTCCGGATTCTCAAAAGTGCTCTAGGGAGAAAGTAGAAAGACTGAAAAAAGTGACAAAGCCCAAATAGTTCATTAGAAACTGTCAAAAACAATATGCAATCTGTGCCAATTTCACCATTAGTGTAGAATACTAGGAACCAGCACAAATCAGGTCATCTCCCTTCTAGGACTTGATTTTAATAGTTTACAACTAATGGGAGCTTCTTCCAGTTGCCAGTAACAAACATTGGTCAGTAAAGATACAAACATATAATACACAAACCTAGAGTAGGAATAGGCCATCTGGCCCCTCGAGCTTTCTCTGCCATTGGATGAGGAAATCTTGGAACAAGAGAAACAAATTCAATGCTTCAATTCCAAAGAAAGGTCAAACATCAACTGTTTCACTCTCCAGAGAGTCTGTCTGACCTGCAGAATGTTTCCAGCATTTGCTGTTTTTACGTCAGATTTCCAGCATCTGCGGCATTTTGCTTCTGCACCAATAAAGATGCTGCAGGGATAACAACAGAGCCGGAATTCTGCTCCACGTGTGAATGTTTAGAAATACTAGCTTCCTCTCCCAGACAGCATCACATTTCTGATCTAATATAAACCTGCTCACTCTAGAAATTCTTATGTTTAATCACTGAAATTCAAAACAAAACTCTTCCAAAGAAATCTCAAGGGTAAAACCGAAATAAACAAGAGTGCATGGAGTAGTGGATATGAAAAGACAATTCAGATTTGCACAGTTGACTTACATCACAGTGGCCCCAGAGACAAACGAAACTCTCTGGGATTTCTGGAATGACATTGCGGCTCTGCTGATCCATTAGGCAGTGTTCAAGTTCAGTCTGAGCCTGCAGGGACTGCAGACCCCAGTGTTTCAGTTTTGTGTGGTAGGCGTGAAAGTAAACATGACGGATCAGGTCAGCTGAGCTCTCCACTGAGTAGAACCCACACTCTGCCCACAGACACTGGTGCTCCTCTAGGAAACAATCATACAAAATGGGATCAGCACAACCAAGATTATTTTGCTCAGGCAAAAAAAAAAAAAATTCATATTTAAAACAAGAATAAGGTTGATCTTCCAGCACCCAAGTCAGAGTAATCTCTAGTTACCTTTGACAAAGCCGCAGCTTTATTCTAAAGGAAAGAATGTTTTTTTTCCTCTTATTCATTCACAGCATTATGGTGTACTGAATTTTTCCGTAACTCATTCTGTTTAATTACAGGATTTCTGCACACTTTGTGAAGTTTATTAGTTCTTTCTTGCCATTTCTGAATGGCCGATTCATTTGATTGGGTCGATGCCATAGCAAAAATCTACAGGTGATTTTACAATACGGTCACTTGTACAATTGTGTCCAATATTAAATGAATGAGGGGCAAATAGAAATGGTGGGTTCCTAAACTGCTGAGGTCCAAAATAGTAGACGTTGTAATATAGGTAAGCTGTAATGGTGCTAACATCAAACACATCTCTATTTCTGCCGTCATGTTTAGAACTGGGGCAATTCAAAATTATGTTTCTGTTTCAATCAGCTGCATTAATAACAAAAATGTATTTCCAGACAATACAGCATGCTTTCGGCAGCTTGAAAGGAAAAATTGTGTGTTAATGTTAAAATGTGAGTTTACCCACATTTATTGGATGAAAAATAACAAATACTTATCAGAATATTTCTAATAAGCATTTTGTTCTGACGAGTGGGAAAACGGTCATGCAAATTTTAAAATTTCACAAACTCCGGATCGTCCCAGAATTTCATTCCATCATTTAATATTGCTCACCCACCACCAGATTCTCGTCAATCTCCACTGCCTGTCTGCCCCTCAGTGCCAGAATACTAAAACATAAAATTTTGAAAAAGAACGAACTTAAACACCTTTCCCAGCTTCTGATATTTCCAAATGCCCTTACAGTCAATGAAGTACCTTTGAAGTACAGTCACAAAAGGGGAAAGAGGAGTACACTGATTATAACAGGAATACAAACTTCAGCATATCTTCCAGAGTCGCAATAATGGATATCTGGAAACTAGCCACTCAGTGACACAGCCCAACTTAAAAACATAAGGGGAAAAATAGTCAAAGGAAAACAAGGGCTGCAACTAAAAAATATTTTTAAAAAATTTGAGATATTTTTGGTTAGTACCTCAGTTATTTTCATACAGCGCGGCATAATGTAGTTATTTGTTTTTAATCAAACATTGTAAACATCATGTTTTATGTTTTTCCCACCACTGTTACCCTACCTTGTGGTTCAATGTCATTTTCATCCCCCTGAACCTGATCCTTTAAATGGCCTGCAATGTGATTGCTGAAATCTTCCATTCCAGACGCAGTGAATCCACAAGCGCTCCATTCGCACAAAAGCACCAGAGAATTGTACTTCACACTCTTCCCAGCTGCCATTATATTACATCTAGTCAAAATAAGAAAATGCACTCACTGTATCACTGTTTTTAGAATACTTCACCATATCTTGTGCTGTCAGATTGTATTGCTTCTCCCCAACGTAACAAGATACATTACATAGATTATCAAAGTACTTTAAAAGCTTCTGTTTCCCTTTCCAGAAGGTAATAATACAACTCGCAATTGTTAATGCCTCAACTTTGTTTTAAAAATCAGCAGATATTTAGGATTCATAAAGAAATGCATGTAAAAAAGGGAATGCCTTATGTATATTGATTTTGAGATTGTTTCATTTAAATGAAACTGGATCCTGACTCCTCATTTTTGGTCATCAAGTGAGAGACTCTGTTTCAGTATCTGACCGTAGCTGGTTAGACATTTGTCTGCTGTCATGTGGTGAATACGGAGTAATAGATATGAAGAGGCGTTTAAAACGCACTTAAGGGTTCAGGGTTACCATTGACTGGAAACTGAACTAAACCAGCCACTAAATACTGCGGCTACAAAACCTAGTCAGAGGCACAAGTCATCAGTGACCACAGGATACAGGAGTAGAATTATGCCACTGAGCCCATTGAGTCTTCTCTGCATTTGGTTATAGCAGATATGCTTCTCAACCTCTATCTCCTGCTTTCTCCCCATAATCTTTGATTCCTTTACTAATCAAGAACCTGTCTTAAATACAGTCAACAATTTGGCCTCTACAACCATCTGCTGCAATGAGTTCCACAGATTCAACATCCTCTGGCTGAAATAATTCCTCTTCATCTCAGTTCTAAAGGACCATCCCTTCACTCTGAGGCGGTGTCCTAGCCACTAATACCGGAAACATCCTCTCCATGATCAATCTACACAGGCCTCTCTGTATTGTGTGCCTGAATACTCCCTGCTGCCTGGATGCACTCAGCTCCAACAAAATTCAAAGTGATCAACACATTTCAGGATTAAGCAGCCAGCCTGATCGGCACCCCAGTTTCCACATTTACTCCCCTCACCCATAGCGGCACCATCTGCACAACGCACTGCAGTAACTTACTAGTGTTACTACCACTAAAGGGACATAGGCAAAAGATATAATGGAAACACCACCTGTATGATCCATCCGAAGCCACGAACTACCTTCACTTTTAAAAAAGTCAATATTCAAAATTTCACTGGTCTGGAAAGCATTTATTACCCTAATTGCTCAAAGGTAATGGTGGGTGACTTCTGAAACCACTGCTGCCCATTTTGTATAGGCATGCCAACAATGTTGTTGAAGGAGGAGTTCCAGGATTTTGTCCCAGCAACAGTGAATGAATGACAGACAATATACTTCCAAGTCAGCATGGCAACTGGCTTGGAGGGAAAACGACAGGTGGCACTATTTCCACGTATCTGCTTTACTGTCCTTCTAGATGGAAATGGTCGTGGATTTGGAAGCTGCTGTTTAAAAAGCTTGGTGAACTTTCGCAATGCATCGTATACACAATATGCATTGCAGATATTGCGTGTTGGTGGAGAGAGTGAATAATTGTTTGATGTGGTGCCAATCAAGCAGGCTGCTTTGTCCAGAACAGCGTCGAACTTCCAAAACGTTGTTGGAGCTGCAATGATCCAGGCAAGAAGGGAGCATTTCATCACAGCTCTAAAGAAGAGTAATCTAGACTCAAAATGTTAGTTTGCTTTCTCTCCATAGATGCTGCCAATCCGCTGCGATCGTCAGCATTTATTGTTTTCAGTTCAGATTCCAGCATCTGCATAATTTGCTCCTACACTTCAGACATGCGCCATTTAAAATGGTGGACAGGCTTTGGGAGTTAAGCAGTGCGCCAGTCACAACAAAAATGACTTACTTTAGTAGCTACGTTATCCAATTCAGTTTCTGGTCAATGTTGGTAGTGAGCAATTCAGTGATGGGCATGGCATTGAATGTTGAGATCAATGGTTAAATTCTTTTTCTGGAGATGCTCATTATTGCTACACAAGCGCCAGGCAATGTTATTTGCCACAAGTCAGCCCAAGCCTGGATATCATCTAGGTATTGCTGGGGACTGCTTCAGTATTCAAGTTGTGAATAGTGCTGAACATTGTGGAACCGTAGGTGAACAGCCCCACTTCTGACCTTATGACAGACAGTGGGTCATTGAAAAAGTGGCTAAACATAGTTTGGCCTAGAACACTACTCTGAGGAACATCTGCAGAGACGTCCTGCACCTTAGAAGACTGACCTCCAGCATACATAATCACCTTTCTTTGTGCTAGGTATGACACTGACCAGTCAAGACTTTGCCCCTACTTCCATTGGAAGTTGGAACTTTATCAATTGCTGTTGTATCAAAATTCAAAACCTCCTTCCTAACAGTACAGTGAAGGCCGATACAGTCCAAAGACTGCAGCAATTCAAGGTGACCATCTTCTCCAGGGCAATAAATGCTGCATTAGCCACTGATGCCCAAATCCCTTGAAGGAACTGTAATAAAAAGATGCACCATGATATCTGTTTGATATGCTATTGTTATCACTGACTGACCCACATTCACCACTACATCATCACTGACAGTTTATAAGAACTAGCACCTACACAGCATAGTATGCCAGAACAACTGACAGACAAAGAACTACCTTCAGGTACAAAATGCTGGAAATCTAAAGATCAGAAAATGGTGGTAATACTCAGGTCAGGCAGCATCAGAACCTTTTAGGAAAGGTCAGTCCTGAAATGCTGACATGGTTTCTCTCTTTGCAGATGCTGCCAGAACTGAGTATTTTCCGCATTTATTTGTCAAACTAACTTTAAGGTACGTTTTGTAGCAATTCAGCCAGTTGCCAAAAAATGTGACCTTTGGAAGGATAAAGTACATAAGCTTTTAATAATACAAAATCTTTCAAAGCAGAGACAGTATAATAATTTCAAACCTTAAGGGAAATATAACAAAAAATATGGAAATAACTCAGCAGGTCTAACAATCTCTGCGGATAGAAACAGTAATTGTTTCAGATTGACAACCTTGCATCAGAATTCCATCAGCAACGGAATTAACATTTGATGAAAGATCAAACTGAAACATTATCTCTGTTTCTCTCTACAGGTGCATTCAGACCTCCTGAGTTTTTCCCCAGCTGTTTTAATTTCCGATTTCCAGCATTTGCTGTATTTGTTTTTCTTAATTTCAAGTGAAGCCTAGTGAAAGTAACTCCAAACACCAGGTCAGAATTCCTCAGTCCAGTTACATCATCCATTTGACATAACAAACCATTCCAAGATGAATGTCACATTTTCATTCAAACACTATTATCTAATCATGTGTTGTTTTTCTAAAAAACCTTCCAATGCTGACTATTTCTTGCTTTAGATTAAAAAAATCTCACTTCCCTCTCAACAGGAAGGTTTAGCTGGTCATGGTACCCAAAAAGGAAGGGAATGAAAATCTTCATGCTTAAAACGTAAAAATTACCCTGAGTACAAATAGAAAATCCCACTTGTTCCCAAAACTTTGTAAAACTCCTGAGGGAGATCCAATACCCCATAACACACTTCTTAAAAACCCTTTGATGTTTATAATGTAACACTGAAAAAACAAATCACACTTTGTTTGATTTCAATTAAACCTAATGTTGAAAAATCATCCTGCAGTACAGTGACATTTTAAGTTTTTAAATGTGACTATAATGGTTTTCAGCAGGGCTACGGGGTACAGCCTATCACAAGAATATGTTGGCCTTAGCGCGATTTCTTTCATAACAATGAAGGAACATAACATAATGAAGATGAGCGACTAAAGTAGAAAAATAAAAGCTCAAAAATGAGGTGCCAAACAATTTCTGCTGGCATAGTATATTAGTTCTTTCTGGAAGACTATACCATCAATTTTCCTTTTGTGGAATTGGAATATCTGTACTCTTTTGCAAGTGGAAGTTAAGCATATGTGATTATTTCTATTGTATTCGGCTGTGGTGAATACTGTCCTCTATTTTTCTAGTATTGTTAGTCATTCATCTGATGTGATTTCTTGATTAAGGAAACCAGATGTTACCCAAAGAATCAATTATCCTCTTTTGCATTTCGCCATTTTGCTTCACTCAAATCACATCCTTTGTCCAGATGCTCTCGAGTATCTATGAGTTTGTATCTTCCAAGACATCATAGAATCACAAGAGTCCCTACAGTGTTGAAGTAGGCCTTTCGGCCCATCATGTCCACAGTGATCCACCAATGACCATCCCACCCACACGGCTAACCCATCCAAGTAACCCTACATTTCCCATGACTAGTCCACCTAGCCTGTGCATCCCCAAACACTATGGACAATTTAGCACGGCCAATCCAGCTAACCTGCACATTTTTGGACTGTGGGAGTAAACCGGAGCACCAGGAGGTGCTCCGTGCAAACCCATGCAGACACAGGGAGCATGTGCGAACTCCACACAGATAGTCACCCAAGGGTAGAATCAAACCAGAGTCCTTGGCACTGAGGCAGCAGTGCTAACCACTGAGCGATTGTACCACCCCAGAAGATTCTAAATGAACCAGAGCGCATGGCTCCACTTCTGATCATCCATGCTTGTCCAATGCTATCTGTACATAGAACTTCAGACTTTGGTTAGTTTACTTTGGAAGTGGTCATTCAACAGGTTTGCTGCCAAAGAGGTTGTGAAGGTCCCAACAATATCTAAGAATATAATAGGACAGTTAGACTACCATTTAATGCAGAATGTATACTGCCAGTATGAATACAAGGCAATGGTCTTCAATCATACAGACACTGCAGTAGGCATATGAGAATGCAATGTTATGCTATCACTACTCTAACTATATTTTAAAATACAATTTGCAATCATAAACTGAAAACATTTAAATCTATTTCCATACATTAGTTCCGATAAAATTCGATGGCAGAAAAGTACCAATGAAAACAAACAGGCTTGATACCTTTACTGGTCAGGAACACATTTTTAAAACAGAAAGAAGAGTGCAGCTAGAAGCAGTCTTTCTACAAATCGTGAACAAAATACATTCTGATCTTATTTTAAAATAAGAAGATGCAATCATTTAAGGATCTCCATATGCTTTACAAAAGAAAGCGCAGTTTTCAGTACTAGCTCGATTAACTGAAGGGCCTCTTATGTCCTTCAAGATTTTTTGATACTATGTCACATTCCACCTCACATATAAAAACTTTAATTTTAAACTTATCAAAAGAGGTAGACCACCATGTTTCTATTTCAAGACCAGACGGTTCACCTACATGAATAAAAATAGAAAATGCTGCAAAAACCCAGCAGATCTGGCAGCATTTGTGGAGAGAAACAGCAGTTAACATCTCAAAGTAGGGACCTTTTGTCAGGAAGTGCTTGGAAGATCCTAACAACATAAAAGGCAGACCAAAACAGAATTTTCTCTTTTGTGAAAGAAAATCAAAATTTACAGGATCAAAGACAGTAACAACAATTCTGTTTTTCAAATCTTCGACAGGACGCAATTAAGACTGGCCTATCACTAATTCCTGCCGAGAAGGCTTCTTGAGCCACTGCAGTGCAAGTGGAACAGATATACCCACAATGTTTGGTAGGCAGTTGCATCATCTTGACTTGGTAAAGCAGAGCTAGCACATGAGTCCCCAGTCTCATGTTTAAGGCTAACAAAATCAAAATTCGAAGTACCGAAGAAGTCATACTGAACTCAAAATGTTAACTGTTTCTATCTCCACAGATGCTGCCAGACCATCTGAGTTTCTCCAGCAATTTCTGTGTTTGTTTCACTCAAGGCTGCCACCTGCCTGGATTGGGGATGAATGGGGAAAGCCCTCAGACATCTGGGTTACAACAGAGTGGCACCAAATTTGTTTGGCGATCATCTCAACCTTTTTGTTGTGTTTTACAAGTGGCAAAACAAAAAAAAAAGAGATGGAGGATGGTGGTGAGGAGGAAACATATAAAATTAATCCCCCTGCCGCCACCACCTCCCAGCAGTTTCCTCCACCTTTCCACAGGAACAGGGTGGAAGCCTGGGAGGGGTTGCAGTGAGGAGCTGGGGGGAAGACTGCTCATATGCAGCTTCATCCCATTTACACTCACCTCACCTTCAGCCTCCCCCTCCCCACATCCTCTCCCTAACCCCTCTCGCTTTCCTTCCCTCTCTATCTTCTCCCCGTCTATTTATTTATTCCTTCCTTCCTTCCTTCCTTCCTTCTTGCCTACCTCACCTTTCATTTTCTCTTTCTCTCACCTGCTCTCAGCCCCAGATCAGGGCAGGGCTAGCACCGGAAGTGTGGACCCCGCAGCGCCCGCGCGCCACCTGGACTCGACCGCCCGCCACATCCGGCGCGCGGGCCAATCGGATATCAGCCCCTCGTGCCTGCGCCAATTCAAACAGTAACGGCCCGTCGGAATCGCCCTTTCTCTCCCCGGATTGTTTGAAAAGAAATACAGAAGTAGTCCGTCGCCCCAGGATTAGACGTTTGTTTGTTTCCTTTTATCGTTCCCTCCTTCAAAACGGGTCGAAACTCCCCGCAGCCGGGCGGCAGGCCGCGCTGATTGACATAACTTCCTCTAATCACTGGTGAATTTCCGGGATGGCTGACCAATCAACAATCGGCTCGGTCGACACGTCTCTGATTGGTCAATATCCGCGTCCGGCTGGTTCAGCGTCCGGACGGATCCGTCAAATACCAAATAAACGTTCCCCCTCACCACAACCACCACGGGACAGGGGTTACACGCACAGTATGAGCCAAGGCAGGAGAGATTTTGTGGTGCACTAGCAAAGCTGCTGTCTCTATCTGGATTCGGTTCCCATCTGGTCCAGAGGAATGTCTTAATATCTCTGAACAGGTCCATTCGGCTTAATCAGTCTATACCAGCGTTTATTATTTTTCTTATTTGTTCATGTTTAGGGGCGGCATTTATTGTCCATCCCTGATTCCAGAGCACAGTTAAGACCCACATTTGGTGTGGGTCACATGTAGGCCAGTCTGGGTAAGGATGGCTGAAATTCCTTCCCTAAATTAGTGAACCAAATGAGCTTTTAAAACAAGTTACATGGTCACCATTACGGCAGCTTTTAAAAACAAAATCCAGATTTTTATTAACTTTAATGTTCACAATCTGCCACAGTGGGATTCAAGCCCATGTCCCCAGAATATTAACCTGGGGTTCTGGGTTATTACCACAGGCTCCACATGAACTTTCTTGCACGACCATTCTTCATCTAGGCCTACCAACATTTCCTTCTATTGCTTTTTGTCTCACATGCATCTACTTTGCTTTAAATGGACCTATACTACTAATCACCTTTTGAATTGAGTTCCACATTATGATCACTCTTTAGGTAAAGATTTTTCCTGAATTTCTCACCTGATTTAGTAGTGACTATCATATAGTTAGGCATCTCCAGTTATAAGTTTCAAATAATTAGTCAGTAGTATATGATGTAAACACTGCAGAAAAGAGACCCAAAAATTGAAGTTACCATGCAAGACAAGAAAAAAACAGACTTTGTCTCTTAAAACAAACTTAAATACTGTGGGAAAAAAAGTTGAGATAATTGGGAAGAAATTTGTTCCTATGTGCTACTTCAAGTCTGGAAAAAAACCTTGCATTCATTGTGTCTTTCACAATGACTGTTATGTCACAAAACACTTTACAATGTGATAACAACTAGATTGTTTTGCTGTGATGTTTGTTGAGGGATATTAGTCTGGCAGACAGACAGGCTTTAGTTCAACATCGCAGCTGAAAAACACCACCACCTCCTGTATTGCACAGGTAAATCAGCACTTACTTTTGTGTTCAAGCCTTGGAGCAGGAATTTTTCCCAGAGAATTCTGTGACTCATGCATCAGACCACGAATATGACCTTAATCATAAGGTCCTGGGGAGTGCTGCCAAACAAAGAGACAATGGACTGCAGGCTCATAGTTCCTTGAAAGGGAATCACAGGTAGACAAGATTAGTGAAGGCAGTGTTTGGTACACTTGCCTTTATTGGTCAGTGCCTCAAGAATAGGAGTTGGGAGGTCATGTTGCAGCTGTACAGGACATTGGTTAGATCACTTTTGGAATACTGCATTCAGTTCTGGTCCCCCTGTGATAGGAAACATGTTGTTAAACTTGGAAGAGTTCAGAAAAGGCTTTCAAGGATGTTGCCAGGGTTGGATGGTTTGAACTAGAGAGAGGCTGGATAGGTGGGACTATGTTCCATGGAGCGTCAGAGGCTGAGTGTGACCTTATTAGAAGTTCAAAAAATCATGAGGGGCAATGGATAGGTTGAATGGTCATGGTCTTTTCCCCAGGGTAGGGGAGTCCAAAACTAGAGGGCATAGGTTTAAGGTGAGAGGGGAAAGGTTTAAAAGGGACCGAAGGGGCAACCTTTTTCCACACAGAAGGTGGTGCATTTATGGAATGAGCTGCCAGAGGATGTGATGGAAGCTGGTACAATTTCACCATTTAAAAGGCATCTAGATGGGTATGTGAATAGGAATGGTTTAGAGGGCTATGGCCAAATGCTGGCAAATGGAATTAGATTAATTTAGGATATCTGTTCGGCATAGATGAGTTGGACCAAAGGTTCTGTTTCTGTGCTGTACAGCTCTACGAATCTATGATTACTGACTGAACCAAGGATGTCACTTCAATGAAAATGTAGGCAAGGGTTACTGGCCTCAAAGGGCTGAATAGCTTACTCCTGCTGCTAATTCTGACATTCTCTCAAGAGCAGCAAGTAAGTGCAAAGTGCTGGAGAAACTGGAAAGAGAAATGGAGTCCATGTTTTGAGTTGTATATGATACGAAATTAATGATCTTAAATCTGAGGTTGACAAGTTGTGTTATCTGAAGTTAATTGTTAAAGGATAGAGGGCCAAAGTGTGTGCATGGAATCAGATCACAGTTTAGCCATGATGACAGAACAGGCTTAAAGAGCAAAATGAACTATTTCTGCATTGGATGTAAAGTACTTTGAGATGAGCCGAGTTGGAGAAAGGCACCCTATAAGTACAAGATTTTCTTTTTGTTTGGCCCCCAGAGCAAAGCTCATCCTCAATATTCACTAGTGCTTTACTTGATAAACCACCACAAAATTGTTCCATTTCAAACTTGTTATGCCATGTTTATTGGTTTGATATAAAAACAGTGCTCTTATCAGTTCCTTTCTTTAAAGATTTTATTTAGATACTGAAGTCACAATTCTCAAACTCACGTTTGCCATTTATATTACCTAAATTCCAAAGTATCCAAGTCTCAATTATACACCTACACACAATTCATATAATCTTGCATATAAAAAGCAATATGCTCTTGCACTTTAATCAATTATTCAATCATTAATCTTTCCAGTTACCATGCACTGAATTGAGGTCATACCAGAGCAACAGCAAATTTAACAGAGAAGGTGTGAATTATTCACATTAAGGACTTCTAAACAGTAGGTAAGTAACTTCAGTAACCATGTGCATAGCCTGCAACAGCTCATCTTCACAGTGAAAAGTGTCTCTCTCAGACCCAAAATATCCAGACAACAGGATTTCCGCTTCTGATGCAAACTAATATTAAATAAGTGCCAAGTTCAGATTAGTTATTAGTATCCCATCAAGACTGACATAATAATTTTGTACATTTTCAAGTAAGTTGGCTCCAGGTTGATGTGAACTCCAAAGTGTTAAAAACAAATCATTATCACTTGAAGCGTACCAGTTATATTTCAAAGCAACATTTCTGTGAGCTTCGTGCACTGCGTAGTTTGCTCATACATTCATTCCTAGTCTCCATGTATGACCCTAGTCTTTCTCAAAAAAAAACTAAACAACAGCATTAGAAACAAAAATGCTGTAAACAATGTGTGGGTCTGGCAGCATCTGTGGAGACAGAAATGAAGTCAATGCTTCAGGTTGACCAGCCTAAAAAATGTTGAGCCAGTTTCTCTCTCCACAAATGTTGCCTGAATGCTCCCGTTTTCTGTCATCATTTTTTGATTTCCAGCAGTCTTTTGCTTTTGTTTAAGTGACAAGCAATTTCTTTGGATTTTTGACCTTGGCAACAGACTGCCTAATAGCAAACTCATTACCAGCCAGGGCTCGTAGGAATACCACATGCCTTAAATGTACAAACTACTTTGTAGGAGCTGCTTGGCCATCTCTGCCTTTGACTAGCCTTTTAAAGCAGGATGGCAATTTAACCAGCATTCTGGCCAGACCATTATCTTTGACTGATAGAGCGTTTACAACTCTTGCAGTATCTTAGACACTGCCAAAATGTTTGTATATTCTGGAAAACTGCAAGAGTCACTGGAGAATGTATCACCTAACTGGACTGCAATGTTCTCTTTTCACCTGCGTTCAATTTTATATTTTCCTGAAATTATAAAATGGATGTTCCCTGTTGCATAGGCTAGCACACAGGCCCTTTGATATCATATCTAGCGTTATTGGCAATGGAGTCATTTTAATATTTGGTCACACCATACTCAAAATTTCAAGCTGCACAGTCTTTGGGAGGAGGCTCGGGTATATCAATGGGCTCTCACTTACTGCCAGTGTACACTACTGTCTAAGTGAGGACTGTTCTTGGTTCTCAAAATTTTCATACCACTGAAGATCCAGTGCATGAACAATGACAGACACTATTTAAATTCTAACACTGTTACAAGGAATTGGAAAGGATATTTTATGGCTGAATTTAAATCAGGATGCCAAATGTCCAAGTCTAAACAGGGAAGTGCAATAATACAGGAGCTTGTGTCTTACTGCACATTAGAGCCCAGAATCACAAGAACAAAGATAATTGAAGATGAGAATTAGTCTCAAGATGACAAAGACTTCGAGTTTTAAGGTACTTTTTAAATACTGTACTCACTGTAAAATAAACCAAAGTCCTTAAATATTGCACTGAATTCAACAGGAACATATATCAACGAGGTGTGCAATACACCAAGTGCATACTCAGGGAAATTTTACATTGAATTTAAAATTATCCCCATACAAACTGGAGAAAACATATAGCCATATTATTTCAAGTGATCCCTTAAAATATAAAAACAGAACCGTCACTATACATTCTCTACTCCATCAACTGATTCCAAAAATTTCTAAGGAAATTGAACCAAAAATCTTCAAACTTAATTCTTAGGCACATTATTTAACAATCAGACAATAGATAGTTGAAATAGACAAAAAAAAAATTACATTCATCTACAGTAGCGACGAACTCTCCAGTATCCCGAATAGGGGGTGCAGTATGGGGGAATAAGGAAAATAGCTCACTCCCAAAATAGGAATAACCCATACTATATCTCAAGTATTTCTGATTGAGAATCAAACATCATAAAACCAGCGGACCAGATGATAACGGACTGTGAAAGCAAAAGCACTTCCAGTGACCTGGATGATGGGGTTGAGAAGAAAATCGCAAGGTTAAGAGCACAGAACAAGCAAAATATTTAAATTGAGTTGTCTCCCTGAATCTTTTGCAAAGTTGAACAAATATAAAATGCATCTAATTCTATAAATTTAGTCAAATTGGTGCCACAGTTTAAGTTTAGCAATTTAAAACATAGTAACTAATATCAGGAGGTAGCCATTCAGCCATTTCATTTGTTTCACCATTTGATAAAAACATGGCTGATCTGGTTGTGGTCTCAACATCACTTTCCAATCTCCCCTCACCTCATTACCACACACTCCCTTTTCCATCGAAAATCAATGACACTCTGCCTTGAATAAATATATTCAATAACCCTATCTCCACTGAAGAGGAGAATTCTATAGACTAATGATTCACAGAGAAAGAAATGTCACCCCATCTTTGTCCAAAAGAGACAATTTATTCTTGAACTGTGTCCCTTAGTTATAGCCTCCTCCACTGTTAACTGGTGCCAGGCCATAGACAGGAAACAAAACTCTCAATCTCCAGGGGTCACAAACATCAAACATAAAAACAATTTCTTGCAAATTTCACAGATGTATGCATTCAGTGCAATAATTTTCTACCTAGAATTCGGAAGATCTGCTCAGAAAGACTGCAAGTTTAGCCGAAATGATCGTAATGCAGGGGGTTCGCACATCACTGTTCTTTATTTGCAGAATAAATCACTTAAGTAAAATTGCAACTCTGCCTTAAATAAAAATTACCAGCACAGAGCCTTCTTATTTGAACCCTGAACTGATTACTCAGGCATCGTGGTAGTATGGTAAACATCTGTTATGTTAGGTAGATAATTTTTGCCGGTTTATTGAGGGTGCTGGTTAAAACAATGTTTGGTGATACAGCAAACTTTATAATCCTGCATAAGGCTGATTTCTACCCTGTTGTCCTAAAGCCAATTATACTTATTAAAAAATCTCTGCTCCACTTACTGACTAGCTGTGGTGAATAGGACGTAATGGGCTTTGTTCAGGATCACAGGTCACAAGATTTACCTTTGGTGAATTTGGCAAAGCTATGTTTAAGCATTTACAAATAAACACAAGGAATTACAGCAAAATTTTAAGAAACCACTAATGCCGCCCAAAGCAACTGTCTCCATAGCAACGAGTAACACTTTAAAACATCTTTCATCTGCTCTATTGGTTAAGTGGAATTGGTGCGAAGTTTCTGCTGCTTGTAGCGACTCTCACCTGGATGAGCAGAAGTATAATGGTCAGGGTTCTCTCATGTGTTGGGCCGATCAGCTTTATTACAAAGTTTAGCAGAGTGAGGTTGTTGCACTCTGTGTACTCGTCGTTTTCTCCAATTCCACGTTTCACATCTACCAGCTGGAATTTGTCAGCCACCTACAAAAAACAGTGTTAGCATTCATTACCAAATTGAAGTCTTCACTGCTTCCCAGCTTATTTTAAAGAAAAATTTCCCTCCACACGATCTTGGTCTGATGATCTCTGTGACTGGCTCATTAGGTGAGATTAGCTGGTACTCCCATTGAGAAAGGTGCCTTGTGTTGATTTGTCTCACTTTGAGCAAACATAACTTTCGCTCATTCAGGAAGTACAGTTTTATTTATTCCTCAGATTGTAATTTTAAATATTGATCATAAACAACCAAATCATTGTAGTGCAAACAACATGAATTAGACTTTCTAAAAGCAATTATAATCAAATCAGAAGCAAATAGATTTCCAGCTTTAGGTCTAAATTATTTAATAAAAGTATCCACATAAAATAGAAACCTGGCAGTGGTGTATAGATAATAGTACAATTAAATTAACTAAAATAAGTTGTCGCTATCACTACAAAATCTGTAATCAGCAGACACAACATCAGGAGGAGGAAAATGATGGGCTAGATTAAAAGAAAATGAAACTGTATTTCTATGATGCCCCAGCTTCTTAATATGCCACAAAGTGCTACGCAGACAATAATGTTTATAATTTAAAATGTTTTAAATGCTTAATATAGGAAATGCACTTAGCAAACTCGCATAAAAACTTGATAATTGCCAGATAATCTGCTTTAGTGATGTCACTTGAGAGGTAAACATTGACAAAGACAGCTGGAAAACTCAAATCAAAGTAAAATGCAGTGAACACAAATACTCTGAAATAAAATAGAAACTGGTGGAGCAGCACAGCAGGTTTGGCAGCATCCATGGAGAACAATAGTTGATGTTTCAACTCCGATATCGCCCTTTGAATGGGCTTGAAATGTTAATGCTGCTTCTCTCTCCACAGATGCTGCCAGATCTACTGAGACTCTCCGGCACTCTCTGTTTTTATAAGAGATAGCTCCTCTACTTTTCTTTGAACACTGCTGCATCTCTCTCATCCATCTGAATGGGTAGAAAGGACATCTGTTAAATGCCTCATTGGAAAAATACTACTTCTGACTGTCGTATTCTCTCAGTGCTGCCCTGGAGTGTCAACCTCAATTTTTATATTAAAGTAATTGGACATCATTCCGACAGAGGCACAGGTGCTACCAATGAGCAAAATCTGCCACTTTAACTCAACAGGAACTTATATTTACACAGAACCTCATCGTATCTGAAACGCTGCATTTCACGTAGCATTAGCATATCACTTCAGACTCTTGTTATTGTTAAATACATAATGGTGGCATGTGTAGAAGGCTGTTCCATTTCATTTTCAGTATTTTGTTCCTTGAATGCAGAAGATTTCAGGAAGGTGTGATAACTATGTTCGACTAACATGATTTCAGAAGTAACAATGGGTTTTATTTCACACCATCAAGACTTGAATTTGCTACAAGGAAATACATTTAGTTCTAAAGCAAAAGTTGCAAAGGAACTAAATGGGGTATGTAATACAAAGTTGGCTGCAGGCAAACTGGCAACAGAGTCGTGTTTCCAAACCAAATTTGGTGTTGTATTCTCTTACAAGAACACCTGTTAAATTTACTTACTCCTGGCATGGTGCTATAACCTTGTCCAGATCATAATGATAAATTCAGTTACAAGACATTCCACCCCAACAAAGGCCACAGAAAACACAGCAGTTAATAAAACAAATACCCTTAATATGAAATCTCCAAGTCTAGGCAAATCCTTAGTTTTGAATCTTGAGTAACTCATGCCCAGTTTTCCAGTACGAGGATCTAACCTGGGTGTGAAAGCAGCGAAGGAAAGTGAAATATGATTAATACATTGCTTTCCACCACATATTACATATTCTGTACATGTAATACAAGGTCTATTTGTAGACATATTTACACAATATCTAAGACAACTTCATGGTTAAATGTGCAAGAAGCAAATTGGAATTCCTTCACATCCCATCCTCCCAAGTTTCAGCATTTAATGGTTAATATTAGATACTGACAATGCATTTGAAAACATTTTGTGCTCCTTCAAAATGGTATCTCAGTGGTCTTAACTTGCTTCATTATAATTAGTTGGTTGACAAAGGTTCACCAACAGGTCGCACATTTGTTCCCTCCATCAGAAATAGCATGCTTCCTGGAAGAGAGTCTCACTCCAGTTCTTACAAATGTACATCTGGTACGTAAACGTGGATGTACCTTGGCAGTCTGTGTCGTGGGCATGGAACAATACGGAAGAGCTGAGGTACCGAGTAGAGAAAGTTGAGCACCTGAGGGATGAAGAACAGCATCATGGTCTTACTGAAGTGGCCAAGGATCCCAACCACTGCGAATGTCATTCCCGCAAAGTAACAGAAAGTGTCGCCCACAAAGGCATTAGAAGGATACCTGCAGCACATGAAGGAGTACAGGTCAAAACAGCTTTCATTGAATAGAATCAGAGAATTCTGACAGTGAGGAAGCAGGCCATTTGGCCCACCAAATCCACACCAACCCTCTGAAGAGCATTCAACCTAGATCCAACCCCCAGGCTATCCCTTTTTCCCTAACTAATCTATCTAGCCTGCACGTCCCTGGACACAATGGGCAATTTAGCATGGCCAATGCACATAACCTGCACATTTTTGGACTGCGGGAGGAAACCAGAGCACCTGGAGGAAACCCACGCAGGCACGGGAACAATGTGCAAACACAGACTGTCGCCCGAGGGTGGAACTGAACCCAGGTCCCTGGTGCTGTGAGACAGCAGTGCTAACCACTGAGCCACTGTGCCACCAACAAACTGTGACACATCTCCAAACATCCAGCATAAACAGTAAATCACAGTGGGAAAAGGAATCCGACTACCTATTCCCCCTCTATTCTGATGCTGCATACACGCAGTGATCCCATATTCAGTTTCTTTTTAATGGTAGTTTCTTTTGCTGTAGTTTCTGGCTTTTTCAAAGGGATATGAAAGCATGGCATGACAGTCCATTCAGTTGGACTTTCCTTGCACTTAGCAATTGGAAAAGGAATTTTTAAAAATGTATCCTTTCACAGGATGTGGCAGGATGCTCTATGTAGAAGTAGTATAACTATTCTTCAGGTACTTGGATTTTCAAAAGGCTTTCGATAAAGCTCCAAACAGGTTAGTTAACAAGATTACAGCACGTGAGATAGGGGTAATGGCATGGCTTAAGGATTGCTTAATGATTGGAAGAATAAATAGGTCATTTTCAGGGTGACAGGCTGTGACTAGTGTGGTAGTGCATTCATTGGTGCTTAGGACCTAGCTGTTCACAATCTGACATCAGTAATTTGGGTGTGGGAAGCTGGTTCGAGGACTTGAATGGCCTACATGTTTCTAGGTTCCGAGCTTGACAAGTACACTTAAGTAATCAAATTGCGGATCTCCAAGTTTGCTGCAATACCTGGAGAATCACCCTCACATGGAAGTGCTTGAATAGATGCCTTATAAGTAGTGTATATTCAAATTAGCAGATAGTCAGCAAATATTCTTCCCACTTGGGACTGGAATAGCTAGCTTCATGTAAAACAAATACGACAGACAATAACAATCAAATTGCTTTACGGATTTGTAGGGAGTCCAAAAAGGCCTTAAACAGAAGTTAATTTCTAATAAATCTGTTGCCAAATTGAAGAGCAACTTCTTTACTCAGTGTGGTTAAGAATGTGAAACTCAATCACGTGGAGGTGGCTGAGACAAACAGCAAGCATCTTTAAGGTGAAGCGAGCAAAATACACAAAAAAAAAAGACTAGAAAGATATGCAGGTAAAGTTGGATGAGATACACTTGGGAGGAGATTCTGTAGTACATGAACACCAGCACTGACCAGTTGGTCCAAATTGCCTGATTTTGTGCTGTAACATTTATATTTTGAAATCCATTTTACAACATCAAAAGGAACTTCAAGAATTAAACTCCACCCTATTTGTTTTATTGGTCACAAGCTACAATCTATTTGCAAATGGTTGCTGCCTTCCTGTTCCCTTTTGATTATTGTTTGTTTGATGCATATTTTACTTATTGAGTAGGGAGAAGGCCTAATCCAAGAAATGCACAGGAAAAAGAAAACATCAGTGCAAACATGATTGTTGTCTAATGTGCACTTTCTGAGTTGATACTTGCAAGGATTCAGTGCATCTGTACCTAGTGTTAATTGTGTGAAGTGAAACAACAGTAACGTAATAAGTTATCATACCAGTTATGGTACAGCAGTCCTAAAGTGGTGAAGAAAAATGGTATCATGAAGTACAAGGAGAATATGTGGTCATCTTTGTAGTCACCTAAAAGGGGAGAAAAAAAATGTTAATATTTACTCCATATGCAAGAGAGAATACCACTAACCAGAGCAGTTGTAATCTCTTGGTTTAATCCTTCCATATAAGTTTTCCTTCATTTATTTTCAATACCAATTTACAACTAAAAGATGTTGCTTTTCTGACACTCTGAGAAGAAAAACAAAAGTCGATCCATTTAATTTCCAAAGCAAAGCAATTCGTAGCAACCACCGTAACCTTGAGGCCATTCAGCCCCTCAAGTCTGTTCCATCAACTGGTATTGGGATGTTTTCCAAGGGTGCCCCAACCAAATGGATAATCTAATATAAACGTTTGTTGACAGGTTATTTTGCCATAGGTGGCCTGACCCAACGATATCCTGATTATCTGCTAATTATCACACTGCTGTTTATCACATTGGCTCCAGCATTTCCTACATTACAACAGTGACCACACTTCAGAAGTATTTCATTATTAGTTAGACTTTGGGAGTCTGAAGTTATTAAAAAGGTGCTATGTAAATTTGCAAATTCTTTCACAATAACGCTCCCCATCCCAATTTTGACTTCCTCAGCCATTTCTCCTTCCTTAGTTAGTTGCTCTTGACCCTGGTCTGATCCCTTATCATGATCCCTGTATAGTTTGCCCCATGCTCGGCAAATATTCTCGATCACCGTGCTGTTATCTTACTTGAACTCCCTTCTTTAATCCCTCCATCTTGCTTTCTCTCAGTCTTTTTTTACATGTCTTCTCAAAATTTTTCTCTTCATTACTTTTCGTCGGGCCTACAAGCGTCACTATGGCCTCACTTTACACAGACTTGCATTCTTCATCACTGCTAGCAGATTGCAACCAAGAAAGACATCCAAATTTTGCCCTCCCTGACTTCAGATGGCTAAGACCAACGGTCTGACCTATAGCACCATCCAGGCTAGGATTGGCCAGGAGTACAAATCAGAGGTCAAATTCTTGGTAGTTAATTCCACTGACTTTTGTGCTCAGCTTGAGTCAAATGGTAAAACAATGAGCTTGGTGTTCATACAATGTTTTCTAAAACATCGTTTGGATCGGCCAAAGAGTTTAATATCAAATGAACTCTCTTTTTACACTTTAGCTGTTGTTATGTAGGGAAGGTGTCTAAAGTGAGAGTGTCATTTTTGATGTGCAACTTCGTAAATTAAAGACTGAGAAGAGAATAAATTTCTTCTGTCAGAGGGTTGACCGTCTTTGGAACTCCTTGCCACAGAGAACTGCAGAGACAGAGTCCTTTAGTACACTTAAGGCGGAGAAAGATAAATTCTTGATTGGCAAGCGAAATCAAGGTTTACAGGGGAAGGGCGGGGGGGGAAGTGAACTTGAGGAATGTTGAATCTGCCATGATTCTACTGAATAGTGGAGCAGGCTCAAGGAGCCAAACTACCTACTTCTGTTCCTATTTCTTATAAGTCTTATGGCCTAAATAGTAATTTGTATTTATATGTTTTGCCTTTTTAAAGAATACTAAGTCAGAATGCTACTGTGAAAATTCAATTTAAACTCTAAAACAGAAAACACTGGAAGTATCATTGTAACAAGGTGTGGGGCTGGATGAACACAGCAGGCCAAGCAGCATCATAGGAGCAGGAAAGCTTGACGTTTCGGGCCTAGACCCTTCATCAGAAAAAATCATGCTGCTGTGTTCATCCAGCCTCACACCTTGTTATCTCGGATTCTCCAGCATCTGCAGTACCTTTTATCTCTGGAAATATCATTGTCTTTTGCAGAAGAGTTCCAAACATCTAACACCCTTTGTTGCAGATGTGCTTCCTAACATCTCTCCTGAACAGTCTAGCCCTAATTCTCAGACTATGCTCCTTAGCTCTAGACACTCCAACCTTCATCTACCCTGTCTTTTCCTCTTCATATCTTGAAAATTTCAATAAGGGATAGAAAAAGACTTCATAATTTTTCTTTATTCTGTGAATCATCAATGCATCAACATTTTATATCTAGTTGACAGGTTCCCTTAAAATCTTGGGTGTTAGGATATTTCAAATCCTGAATCAATTCTTCCAAATTATTACTGGAAAATGATGGTCCATGATCTCACATAAGCTGAACCTATGAGGACAGGGGCAAAGTGTCATGGCATTTTCGAAACAATCAACTGGAATCAGGAAAATAACACAAGCCCCAAACATAAAGTAAAATGAAAATGTCCTGCCTTCGAGAACACGAGGCTAAAGCATCTAAACTCTACATTTTGGTCAACTTACCATTTAACTCTATTAAATTGAAAACAATGATGGACGTGGCAATCACTAGAGACTGTCCAGCCTCAATGCCATTGATGCCAGCAAGAATGTTGATAGCATTTGTACAGAACACTGCCAGCATTCCCATATATGCATAATACAGGATTCCTGAAAGGGAATAACAAACATAAACATGGATATTTACACAGGAATTTATTTGGTATATCCAATTGAGAAAGAATCCATTTGATCTGTTATTCAATCTACTGACCCTCAAAAAACTAAAGCTTACAACATTGCTTTACACCAAGAATAGCTTAATTCTCAATTAAAACAGATCCAAAACCTGCATAATGCTAGTTATCTTATGGTAAGAATTATTTCTAGCTGCTACTTAAAAAAAACATTAATACTGGCTGCCTACCATTTCTCATGGCTATATTACTGCACACCCAGTAAAGGCGATATCAACAAAACTAGCAAACAAAAATCAGAACAGAAACCTCTCGATATAGGTTACAAATCCTCATCAATCTGCCTGCTCATGACTTCACGATTAAGACTACTACAGAGTCGTTTAATTCAAGCTGGTGCATGGCTGGTTTGCGATGCAGAGTTATGCCAAACAACACAGTGTCAATTCCTGCACTGATTGAAATCATCATGAAGGACTCTCCCTCTAAACTTCTCCCTTCACCTCAGGTGTGGTGACCTTCGGTTAAACCATCACCGGTCATCTAATATCTTTCAAATTGTCTGGTAGGACTATTGGGATTTTACCTTTGAGATTACTGTCCCCTAACTATGTGCTAGATTCATTACTCATTGTTCCATCCTCCTTTGGCCCTATGGCAGTTTCCCTCCAATGAGTTGACATCGCAGTGGTCCTTAACACATGAATTTCAACCTCTATTTATAATGCCAATGTCCATTATAAATATCCAACTGTAAATGACCAGCCTAACTCAGTCTGAGTTCAATATTGCCTGCTTACAAGAAGCAACAGATTGGCTTGTCAATGCATAACATTTTGTAAAGTTGCCGCACTAATTCCATGTTGTCACGAACATAAAATTAACCAGAGCAGAATCCTGGTAACACTAGAAAATGCTAAAGACCAGTCTTATAGAAATACTGTATCTCTTTCTCACAAATCTGCAAAACATCAGACAGAATAAAGATTAAAGTGATTTGTAAATTCCCATTTTGCTTTAGCTGAACAGCAGCTACGGTATGCTACTAGCAGGGGGGAGGCTTCAAGCTTCAGAACTTACCCAAGTCTAAATGGAGACCCAAAAGAAAGCGAAATGGCTTTGGTACCACAATCATTGTATTACCAAAGTTGGTAAAGTACACCATGAGAAGGGGCAGGGATGCCATGGTTGGCAGTAGCAACTTGTGTCTCCATTGCAAGTTCAAGACGTCATCTGCGAACCCCAGGAATATCATGCAGCAGATGGCAAGGAGTGCCCCAATCAGCTGTACAAACTGAAAGCACAAATTCACATAAAATCACAGCATTCAAAATCAACATTTTTAGCAATGACTTCATATTTTGTCGCTCTTTTTCCTGTGGGTCACAGCACAAACTTCTGTGAAGTGCCAGTTTCAGTTCACGCTGCTACCACCAGATGTTCAGGAAGACTGCTAAGACGTACGTTACAGCAATTTTGACACCATGTCTCTGTCTTCTGAGTTTCATTCTACACCATCTGGACACCCGACTGTGGGGAGTTGTAAGAAGTGTGGCATCGTATCTTCCCATGACTCCTCAGTTTAAGGCACTCTAAGTAAAATATGTCTGTTCCACATGGAGTGCCTTCGTCTCATGAAAGTTTGCAATTTGTCTGCTATTTATTGAGACCATTGTAAAACTAAATACTTATGACAATTTTGCTTTTTGGGGCAGGCATGTGAAAAATATTATTTACCCTAATAGCATATGTCTTTATACACCATCCCTAATATAGTAAGATGTTCCGAGACACACAGAACTGTCATCAGATAAAATGTGACACAAAGCTACATAAAAACAATACAAAGACAGGTGACCAAAAGCTTGATGAAAAGATGACTGTAAACTTGTTTCAGACTGAGAAGATGACCTTTTCACAACAACAGCCTTGAATTTTCATCCCCCAAGGCTGTAGGTATATGGAATAACAAAACAATTATGGAACATCCCAGATGCATCACAGGAGCATGAAAAAACAAATAAGACCATAAGACCATAAGACAATAAGACATAGGAACAGAAATTAGGCCATTTAGCCTGTCGAGTCTGCTCCGCCATTCCATCATGGCTGATAAGTTCCTCAACCCCATTCTCCTGCTTTCTCCCCGTAACCCTTGATCCCCTTGATAATCAAGAACCTATCTATCTCAGTCTTAAATGTACTCAATGACCTGATCCACATTTAGAGATATTAGATCTGATGACCAGTAGCTTTGTTCAACAGGTAGGCTTTAGGAAGTGTCTTCAAGGAGGAAAGTGAGGTGGAGGGGCTTAGGGATGGAATTCAATACTAATATCAGTTCCTTTAGCCCAACATCAGAGATGTGGAAGCACAAAACTGTGTGTAACTGCTGGGAGATGAAGCACAGGAGATTATGGATTGTCGAAGGTTCATGAATGAAGCATACCCAGTTCCATGTTACTGAAACAGCAAGGATTACTGATGGCAGTATTATACATCCAAGCTTTGGGAAAACATGGCAATTACTTCAAGGTCATAATGAAGCACATGCATTTGTATTGTGGCTTTTTATGACCGTGGCAGACTCAAAGTGCTTTACAGTCAATGAGGTATTTGCTTAAAGTGGATCTTTTTTGTAATGTTAAAGGTTATATGGTGGCATTATGATTGCGGGATTCATCAATAGTGTTCTATTACATTTGTAATGCAAATGATCAGATTGGAATAACACTACTCAGTCTCTCTGCTGTTTGAGCAGTCTCTAGGTGATCACACATGAATTTCAGATGTTGATCACCCAGTATTGCTCTTAAAGCAAGCTAGGTACAGGGTAATGTTGTTTGAGTTAGGAACAGCATACTGAAAACCAGCATAGGGATATGACAGTAGTCCATCCAAACAAAAATATTTTTGGCACAGAAGCAGATAACTTACCACATCATGAGGAAAGCTGATACATTGCTCCTTCACCCAGCAGTGCAGAAAAGGAACAGGGATGAAACAGAAAAGAATGATGAGGAATACAACACCGCTGATTACTCCTTGGGATTCTGGGCTACAAGACAAATAAGCAGAAGAAATTTAACAGGAATGCAATTGAATAGAAGTCACTCTACAACAAACAGTTTTGAACAGAGGCATCCAAGCACGAGTTCAAATTTTATAGAATGACGGTATCATTGAGAAGCAAGTTTATAGCATTCTGCTTTGTGAAATATTACAATGTTTGTTTCCTTTGATACCATGGCCTGGCTTACTAACCCAAAAAATCCTAATGCCTCGTGTGGTGTGAGAAGTTATCATTACATCAGTGACATTAACCAGTGAAGAGTGTCAACTGTGGCTCATAGGCAGCACTAACACGTCAGAATTAGAAAGTTGTGGGATCAAATCCCACTTTGGACAGCTGAGGACATAATCTCTGCCAAGATTCAAGTGCAGTACTGAGTGAGTGCTGCACTGTCGAAGGTGCCATTTTCCGGTGAGTTATTAAATTGGGTTCAGTTTACTTTCTCAGGTGCATATAAAAGATCTCACAGCACTGTTGTGAAGAAGAGCAAGAGAGTTCTCTCTGGTGCATGGAGTAATAATTTATCCCCACACACTAAAAAATTACAAATCAAGGCAGTCCCTCTGGATCCCTCTGCCTTGATAAGTGTTTCAATGGTGACCAGCATTTTTGACCATCTCAAGATCATAAGAGTCACTCTATGAATGCAAGTCCTTCCCTTCCACTGGCATCAGGACAAATTGACATCCTCTGGTTTTAGTCACATATAACACTGCATTTCAATATTGACAAATTTAGTGAGGGACGGGGAGAGTACGAAATACAGATGGTTACTTAACTTGGCTGGATGGCTAGTATGTGGATCAAAGCAACACCAGGAGGGAGCTCAATCCCCATCCCGGCAGAGGTAGACCCAGGACACACCACCTTGTTCTGGCTCATTGTAAAATTACAATACAAAGTGATTCAGCAATCCTCAAATTGAGGATGCTACTTAATATCAGTCAGGCACAAAATTGTGCTATCTTCCTTACATTTGCTATTATAATTGATGAGATGTGTTTAGAAGTGTAATGTTAAGCAATCAGATGTCTGGAAAGACAAAATTTATAGCACCCAAACAACAGGAAATTTCTGACCATGTTGAATCAGACTGTGATCAACTACCATAGAAATTCAACTTTTACATGAGTACGTAGGACCAAACTTTTAGTTAATATGGAGGGGATTGGCTTTTACACAAGTAAAATCTTTGGAGGGTTGAAATCTAGCCTCATCAATTGTCATGCCAATGCACAGTTGCCTCATAGAGACTGCTCCTACCAAACCGTGATTACTTTGGCTAGAAGTGGGAATGACGTTGACCAATATTCAAGTTCATGCAGTATAGTAAAGTGGTCTCAGCTTGACAATTATTTCATTCACTGTGAACTCTTTGAAGTATCTGCTGGTCATGAAAAGCATGACATAAATTAAAGCCAACTTATCCAATGAGGTACAAATTACTCAAAGATCAGCACCTTTGCAGGTTCCAAGTAGTTCACATACCTGACATGAAAATTCCAAAGCAACCTCTCTACTAGAACTTAGTCAAGGGGGAAGATTTCAAGAGGACAGTGGGGAAACATTTTAGCGACGTCCTCAAAGCATCATTGAAAAGGTCAATGAAACAAGCCTATAGAATCATGGATGATCTGAGCCTATGATCAGCCAGAATATAGGTTTATCCAGGACAGCACCAAACACATTGAAACTTCAGTGAGGTGATTTTGGAGGTCAGATGGAGTGCACAAACCTCCAAATTACCCATCTCACCAACCTTTCAATCAACACCACATAACAAAGTCCACTGATCACATGCGTGATTTATCCGCAATCTCAAAACCCATCGAACTGGCTTGGTGGCAAGTCATCCTCGATCCAGAGGGACTGCCTATGAAGGAGACAGTGACCTGAATGGGAGTATTTCTTTCTTCTTAATTCTCTTGGCATGGACACCCTCTGAGTGTTATACCAGTCATGCTGGTGCCAAGCGATGCCCCACTAGTACACAGAAGGCATGGCGACACCAGCTCCTGCGCCAGTCAAGTCTCTCCCAGTTCAGACACTTGGCCAAGACACAACGCACTCTGGTGCCAATTATTACTGTTCATGGTTCGCATGGCCACGTCCTCCCCCACGCTGCGCTCCCCATTCTTTCCCTGACCCAGGCTACATTAACCTACCCAGACTGCCCTTGGCTCCCTTCAACCTCCCCTACCCTATTCTCAATCTCCCCTCCTTCCATCAACCTCCTCAGGGTCTCCTCCACCCCCTCTCCAGGGTCCCACCTCCTACCCACCCCACCCCTCCTCCAGGATCTCTTCATCCCCCAACTTCTCCAAGGTCTATTCCTCCTGCACCCCTTCTCTGGGGTCTTCTCCTCCGCACCACCCACCCCACTCCTCTCTCCTCCACCCCCCACTCCTCCGGGCTCTCCTCTGCCCCTCCCAACTCCTCCAGGGTCTCCTCCTCCGGGATCATCTCCATCTCCTCCTCCTCC
>JAHRHZ010000041.1:8650551-8667433 GCA_024137785.1 Ginglymostoma cirratum
AAACGTCAGCTTTCCTGCTCCTCTGATGCTGCTTGGCCTGCTGTGTTCATCCAGCTCTACACCTTGTTATCTTAGAATATTCTGGTTGTTGTTTTTTGACCAGCATGACACGATGCACTGAAGGGCCTTTTTCCTATGCTATAGATCTCTATGACTGTATCACAGAATCGTAGAATCCCTACAGTGTGGAAAGAGGCCATTCAGCTCATCGAGTCTGCACCAGCCCTCTTGAAGAGCATCCCACCTACACCCAGCAGCTCCCACCCAATCCACCATGGCCAACCCGTCTACGCTGCACATCTTTGGACTGTGGGATGAAACCAGAGCATCCAGAGTAACCCATGCTGACATGGGGAGAATGTGAAAACAGTCAAGGCAGGAATTAAACCCAGATCCCTAGCACTGTGAGGCAGCAGTGCTGACCACTGAGCCACCGTGCCAGCGATGTATGACTCTAGTCTCACTTCAATGTTCTTCCCTGGAGCCCTGCCAAATTTTGCTCATGAATGTATGACATGATTTTACCAAGTGCAGTAGGGCAACAGTAGGATAGTTGGAAAGAGTTCATTTTTTCTTGCTAACTAACTCTGCTTCCAATTCTTCAATTTCCTTTAAGAAGGCTCTTTTCTTGGAGACAGACACCATGCTCCATTGTACCTTGCGCTCCACCTCAAAGATAGCAGACAGCTCCATGGTTATATTATCTATCTTCTCTTCAATATCTTCCAGATCCAGTTCTGTTTTGGATTCGAAGAAAATTCTGCATGAACATATAAGAGTTTAATGTTACAGCTGCAATGCATTTCATTTTTAGTTCATGAACCTCACAGAAACATAGGAGAAGGAGTAGGCCATTTGGCCTTTCGAGATTTCTCGACCATTCAATATGATCACGACTGTTCATTTGACCCTGTCCCCTGTTCCTGCTTTCTGCCCATCGCCTTTCATCCCTTCAGCCCCAAGAACTATGTTTGGTTATTGCCTCACGGTTTTGGCTATTTTGGAATCATGACCCGTACATTGTGAAATCTCCACAATTAAACGCTGGCTGATGCAAACCAAACAGAACCCTTCAGAATGAGGCAGATTTTTAATTACAGTGTCACTATGGCTCAATTATTCAAAACAGCAACGTTTGGCAAGATCTAAAAGATAACTTCTCTCTGTGCCTGTCAATAGTTCAACCTTAGCCATTCTAGCTGTTTAACATTTTACATCATCATCATCTCATGAGCCCCATATTGCTGTCACTGAGTTCCACTATAAAAATTCTTAATGTGTTTGACTGAATTACTTTATCCCCTACATTTGTAGAAATGTACTCCCACAGCGTTAAGCCGTTAACATTCCCGGCAACGTAACAGAAAGGAAATTTCTGACAAGCTTGTGTGCTTAAAATTGCTGTTACAATTTGCTGTCAATATTAAGATAAGTAGAAAGACTTGCATTTTTCTAGTGATTTTCACAATCTACGGCATCTCAAAGCAGTCGTAGAAAGTGCAGCATCGAATATGCACACAGCAATTTCCCACATACGGCAACAAGTCAATGACAGGATATTCTGTTTTTAAAGATGTTGAGGGCACCAAAGAGGCCAAGGCACTGGGGGATGTTACCCTGCTCTTCTTTGCCTTGGTACCATGCTACAGCTGGTTGAGGAGGCTGACTGGATCTCTATCTAACACTTCACTTTGTGGATATGGATAGGTGGTGGGCTCAGTAAGGGGCACCGGCTGCAGCAGCAGGTTGAATATTTTCCTTGGTAGGCTCGTTTTCCACCAGGTAACTTAAGGGTTGTGCTGATGTGTTTATTATCCATTTGGGCCTCCTGAGTTACAACTCTTACTGAGGGCCCGATGCTCATTGAGAGACATGAAAATATTGCCCTTCCAACAGTTTTGTTGGTAAAGAAGATTAGTGTAATTCCAAATGATGTTCTAATAAAACAGCATTCATCATAGAAAAAAGAAAAATGTTGTAGTAATGGCTTTGGGTGAAAGGTGTAATGATAACTGGTTAGAAATATAGGTTTTTTTGGAGTATTAAGTATGACTAATTAGCTAGGACACACATAGATGTTTAAAAATGTTTAAAGATAAAAATACATTTAGAATTTAAAAGTGATAAATTCTATTGCAGATAGCAGAAAATAATATGCCAAAGATGGCGTATATATGCTATTATTTAATTTAATGTTCAGCATAGATAATGAAAAAGTAAAAACAATAGTTTAATCACTAAAAGAAAGTCTAAAAAGAGAAATGTCGACAATCTGGGCATGCACATAACATGTTAATTACAGAAGAAATACTAGAACCATCCAACTGGTAAGAATGGCAAAAATCCTTATCAAATGAACACTATTAGCAACCAGCATGAGGCAATACTAATAAAGGGAAAGGAGTAAAACATCTTTACCGATCAATGTTCAATGAAGGGTTTGTTTAAGATTGAACGAATATGGGAGAGATGAAAGGAATATAAACATTGAAAATGTAAATCTCACAACTTCATACTCGTTAGAGGATTTCATTTACCACTCCTCAGAAGATATTTTCCCCTCGTGGAAAACATTTCTTACAAATTCGGGGTGTTGAGATAAAACAACTTTAAATTTTGATGCCTGTTCTATACTTAGATATTGTGAGATATTTTATTCTTGGTAATATTAAGATATTCCTAGGTATTCTTGAATCATTATAAATAACATCAGAAAGTGCAGTTCTTCAGAATGCTGAAGATACCATGTTGAATATACCCGTTCTGAAGAAAAGTCATACTGGACACAAAATGTAATGTTGTTTCTCTCTCCACAGATGCTGACAGACTGCAGACTTTCTCCAGCACTGTATGTTTTTATTTCAGCTTTCCAGCTTCCACAGTATTTTGCTTTTGTGAAAATAACATCAGACTGGTTTCTGTTAGATTTGGCATTACATCTTTTGATAATGTTTGGCATATACTTCTCTGCATTAAGTGTATACATTGTCCATTTCTTTTAATACGTTGTAAAATTAGTAAATTGTCTCAGGAAGTTTATTTTTGTTACAACAGAAATGAACTCTAATCTCTTATTTTCTGTGGAGAAAAGTCCTGGAGTCTTAAAATATCTGGGATGTTAATAACACAACTAAGAGTTATTAAAATTAAGCAGGCTAATTAGAGGACAGTGACATTGTTAGGCAGCTTCTTATTTGTTCATCTTACAAACCCAAATCTTTAACTATTTGTGAAATTGACTAGCATGAACTCAGACTGGAAAGATACACCTGATCTAAGTTAACTCTAAAAAAAACTAAAAGCTATAAATCACTTTAGAAAGGGACATTGAATGTTCTAAGATCTTTTAAGATCAATTCCTTGTTCCATTGGTGGCTTATTAAGTATCAATACAGTGTGAGACAGGGGTGCACCAAAGTATGATAAGATAAAGGGGTATTCTGTAATAAACTGTGTTCACATTGTTCAAAATGATTTAGTGTAAGAATGTACTCTGAATGAGGAAAATACTGAGTACTTATCGATATAGTTTAATATTAATCATTGAACAACTTATCCAGGTATTTCATCGGATGTATGCAGCTCTGAAGTAATAGGATGCATGTGTTAGTGAGTGCATTGACCCCTTACCCATTGTCATTCTGGTTTTCACTCTGGCCCTGCAGACATCCCTTTATTTTGTCAGCTTGTTGGTCTTTCATTGGGGCCCCAGTTGTCTTGTTGTTTCTAGCCTCTGTGTGCTGAAAAATACACACATCGGTCCATTTAGCAAGCCCATGTTCTCAGTGAAGATTCATAAATATGAATCCAAATTGGATGTCTTCAGATGAATTTACAGACTCCCTCAATGAGCTTTCTTCTGCACATTTGCCATTTTTGGTTGCCTCACCCTCTCCACTTACATTATGATGTCTGAAATTCTTGGAATTCAAGTGCTCTGAAGGCACATATTTAACATACAATCAGTTACACCAATCACAGAAGAACCGTTCATTTATCACATTATTGGGTCTTTGTAGGTTCTTGCTATGTGCAAAATATTTAACACTCAAACAGGCATTGCACTTCAAAGCACTTCATCAAATGAAAATAACTTTATGATGATTCTAGGGGCAGCAGGTTGCAACTCTTTAGTTTCTTGCTCTGAGTGCTTTAGGCAATAAGGGAGCTCAGAATTTCTTTAAACCAAGGAAATAGTCAAACTAACAATGTATTCTTAAATATACTTTGGGAAAAAAAATCAACAACCAATACCTCTGTAAGCAATGTCAATGTTGTTGAGTTCTTCTTATCGATATTCAGTAAATCAGAAATTGCATCAGTATAGATTTCTGAGTGGAATTCCTTTTGGAATAATTTACTGGATGTAGAGGCCCTTGGCTCACGTACATTTAGAGGAGGAAGAATCTGAAATCTGGTGAAGAACATATCTTCGAACAAGGTCTTCAATGCCTGAGATTAGAACACATGAGGCATTTGATTTCAGATTTGCCTGCTTGGGTAGAATGCATCAATGAATAAAGTGATGGCCTTTTACTGTTCAATCTTTATTTTTTCAGAATGTAGGTATCATTGCACTCAAATTGAGGGGCTGGCTAGGCCATTTTCAGAGGGCAGTTAAGAGTCAACCGCATTCCCTGGTAGAAAAACAGTAAAAACTTGTGAATGACACATTTCCATTCCAACTCGCCTTGTAAACTTCAAAATGGATCTCCAGTATGAACATTTCTGAAAGGAGGCACGGTGGCTCAATGGTTAGCAGTGCTGCCTCAAAGCACCAGGGACCTGGGTTCAATTCCACCCTTGGGTGACTGTGTGGAGTTTGCGTATTCTCCCCTTGTCTGTGTGGATATTCTCTGGGTGCTCTAGTTTCCTCCCACAGTCCAAAGACGTGCAGGCTAGGTCAATTGGCCATGCTAAATTGCTCATAGTGTTCAGGGATGCCTAGATTAGGTGGGTTATAGGAGATTGGTCTGGGTGGAATGCTCTGAGGGTCAGTGTGGACTTGTTGGGCCGAAGGGACTGTTTCCACACTGTAGGGATTCTATGATATTTCCAACTATTAATGTTTTCTCTTGTTGGGTTGCTGTGGGTTTGGAGTCACATGTATGCAAATCAGACAAAGATGGTAAATTTCCATCCATTAATTATATTAGTGAATCAAATGAGGTTTTCTTCAAATAACAATTTTTGATAGCTTAGAATCCGAGTCACTAATTGAAATTAAATTCTAGCAGCCAGCATGGTGGGATTTAAACCAGGGTCTCCATAGCATTAGCCTTGGCATCTGGATTACTAGTGCAATGACATCACCACTGTGCCATCATCACCCCTAAAGGTGTTACTATAATACCGTACGATTCTATTTCTTTACCTGTTCATGAGATTTGGGCATTTCTGGCTGGGTTGCATTCATTACCAATTCCTGTTTCCCCATGCACTAAGAATTTGTTCAGTCATTTCAGAAGCAGGTAAGTATCAACCACATTATTGTGGATCTGGAGTCACATGTAGACAAGACCAAGTAATGACAGTAGATTTCCTTCCATAAAAGAGACTAGTAAACCAGATTTTTTTAAACAATGATAGTTACATAGTTGTTATTAGGCCAACTTTTGATTGGGACAAGGTTAGCCGGGTGGATCTTGTTGAGTATGAGATCCCTAACTGGGGCTATTAACCATGGCCAATCAGGGAGCCTTGGCTGACAGATATAAACAGGAGTCTCAGGGGTTCTCCTCATTCTAGGGATTGGCTCTGAACTAGCTGGTCAGAGTGTATGTACTGTGCACGTAAATAAAGGGTGAATTAGTGATGGGATAGCAGCCTCCATGCGGTCATCTCACAGATTTTTAAAATTAAATTCAATATTTTAACATCTGCTGACATGGGATTCAAACCTGTGTTCCCTAATACATTAGACTGGAGCTCTGGATTACTAATACAGTGACATTAGTGCCAATTTACTAGCTCCCCTGCTCCCCTTTCCTCCAACATTACCTGGTGAAAGAGCTGAAGGAACAGAGGATTGGAGTCATCGCTGAGCTCATCTGCAGCAAGGTGAGACAAACAGTGGACCAGGAGGAGGCAGAAGGTACCCACTGATGCCAGCTGTTGTCTTCGTATGAACAATGTTTTCTGAGAATGCTGAAAGAAGAAGTTTTGAAGAACACTTCATAGCCTTTGATGCTACATCGGGGTTATGACATTAAGAATGGAGCATTTATTTTCCTTCTGCCTGTACTTTCTAATAAGCAAGGCTAGCCTGATTGAAGCTAAATTTCTATTTAGCTGGCACTGGCAGAACAATTCAACATTATTTTAAGATAGGCCTTGGAGGACCTTTTGCTGCTGCATCAATCTGAGTATTCCCTTACACCTTACAGACAGTCTGTGTGACAGGTCAATTGTAGGTAAGTCTGCCCGATAGATCATCATGAGCTGTACTAGGATCAATATGTAGTTCATATAGTACCCATACCAATAAAAAAGGAAGATTGGACTGATTTATTCATGTCAGATCGAAATCAGGTTGGAGGACTGTACTAAAACTGGCCAGAAGTATGTTATATCCATTGAGAAGAATGTTAAATATTGTAAATTTGCTTGTCAGAGAATCTTTGCTATTGTACTTAACACATTTTTCTAATCAGCCTATTCAGTGGCATTATTACTCAGCACTGGACCAGGTGAGACTTGAACCCAGGTCTCTCAGTCCTACCACTGTACCACAAGAGGGCATCTTTACTATTGTATAGAGATTTTCCTCAACTGCAAATTTAATCATTAAGAAGTTTTACCATACAGTTTTGTGTCAGATAGCTGTTTTTTTTTTTAAATTTAGCCAAAGAAATACTTCTTTTGTGCTCTTCCCTGAAACATGTTGCTTGTATTTAATACAGACTTGAAAGTTGTGGCTCATGATTCCAATGGCCACAGCTGAATTTTATCTTCCCGTTTCTTGTGGTACTGATCTCACCAGGAGCTTTTGAGGTCAGCTGGAAGGAACTCCAAAGGGACCTGTGGGTGCCAGCGAAACAATGAGCTCATCTCCAGTGCCCACCCACACACACAATGCTGCCAAAGTCTCTACTACCTGGTCATTACTGAACAGGATTTAACAGAATGCTCCCCAAGACCTGAAATTATACCTTTTATCCCCATAAATGACACAAGCTTCAGAAACATGCCTTTTTGTTGTGGATCAATACCCATCCCATGCACAGATCTTTTTCCACCCTGCTGTACCCCACCATCCTTGACTCCATTGACCCCCCTCCCAATCCCGTACACTGTTGCTCACCTGGAGGCTGGTACATTTCATCTCAGACATTTCTGAACCACCAAATGGGAGTCCCCAGCACAGCAGGTCCCTGTCCCTAGTTCACCCTAGTCTGACCACTGACACTATTGATTTTGTAAGGGATGGGATGAGTTTCATCCCTTCTCAATTCCTGTTGGTAGAGGGATAAGTTCCACTGAGGTACATACCTGATAAAAAAAGGAATTGCGGAAAGCATTGTGCATATAATTGTTGGTCGGCAAACTTGAGGCGAGAAGCATATTGACCTCTGGAGCCTTTAGAGAAATGTGAACACATTATTCTTCCATCAGAGTAACAGTTAGCGATGATTACAGCAAATTAACTTAAAGTGCCAGACAGAAAGCCTGTGGGATTCGTTTGCCTTTGGTTTGGGATGCCATCTAGCATTGTCCCACTGTTCAATGGGGTATAAAATCAGACAGGGTATAAAGCCAACATCCTATCATGCTATCCTGATCAATGATCCCCACATTCTCTGAATAAAAGAGGGAGTTGTGGTTCTTTTAACCACAGTAGAATGGAGCTGGTGGTGGTGGGGGGTTGATGTTGGCATAAATAACAAAGCTAAGGTTTTCTAAAAAGTAAGAAAAGGTTTGAGAAAAGCACAAGGTCAAGTATGAAATATTGTTTTGGTATTGTTTATCATTGCTATCATTAACTGTTACTAAATGGATCCTTTCTCATACTTATGCATGGAGCTTTTGTTTGTAAGGACTGTGGCGCCTGGCGCTTACACAGGTCTTAACTATAAAAAAACTACACTAACTCAGCAAACAAGACATAAACAATGCCAAGGTTAAATTTAAAAGAACCGTACAGTAATATGAAAAAGAACATGTAGCCGTCACATACCACAATATTGGTCAATCTTAACATTTTAACTGGAACTATCTATTCTAATTCCATTTACCAATTTTATCTTAATGTTCTTATATATTCTTCGTTTTTAACTATCATATTTCACTTAGCAATGATGCTTTAGGCTCTATTTCAATAGTAACTTGTAATGCATTCCATTTTATATTCAAGTACATAAAAATATTTTGAACTCCCCTTTTGTTCTTATGTTGATACCCTCAGTCTATACCACATTGTTACTGATTCTCAACCAATGTAAACAATCTGTAAAGAAAAGAATGTGATTTATTTAATTTAAAGTTTGGATTTTGAACTGGTAGCATGTGGGTTTTAGATGATGTGCCTGAAGGGGTTTAATGATTAACTTGTAGCTATTTCTGAAGCTATGGTGGTTACCTGTGGGAAAATATACATTCTGAGAGAAATAGTTCTTGGAGGCTAACAGGAATTTGTTTACATTTGAAGAGTTTAATCAATGAACAAAATAAACATTTGTGCACTAGGAGGCTAGGGATTGATTTTTTTCTTTTGATTCAGGAAAAATTCATAACCTGGAAACAAAAGCTTTTGGGTTTCAGTTTAACAGGTGTTGCAGAAATCTGGGCTATAGAATAGTTGCTCCTAAGAAAGGGATGTAGTTTAGAACGGTTTTGAAGTTGGTTATCTCAGTGTAAGAAATTTAGTTTAAACATTTCAGACCAGAAATGTTTAGTTACAAACCTGAAGGGGTTATTTGAAGCAAAGAAAGTCTAAGCTTATTTGTATGAAGTTCTAAGAAAGGGCTATCAAATTCTCCAGTCGGGAAGTGAAACCACATTTATTAAAAGTCCTACAGAATTGGTAGAGAAGGAAATTCTGTATGGCGTGAGTAATGTAAATAAATGTTCTTGGGATTAACGGAATTGTAGTTTACTGTGTGTTTTGAAATCTTTAAACTTGTGTTATATGTAAATAGTTTGGCTTATTCTATTTTTGCTTCATTTATTTTGGATAATAAACTTCTGTATTATTGTTAAAACCAAATCTGTAACATTTGTGCTTGTGTTGCAATGAACAAACACGTCATCAAAACAAAACAACAAAATGTGATCTATCAAGCCAGATTTCAGTGTGGGATCTGACTTGTCCAGTAATAATATTCGCTGGGATCATAACAGATCTCTCAATCACTCAGCATTTGTCCCTTTCATTATTTTGAAAATCATTATTAGATCCCCTGTTAGCTTTCCCTGTTACAATGAAGGAAAACCCATCAGCAACTAAAAATGAAGAGTGAGGAAGATGAAAACATTTCATACGTGAGATCTTATAGGGAAGGAAAGATTTTAGAGTTAAAAAAGAGTACATCAGAAGCTCTTACATTTATTGATTTCTTCACTAGCTGGGCCATAAAGACTCCAAACCGATAGACAACCAGCTCAGGCACTGAAATTGTCTCAAGGGAGACTGGCACAAGCTTTCCTTCACACGTCCACTGGGCATCCGTAATATCTATGTATGGTCTGTCCGCTTCTGGAACTAAACAATACCTGATCTCAATTGACATAAGTACGATTCCCAAAAATTTATTTCATCTGAAAGTACTCAAGTTCAAGACTAACATTTTTTAGTTTGCACAAGCAATATTCCAGTTAAGCACTGTATTCTTGTAGATATTTCTGAAGATATGGTGATTACTTGTAAAATTGTGCAAACCATCTCAGAGAGATAGTTGTTAGAGGTGGATAGCAATTTGTTGACATTAGAGAAGCTTTTAATGAGTGAACAAAATAAACAGCTATGCATTACAAGGCCAGGGATTGATTTCTTTTTGATTAGGGGAAGCATTCATAACTGGAATCATTTATTAAGTCAATGTACCTTGGTATTTGGCCTCTGTTTGAGTTGTGTTCTGTTGATGGTCATTCTCCAGCCAAAGCTCTTCTGTTTTTGGATTTGTTTTCAGTTGCTCATTAATTTCCTTCAGGAGCTTAATAAGTGGAGATTGGGATAATAGCTTGGCCCTGTCTTTCTCTGCAAGATTGAAAAGATCTATCATTGAGTCAATATAACAGAAACACAATGATACAAAATTCCCACATTGCTCTTCAAATATACTCTGGCTCAGGTAGACTGATTTATTCAGATTAGTTGAGTTCTGCTTTTGTTTCTTTTTCCAGTCAGTACTCTCTCGGTGACATGTCCTCAGCCTTATACTCCCTTCCTCTAGGCTGACTTCACATTTATCACATGTCGCACTGCGGATTGGCTCTCATAACATTGTCTTTAAGTTAAAGGCACCACATAATAAGGTACTTTTGTGTCTGCCAAGCCTTTTCTTTAAATCATTCTTTTTCTGTGAACACAAGATGACACAAACCATGGAGGGAATGCTCACATCTGTTAAAGATATCAACAAGCTTGAATTTAGACTTTCACATTGTACATGATGGCTTTGAGCTAACAGAATGCACTTTGATGGTATCAGTTGCGAGAATGGCACCGGACTAGTTGCATGGAGACTGGATCATGGCGTGGAGAGGAGTGGCATATTCAGCCTGAGTGATGATATAAGATAAAGCAATACATGGACATGGGATAAATGGAGTTGGGAAACCATATCGGATAAATTACATATTCATACCACCAAGCACATTTAATATTTAACCACAGAAGGTGAAGAGACGGAAAACTAATAGAAGTGGGAAAAAGTCCAATGCTTACCATGGCATGTTACAAGATTCAAAGTATCTGGAGATAGAATGATATTCTTGTTGGTCTCTAACAGGCCTATTAACTGTTTGAGAAGAGGAAGCATCTTTTGAGTTGTTAAATATGGAGCCTCATACAATTGTCCCATGGTTCCATGTCCAATCAACTGGTAGTCTCCAAAACAGTAGAGCTCCCCTGAGAGAATATCCTAAAATGAAAAGTGATAAAGACGTAAGAACCACTAGTTACCTGAGTCTAATGGTTGCTCTCCATGGTAAGCCAAGAAAGGCTACCTGGTAAGTTTGAAATAGTCACCTCTGTTTAGAAACATTTCTATTCCAGACAAAATATAAAAAAAATCCCAATAATGTGCTGACCTGCAGTTGATTCAGGGAGGGTGAAAGCATAGCTTAGATTTCACCGCCAATTGTAAAAGATAGTGAAGGTAGGGAATGAATTATTATGGGAGACTGTGGGGGTCTGACTAATAATAAGTTCAAGAGTGGATTGGATCAATAACGTGAGAAAAAATTAGTAGCGTGGCTGAGAGGTATCATGAGACACCATAGATAACACAGTGTGGAGCTGGAGGAACACAGCGAGCCAGGCAGCATCAAAGGAGCAGGAAAGTTGATGTTTCGGGTTGGGACCCTTCTTTAGAAATGGGGAGGGGATAGGGAGCTCAGAAATAAATAGAGAGATGAGGGTTGGGGCTGGAGAAGTGAAGAGTTTCAGGGCCGAAGAGATTACCAGAGGATTGCAGTGGGAGAGAGATCCACTGAGGTCTTTCCAGAGGGAGGAGGATAACTTCTTCAAGGTGGGCATCCCTAGAAGAGGCTTCGCAGTTGGGGTTATAACTCACTCAGAGATAGTAAGAAATGAGCTGTGCTTACCTTGGCCTCCAAAGCGCACAGCTCAGCCAAGTCTCGGAGGTGCTCCAGCCTGACGCAGACAATATCAAGGCCAGTCCACCTGCTCATCATGCTTTTGTGAAACTCTCGAGTGAGAAGCATTTTCACCTTTGGAAGAGAGAGAGAATGGAAGATGAGCAACGAATTCAGGATGAAGCTGGCTTCGGAGTAACAATTGAACGGGTGAAAATCAAAGGAAACTCCATTCAGTCTCAGGAACAAGCCTAAGGTGTTAATTTTGTGAGGATTTAACTCACATTTGTGTGTGTTGATATGAATTGGAACAGATGAGAGGAAATTAGTTCATATAAGTCATGCAACTTTGATTCCTCACTGTGTTGAAATCAAGACAGAATTTTGCAGAAGCAGCCGTGATCCCACTGCGGTGACCAAAACCTGGGAGAGACACCACGCTGGCAGGTGGAAGGGCTGCATTAAGTGGCTGCTATTAAGATTACCATCTTATTCCAGATGATGGTCCATCACCAAGAGCTGCTGGCTCAAAGAGAGCACCAGTAGCCTAGCTGTCTCAGCAACATCTCTACTCATGATGGCCAGCGATGGGGCTGTACCTGGAGGATGAAGTTGTACACCTTTGAAGTAAGCATAGTGGGGTAGTGCATGTCACTGTTAGTCATGCTGGCCCCTGTGAGGTAGAGGAAGGTGAAAAGATATTTCAAGATCCCCCACTAGAGGAAAGATCTTTTCAATATTTGCCCTATCAAGTCCCCATTCAGAATTTTGTATGTTTCAATAAGTTTGGCCCTCATTCTGCTAAACTCTAATGAATAAAGGCCTGGTGACCTCTGAAATTGGACAGCAATGGCTTCAAAATAGAGTCGAGGGCTATAGCAAGCCATACACTCTGACAACTGAACAGTTGCAGTTTTCACAGTGACCTACTTAGTTTGATTACAAAGTCACCATACTGCATTTTCTTTTCAAAAGCTAAAGTTTTATCTGCTCGTCTTTTCACCTTGTTAAAGTTGTATATCACATAGAAATAGAATATTTCAACAGCGAGAAGGCTGTTCAGCCCACCATGCCTGTACTAGTCCTCTAAAAGAGCCTTATGACTAATCATAATCCTTTGCTTTCTCCCCCATAGCCCTACTAATTTTTCTTTTTCAAATAAGATCCAAATCTAGTTTAAAAATTGATTCTGTTTCCACTTCATCTTCAGGCAGCATGTTGCAGATCATCAAAACTGAATTAAGAAGCAATGCCTTAGGAATGTCTATGAAAGGCACCATTGTGGAGATGACAAGGTGTAGAGCTGGATGAACACAGCGGGCCAAACAGCATCAGAGCAGCAGGCCTGCTGTGTTCATCCAGCTCTACACCTTGTCATCTCAGATTGTCCAGCATTGGCAGTTCCTACTATCTCTGTAATCGTTGTGGAGAAACACTCCTCACATTGGAGACAATAAGAACTGTGAATGCTGGAAGCCAGAGTCTATAGGTATGAAGCTGAAAAAGCACAGCAGGTCAGACAGCGTCAGAGCAGGAAAGTCAATGTTTTCATCAGGACTGGGGAGGGGGAGGGGAATGCAGAAATAAATAGAGCGGGGTGGGGGGGTGCACAGGGAAGGGTAGTTGGGATGGTGATAGGTGGATGCAGGTAGGGGGTTTATTGTGATTGGTGCCGGTAAGGGTTTATTGTGATTGGTGCAAGTAAGGGTTTATTTGATTGGTGCAGGTGGGGGGTTATTGTGAATGGAATAACCTCCTAGCTGCATCCACCTATCACCATCTCTCCTACCCTTCCCCCTGCGCCCACCTCCCTCCCTCTATTTATTTCTGTGCTCCCCTTCCTCTCCCCAGTCCTGATGAAGAGTTTCTGCCCAAAACATTGAATTTCCTGCTCCTCTGGTGCTGTCTGTCCTGCTGTGCTTTTCCAGCCTCACACTCAGTCGCTCTTCACATTGTTGGCTGTGGAAATCAACAGCTTTAATCATTAAGGACTAGGATGCTTTTAAAATTAATAAATGGTCATTACATAAAAGAAAAACAAAGTGGACTTAAGATGCACACGGTATGGATTAGCATTGCCCACCTGTTGGTGCTTCAGTCTGAAAGTTTCTTGCTGGTTGATACACTTCTGAAGTTGACCCCTTTGATGAACCTCTTCCTGACGCATCTTATGAATGAACTGTCTCACCTTTTCAATGAAGGTGTGAGCCATGGCTAAATACAGAAGCTGCTGCTCCACTTCCTCCTTATCCACTATGGATCGAAGAACACAGGAAAACGTCTTTAAGAATAGTGACAGGTAGATAGAACAAAGAATGAGGAGATAAACAACCTGCAAAAAGATTCTCATGCAGAGTATTATGGTTAAAGAGTAGTGAACAGTACCGCACAGGAACAGGCCGTTTGGCCCACCATGTCTGTGCTGACCATGATGCTATTCTATAATAATCCTATCGGCTAACACATGGTCCATGTCCCTATATTCCAGGGTCTCTGAACCCACCTGGAAACATAATTCTTTCCTGATATATAGAGATTCAGGCAGCTGGACAAGAAATTCAAGGTTCAGAAGGCTACTGCTCTCTCCTTGAACCGTCTCCAAATTGGGATTTTATGGGGTCTAAGGGACCATGGTGGGAGATTCAGAAGGGGCGGTGGTTTATAATATCAGGTAAGATGGTGAGGCAGTAGCGTGCCTATTACCTTCCCCTGCTGCTAGCATTTTGTCAGTGGTTAACAGGCACGTTGCCATGTGGAAAAACTGTCAAGTGTACAGATACAGCTTCTTTCTAGTTCTGGGCTGCCCTTTGAATTGGCAACCCTATGTGCCACTGAAAGGGGCAAAAGGACAGTGTAGGGTTTCTGATAATCACAAGCATGTACTGATAGTTAGAAGATGTGAACATTTTATGACATTTTATGATGGGTCATTGATCATGTGTATTAGTTTGAACATGATTGGATAATATAATTAACATTCCAGGTTGGGACACATGACTAGGTGAACACAGTTGGATAGCGATACGGGTGAGTAGATTTGTAACCTTTTGATTGGAAACTTGTTATCTGTAGAAATAGTATAAAACCATTTCCTTTTGTAGTAAAGTTTGAATTGAACGTCGCCTATGATGGGTACACCTCCCATGCATGGATGATTAATCTTTTAAACAAAGAAGCCTGAGTCTGGTCTGGTCTAAAGATAGAATAAATGGTTAAACCCATCCTTTCACCACAAATCCCACTACACTGCATCAATAACAATCTCCTGCTCTCATAACTAACCTTCCCAATATGGAACCAGCCAGAGTGGCCTGGGCGAGTTCCACAAACTCACTTATTTTTGGGGTATCCTCCATGCTAGCTGGTCCAGACTGGTTGCAGTTCCATTAGTGGCCATTGCTCGTGGTGGTGCTGCTATGATTGAAGAGCTGATGGCTTTCAGGTTGACCAGATTGGTTAAAAGGGACCACTGCAGGCAATGAGCTGCCTGATCAATGTGAAATCCTGTTGGGGCTTCTACAAGCAGTGGACAATAGTGCTGCCCCTGACTTCCTGTGGCAGGAAACCTTGGTGCCTTCTCCATGTGTCTTAATGACTAAAACTGGAGATTTACACTGACAGCGAACTTAAAGTTTCATCAGCACTGTGAGGGCATCACTGACTCTGGAAGCATCGAGAGAATTTGTTTACCTCTGCCCGCTCCTGGAGTGAATTTTTCCCAAATATTAGATAAAGGTGAAATACTGCAGATGCTAAAAATTTGAAATAAAATGCTATAAAGACTCTGCAGGTCTCGCAGTGTCTCTGGAAAGAGAAACAGAGTTAACGTTTTGTGTCCAACATGAGTCTCCTCCAGTAAATTCTGTTTCTATATTGTAATTGGCCGCTCAGCCTCTTATCTAGCCACTGCTGAGAGATCTGCAGGCTTTAGATTTAGGGTTCACGCACCATCATCTGTCTGCCTTCATGCAGCCTCATGGATTCTGTCTTATGTCAGAAACGCAGCAGGGTAAAAGGGTAAACATGGCATCATGGGAGACAAAAGGCCTGCAAAGAGTAGACGTGGGGACGGAATTAAGAATCTACAGAAAATGTCTCCATGGTTTGGAAATACCTCTAGCTGGGAGACAGAATGAAGGCTTTGTAAGAAAGAACTGATGGAAAGCTGAATGTATACTGCGGCTGTCACAGGGTTTACCTTGAGAAATCAGAAACACAATGTCAGTCGGCATCAAGGATGCAAGCTGTGACTCCTGTGTGCATCTGCGTTGGGCTTCACTTTGTGCACAGTCTCGCAATGAGTCAATGAAATCGTCAAGGGCTGCCACCTTCTGCTCAACCTTAGGAAACCCAGATAAATAGATTCAGAATTGCTACACACTCTATGGAGGAACAGAATGATCAAAACAGGAAAGAACTGAGCTGCTGGATGCTCCACAGATTGCACCTTGGGTCTGAAGGAACAACATCTCAAGTCTTGTTTGTCTAGGTCCAACAATGATGAAATAATCTTACTGACTAGTAACTGGGTACGACTGATTTTTCTCATTTGTCTAAAGGATGTTGGTTTTGCTGTCCACCTTAACTGCCAATAGTTAAGAGTCAACTGCAAACAGGCAAGGACGGTGTATTTTCTTCCTTGAAGAGCATTAAAGAACCAGATGAGATTTTTAACAATCAATGACAGTTTCATCATCATCTTTGCAGCTTCAGATAAATTAACTGATTTAAATTCCACAAACTGCTGTGAGGGGATTTGAACTCCCATCCTCAGAGCATCGGTATATGGGTCTGGATTGATAATCTTGTGATACACCATCGTCTCCCCTTCAATGACTGCTACGTAAAAGTGAAACTAAATCATTTTAGAACATTACTTATGGAAAACTGAAGTTATTGATCACGGGTGAAACAATTAAATGTCCTTTATATACAGAATTGCAGTTTAACTTTTATATAAAGATGTAAAGCAGGCAGACATGGATTTTAATTTAGAGCAAGAAAGTAACATATACAAGTGTCTGAGATAATAGGTACTGCAGATGCTGGAGAATCCGAGATAACAAGGTGTGGAGCTGGATGAACACAGCATGCCAAGCAGCATCATAGGAGCAGGAAAGCTTGA
>JAHRHZ010000041.1:8667833-8678014 GCA_024137785.1 Ginglymostoma cirratum
GTGTTCATCCAGCTCCACACCTTGTTATCCCCTATATACAAGTGTCTGTTTGTGATGAGTAGTTGAATATGTAAAGGCCAATGATATTGAGCTGCAAACTCTTATGTGACCAACCAAACATCATCAGATGTGGTTGTAATGTTAAGGATATGTTTGAGTACGTTTGCAATGTTATATATTTAATAGACCAATGATTTGATTCCACTATTCAAGACCTTTTTTGTAGATCTTAATTTAACGATACTGTACCTTCTCGAATTTGCAATTAACTTTGGTGCCAGATACCTCCTGCAGCAAACTCTTCAAAGCAATATGCAGATCTTCCTCTTTCTGCCACTGACGTTGCCAATTACCTCGTCTATAACGGAGTTCCTCTTCAAGGGCATTGAGCTGAACAGAAACACAAATACCATCATCAATTTGGAGCACTGAGTACTCCTGTAAAATTGAAATTGTGAACATTTTCAGAATGATATACCTGGCACTTTCACCTCTGCAGCCAAGTTTTGAACCCAGCTAACATGAGAAGCTCTTTTCTGTATTTTGCCCGTGAAGTCCCAATCCAATTCCCCTAATCTGGCACTCATTGCTGATATCACACATGAAACCTGTTGGGCAACATCTATGGGAAGTGGATAAATGTTACACTGGTGCTGTAGGGTACCACAGTTTTGTAGGGAGGTTGAAGAACCATAATGACAGAATGAATGAGAACAGGAATGCGACATTCAGCCCCTCAATCTTCTCCTGCAGTTCATGAGATTATGATTAATCTGCATCTCAACTCGATTTACCTGTTTTTATGACAGATTACTAGATTGTTTTGAGTTAACAAAATTTCTATTGATCCCCAGCATTCCCAGACTTTAATGAGAGGCTATCCTAGATTCCCACTATCCTTCATGAAAAGACCATTCCACTCCTCATTGCTGTCGCTGTAATTCGCTCATTAAATTTCCTTAAATTTGCTGCCACCACAGAAACACGCTAAATAGCTCCATGGCATTTTCGTTATCAGATTCCTTCATCACATATATACATCATTCAGATTACCCATCCACCTACAGATTTCTGCAATACCTGTATCTAATCTAAGAATGTTTATTACTGACACAGGGAAGACTAACATAGAGGGAGATCCATTCACTCCAGCATGAAATCCCATTTAAAGGGCATTAGAAATATCTACCTCGTGTAAGAAAAGTAGCATTACTCACTTTGTCACCCCAACGGTACTAATGCAACAGCATGTGCTTTTATTCCAGGAATTAATGACAGTGGAAGTGCATACAGTTATTATGCCATGAGACCATGTTCCCAGAGGGGAGCATTGCTCTCAGGGTTGTGATGATATCTGTTTAGAAGTATAAGTTTGATTGAGAAGTAAGTATAACTAATTAGGTAGAATACACGTAGATATTAAAAACTTTTAAAGAGAAAGATCTTTGTCAGAGTTAACCATGAAAAGCTCTGTCTCAGACAGCAGGAAAATTGTAATGGGGACATGGGAACACAATGTTTATGCCATTAAGCAAATTAGTGCTCAGCACAGACAATAATGAAGTATAAACGATATTTAGTCACTAAAAATGAGGCTTTGAAAGACACACAGCAACACCATATCTGGTGTAAAAGTAAAATGGTAACAGGCAACTGATGAGAATACCAAAGATCCTTGTCACCTTAGAAACATGCGAGGAAGGATTCATTTAAGATGAAAAGTATAAAAAGGATAATTGAAAGGAGTATAAACATTGACTATACGAAAATTCACAACTTCATAAATGGATCTTCACAGAATGATAAAGTAATAAGCCAGAATCAAATGAAAGTGGGAGAAAACTACACAGAGGTTGACATCGCATTTGCAAAACAGGAGAAACCAAAATAATTAGAAAAAGAAGCACAAACAGAAATTGCTGGAAAAGCCCAGCAAGTTCTGGCAACATCTATGGAGAGAGATAGATCTGGCACTTTCAGCTCTGCAGTCTGGTTTTGAACCCAGCTAGCAGCACTTCCTCAGAACTCAAACCAAAATGTTAACTCTGATTTCTCTCCACAGACGCTGCCAGACCTGCTGAGCTTTTCCAGCAATTTCTGTTTTTGTTTCTGATTTACAGCATCCGCAGTTATTTTGGTTTTTATTTAATTTAAAAAAGACCTTCTCACTGAAATTTTAGAAATGTTAGAGAGCCTCAGATAACACTTCTCAAAGTATTTTTTCCCACAGGGAGGAAATATCATCCTCATTCTGACCTTTAAGGTAAAACTTTACTTCCTGATGAATATTCTAAGCTATGATTAAATATTTTATTCTTAGTTAATATTGGATACTCCTAGACGTTTTTAGACATACTTGAATAATTAAAAATAATATCAAACTGATTTCTATTACATTTGGTATTACATCTTTTAGTAGTTTTTGACACGGCAATATATTTGTACGCATGAAACATACTGCTTGTTAATTTCCATTAATAACATTGTAAAATTAATAAATCATCTCATTTAAGTTTTCTGTTGCAAATAAAATGACCCCTAATCCCTTGGACACTTTTTTAAGTGGGGAAGTCTATATTCTGAATCAATAAATATTGGACCCTATGTTATGAAGTTGGGTGGAGTATTCATGAAATCGAAGGTAGGAAGTTCGAATGGTTGGTAAAAAAAAAGATAGTGGGACAAAAGAGTGCCTGGTCCTTTTAAGAGATTGTGCTTTTACTGTGCTTGGAAGTTTACAAGAACTATGCACAGAGAGTGCTTGAGTTGAAACACCTTGTATCGAATATCAAGCAGCTTTTTTACCAAGGCAACAAGTCTTTTCAAATTTAACCAATCAATTTAAACCAAGCCCTTAGATACTGAAAGCCGATAGAATTGAAAACTGATGGTTTTGGCAACCTGAAACCAACCATATTATAATAAATTGATGTTTCATCAGGGCATATATAAAGATGAGAGCGTTTGGAAAATCAGAGCGAGCCAACTGTCATCTGAGGAGAGAGCAAGTCTGCAATCTGAGAAATAAGCTGAGAGCTCTCATAAGAAATCGCTAAACTCTCGGAGAAAGCTCCATCTTATCGATAAAGGTACCTTGGCATTTTTAGCTAAGAGTCTTCACTGAGAAAACATGCCTGACAGTAGAATCAGCAGAAGAAAGGCATTTGTGGCGTGAGATCAACAGAAGGTGGAGGGTTCCAGAAGACACAGTCTATGCGAAGTCGGAGAGATTAAGTTTTAATCTATTGTTGTGTTATTTTTTGGGATTATATAAGTGGGACTTGAGTTTATTTGAACAGAATTCCAGTAGAATTTAGTTCAGTTAGGGAGTAGTTAGTAGTCTAAGAGGAATTGTTTGGCTTGTTAGTAATTTTGTTAATTTGTTCATTGTTAGGGTTAAATAAATAAATTGCTTCTTGTTATTTATAAAGTAGATCAAGGATTTTCTTCCTTTTAACCACTCTTTTAACAGATTACGAGGGGAAAAGCGAGGTTCTCTGGGTGTTTCAGGGGTAATTATTAGAAGAGAACCTCTAATCACATTTTAGCAGATTGAGGCTTGTGTTTAGGTTTAATTATCAGAGGGGTTCAGCCATTCCCCTTCCGTAACATCCTTAAAATATCTGGGTTGTTTATAGCACAGCTAATATTTATTAAAATTAAACAGGCTATTTTGGAAGATGGTTGCATTCTTGGGCAGCTTCTTAGCCTTTGGGATGGTTATGTTAATCTTACAAACCCAAAACTTTAAGCTTTCACTTTGTGAAATTGTTTTTTTTCCTTTATTCATTCACAGGATGAGGGCGTTGCTGGCCAGGCAGCATTTATTGTCCATCCCTAATTGCCCAGAGGGCAGTTAAGAGTCAACCACATTGCTGTGGGTCTGGAGTCACAGTAGGCCAGAGCAGGTAAGGATGGCAGTTTTCTTCCCTAAAGGACTTTAGTGAACCAGATGGGTTTTTCCTGACAATTGGCAATGGATTCATGGTCATCGTTAGACTGTTAATTCCAGATATTTATTGGATTCAAATTCCACCATCTGCCATGGCGGGATTCAAACCCAGGTCCCCAGAACATTGTGTGGGTCTCTGGATTAACAGTCCATCGATAATACCACTAGGCCATCGCCTCCCCTGAGGTGAGCTTGAACTCAGCAGACAGAAGTTTTCAAGGAGATACCCCTGATCTAAGTTCGCTCCAAATAAAACTATAATCACATCAGAGACTATGTGTGTTGAAGATAACCATACAACAGTACAGCCTGATTCTCTGCCAACATCGAGTCTCCTAAGAGAATAGTTGCTGGAAAGCAATGCTTTTTGCCCGAAACACTTAGCCAAAATATTAACCAGAAAAATTATTAAGATTAAGTGGTGTCTCAGCTTCCTATTATATTACCATTTCTACGGCTGGTTTTTGTCTTAAAGAGGTTCTGGATGACTGTGTGATAGGTACCACAATTCTGGTGTGTGGATCTATCCGAGCACCAACAACTGGACCAATTTCACCTGTGAGCTCGTCTATGCTTCTGGCACCAAGAGTGATTGGTATCAGTCCTGGAAAACAGAAGAAGCACAATCAGTTCTAAAATGAGAGAACAATTTTTTTATCCATTTTTGGGATGTGTGCATCGCTGGCTGGCTAGCATTTCTTGCCCATCCCTAGTTGCCCTTGAGAAGGTGGTGGTGAGCTGCATTCTTGAACTGCTGCAGTCCTTCTGCTGTGGTTTGACCCACAATGCTGTTAGGGAGGGAATTCCAGGATTTTGACCCAGCGACTGTGAAGGAACGGCGATATATTTCCAAGTCAGGATGGTGAGTGACTTGGAGGGGAAGTTGGAGGTGGTGGTGTTCCCATATATCTGCTGTCCTTGCCCTTCTAGATAGAAGTGGTTGTGGGTTTGGAAGGTGCTGTCTGAGGATCTTTGGTGAAATTCTATAGTGCTTCTTGTAGTTAGTACACACTGCTGCTACTGAGCGTTGGTGGTGGACAGAGTGAATGGCTTGTAGATGTAGTGCCAATCAAATAGACTGCTTTATACTGGATGGTGTCAAGCTTCTTGAGTGTCATTGAGGCCGCACTCATCCAGTTAAACGTGGAATATCCCATCACACTCCTGACTTGTGCCTTGTAGATGATGGACAGGCTTTGAGGAGTCAGGAGGTCAGGAGTCACTGCAGAATTCATGGCCTCTGACCGGCTCTTAGTAGCCACTGTGTTTATGTGGTGAGTCCAGTTGAGTTTCTAGTCAATGATAACGCCCAGGATGTTGATAGTGGGGGATTCAGTGATGGTAACAGCATTGAATGCCGAGGGGCAGTGGTTAGATTGCCTCTTATTGGTGATGGTCAAAGCCTGGCATTTGTGTGGCGTGAATGTTACTTGCCACTTGTCAGCCCAAGCCTGGATATTGTCCAGATCTTGTTGCATTGGAACATGGACTGCTTTAGTATCTGAGGAGTCGTGAGGAAATACATTCTTTATCTATTTTTCAACTGAACGATTTTGGTGAAGATATAAAGCCACATTGTAAAAGGCCATGAAAAGAATTTGAAGGAAGTACAACATTACTGTGTAGTATCATAGAATCCCTACAGTGTGGAAGCAGGCCATTCAGCCCATCAAGTCCACACCAACCCTTTGAAGAGCATTCCCACCCAGACCCACCATCTACCATAACCCCACATTTCCCACAGCTAATCCACCTAGGCTGCATATCCTTGGATTCAATGGGCAATTTAGCATAGCCAATCCACATAACCTGCACATCTTTGGATTGTGGGAGGAAACTAGGGCACCTTGAGGAAACCCACGCAGACATGGGGAGAACACGCAAACTCTACATACACAATCACCCGAGGGTGGAATTGAACCCAGGTCACTGGTGCTGTGAGGCAACGGTCTAACCACTGAACCATCGTGCTGCATAGTAGAAGTTATGGGACAGCAAGGTCTTGTTTTAAGAGTTTGCACATTGTTGGAAAGGGGTATGTTATCGAGGAACATAAGGAGACCTATTATTTTGAGACTTAACATTGGATATGGTGACATGTTGGTGTAAACTTGATGGGCTGAATGGCCTCTTTCCACACTGTAGGATTTCTGTGATTCTATATCAATGTAGCAAAGAGGGAGAAGACACAGGATGGGATCATTGGAGTTTAGAAGGAAGAAGAGAATTGAGAAAGGTGCTAAATAAATATAAGTAATTGATAATGTCGGGGAACTTTGTTGCACTGGTAAATTAGAAAAATCTTTCAAATTGTAGACTGAAACTCAGTGTGTTATATGCCCATCAGATGGCAACATTTTCTCTTGTGCAAGAGTGTAAAAGGGCACTGCAGTGAAATTCTGACTATAGGACTGAAAGTCAAATCAAAGCAAAGACAATTCTTGAATCTCCAGTATTAAATCCAATAGCAGTCTAATGAAAGGAAATCTGAAGAGAGAATGTTGGAGATACACAGCACGTTTAATTGTCAATTTCAGGAAGAAAAATTGAGGTAAAGGGTCACATGTTGTTCCATAATTACAGTTCTTGCTAGAAATAGGAGCCTGGATGTCTTTTTAGATGGTTTAAGAGTTTAAACTTTTTTGTGCAGAATACTTTGACAGGACTTTCCCACAGGGTAAGGAGTCCAAAACTAGAGGGCATATGTTTTAAGGTGAGAGGGGAAAGATTTAAAAGGGACCTAAAGGGGCAGAGGGTGGTGTGTGTATGGAATGAGCTGCCAGAGGAAGTGGTGGAGACTGGTACAATTACAACATTTAAAAGGCATCTGGATAGTACATGAATAGGAAGAGTTTAGAGGGATATTGACCAAATGCTGACAAGTGGCAAGGCTATCTGGTTGGCATGGACGAGTTGGTCTGAAGGGTCTGTTTCCGTGCTGTACAGCTGTATGACGCTGTGGCTCTATTGTTTCTTTTTAAACTGTTATTGCTTAAATGAACAGGTTAAGGGTACATCGTTGGAGTTTAGAAGAATAAGAGATGATCTTATGGAAACAAACAGGAGGTTGAAGGGACTCAATTGGGTTGATACCCAGAGGATGTTTCCTCTTGAGGGGGAGACTAAAACTAGGGGAAATGGTTTAAGATTGAGGCGTCGCCTTTTTTAAATAAGAGAAGTGCTTTTTTCTCTCAAACAGTTGTTAGATAGCTGAGATCAATGTTGTCTGCTTCTCAATCCTGCCACTAAAGGGAACAGTTTCTCCCTAACTACTGTCATAGGTCTGCCTCATAGGTGGAAACACCTCCACCAATTCTTTTCTCAACCTTCTTGATGGGAGAGCAGCATAGCTTCCTTAATCTATGCTGTGACTTAAGGCACGTGATTAATATATATATTAATACCACATATCTTAGAATTTGGACCTTTAACTAGTGGCATGTGTGTTTGGTTTGTATCTATGAAGTGGTTTAATGATGAACTTGTAAGGCTTTCTGAGCCATGGTTTGTTAAAATAAGTAGTATGAGATGTATAATTCTTGGAGTCTAATGGGGATTTGTTTACATTGGTTGAGTTTTCATGAGCAAACAAAGTAACAGTGTAGTTCATTAGGCTTCAGATAGAAGGATCTAGAATAGTGTTTTTACTTGGCTTGGCAGGAACATTCATAGCTTGCAGCAAACGCTTGTTTGCAGAAGTCCTGGTTAAAGGTTTATGTGCAAAACAGTTCCTCTTGAAGAATGGAGATAGTTTAGAACTATTAAGAAATAGGTTACCTCAGTCTAAGGAGTTCAGTTTGAAAGTTCCATGCTAATATTCTTTGGATATAATAGTAAGGATTTATTTGAAACTAAGAAAGTCTGATTTCAGTTATATAACACCTCAAGGAAGAGGCTGTCAGATTTCCCAGACTGGGAATTGAAGCATCAGGTAAGGTACATAGATATGAGTATTACAGAGGGGTGCTGTTAGAATTAATGGGATTGTATTTACCATATATTCTGAATTTCTAAACTTGTGTTATACATAAATAATTATGTTTATTCCATTTTATCTTAATTTATTCTGTGTAAGTAATAAACCTCTGCTTTATTTTGTAACTTAATGAGCAGCATTGTGTGCTGTGTTTCAGTGAAAGACAACCTCGTCAAAACCAAAGAAAAATAAAACACGATCTATCAAGCCTGATTTAGGATCAGTTTAGTAACAACAGTATCACAACAATCCACGAAAATGCAGGCTTGTAAAGACAAGATTCAAGGCAATAGATGAACCACATAAACAGTACCATTGCCATCTGGATCCTCCATGGTCCCAGCAACAGGAATAAGCTGACCAGTTGCCCTGTCAATTTCCACCCCTAAAATAGGCACTTGCAGGTCAGAACCTCCAGGATCAGGTATCTGCATCCCAATGACAGCAGGTATCAGCAGGCCAGTGCTTGCAAATGAGATCATCCCTACAGGAAAAACAAAATCAATATAAGAAAATAAATGTTGAAGCTCTGAAAAAGAGTCAAAACATAAATTCTGTTTCTCCACAGATGCTGCCAGATCTGCTAAGTTTCTCCAGCACTTTCTGTTTTTATTTAACATGAACTTTGTTCCTTCTCAACTAATTTTGTTCTCTATATACTGTTTTGTCAGCTTCCCTGTGTCCGATCTCTTGAAAAGAATGAAAAGACAGGAATAAAAGTATGGAAATGGGAAAACTACATTCAGTGTAATTGGGGGTTTTGATGCCAACACTAGCTGCTAAATGAAGTTGGCTCAATTTCATTAGCTGAGGAATAAATGGACCTGTGTTATTTTAAATGGATGAACCAGAGATGGCATTCCTGCTCGAGCAAGGAGCTTTGGGTTTGAGTCCCACTCTAGGATTTGATGGCTGAAGATTAAAGTGTATTCATAATATGGCCAAACAATTTGAGTGTCAACTTGTGCATCCTTCCAACATACAACAATAGCAAGTGGTTGGAATGGGAGAGATTCCTAATCAGCCACATGATGGAATGAAATTGGAGCCTCTGCCATCTCCATCCATAGCTACAAACAAAATGTTTGTAAAAGTGCGCATTACTAGAGCAACAAGGACTCCCTGAGTGAAGTGTAGGCCACTTCCACCAGATGGATGCTCCAAATAATTAAATGGAGAATAGGACTACATTCAATGGATTGCCATCCATCATTTATAGAGTCATAGAGCTGTACAGCATGAAAGCAGACCCTTCGGTCCAACACGTCCATGCCGACCAGATATCTTAAATTAATTTGCCAGCATTTGGCCCATATCCCTTTAAATCCTACCTATTCATATACCCATCCAGATCCCTTTTAAATGTTGTAATTGTACCAACCTCCACCACTTCCTCTGGAAGCTCATTCTGTACACACACCACTGTCTGCATGAAAATGGTACCCCTTAGGTTCCTTTTAAATCTTTCCCCTATCACCTTAATCCTACGGCTCTAGCTTTGGACTCACCTATTCTGGGGAAAAGACCTTGACTATTCACCCTATCTATGCCCCTCATGATTTTATAAACCATTATATAGTCAACCCCTCAGCCTCTGACACTCCAAGGAAAATATCCCCAGATAATTCAGCTGCTCCCTATAGCTCAAACCCTCTAAACCTGGCAACATCCTCGTAAATCTTTGCTGATCCCTTTCAAGTTTCCAGCATTCTTTCTACAGCAGGTAGACCAGAATTGCACACAGTATTCCAAAAGTGGCTGAACCAACATTCTGTACAGTTGCAACATGATCTCCCAACCCCTTTACTCAATGCACTGAGCAATAAAGGCAAGCGTACCAGACACCTTCTTCACTATTCTGTCTACCTGTGACTTCGCTTTCAAGGAATTATGAACCTGGACTCTAAGGTCTTTACTTGCAAAAAAGATGATCAGCAGCTTATTTGTATACTCACAAGCATACATGCAACAACGCACACTCTCTCTCTCTCTCTCACACACACACACACACACACACACACACACACACACACACACACACTCTCTCTCACACACACACTCTCTCTCTCTCACACACACACACACTCTCTCTCACACACACACACTCTCTCTCACACACACACACACTCTCTCACACACACACACACTCTCTCTCACACACACACACTCTCTCTCTCACACACACACACTCACACACACACACTCTCTCTCACACACACACACACTCTCACTCACACACACACACACACTCTC
>JAHRHZ010000041.1:8678114-8767157 GCA_024137785.1 Ginglymostoma cirratum
CACACACACACACTCTCTCTCACACACACACACTCTCTCTCTCACACACACACACTCACACACACACACTCTCTCTCACACACACACACACTCTCACTCACACACACACACACACACTCTCACTCACACACACACACACACTCTCTCACACACACGCACACACTCTCACACACACACACGCACACACTCTCTCTCACACACACACACACGCACACACTCTCTTTCACTCACACACACACACACACACACACACACACAATGCATGAATGACCCCAAATAAAATTTTCAGGATGGATGAAAAGACTGCAGCAACAGTCCCTCCTTCTCCTGCTCACTCCTACCACCCCACTCTCCCAAGCTGCCAGCTCGTTCAATAGGGTATTTCAGCAGATTCCCATCCTCCCACAAACAATAGCAATGAACCACTTCTTCAACAGCAATGATTTACCAGCAAATAAGGCCCAACTCTGAAAATGATATTTGTGTATGTTCTTGGTACATGGGCATCACCAGCAAGGCCAGTATTTATTGCCAATACCTAAATCACCTTATGATGGTGGTGGTCAGCAGTCATATAATGTGGGCACAGAGAAATTTCTGATAGAACTTTAGGATATTAACTGATTTTATGTGACTCCTGATGCCGACTTCAGGGAAGAGGACTGAGAGCTCAATTGTCTTCCCACTTATTCTGAGTAGAGGTAAGTCTTCTAAATGTTTCAGTACACCATCAGAGGCTGTCTGAAAATCTACAAAACCGTGTCCAGTTTCAGTTTGATGCATCTGTAAGCTTACCTATGCTTCCACCACTGTTTGCAAACTCCCTGGCTTCTTTTCTCTGTCTCTGCAAGTTGTACGCAGTGTGAATGATGTGTGCCCAGCTTCTGGCCCGCGCCTTCACTAAATCATCTACTGCACCCATTAGCAAGCTCAGCTGCTTCTGAGGACAGGAAGGCATTGCTGACTTCTGCATTGCCATATTTTCTTTCAACACTTCCAGCACTTGGATCTCACAGGCCAGAGTGACAGCATCTAGCAGGGCCTGATAACCACCTGCACATGGCAACACCCGATTCCCTTGAATACAAGCACCCGAAATCCGAGTAGACTTTCCACTGAGAGGCTCCAAGAAACTGTCCCCAAGTATCAGGGGAGTGTTTGAAGATTCTGTAACACCTCCGAGAGGCACCACCATACCTGAAAGAAAATTACTCTATTAAAGAGGCACAACTTCTTTTCCAAAATAAATTATATTTATATAGCACCTTTAATGTTATCAAACAACCTAAAGCACTTCACAGGAGCATCATAAAATATAATTATCACACCCAGCCATGTAAATGGATATTAGGTCAGTTGACAAGGAAGGAAATTCTGTTAAGGAGAATCTTAACGGAAGACAGTGATGTGGAGAAGTGTAGAGAGGGAATGCTAGAGCTTAGGGCCTTGGCAGCTGAAGGCACCACTATCATCGGCTAGAGGAATTAAAATCAGAGAAGCTCAATAGTCCAGAGAATTAGTTGATTGCAGATATCTCAGAAGGGCAATGACACTGGACGAGATCAAAGTGATAAGGGAGGGTGAGGCCATAGTAGGTTTTAGATTCTAACCAGCCTGCTCAGAGATGCAATGACACATCTGGAGCAGTGGGACGTGAACCTGGGCTTCCTCCCTCAGAGGTAGGAACACTACGACTGCAGAAGACCCTCGTGATGGGCTTTCTAACATAGAGGATTGAAAGCTCTAAGCTAATACTTAGACTGCCTCATTGGTGATGTCAGGTGGCATTGGCTCACATGGAATTGGAAGCTTATGGAGAAGGTTCCAGTGAATCTTACGCCTGCTGAATAATGGCATTGTTTAATAGTTAAAGTCCTTCGTTTTCACTGGCCCGGTGTCTAGTAGCTTCCAGAACCTGCTCACAATATTTCAACTATACTAGAAAGCAAAGCTAAGAATTTTTAAAATCAAAATGTTGTTTGGCCAGGAATAAGCAGGCCAGCAAGCACAAGGCCTAATAGGAGGATGCGACTCAATGATAGTGAAGGCATGGACAGCAGAGTTTTGAATGACTGCTAGTTTATGGAACATAGAATGTGGGAAAGGAGACAGGAGTGTATTGGAATAGTCAAGTCCAGAGTTAATGAAAGCATGATTGATGGTTTCAGCAGTAGATAAGCCGAAACAGAAAGCCAAAACTGTCTTTGTTCCATTAACCCTTGAAAAGTAAAATGTTTGTGACATGATAATGCACCTGGATATTGTTGCCTACAGGAACCTAGAAAGAAAAAAAAAATCAACTTGGAACATTTGAAAGGCATTGGGAAATAAATGCTAAGGTGGGATTTAGATCTTGTGCCAACTTGTACTTTGGTTCATTATCCCACTATCATAGTTCATCTGTGACCCTATATGACAATGGAAGGCAGTACACTTGACTTAATGCCTTTACATTGTATAAATATCAGGTTGGCTCAAACGAAACTCTCATTTTTGGGCCAGGAGGTCACTGGTTCAAACAACGTCACAAGAATTGACTAAATGGGCCAACTTGACAATTTAATACAACAGTGAGGGAGTGCTGCACTGTCAAAGGTATTGCCTTTTATATCATTTTCTTAACCCCATGATGCTTCTGAGGAAGAGCAGGAAGTTCATTCCTTGCCAAGCTACCCAATATTTATCTGTGAGCCACCATTACAAGAACAAGCAAACTACCCGCTTGTCACATTGCTATTTGTGAAACTTTGTCCATAAATTGTTCACCTCGTTTCCTGACATAACAAGGCAGTGGCTAATTTTCAAAGTAAATAATTGATGATGAAGCACTTTTAGACCTTTCACAGTCTGTGAGTAGTGCGCTATATAAATGCAGCTTTCACATGCAGGTATTTTTAAAAAAAAAGGATCATACAGGATATATTTTGCAAGCTTTACAGAAGCAATGACACTCTACGGGATTTCTAACATGTCAAGGATTGCCCAGCACAGCACTGAGGCAGTGGAGGGCTTGAGGGAGCTGGCAATGAGTTAAAGTTTGGTGGCTTGCGTTGTGAAAACAGAGCTTGTATTTGCAAGATAGTGGGAACTGCCGATGCTGGAGAATCTGAGAGAACAAGGTCTCTGAAGGTTTTCTGAAGAAGGGTCCAGACCCAAAACGTCAGCTTTCCTGCTCCTCTGATGCTGCTTGGCCTGCTGTTCCATCCAGCTCTACACTTTGTTATCTTGTATTTGCAAATCATGTTACAAGTTGCAGTATGTTGATAAGGAAGAGGATAGGGCCAGGGATGGATCCTTTGGGGCCCTCCAGAGACACTGTTGTAGAGGTGCGAAGAGAAACAATTGCTAGAAATGTTGTGTCCAGGATTGCAAACAAGTGAGGGCTGTGACATTGAGCTGGAAGATGAAAGAAAGACATGAGAGGAGGATAGACTCTGAACATTGTTAAAATATTACAGAGGTGTAAAGGAAGATGGAAAAGGATAATGTATCATAATCAAAAATCACTCACAACTTTATTTGTGATATATTATGAAATACATTGATAGGTCGAGTAAGTGGGTAAAGATCTGGCAAATGTTTATAAAATATAGGGAAATGTGAAATTATCCCTTTTGACAGGAAAACTAAAAAAAAAGAAATGAAGTCACATGACACCAGATTATCGTCCAATAGGTTTATTTGAAATCACAAGCTTTTGGAGCGCTGCTCCTTCGTCAAGTGACATCACCCGATGAGGGAGCAGTGCTATGAAAGCTTGTGATTTCAAATAACCTGTTGGACTATAACCTGGTGTCATGTGACTTCTGACTGTCCACCCTTGTCCAACATCAGCACCTCCACATCATTTAAAGAAATGAGAGCGGAGCTCTGAGGTGTAGCAGGATCTGGGTGTCCTAATGCATGAATCACAAAAGCATAGCATGCAAGTACAACACAGTAAATAGGAAATTTATAGCACTTATTGCAAGGAAAATGGAATAAAACAGTAGGGAAGTTATGCTTCCGTTATAAGAGCATTGGTGAGATCACTTCTGGAGTACAGTGTGAAATATTGGTCTCCTTATTTAAGGAACAATGTAAAAGGATGAGGGCCTGTTCAGAGAAATTTACTAGTCTAATATGTAGAATGAGTGGTTTATCTTATGGGAAAAGGTTGGACAGACTAGGATTATATCTGCTGGAGTATAGAAGATTAGGAGACAACTTGTTTGAAACATACAAAGTCCTGAGTAGTCTTGTCAAGGACGATGTAGAGAGGATACTTCCTCTTATGGGAGAATCTAGAACTAGGGGTCATCCATTTAAGACAGACCTTGAGTCTTTGGAATTCACTTCCTAAAAAGACAACGGAAGCAGTATCTTTGAATAATTTTAAAGCTGATTCTCGTTAAGTAAGGGATCACGAGGTTATATAGGTGGTAATGCAGATTTGCAATGACAATTAGATCAGCTATAAGTGTTTTGAATGATGGAGAACATGTGAGGTGTTGAATGGCCTACTCCTGCTCTTTGTTTGTCAATATGTAAATTAGGCTTGGAAAGAGCCATTGCTGTGCTTCCGATATTTTCGAGCAAACAGCAAGAGGAAAGGTTGGTGTAGCTGTGACATCACTAGCCTAGTAACCCAAAGGCTGGGTTTAATACTTGGGGATCAAATGCCAGCTGGTAAAGTTTCAATTCAATGAATAAATCTGGAATGCAAAACTAGGTGTGGGAACAGTGACCATGACAACTATCATTAACTGTTTCATAAAGACCACCTAAGTTTTAAAGAAAATTTTCATAGACAGAAACGTCCACATCCCAGGAATAAAAAAAGGAATGTCTTGGAAATTCTTGCTTAGTTTGTTCACCTCTCCGGTATATTCTCAAATTTATTCAATATACATTCTGAGGAAGGGTCATTAAACCCGAAACTTTAACTCTGATTTCACTCCACAGACGCTGCCAGACCTGCTGAGCCTTTCCAGCAATTTCTGTTCTGCATCCACAGTTCTTTTGGTTTTCATTCAATATGAATCGCCCCTGCATGTCCAAACACAACCTCACTTCCCCTGACAAGGCTTGCTACAATTTATAATGTTGTCTATTTGAATTGACATTGCAGCGGCATTCACAGCTCACTTGCCCATTATTGGTTACCTGTGTTGGAGTCCAGACCAACTCCAATGATGGATACCACCTGGCCAGTCTTCTCATGAACCATAGGAGCTCCAATTTCAATTGGTGCCAACATGTTTGTGGCTGGGTTAATGTATGTTCCCCCCAGTGGATAAACCAGCCCTGTCCTCAGATGAATGGTCACAGCCAAGATGGGCACATCAATGCCTGTCACTGCATCTCCAGTTGGTCCTCCCAGTTTTAATTTGCACTGGTGATGCAAGGTGTGTAGCTGTAGTTTCACTGGAAGGCCAGTGTTTGGGTTTAGTGGGTGCGGCACGTATGGAATCAAATGCTCTTCACTTTGGCAGACCATTCCTAAGACCCGAAAGTAAAGAATAAAATCAATCTACTTCATATGCATAACTCCAAAATTTCATAGGTGTGTCAGTAATAGTTCAGCAGCAACTACTCAGACAGTAAATTAAATGTCATGTGTATATTTTGAGTTTTCTGCCTTCAAAGCTGAATGAGGTACTCAAAGCGACCTATTGCTATTCATTTTTATTTCCGCTAAAGTGGGCATCACTGGCTAGGCCAGCATTATTATCTACTCAGCAACCACATTGTCGTGGCCCGAGAGCCACATGTAGGACAGACCAGGTAAGGACAGCAGTTTCCTTCCCTAAAGGACATTAGTGAACCTGATGGGTTTACCCTCATAATTGGCAGTTGTACTGTGAGACACTTACTGGTGGATTTCCATTGAATTCAAATTCCACCATTTACCACGGGTCCCATAACCCAGGTCCTTGAATATAACCGAGGTCAACAGTCTAGTGATAATACCACTAGGGGCATCAATTGGCTTTGGCTTTGAGCAATCAATATTAGCAAACTTTTGCTTTCCCCATTATTGAGTATAGGAGCTGGAAACGTCATGTTGAGATGTTCTTTGTTCTTTTTTCTAGAAGGTCAAAGCTTGATTTTTTTATATGGATCCTGTAGGACAGTTTTAGTATGGAAGTGCAAAGTTGGCACAGGCTTGGAGGGCCGAAGGCCCTGTGACTCTGCTGAATTATTCTTTGTACGGGACATTGGTGAAGCTTCTTCTGGAGTACAGTGTGCATTTCTGGTTGCCCTGTTACAGGAAGGATGTTATTAAATTGGAGAGGGTTCAGAGATGATTTGCCATCATGTTGCTGGGAATGGAGGGTTTGAGTTTTAAAGAGAGACTGCATAGGCTGGGACATTTTTCATTGGAGCCTAGGAGGTTAAGGGGCAACATTATAAAGGTTTATAAAATCATGAGGGGTATAGATAAGGTGAATGGCAAGAGTCTTTTTACTAGAGTGGGAGAGTTCAAAGCTGGGGGCAAAAGGACAAGAGGGGCAATTTCTTTCCACACAGAGAATGGTTTATGTGTGGAATGAATCACAGAATCCCAACATCATGGAAGCAGGCCATTCGGCCCATTGAGTCCACACTGACCCTCTGTAGGGCATCCCACCCAAACCCACTCCCCCTACCATATCCCTATAACCCTACATTTCCCACGGTCAATCCACTTAACCTGCACAACTTTAGACCATGGGAGGAAATCCACACAAACAAGGGGAGAATGTGCAAACTCCATACACACAGTCACCTGAGGCTGGAATCGAACCTGGATCCCTGGTACCTTGAGGCAGCTGTGCTAACCACTGAGACACCATGCCGCCCCAAACTGCCAGAGGAAGTGGTGGATGCAAACACAGTTACAACATTTAAAAGATATTAAGATAAGTACATGAATAGGAAAGGTTTAGAAGGACATAGGTCAAATGCAGGCAAGTGGGATTAGTTTGGTTTGGGAACCATGATCAGCATGGAATGGTTGGACTGAAGGGTTTGTTTCCATGTTGTATCACTCTATGACTCTGTAATGCCCACTGATTACTTCTCTCAGATTTTTAAATCTGGTTTTGCTTTTTAACTTTAAAGTCATTTACCTGATGCATTATACACAATACAAGTACAGAAGTATAATGAATGTGTTATAGACTAGTAATCCAGAGGACTGGCTAATGATGCAGCAATTATAAAGTCCACTGCAGGTAAAGCAAGCAATGATGAAGGCAAATGGTTTGCCGGCCTCTATAGCAAGAGGGTTTGAATACAGTAGTGAAGATGTCTTGCTTCAGCTGTGTTGAACCTTAGTGAGATGGCATGTGGAGTACTGTGCGTGATTATGGTCCCCTTACCTCAGGAAAAATATAGATGCTGTAGACAATATTCAACAAAGCACCTCCAGATTAATCGCTTGGTTGAGGGACTGTTCAATGAGGAAAGATTGTGGAGACTTGGCCTGTATTCTCTTGACTGTAGAAGAATGAAAGGTGATCTCCTTGAAATGTACAAAATTCTAAATGGGGTAGATAGGATAGATGGGCAAGGCTGTTTCATCTATCTGGGAAACCAGACACAGTCTCACACTAAGGGGCAAGCCATGTAGAACAGAGATAAGGAATTTCTTCACTCAGCGGGTAGTGAGTCTTTGGAGATAATAGGTACTGCAGATGCTGGAGAATCCGAGATAACAAGGTGTGGAACTGGATGAACACAGCAGGCCAAGCAGCATCATAGGAGCAGGAAAGCTTGACGTTTCGGGCCTAGACCCTTCATCAGAAATGGGGGAGGGGAAGAGGGTTATTCAGCCTGGGAACCCTGCAGCCCAATGGTATCAATGTAGATTTCATAAGCTTCAAAATCTCCCCTCCCCCAACCGCATCCCAAAACCAGCCCAGCTCGTCCCCGCCTCCCTAACCTGTTCTTCCTCTCACCTTTTCCCCTCCTCCCACCTCAAGCCACACCCCCATCTCCTATCTACCAACCTCATCCCGCCCCCTTGACCTGACGGTCCTCCCTGGACTGACCTATCTCCTCCCTACCTCCCCACCTACACTCACCTTTACTGGCTCCATCCCCGCCTCTTTGACTTGTCTGTCTCCTCTCCACCTATCCTCTCCTCTATCCATTTTCTATCTGCCTCCCCCTCTCTCCCTATTTATTTCAGAACACTCTTCCCCTCCCCCATTTCTGATGAAGGGTCTAGGCCCGAAACGTCAAGCTTTCCTGCTCCTATGATGCTGCTTGGCCTGCTGTGTTCATCCAGCTCCACACCTTGTTATCTCAGTGAGTCTTTGGAATTCTCTTCTTCAGACAGCAGTGGAAGCTGAACATGTTCAACACAGAAAGTGACAAGTTTCCAGAGGCTCATGACATCAAAGGATATATAGATAGTGCAGGAAAATAGCATTGCCTACTTCAATCAGCCAGGATTTAGAATGGTGGACGAGACTCAAGGAGTGGAATGACCTAACCTGCTCCTATATTCTATGATCAAATTCCAGAACAGCAGCTCGGAAGTTTAAATTCAACTAATTAAATAAAACCTGTAATCACAGTGATCTTTGAACATGGTCAATATGTAACAACTAGGTAGCTATAAACTATCTGGTTCACTAGTATTCCTCAGATCAGGAATTCTGTTGTCCTTCCTTGGGTCTATATATGAGCCCAGACCTACAGTAATGTGATTCATTCTTACTCACCCTCTGAACCTACCAAGTCACTCAATTGTATTCAAGAAAACATCTCACCACCATGTTCACAATGGCAACTGAAGTGAACAATTAATGATCTTTCCAGTGGCGCCAACGTCAGATAAATTAATAAAAAAGAGAACTTGTTCCTGTGGAACATCCAGTGGAATAGAGCAAATGAAGGAAAGAGAGAATGTTGATGGTGAGGGTTTGGAATGAGAAACATCTCACTGAGGTGTTTAGAACAATCCTGTGAGGCATGAATTGGTCCTCATATTCTTTAGCTATTCAGTGCCTTCAGACAAGATAAATAGGGTGAAATGGATGAAAGGTTGCTGAAAGCAAATTTAATACTGCAAGATTCAAAAAGAGAATTAGATAAACATTAGGTTGAAGGCAGAATATTCACAGGGCCATGGGTAAAAAACAGGTCATTGGTGTCACAGGGCAGCTCTGTGAAAGAGATAGAAACATTTCCTATTGGGCTGTATCATTCTATAATTCCATGACTAGTTTCTAGTTTCATCTCCCTGCTCAGCTCGGTTACTCATGAATTATTTCCTCATTTGTCAGTCATTAACAAAAGTTATTGTGTAAATATTTCATGTATGGTATTAAATATAACTTTTCTAGTTAGCACACAGGATGACCCTGATGCACAGTTTCTACATGGTCTTTGAGATGTATTTTCTTCTCATATTAACAGTCGGCTTTTTGCTTTGGGGAACTAACCTGATGAGTCCGTGAGTGGGACAAGCCTGGACTTTGTGGGATCGTAACACACGTTGCCAGCGATAGGGAGCACCCTGCCAGTCTGAGGGTGCAGGAAATAGCCTTCAGGCACAGACATGAAGTACTTGTTGGCCAGAAGCATAACTGCGTCAGGACGTGGAGTAACCAGCCCTGTCAGCTGATCCATCTGGAGGAGGTCACATGCTCGGATTGTTCCATCAGCTCCTGTTGTGTGAAATTAAAGTTAGTTTTAAAATGCAGCATTCTGACATTTCACAATTGGAGTAGCTTTCAATACCCGGTACCTGTGGAAGGGCATGGAGGAGTGGAGTCATCGAGTCATAGAGTTATACAGCATAGTAACAGACCCTTTGGTCCAACTCATCCACGCCGACCAGACATCCCAATCTGATTTAGTCCCAGTTGCCAGCATTTGGCCCATATCCCTCTAAACCGTTCCTATCCATGTAGCCATCCAGCTGCCTTTTAAATGTTGTAATTGCACCAGTTTCCACCACTTCCTCTGGCAGCTTGTTCAATACAGACACCACCTTCTGTGTGAAAAAGTTACCTCTCAGGCCCTTTTCAAATCTTTCCCCTCTCACCTTAAACCTATGCCCTCTAGTTTTGGACTCCCCTAGGAAAAAGACCCTGGCTATTCACTCTATCCATGCCTCTCATGATTTAATAAACCTCTATAAAGTCACCCCTCATTCTCCGACGCACCAGGGAAAATAGCCCCAGCCTATTCAGCCTCTCCCTATAGCTCAAACCCTTCAGTCCTGGCAACATCCTTACAAATCTTTTCGGCATCCTCTCAAATTTAACAACATCCTTCATATAGCAGGGAGATGAAAATTGAATGCAGTATTGTAAAAGTGGCCTCCCCAATGTCCTGTACATTACATCCTAACTCATAAATTCAATGCTCTGACCAATGAAGGCAAGCGTACCAAACACCTTCTTCACCACCCTGTCTACCGGCAACTCCACTTTTAAGGAACTATACATCTGCACCCCTAGGTTTCTTTGTTTGGCAACACTCCCCAGGGCTCTACCATTAATGTCCTGCCCTGATTTGCCTTACCAAAATGTAAAACTTCACACTTATCTAAATTAAACTCCATCTGCAACTCCTTGACCCGTTGACTTCTGATCAAGATCCCACAGTGATAATCTTCTTCACTGTCCACTACACCACCTATTTCGGTGTCATCCGCAGACTTACTAACCACACCTCCTATATTCACATCCAAATAATTTATCTAAGTGACAAAAAGCAGTGGACCCAGCACTGATTCTTATGATACACTGCTGGTCACAGGCCTCAAGATGGAAAACCAAACCTCTACCACTGCAGTGTGTCTCCTATCTTCAAGCCAATTTTGTGTTCAATTGGTTGGCTCCCCCAAGGATCCCATGTGACCTAACCTTACTAACCAGTCTACCATATGGAACCTTGATGAATGCTTTGCTGAAGTCCATGTAGACAATGCCTATCACTCTGCCTTCATCAGTCTTCTTTGTCACCTCTTCAAATAACTCAAGCAAGTTAGTGAGACATAATTTTCCACACACAAAGCCTTGATGGTGAGGTGAGGGAGTGAGGGGAGAATTGGAATGGGTCACTGTGTTCAGGAATTATGCGCACTGTAGATCCATACAGTCTACAATAGAATTTAAGGGAGTCATTCTCTTTCACTGTCTGCAATTTTCCCCTTGTATATTAACTCATCACTTTTGGAATGTCTTTTCATTCCATTTATGAACGTCCCATCATTCAAGACTCGCTCTTCATCAAAGGGTCTCGGGCATAACTGAGGAGTGTGATGGAATACTCTCCATTTGCCTGGATTGACGCTGCAACACTCAAGAATCTCATCAACACTTTGTCATAAAACAGTCCGTGTGACCCGCACCTCATCAACCAACATTACACCACCACTACCTCCTCCAGTGCGGAGTTGGCTGTGATTTGTAATTAGATGCATCGTCGATCTTCAACAAACGCAGAACATTCCAAATATTTAAATAAAGGTTTCAATGCATTCGTCGCACACATCCTTGTGTGAGATTTTAACAAATAATTAAAATAGGCGATATATTTGATTGCTATTGTCACAATTATTCCTGGTATTCTCAAAAGATTCAAAGAATTAGCAAAAGATATATATTTTTGATTAGTATTTTCAATACGCAACACCAGCAATTCTACCAACCTGTTCAACAACGGTCTTTGCACTTAATTTTTAGCCTCACTATCACGAGTCATCCAGCATTCTACAATATTTTAGCAAAAAATGTAGCTGGCATTTTAACTGGGAAGTGACAACAAACGTATTTTTTTCTTTACCGATGAGTTCCTCCTTGGAGAGAGCTTTAGATGTATTCCTGCTTATGAGCTGGGCACCGGTTCCATCCCCCAGAAGAGCCCAAGCATTTAATCTCCGACACTCGCTCATGATGGCATCTGACATTTGTAATATTAATGCTTCAAACTGCTCAGCAACTCTGCAATAAGACATTACAACAGAATAATTTTGAAAATTAGTTTTATCAGTTAACTTTGCTGCTTAACACTTTTGAACGGTCTCTGTTAAGATTTATATTTTTTTTGTAAAATTCTCAGTTCACAGCTATGACATTTAACTTCCTGACCCACAGACTGCAACCAGTAAGGAGAGGCAATAACACCTCCTCCGCAATAATACTCAACATCAGTGCCCTGCAAGGCTGCATACTCAGCCCCTTATTATATTCCTTGTACATTCAAGACTGTGTGGCTAAATTCAGCTCTATCTCCATTTACAAATTTGCTGATGACACCACTATAGTGGATCAGATCTCAACAATGACAAGACAGAGTACAGGAAAGAGATAGACAGTTTAGTGGCATGATGTAAAGACAGAACTCTCGCCCTCAATGTCAGCAAAATAAGGGAGCTGGTCATTGACGTCAGGAAGCAAAGTGGAGGACACGCTCCTATCTGTATCAATGGTGCTGAGGTGGAGATGGACAACAGTTTCAAGTTCCTAGGAGTAGTTATCACCAACAATCTGTTCTAATCCATCCACATTGACACTACAGTCAAGAAAGCACACCAATTTCTCAACGTCCTCAGAAGGCCAAGGAAATTCAGCAGGTCCACAATGACTCTTACCAATTTTTATAGATGCACCATAGAAAGCATCCTATCCAGATGCATCACAGCTTGGTGTGGCAACTGCTCTTCCCGCGACCACAAGAAATTACAGAGAGTTGTGAGTGCAGATCAGACCATCACATGAACCAGCCTTCCATCCATTGATTCTGTCTATATTTCCCGCTGCTTTGGGAAAGCAGCTAACATAATCAGAGATCCCTCCCACCCAGTTATACTTTCTTCCACCCTCTTCCATCGGGCAGAAGTTACAAAAGTTTGAAAACACACACCAACAAATTTAAGAACAACTTCTTCCCCGCTGTTATCAGGCTTTTGAACAGACCTCTCATATATTAGAGTTGATCTTTCCCTGCATCTTCTCTGTAACTGCAGCATAATATTTTGTATTGTGTGCTACTACCTTGATTTACTTATGTAAGGTATGGTTTGTCTGGTTAGCATGCAAAACAATACTTTTCACTGTATTTCAGTACGTAACAATCATAGTTCAAACAAAAAAAACCAAAGAATTTCAAATCCTTGGGATCTGAAATGAAATCACAAAGTGTGGTAGAAGCTCAGTGGGTCTGGCAGCAGCTGCAGGAAGAAAGCACAGTTAAAATCCAGTGATTCTTCATTAGAATTGTTAGCAACTTTGAAAAGGTGGTATTTTCGCTGAAACTGAAGTTGGTGGAGTGGGGAGGGGAGGGGGCAAAGAATTAGGAGGTGTGAGCACATAGGTGGAGATGGAGCCCAGAGAGGGAATGATAATGAAATGGCTGGTGAACAAGGGGGTAATGGAGAGAAGGCCAGGACAGTAGAAAAGCTGAATGAGTGATGAAAAGAGCTAAGAGGAAAAGAAAATGGGTGAGCCGTACTGAATTTAAGCCACACTGAATGTGATAATAGGTCTAAGAGATTTGAGAATGGGTGACTGTACTAAAAGCGCCCTGTGGCATGACAAGATCAGGGTGTGGAGGACAGTGAAAACATAGAAGGATGGAATCTGGCTCTAAAGTTATTGAACTCGATGTCGATGCTGTAGGGCCCCCAAGAGGAAAATGAGACGTTGCTCTTTGAGCTTGTGTTGATGCTCACCGGAACACTGTAGCAGACCTGCAACAGAAATGTTGGTGTGGGAACATGGTGGTGTGTTGAAGTGGCAGGCAACTGGAAGCTCAGGGTCAGTTTTGCAGACAAAGGGTAGGTGTGGGCACCTATTTTTTCGCTTTCTGTCTCCCCAGTGTAGAGAAGACCACATTGTGAACAGTAAATACAGGAGACTAGATTGAGTGAAGTGCAGGTAAATTGCTGCTTCACCTGGAAGGTATGTCTGGGGCCTTGGATCATGAGGAGGGAGGACGTAAACAGGCAGGTATTACACCTTCTGCGATTGCATGGGAAGATCCCGTGGTACTGCGAGAGATGATGGGAATGGAGAAGGAGTGGACCAAGGTACCCCAGAGGGAATGGTTTCTGCAGAGGGCTGACAAAGGAAGGGATGAGAATGTGTGTCTAGTTGTGGCACCCTACTGGAGGTGGCATAAAGGGTGACTTATAATCCATTGGATGCGGATGTTGGTGGGGTGGTAGGTGAAGATGACGGTGACCCTATTGTGTTGTGTGAGGGCTGAAGTGCAGAATATGGGTCGGATCTGGTTGTGGGCCTTATAAACTATGGTGGTGGGAAAATTGTCAGTTGAGAAAGAAGGTAAACATTACCCAGGCCCTTTGTAGAAGGTGGCATCATCGGAAAAGACCCAAAAGGAATGGAGGAACTGAGAAAATAGGATATAGCCCTTATAGGAAACAGGATGAGAGAATGTATACTCAAGATAACTGTGGAAGACAGTGTGTTTGTAGTGGATATAGCTGGCCAGCCGATCCTGCAGAAACAGAAAAAAATGTCGAGGAAGGGAAAGGAGGAGTCAGAGATGGACCAGATGAAGGTGAGAGCGGGGTGGAAATTTGAAGAAAAAGTAATAAATATTTCCAATTCCAAACGAGGAAGGGAAACAGCCCCAGTGATGTCATTGATGTATGGAGAAAGTGTTGTGGGTGAGGGCTAGAGTAGGATTGGAACAGGGATGTTCCATGTTTCCCACAAATAGACAGGCATAACTAGGGCCTATGCAGGTAATGTCCACACCTTTAATCTGAAGAAAATGAGAGGAGCTAAAGGAGAACGTAATCAAATTGGGAATGATAATGGCCAGGCGGAGGAGAGTGGTAAAAGATTGAAAAGTCACTCCTGTCTTGGAAAGATCTAGCTAAATGAGGGAACAAGTTGAGATGTGGCATGTACAATCCTGCTTTTATGCTCTTTCTGGTGACATAGTCCATAGTGAAAGCAGATTCACTCCTCGAAATACCAACGAAAGTAGTCATAGATTCAAACTTTTATGAATGGTATATGTATGAAGAAAATGACAGTGAATATTTGTAGTCTACCAATGCAACTACACTCCCACCCTGCCAACTCTTCCTTTTACAATGGTCCAAGATGTCTACTGCTGATGGTACCTGGTGCTCGGCAGTATCTTGTGCCTCTTGCTGTTGACAATGTTTTCGTTCAGCAACCGCACTGTTTCTCTCAGGACTGTGTTGAAGGAGATGTGATGCTCCTCACGGCAGCTCCAGTCACTGAGAAGTAGTTGCTCCTGTCTGTTCAGAACCTCCTCAAACTCCACCCCAATATGCTTTCGCCTCTCAATCTCTGTCCTTATCTGAAAGGATAACACAGGCATGGGTTCAGCCAGTCACGTCTCCAATTCCAACCCATTCAGGAGTGCGAATTCAAGACACAAGTCATCAATTTAAAACAAAACATTTTTAGTTGGGTTCCTGATGTGATATCTGGGAGTCTGGGAGTTGTCCTCTTATTAATGGCCACTGCTGTTAACCCTGATCTGTTCTGACCTCATAATCTGCTGTGAAAGATTTTCAACTTACCAGGTGAATATGGGCTTCTAAACTTCTGCAGGACACCTGATTGCATTACAGTTATGATAGCCACTGTGACCAGGTATGGGTCACATGATACTTAAAGGTTCATTTCACACTATTACAGCTCCTGGTATCTATGTATATTACAATGACAGGCATTGCTGTGTCTGTTAGTACTGAGCATTTTACCTACAAGCTGTAGCATGCTTCCTTCAGGGTGTCGTGCTGCAAGTGGCCTCAGTAAGATGGAGACTGAGATTGTATATGGTCAGGTCACATGCTATGATACTGTCATGATATCATGTGCATATCTCTTAAAGGAATATTGCACGCTAGCTCAGACATATAACTCAAGAGTTCCTATTACCTACAGTGAGTATGCAACCCATTCCATAAAATAACAATCTTAATTATTGTTTATTTAAAATTTCCTCAGTAAACAATGATTATTGAAACAATTTTAAAAGTGACTATATTGTTAGACTGGAGGGATCTGGGGACTTGCTCCCTCTGGCAACTTCCTTTTTTTATAAATTTCCTTGCACTTTCTGCCAGAACATGTTCCATTCATGTACAAAACCAGAATTCACTAAGCAGAACAGAAAACCACAATTATAAATACAGAGTCCTGGTTTAAAATTGCCCCTTTTAGCATTGTTTCACTATAATGTCACTTAGTTCTCAGGACTGGGGATTTCATTGAGCATTATAGGATTTGTGTGCTAATGTTGTTTACTGAAGCATTTCACCAGACCCACTGATGATCAATCTCTCTCTCTCTCTATTGTACTAGTGGCCGTCCCAAACCTTCTAAGTTGAGATCTCTTGCTGAACTGAACTATTCCCAAGGTGCACACTAGGGACTCCCAGTCAACAGGCTCCAGGGCTGGATTGCCTGCCCCTCACCCCTCTCTGTCTGTGGGGTGCTGGCCAGTGTTGGGCCACCCTCTCCTACCCTAAGCCACAATCTTGGCAGCACCCCAACAACTCCCCCTGCTGCCCCCCAGCCCCCAACGCCCTCCCCCCTCCCCCAACCACCATAGGCAGTGGCCGGAACAGCAGGGCCCCTGTCACAAACTGTGGCTGACAGCCAGCTGGAGAGTCATCCAGACTGGAGGGGCCATCACCACAGTCTCCAGCCCAGTCAAGACTCAGCAGCTCCCCGCCATGCGTCCCCATGAACCATTACCCTGCGATCCACCATAGGAACAAACAAGATGCTAGAAGAACACAGCAGGCCAGGCAGCATGTGGAGGAAAAGAGCAGTCAATGTTTTGGTATTACCCTTTTTCAGGACTGTTATTCACCTCCTGTATACATACCACACCAGAGCGGCAGTGAAATGGACACTGCTAGATGGGTGAAGAAGAAAAGGACAGCCAAAGAGGACCTGTCAAATTATATTTAAGTAGGAACTTCAGGAGTGAGACACCATCTGAGCTGATGCCGTAAGGGATTGTGATGGACTGGGGCTGGTGCCAGAAGCTTGCTGTGTGCTTGCAACTGGAGGAACAAAGTCCAAGTAAGTTATTCTAATCACTATCCACAAACTTTGAATGCAATGGCTGTCTTAAAAACCAACCTTGAAGCACATTTTCTCATACATTTCCATGTCTTTGTTATTACTGACTACAGGTCTTCCAGCAAAGTGCATTCTCTCCATCCAAAGTTCCCTGAGGGAAGTAGTCTCCTTATCTATTTTTTGGTATAATGTCTTCACCTGTAGAGAAGAGATTTAGAATATATCTTTATGTAGAAGTTCTGAATGAACTCTAAATATACATTATTTGAAGCTAATATTTGGTCTTGGTTCCCTCTGTACAATGTCATAGGAGACAGATAACGTTGTCCTACATTTTATTACATTGAAAACTTCATTTTTTAAAAATGCAAAGCTTTGGTTCTATTGGGTTTGTCATACCCCAAGATCAGCATAAGTGAGTGTGTTTGAATATGAATTTGAAAGTTTCAGTGTCAAGAAAGAAATCTTCACTAATATTGCAATATCAATCATTGGCGCAACGTATTTGATGGCATTATGATTGCTGAATGCCCCATTATCAACATCCTGGAGTTACGATTGACTAGAAACTGAACAGAGCTAAGCATATACATACAATGGCTACAAAAGCAGGTCAGAAGCTATGCAATCGGCTGTGAGTAACTCACCTCCTGTCTCTCCAATGCCTGTCCACCTTCTACAAAGTACAAGCCAAGACACTGGATGGGTGCAGTTCCAACACCAGTTCAGAATTCTGGCATCATCCAGGACAAAGCAGTCAACTTAATCGGCATCCAATTTACCACTGTCAACATTCTATCCCTTCAATACCAACACGCAGAGTGTGCCACCTACAATATGCACTGCGGTGTTTCGTAAACACGACTTCAACAGCACTTTCCAAATTTATGACCTCTACCAGCTAGAAGGACAAGGCAGCAGATGCATAGGAGCATCACAACTTGCAAGTTCTCCTCCAAGTTACATACCATCCTCACTTGGGACTATATCACCCTTCCTTAGTGGTTGTGGTGTCAAAGTCCTGGAACTCCTTTCCAAGCAGCATCATTTGGGGTTCCTATAGAGAAAGGGCTACAGCAGTTCAAGAAGGGATCCAACCAACTTCTCAAAGGTGATTAATGATGGTCAATAATGCCAGACCAGATAACGACACCCAAATCCCACGAATGAATAAAAAAGAAGCCAAATGATTACATCACACATGGACAAAACGCTGTGGCAATCTTATTAAGCAAGAAAAATTGCTAATGGAATAAGTCCCGGTGTTGGAAAAGACAATGGAAATACATGTGAAGGAATTGTTTAACTAAAAGCTCTTTCTGAGGCTGCATCAATTTAAACAGCTCCCCGTATGTCTTACCTCATTCTTGTGTTGACTTAACCTGATAGACACAGCAAGTGACTGCTTCAGCAGAATTTGATAGAATGTGTTAGCATTAAAGGACTCCAGATCAATTTGCTTTTCATAATCCCAAAATTCATGATTTTTCAGAACAGAATCTAGGATGAAATAGTTTTTATTTAATTTCTGAAAGAAATTGCAAAGATCGAAAAGACAGATCTTAAGAGAACTTCACCCATTAGCTGTGGGATCTTGCTGTGTACCATTGAAACCAATCACTGTGATCCCAGTAATGATTGTTGTACTGCAAAGCAACTCATTAAAGATGAAATGCTTCCAAGTATTTAGAAGTGTCAGAAATTAATTATATTAATACAAGTCTTTTTTCTCTAAATTCATTTTACTTCAGTTAATTAAGTTCATGAACTATCTTAAATGAAGCTGCTCAGTCCAAAATGGAAGTACCAGCAATCCTTGCTGCTAGATGCCAACTCAAATGACAGGTAGGATCTCATTAATTATCTAGAATGAATATTTGATACATGGGCTTTGTTACTGTACATCTGTGCTATCGTGATGTCTGATTGTGTTTGACTTGGAATAAAATGTTGAAACACTTACCGTCTCCTCCTTCCCCATTATTTTCATTTCCCTCAGTTTGTTCCTTGAAGCTTAGACTCGGATGGAGTTTTTTAATGGCAATGACAGCAGCTCCTTTTGAAGAGTAATCATCAAAGTTGTACACCTTGTGTAGTTTCCGATAAGTTGGTTCAACAGATGCTTTCTCAGGCCACTTGCACTTTCTAAACAGAAGCTGAAGAGTTGAACATAAACAAAATTTTCCCCCACCAAATTTGTCATTTCATGTTTCTTCCTTTCTAGAGGAGTGTGCTGTACAAATCCGTCTTGAGGGAAGGCCTGGCTGCTTTTCTCCAGATCCAATAATCATTCCATTGTTATCAATCAAATTGATTATTGGATGGAATATACATTTGGAAATTGTCACAAAAGACCTGGTTTTGTTCTTCTCCCCAAGTTAAATTTATCCCCATTGATTCAAGCTGAGATACCTCTCCGCAGGGACAGGCCAATATCTCCAATATCTCCCCCCATGGCCGTTATTTGTATATTAGCAGAGACTCCAGTAGATGCAATTAGGAGATAAGCACCTTGCTTTACTTTTACACATCTAGGAGTTAAGAACATAGAATCCCTACAGTGTGGAAACAGGCCCTTCAGCCCAACAAGTCCACACTGACCCTTGGAGCATCCCACCCCGACCCATCCCCTTATAACCCACGAAAGCTACTCATCCCTGAACGTTATAGGCAATTTAGCATGGCCAGTCCATCTATCCTGCACATCTTTGGACTGTGGGAGGAAACTGGAGCACCTGGAGGAAACCCACACAGACTCGGGGCGAATGTGCAAACTCCACACAGACAGTCGCCCAAGGGTGGAATTGAAGCCGGGTCCCTGGCGCTGTGAGGCAGCAGTGCCAACCACTGAGCCACTGTGCTGCCCTAAAGTTCTAAAGCCAATTGCAAAATCCTGTCCATATCCCCACGAGTGTCTGAATAAGATCAGGTGTTGGGAAGTTGGGTAGAGTATTTGTGGATTGGAAGGCAGGATGTTAGAATATTTGATGTCTGTAAAATGATAAGGGGGAAGAGTTTGTGGTTGCTTTAAAATAAATATTAAAAACTTGGAGATTTTAAAGCAAAGTTCCACAAGCAGCAGTAGCTGCACAAGAGAGTTCTTGAATTGAAACATTTGTATTGACAGGGCATTTTTACCAAAACAACATGTTTTTAATTTAAAAACCGAAAGAACAGCGGATGTTGTAAGTCAGGAACAAAAACAGAAGTTGCTGGAAAAGCTCAGCAGGTCCGGCAGCATCTGTGAAGAAAAAAATCAGAGATAACTTTTCGGGTCCAGTTACTCCTCCTCCGACCCTGCAGCCCTCTGGACTCAATATAGAGGAAGGGTCACCAGACTCAAAACATTACCTCTGATTTTTTTCTTCACAGATGCTGCTGGACCTGCTGAGTTTTTCTAGCAACTTCAGGTTTTGAATTCAGCTAATTAATTTAAACCAGGCCCTAGATACCAAAAATCAATTAGATTTAGATCTGATGGTTTTGACGACCTAGATCCAATCCTATTGTAAGAAATTAATAGGTCAACAAGGGGATAAAAGAAGAGGACATTTGAAAATTGGAGATTTGGACATTTGAGAGGTAACAACCCACCAGCTCTAAAGAGAAATAATGGCTCTCACCGAATTCTATCAGCTCTCAGAACAAAATGTCATCTAATTAAAGGTACAGTGGCACTCTTAGCAAATATTCCTGACATCAGAATTCAATGGAGAAAAGTGTTCCTCGCTGAGGATCAGTGGAGAGGGCATGGATCATTCCAGAAGACACAACCTGACTGTAATTTCGAGGGATTAAGTTTTAATTTCTATTATTATTTTGGTTTTTGTAAAGTAGGACTTGTATTTATTAGAACAACATACCATTAGAATTTTATTTTATTCCGGAAGAGTTAGTAGTTAAGGGGGAATTGTTTGCTTTGTTAGTAGTTCTGTAATTTGTTCACTGTTAGAGTTAAATAAATAAATGGTTACTTGTTGAGTAAAGAGTGAGTATCAGTAATTCATTTCATTTAACTTCCCCTTTATAGCAGGTTGGAGGGTGGTGACAGGCAAGTTTTTCAGACTTCTTTAGCAGATTATGAGTTGGGGTGAGCTTCTCTGGGTGTTTCGGTTTTAATTATCAGTGAGGTGTTGACACCTCCTTCGTAACACAGGTGATTTGCCACCAATCTGGGATAAAATAAAAGACTTACATTTACACAACACTCATCATGACAGAAGGGCTTCCCAAAGTATATCACAGCTAATAAAGTACTTTGGAACTGTAGCCGTGTGGGAAATGTAGCAACCAATTTGTGCATTGAAATCGCACCAAGAGAAAATGAGCTTCCACTAAAATGACTGTTTTCATACACAGTGCTTTTGTAAATTAACGTCTCTTAAATTAATTAAAAGGAAATATAATGAGCGGTTTGCACTGAGGGTATGATATACGTGGAGTATTCATCTATTGCCCTCTTGAGTTAAAAACCTTAATTGTTCTGAATGGTTTGAACTGAGATTTCTTTGTTTTTTTTAAATGAAACCGCATTCATCTTACAATGCATGTTTAAATAGATGCTGTATATTTCTTCTATTGATTCATGGGAGTTGGGCATTGCTGATTAGCCTAGCATTTATAGCCCATCCCTAATTGTCCAGAGGCAGTTAAGAATCAGCTACATTACTGTGGGTATAGAGTGAGATGTAGGCCGGATCAGATAGGATGACAGATTTCCTTCCATCAGTTAACCAGATAGGAAACAATTGAAATTGAGTACATGCTTGCCATTTGGTTAACTTTTTAATTCCAGATTTTTACTAATTTCAAATTTCACCATTTGCCATGGTAGGATTTGAACCCATGTCCCCAGAACATTAAACTTGGTTATGGATTGTGAGATCAGTGATATTACCTGCATCCCTCATTATCCATGTATATATTGTGCAGCGGCACCCTGATATCATATAGATAAAAGTTAGGGACAACCAGTGGCTCGTAGTCCAAAAATGCAATAGCATTTCAAACCAACCGAGAAGCAACATATTCTACATATTTTAACAATTAGAATTGGATGCCTTGCTCACCAACAATCCTGCACAGACACCGACCATTATGACTGATGCTATCAGCAAGCTGGAAATGAGGAGCCGGTCTGGATTCAGCCATAAGTCTCTGCTCCTGCTGATACCGATGCGGACCATGTTTCTGGCTGTGGTTGGGAAGAAAGGGCCTTCTTCATAGCACTGGCCCCCGACAGGCATCACTCGGATATACTGGACAAAGAACGATTGTATATTTCTGTTGCAATAGGTAATGGGTCTGACAGGGTAAATGCTGAAGACTGCATTAAGTTCTACCAAATTGAATGACATCATAAGGACTTGAGTGGGGAAATGCGGAACGGCTGTGGATCTTAAAGGAGTCAAGACCTACCAACTAGATCCCCCCATAGTCCTTGTAACAATGTCTATCACACCAGTGTAACACGTAGCTGATTTATATCATGCAGCAAACTTCATCTTGTTTCAGACAAGAACTTCTTCTCATTTGATGACCAAATAGTTTCCCTCTATCGCACTAGACCAAGCTGACCCTGTAGATCCAAACATAAATGGATGGTGGCAAAAAATCTACCTTATTATAGCCAAGTGTCCAGTTAGCCCAAACACATAGTGCCAGTGGTGGTCATCTGAACATTAGTTAAACTATTTCAACTTAACAATTTCTCCTTGAGAAGTTAACGTAATCAGTGTGTGTTTTTAACTGACTGCACTAGAAAGGCAATAATAAGTTTGGAGTCATGTAAGTTAATGGCTGAACATTTATTACAGAAATGTGGAGTACTCTCAAGCTGCATTGCATGTGAAAAGCTTGCATCATTAAGGATTCAGAACTCAGGACTTAGAGACAGACAACCAAAGTAAGAGCAGTAATTGAGACACATACCATCTTCTTGTTAGGATCCTTGTTCATTTGAAAGACATGTACCCCAGGCTGGCTGAAGTGATACAAGAAAAGCCAAGATGAGCTTGGGTTGGGTTCCATCTCCTCTGCAAGGTCACGCAATGCTCCCCAGTCAAACTCACTGTTTGTGTTGTAAAGATTTTCACTGGAAAGTAAGAACAATTTCGTATTCCTCTTGTTAGTTTTTCTTACCAATTTTGTGCCTAAACCTCATGAAGACATTTGGAAATTACTAGTGCCTCCTGTCCTCAAGCCTCCTGATGGGTGATGGTCAATGAAGCCTTGACCGTGTGCATTGATAGATATAAATGTTGAATTAACCTTCATTACATGGTAAAAAGATATTCAGCTTAACTAATCTCTGCCAGTATTTACCCTCTGCACAAGAGCAATTCCTCATGCCCTAAGGCAAACTCTTTCCATATTCATTTATTCATCTAATGAATCTAATTTTAAAAGTTAATATAATTTCTGCCTCAATCACTAATGAGGGAATGAATTTTCCAGTCTTACAACCTTGCATAAGGTAGTTTCTCAGTGTCTGTGCTGTAACTCTTTTAATTTAATCCCGTAATTTTAATACTCCAGTCTAACATTCTGTTTCTACATTTGGGCACTCTATCATTCCATTTTAGAAACAGGTACAGTTACCTGTGTCAATACTATTCTAATGATAGAAGAGTCAATTTTTACAGGTGTTTTCTTTTGTTTTGCCACATACCTAAAGATTCTCAGGTAATAATTTTCATGAAATCACATGCTGGTATGTTAAATCAAGTGAATTGTGCTAAAGATCTTAACCGATGAGACATAATATGATACATACATATCGTACACAGGATAATATCTGCTGGACACAATGAACATGATGATACTCCCAATATGGATGCAGATTGTGGGGTTGATGATGCCCAAAAACAAGGTGCCATTTGTGGTAGAGTCAGCAAACTGGGGTATTCGTGACCAGTGACGTCCAGGATCTTCAGGACTTTGTGATGTTGCATTATCTAAGGATAGACACACAGTCTGAGAATAAACTCAAAACAAAGCCTCACACCAAAGAAGAATAAGTGTGCTTCAGAAAACCCCCCTTTTTGATACAGAAGGTAGATTAGGCCAGGTTAATGGAAGATACTAGGAAAGAACAATAACGTTATAACTAGGAGATATACACGCAGAGGCAAGACAGTAATGAGAGTGAAATGATGTTTAAGTAATGCATCAGTACCTGGAGACACAGTTAATAATGGACGATGTTGCAAGTTCATCTCCAGCAATCTCTTCAACTTCATGGGATCTGGATCATATACACCCAGAAAACCTTTATCTGAAAAAATGATTAAATACAAATATCATTTTCTACTTGGTCTCGTCGCATCTGTGAAGTAAAAAATGGAGTCAACGTTTCGGGTCCAGCGATCCTTCCTCAGAACAGTTCTGAGGAAAGGTCACTGGACACGAAACGTTAACTCTGTTTTCTCCTTCACAGATGCTGCCAGACCTGCTGAGCTTTTCCAGCAACTTTGTTTTTGTTCCTGATTTACAGCGTTCGCAATTCTTTCGGTTTTTGTCATTTTCTACCTGTTGTTTATGCCTTGAACTGTAAGCTCATGAAATGTTTGACTGTAATGGGCCAGACCAAACCCCTTCAAAGTATATTCAGAAGGTAGTCTAGATGCTAACTTTTTCTTACTTTAAAGGTAAGTGTAAGGTGTTATGTTCCAGATGCAATCTGATTGGTTAAACTACTTGATATTAGGCAAAACACCCCTTATTTCTACACTTCCATTAAAATACAGATAAAATAAAAACAGAAGAAAAGGATTAGCTTAACTCTAACTATTGAAATGCTTAGCAAAATAATAGATATATTAACCCACTACGAATGAACTGTTCCCATATAGTAGCATCCCACAAATACACCCTTGGTAAAAGGCAAAATTCAGTAAAATAGATTGTTTCACAGGCAATTCTCTAGTCAAAGAGGAAAAACATCAAGAGAAAACTCAGAGTGAGAGGGAGTAGCAGGGAAAAGTGTACATTCAGCTTCCAAACCCAGTTTCAAGACCCAACAGACAACTGCTACTGAAAAACTGAAACTAAAATACCTGGCTCTGTGCGATCTTGACCCCACTCATTCAGGCTGCTTCTATTGATCAACTTAAAAAAAAATCCCCAAGGCCTCACAAGCTTTTTATTTTATGGGCTTTGGTGAAGACTGATCATCACCTCTGATCTAAACTTTTCTTCATTTAAAAACAGGACAAAATGCATCTATTAAATCCATCGTATTGTCACAGCTAACAAAATTAAGCATCAGCAATACATTTTTATTTGGACATCATTAAGACATCTATAGTCAGAGGACTCAAGGGCTTCTTCTTGTTCAAACATGAATCACAGCATCAATGAGAAAATGGCTAAAAATTTCCTGAATGAGGTGGAAGTAGACATCATGAAACATATAAAACATTCAGGTAGGTCTTGAAAAGGCTCAGACTGTTAGCATGAACTGGATAGAGCAAACAACCAAGATTGGGCTCAAAGTTCAACTAAAATTGTTTCAGAGATAGTAGGAACTAAAACTAAAATTAACTAAATCAACTAAAATTGTGCCTCTTGCCTCACTTCGATGAGATGTCCACAGCAAAATGGGCATTGGTCAGATCAGCGAAAAGTCCTAGGAAGGTGATAATCGGGTAAAGGCTTGGGAGGGCTGCCTTTAGGGCCTTCAGTGGTTCCGTGGGCCAATTCAAAGCACTTGTGTTCCTACAGGATCCACTTGCAGGAGGATCAAACATAAAGAAACTCCCCTTTTTGACTGTAGCTTCCTGTGGTCTTTTAAACCAATTGGATTATCAGCAACCTAACTTTGGGAAGAGGCCCTGAAACAGAAATTTGGTCCCATGTATCTAGTAATAAGGACCTAATGGCTGGTTCAAGGTGATGTCATAGATTCCTGAAAAATTGCTTGTCTCAATATTATGTCAGATTTATTTCAAGTCATCATAGTGACTAACTGATGTAGTCCCATAAAAATGAGTCATTTTTCCCATCCAGGAAACAATCCAAACACTCCAATTTCCAAGTCATTATGTCTAATTTCTGCCCTGTCACTGTCATAACCAACTTCCCTTTTAAAAGGTTTTGAAAAGAAATATCTTTGGTGGAAAGTTTACCTCAACAAGAATTATATGTCCTCAATCCAGCAGCGCAGCAAAGACACTAGACATTTTAGCTAATTGCCAATTTATTCAAACGTTAGTTTCCTCCCTCACTAAAGGACAGCAGTTGTATTATTGTTCACTGAAGCAGACCAGAACTTAGTTTGTGTGTTTGTGTCCAAATGAATAAGCCTATTCCTAAGTAAATAGTCACAAACAACAACAATTAGAAGTTGCTGGCAAAGCTCAGCAGGTCTGGCAGCATCTGTGAAGAAAAAAAATCAGAGTTAATGTTACGGGTTCGGTGACCCTTCCTCAAAACTGAGTACACAATATTGTGAATCAGGTTTATTCATCTCTCCACCTTTAGGAAGGTGAGATTTGAGAGAGTGTTGTGTCTTTTATAGGGTCATAGAGTCTTATAGTATGGAAACAGTCTCTTCAATCCAAACATAATCCCAAACTCAATATGTTCCATCTGCTTCCTTCTGGCCCATATTCCTCCAAACCTTTCCTATTCATGAACTTAGCTCAGTGTCTTTTAAATGTTGTGATTGTGCCCGCATCTACCACTCCCTCTGCAAGTTCATTCCACACATGAACCAACCTCTGTGTAAAAAAATTGGTCCTCATGTCTTTTTTAAAATCTCTCTCCCCTCACTTTAAAAATATGCCCCCTATTCTTGAAATTCCCCATCCTAGGGGAAAAATACCTACCCTTAACCCGATCTCTGCCCCTCATGATTTTATAAACCTCCAAAAGGTCACCTCTCAATCTCCTACACTCCAGTGAAAAAGTCCCAGCCTATCCAGCCATTCTTTATAGCTCAAACCATCCACACTTGGCAACATCCTGGTAGATCTCTTCTGAACCCTCTCTAGCTTAGTAATATTGACGCAAGTGCATGCCATAAAGTCTCACCAGACATTTCCACCAGGTGCACTGACTGTTGTTTGTGACACAGGCCTCCTTTGATAACGTTCCTGCTGTTCAAAACTCTTCCAATATCTTTCAAAGGCACATCAACCTAGAGAGACACATTTAATTTTGTTGTATTGAAATAATGCCATGCTTTAACCCCTCACATTGCTGATATGTCGACAGTGGGCAAATCACCTGGACATCAGTTCTCCCGCCAAGTACTCTGGGGCCGGTCTCTACAACTTGTGGAAACATCAGATCTGAGCACTGTCTCGTTCAATGTTACAGTCAGTTAATGTAACAATCAGTTGTGCTCACTGTGTAACAGGTGATTAATTGATGGAGATTAAGCCCAACTTTATCTCATGTCAAAGTGAACGTGTTTTAAGTAAGTTAAAGTCTCAACTGTGAAATAAACAGAGTTGAAATTTCATGGGTTCTATGACAGGTGAGGCTATATCTTCGACCAGATTGCTGCCCAGGATGTGCAGAGGACGATCTTCCCACTGGAGTGTGAACCCTTGTTGACAATCCCCCTCTCTCATACAGAGGTGCTGGAACTAATTTTAGTCCCATTCCTGCCAACCACCTTGAATAAGCTAACTCAATATCGAAGAGAGCAGAAACCAATTATTTCTTTGCTGGAGTTCGGAAAAATGAGGGGGTTCTTATAGAAACCTATAAAAGTTTAACAGGGCTAGACAGGGTAGGTGCAGGAAGGATGTTCTTGATGGCAGAAGGGTCCAGAGCCAGGGGTCACAGCCTAAGGATATGGGGTGAAACATTTGGGACTGAGGAGAAATTTCTTCACCCAGGAAGTGGCGAGCCGGTGGAATCCACTGCCACAGAAAACAGCTGAGATGAAAACTTTGTGTGATTTCATTAACGAGTTGGATACAGCACTTGGAGCTAAAGGGACCGAAGCATATGGGCGAAAAGTGGAAACAGAGCACTGAGTTAGATTATCAGCCATGATCATAATGAATGGTGGAGCAGGCTCTAAGGGCCAAATGGCCCATTCTGTTCCCATCTTCTATGTTTCTATGTTTAACCCAGTGTGTGCAGTCACCAGATGAACCAAGACAAAAGCTGCTTTCTTTTCAATTGCTCCTGTCATTACCTTTGAACCATCTCTGAAAGTGATATGGAAGTATTCCCTTCCGTTACAAGTTATCTGCAGTCTGCTCCACTGTAATTGTCTGCATTTCCAATCGCACACCATGTCCAGACTCTCTGTCTGACAGAGACACAGGCCGAGAACTTCATCAAATCCCTGGTAATCCACAGGGGAAGCACAAACCTGTGACAAATCCAAATATTCTGTTACCTTAAATGAATCAAAACGGCATGGCAGAAATATAAGTGGAGCTGTAGTGTGATGTACAATAATGAAATTTGTTTGGACCTATGTTTCAATATGAGAACTGTTCAAGGTCACATGTAACATCATGCAAGATAAAAGTAAAAAAAAGGATGTTTAAAAATCTGAAATAAAAGGTAGAAATTGCTGGAGAAACTTAGCAGGTCTGGTAGTATCCATAGAGAGAGAACCAGAGTTAACAGCTTGACTCTAATTTGGATCTTCCTCAGATCATTATCCTTTGTTTTGAAACACTTGCCCCATGTCTCAAAACATAACCTACACCACCACTACTTTTCCTTATGATTTTATTGAAAACTTCAACATTATTTTTCACATATAATTATAGCTGCTTAAACATGATAAAAGTGGTGGTAGCATTGACACCAGGGAGTGCGCCCTCATTAACTTATCACAATAAACATCAAAAGAGCATTGCAAGGAGAGTGACAGAGGGCCCCATCAGACCCAAATTGCACTGCATTATGTATCCTGCAGAATATTTCCACAAACAATAGCTTGAGTCTAACAGTTATGACCAAAGTTGGCAATAATGTGGGGTTAAATTTTACAGAGTGGTGTGGTCCCCATCCCCTGGCGAAGATACCAGGGTGGGGTGAGAAGCTCTCCTTGATCCTGAAGGTTGCCCCTCACCAGCTTAACACTGAGTAGCTTTAATTGCTCGAAAGAGAGACTTTCTCAAGAGGAATTCCCATCTTAATTTCCACGTCTTTCTAATCTCTGCAAAGGCAGATTGTGACCGTGGCTATTGCTGAAATTGCACACAGTCCCACCATAAGCCCAGGAAACTCCAGGGTCAGAGGGGTCTCAGACAGCGGCAGGGCTGGGGTCAAGGGGACACGAGGAGGATTAAACGTTAAAGTGTAAGGGCAAATGACCTTTGGAGGGATTTTTAAAATTAATTCACAGGATGAGAGCATTGCTGGGTAGGCAGCATTTATTGCCCATCCCTAACTGCCAACAATCAACAATGGATCCACAGTCATCATTGGACTCTTAACCACAGATATTTATTGAATTCAAATTCCACCATCTGCTGTGGCTGGTTTTGAACCTGGGTCCACAGAATGTCATCTTGGACCCTTGATTAAAAGTCCAGTGACCATACCACCAGGCCATCACCTCTCCTCAATTCCTCCCTTGGCCATGGGGGGACCCAAAGGCGATCCCTCCTCACATTGCCTGGCTTACTCAAAGGCCTGGGACTCCCTCTGCAGCTGGTAGAATATTGGCAACAGCACAATGGCACTCTTAACTATCCAATAATTGGGCCCATTGGATCAATGATTTCCAGTGCTGCTTTACAGCACCAGGAAGCCAGGTTCGATTCCACCCTCGGGCGAATGTCTGTATGGAGTTTGCATGCTCTCCTGTGTCTGCGTGGGTTTCCTCCAGGTGCTCTGGGTTCCTCCCACAGTCTGAAGATGTGCAAGTTAGGTGGATTGACCGTGGGAAATTGACCCTTAGTGTCCTGGACATGGTGGTCAGGTGAATTAACCATGAGAAATAGGAGGTTAGGGTGGCAGTTGGGTTTGGGTGGGATGTTCTTCTGAGGGTTGGTAAAGACCCAATGGGCTTAATGGAATCTTTCCACACTGTAGGGATTCTATATTTTTGGAGTGTAACATCCAGTCCCTAGTCTATATTCTAATTGAAAACTGTTGGAATTTGCAGACTCCTATGTTATTATACATGTCCTGTTTCTCGACTGCCTTCATATCGGCATCAACTTCAACTCAGACACCCTTAGTATGGCATCTCTTAGCCCAGGCCCCAAGCTCTAGAGGAGCACATACTTTCTGTGCAGTGGCTAGACTGGCACTGAGTGTTGTGCTGGTGGAGATCTCACCATCTGGACGAGCTGTTAGGACAAGGCCCTACTTATCTTCTTGGCTGAACATTAAAGATTCCATGTCACAAGTTGAAGGGATACACAGGAACTCTCCTGGCCAATGTGTATCCCTCAACAATTTCAAATGCAAATTTATTTTGACATTTAGATGTCCATAAATTGAGTTCCACTTTTTAAAAACAAAATCATTCGCAGGATTTAAGTGGCACTGGTCATGTTTTGATCTGGTGTGGTCTGGTACCAATGGATCTAAGGAAGAGGTGATTGTTCTGCGTTAATTTCAGGATAATTGTGTAGGAATGGGGTCTGCATAGTTTTAATCAATCTGTTTGGAATGTCATGATACACATTGGGCAGATGTGACTTGAACCTGGGTCCTCTAGCTCCAATGTAGGGACATTTCAGAGAAACCTATAAAATCTTTACAGGAATAGACAGGTTCAATGCAGAAAGGACGTTCCCAATGGTGGCTAGTCCAAAACCGAGGGTCATGGTTTAAGGATATGGGGTAAACCTTTTAGGACTGAGATGAAGTGGAATTTCTTCACCCAGAGAGTAGTGAGCCTGTGGAATTCACTAACACAGAAAGTGGTTGAAGCCAAAATATATCTGTTTTCAAGAAGGAGGTAGATCTAGTTCTTGTGGTTAAAGGGATCCAGGAATATTGGGGTTTAGGAGGGATTAGGATATTGAGCTCCATGATCAGCCGTGTCATATTGAATGGTGGAGTAATATGGAGGGTTAGAATGGCCTACTCCTGCTGCTGCCTTCTATGTTTCTATGCTTTTTTTCTTTATTTGTTCACATATGAGGCTGTCTCTGGCTAAGCAGCATTTATTGCCCATCCCTAATTGCTCAGAGGGCAGTTAAGAGTCAACCACATTGCTGTGGGTCTGGAGTCACATGTAGGCCAGACCAGGCAAGAATGGCATTTCCCTTTCCTAAATGACATTAGTGAACCAGACGGGTTTTTCTGACAATCCACCATGGATTCATGGTCATCATTAGACTCTTAATTCCAGATAGTTATTGAATTCAAATTCCACTATCTGTCATGGTGGGATTCAAACCTGGGTCCCCAGAACATTATCTGTGTCTCTGGATTAACAGTTCAGCGATAACACCACTAGGCCATTGACTCCCCTCACTGTACCATTTGACCCTCCTCACTGGGTGTTGAGGAACAACTAATCAGTGTACTTGGAGTTTTGTGATGTGTAAGTTGAAATAAAACTCTTATTAGAAAAGTCTATACCTGACTTTTGTCCAAATAACCTTTTAACTTCTGTTTTTATTAGCTAGATGTACGTTCACTATCCATGCTCTCAAGGAGGTAATTGTAAGCTGCCTTCTTTAACTGCTGTGGCCCCTGTGGTATATTACGGAGGGAGTTGCAAGATTTTGATGAAATGACAATGAAGAAATTGTCATATAATTCCAAGTCAGGATGGTGTGTGCTTTGGAAGGGAACTTGCAGGTGCTGGTACTTCCACATTTCTGCAGACCTTGTCCTTCAGGTGGTAGGGGTTCTGACTTGAAACATATTGAGTTTCTGTACATTACCACACAGAAAACATTTCCAAAACTGTGACATACTTTGGGATATTCTGTACCTGAAAGGAGCTTGACAAAGTCTTTTTTTGATACACACCTTCAGAGAGCAATATTCTTTCCACTCATCTTTTGTGAGACAGTGTCCATCCTGATTTCTGCTGGTCCCGTCTCGGCAGATATTGTACAGCTTCCTGACACATGCCCTTGTTCCTTTAGATTCCAATCGGTGTCTCAAAGCGCATGTGCAATGAGAATCAGTAGGCTAAGAAAGATCCAATCATTAATTTATAATGAACACATCGTTCCAGTACAACAACCTAGAGTTTAAGGTGGAAGACGCTCCAAAGTTCTTCACAGAGGGTGGGGGAATGGACACAGAACCACAATGATTGAATGACAAAAGCTCAGTCAAAATGATGGGCTTTAACAAAATTTTAATAGAGAAGGAGTAAAGAAAGAGGAGAGGAACACCCAGGAGTTTGAGACAAAGCAGCTGACAGATGCTCAATTAATTCCAGAGCGCTTGGAAGGCAAGTGCCGAGGTATTGACAGGTGCAAAGGAGGTTGTCAGCAAAGGCATGAGTAGGAAAACCTGTTGCAAGGTCAGGACATGATGTCACTTTTCTTTCTTTCCTACATTGATCATCCTGCAGCCTGGATCTTCACTTTAGTCAGCTTTTGTCCATGGGGCTGCACAGGCCTTAGTTGAGCTTGTGGTTGAAATGAATGGCTCATTCCCTGAACTCCCATCATATCTCACTGGGAAATGACATTGCCTTCCTTTCGCTCGTTCATGGGTTCTGCATGTTTCACTGGCAAGGCTAGCACTCGTCGTACATCCCTATTTGCCCATAGCCGCTTCAGAGGGCAGTAAGAACTCACCCACATTTCTGGGTATCTGGAGTTACATGTCGGCCAGACCATGTGAGGATGGCAGATTACCTTTCTTAAAGAAATATCATTAGTGAGCCAGAATGATTTGTTTTGAAACAGCAATCAATGATAATTTTAGGGTCACTATCACTGAGACAAGCTTTCAATTCCAGATTTATTAATTAGGTTGAAATTGCACTAACTGCTGTGGTGGCCCACGTCCCTAAAGCCTAGGTTCTTGGATTATGAGGCCAGGGACATCACCATGACATAACCACCTCCCACAACGGACAGGCAGCCTTACTGTTTAAATTCAGGCAGTTATGTAAAAGCCTGAGGTGGGATCTGTTTTACATTAGCATCACAGTGTAAATGGAGGATGGAGTGGGTAGTGGAGGCTAAAGTTGGCCATCAGCATTCGAAATGAAGTTTGATTTACATCAAGTGCATTGCTAATATCAAAGTCGGAAATTACTAAACACAAGACTGTGATGCATGCTCATATCATCAATAAAGACACCGAACAATTTAAAATGAGAACGCTGATATTCTTACTTGGAAGATTTCCCCTTTCTGATGGCAGATGCAGATGTCCTGTCCTTCTTCAGGCTGTTCAGCCTGGGAGCCACAGGAGAAGCAGGCTCCCTGGCCTGTTAAATGGTTGAAGTAATTTTTGGGACATTTCAAGCAACTGTCAGCACTCACTGCTCTTTCACTCGGATTGTAAGTACCTTTAGGACAAGGGATTGGCTCAGGGCTTGCCGGAGGGCAGTAGTGACCTGCAAACAATTGTGGAGAAAGTGAATTCTTCCAATGAATTATCCATTCTGACAAGTTGTGCCCTTTGGCAAACTCTGTATAGCCTGTTCTGAGCTAATAATGGCTCCTTGTTTGTGAAGGTTTCAGAGTTTACAGTTTAGCTGGCAGAAAGCAACTGATAAAGAGGGGAAATGTTATTTCGGTGTAGTGAGTTTCTGTTCCCTTACACAAGTTTCTGTTAACTGTTAGTTTCCATTTTTTGCTTCAATGCCCCTACAACCCAATTTTGTTAATTTAATGTTTAAAAGAGTACAGGGGCCTGAGAAGGAGCATGACAACTAAAGCCAAGCTGAGGATATTTACAAATGCTGTGTATTGACGCAAGTTAAATTTCGCAACCAACAATTAGCTGTGTTGTCAATATTCAAGACAGATTCCCTGAGGAGACAGTGGAGAAAACAGGTCCATAAAGCAGTGGGATGGAATATTTGGCAGGCCAAATGTCTAAGCATAAGGGGCTGGATACATTACAAACTTTGAATGAGGTGTAGCCGTATCTCTCTGTTCTGTATATTTCTATGTTTCTAGTTCATCACCAAAATGACAGGAATTAAGTTGCGCAATTAGCTTAAATATACAAGTATCTCGAGCGTATTAGTAGAATCAAAAGTGACTGCAATTATGTTGTTACACATGATCCTGGGTCAGACGATAGTCGTTTAGTGAAAGAGAGGATATTGCTCTTGAAGCACATGTACCTTTTGGACAGATGTAAGATTTGGCTGCTGCAATCCCATAGTCATTCACGTTTGATGGTGGATCCGTGGTGGTAGCTCCTTGAAGACAGACCACCCCTGCTTGGCATTTGAGGCAGACCTGGCGATTATTGTGGTTCCCATAGTAACCAGCAGGGCAAGGTTCGCAAGTGTTATTGAAGGTGCTTCTGTTGGATCCGTTGTACTCCCTGTATCCCAGGGGGCACTTGACTGGCTTACTGGCACCAATGACTGATAAAGACAAGTTAGTGGTATGTTCACCTCTTGTAGCCTTGAATTAAGCCGTCATTTCATTTCCACCAGGCTATTGTATTGGCCTTGTGTAGTGAAGCCTTATGATAAGGTATAGAATGAGTAGAGGCCTTTCAATAATATCCAGAGGCCACCACCATTCTATTCTCACAGACACATGGAATAGTAAAAGCACAGAAGGAGTCAATTTTGTGTATTGAGCCCATGCTGGCTCTTCGTCAAGCAATCAGCCCATTTAGTTTATTTCCCACCTCTCCATCCCATGCATAGAATCACACAATTTTACAGTACAGAAGGAGGCCATTCAACATATCATGGCTGTACTGGTCCCGAAACAGCTACCCAGCTAATCCTACTCTTCAGCCGTAGTCCTCTAAATTTATCACTTTCAATATGAATCCACCTCTCATTTGAAACACCTTATGGAACCTGCCTTCACCACCCTCACATTCCAAATCCTAAAAACTCTCTGAGTAAAGAAGTTTCTCCTCATCTCACTCCTAGCTGGCTTGCTGACATATTTGCTTCCACCCCCTCAAAGATAGCACTTCTGGCTCATTATCACTTGCTGCATAAAATAAATCTCTCAAATCCCACCTGTATCTCTTGCCTAAAATGTAAATCTGTTTCCCATAAATCTCTCCTACTATCAGCTGAAAGGAACAGCTTTTTATCTGATCATGAACTCTACACGACCATTTAATCCTTTGAGTTTCTGTTTCAGTTTACTTTGAAATAGTTTGTACTTAATTTAATGGCTGACTATAGTTATTTTAACCTTCTTACCCCATCTGGAGCCATCATGGCTGAAAACAATGTCCTGAGGACAGTAATGACCAACTGGACACTCAACTGGGACCTGGGATCCTGTGGGACAGTAGTAACCAGCTGGACAAGGTAACCGAGGTACAGGTATGATGCAGCAGTAACCTGGAACACAGAACAGAGTTTGCAAATGCTTTTCCCATCATTTCAGCTTCTAACAACACATTCTTTCACAGGAAAGTCTTGTTTAAGGCTGTGTGTGAACTGCTCAGCCCAAATTCATGTACACATGACCAGACAATAGAAGGTAAATATTCTTCGGTCGCTAATGTCAGGAGAATGGAATTCTAGCAGGGCTTTAAACATAGGAGCTGAGGGGCCATTTGACTCTCAGCCGTTCTCGTCGTTCAATAATTTTACAGCTGATCTAGTTGAGGTCTCAGTTCCACGTTCCTGTCTGCCCCGGACCTCCCCATAAAAATACTTGATTTCCTTGTAGATCAAAAATTTATTAATTCAGCCTTCAGTCCACCTTCCAGGACTTTCTGGAGAAGAAAAGTCCATATGTTTGGATTGATGCTTTGATAGAAAAATATTCTGCCCCAAAATGGAGATCCCCACAATAATAACCAAAACAGAATCCCCCTTGTCCTCAAGTACCACCCCACCAACCTCCGGATCCAATGCATCATCCTCCGACACTTCCGCCATCTCTTACTCTTCAACTGCTTCCCCTTGTTTTAGTCTTGCCAGAAGAAGATACATTCTCTCAGAACCCCACTCAATCCAATCCCTTCCAGATCTTATGGGTTTCAATATTCTTCTAAACTTCAATTGATATAGGCCTAGCCTGTTCAACCTTTCTTTATAAGATATGCCATTTATCCTGTGAATGAGTCTGGTTACTGATCAGATTACTGACCAGGTCGAATCCTATCCATTTTGCCTTGTGTATGTGAGAAGGAGGTACTTTAGGTCCAACATAAGGGGAAGAAATTTTCTCTTCTGCACATAACAAACTTGCCAATTCATTTATAAAGAATTATTTGCAACTTGTCAAAGTGATTGAAATGGAGAAAATCTCAGTTCATAGAATCATAGAGATACACAGCATGGAAACAAACCCTTCAGTCCAACTCGTCCATGCCGACCGGATATCCCAAATAAATCTCGTCCCATTTGCCAGCATTTTGCCCACATTCTTCTAAACACTTCCTATTCACATACTCATTCAGATGTCTTTTAAACGTTGTAATTGTACCAGCCTCCACCACTACCTCTGGCAGTTAATTCTATTCCATATATGCGCCACCCTCTGCACGAAAAAGTTACCCCTTAGGTCCCTTTTATACTTTTCCCCTCTCAGCTTAAACCTATGCCATCTGGTTTTGGACTTCCCCAACCCAGGGAAAAGATATTAGCTACTCACCCTATCTATGCCCATCATGATTTTATAAATTTTTAGAAGATCAACCCTCAGCCTTCAATGCTCCAGGGAAAATAGCCCCAGCATATTCAGCCTCTCCTTATTGTTCAAACCTTCTAACCCTGGCAACTTCCTTGCAAATCTTTGCTGAACCTTTTCAAGTTTCACAACATCTTCATTTGCAAGATGACACCCCTTGATAATGTCACAATCCTTCAGTTCAGGTTTGATTTTTGTACTCATGTTCTGGAGTGGTACGTGAACACAGATCCTTGCGATTCAGGCAAGGGTGTTACCAACTTTTGGAACTTTAGAGGATGTGAGTGAGGACTTAATATTTGAGATGACAGAGACTTGGAGCAAATATTTCGATTGTGCTTTCACAACAGAGGACGTAAAACGTGTCTCAGAAATAGTTGAAAAATTAAGAGGCCAAGGAAGGAAGGAGGTTAAAAACAATCACTATCACTTGAGAAAACAGATTAGGAAAATTAATGGATTTAAAGGCTGACAAACCTCCTGGACTTATCAGTTTGCATCCCTTGGTCTTAAAATATGTAGCTACAGTGATAATGAATGTATTGGTTGCAATCTTCCAAACTTTTGTTGATTCTGGAGAGGTTCCACTGGATTGGAAAACAACAGATGTAATAACACTAATAAAGAAGGAAGAGAGACAGAAAACAGGAAACTAAAGGTTACTTACCTTAAAACTGTCACTCAGAAAATCCTGGGAACTCATCTGAAGGATGTAGCAGCAAGGCATTTAGGAAGCTGTAACCTAATCAGGCCAGAGTCTACATGATTTTATGGAAGGGAAATCGTATTTGACAGTTTATTAGAGTTTTTCAAGAGATGTAATGAGCAGGATGGCATATGAAACCAAGGAAAGCATGATACAACTGCACAAGAGATTGGCAACACTGTACCTAAAATACCGCAGACAGATTTGGTCTCCTTTCTTAAAGGGGGTCATATTTGCATCGGAAACCATTCAGAGAAGGTTCACTAGGCTGATTCCTGTAATGAAAGTATTGTCACAAGAGGAAAGGCTAGAGAGGTAGGGTCTCTACTCAGTGGCATGTAGAAGAATGAGAGATGACATTATTGAAACACAAGATTCTGAGGGGGCTTACAGGGTAGTTATGAGTAAGTCAGATGCCAGTGAAAGAAAGCATTTTCTAGAACAGCATCTTCCAGTGATTAATGTATAGGGATCTGTACAACCTATCTCTGCTGATGAGTCCAACGTGTCAGAAACATGTAACATCTTGAAAGTTGTGAGCATACTTTAAATATTCAAGGTACAAATTTACCTGGTATGTTGCTGAAAGTCCCAGGATGGCAGGGAAGGTGATTTCTTTCAGGACAGAAAAAGCCAGGAGGACACGTGGCATTGGTGTACATTTGAAAATTAGCATGACAGTAATAGCCAGCTTCACAAGGCTGGCAACTTTCTTGCCCAGCTGCATCTTGGTCACTTCTCATAGGACAACCGACAGGTGATGCTGACTTTAGAGCCCAATAATGACATGGTGAATAGATTTCTCCAACTTCAGCGTGAGAGCCTGCAACAGCAAAAGCAGCAGCATGATGTCACAGTGACAAGTTTCTGTCTCATCATTTATTTTATAATTTGTACTATGGTCTGCAGTGTTTGCATATTACCCAGTGCGGATATGGCGCCCACATTTTCTCAAATGTGAATAGAACAATGGAGGACAAAAATTAATTTCCATTGAACCTTCCAAAACCTCAATGTCCAAAAGCTCTTTCCAGCCAACAGGGTACTTTTTGAAATTTAGTCAATGTAGAAACTGCAACAACTAATTTACACATAGCAAGGTCCCACATGTTCCAATGTGAAACAGGCAGTGATGTTGATTGAGGGACACCAAACAGAACTCATCTAATTCTTCTGCAAAATAGTGCCATGGAATCTGTTACATTTACCTCCAAGGGCAGATATGTTACCACTTTAATGTTTCATCTAAACTGCTGCCTCACGGCGCCAGAGACCCAGGTTTGATTCCACCCTCGGACGACTGTCTGTGTGGAGTTTGTACATTCTCCCCGTGTCTGCATGGGTTTCCTCCGGGCGCTCCGGTTTCCTCCCACAGTCCAAAGATGCGCAGGTTAGGTGGATTGGCCATGCTAAATTGCCCGTAGTGTTCAGGGATGTATAGCTTACGTGGGTTATAAGGGGATAGGTCTGGGTGGAATGCACCTAGGGTCAGTGTGGACTTGTTGGGCCGAAAGGCCTGTTTCCGCATTGTAGGGATTCTATGAAGTCTATGAAAATTCCCTCGGCACTGTACTGGCATTCAAACCCATGTCTCCATAACACTAGTCTGGGATTCCAGTTTACCAACCCAATAACATTACCACAAGATACAAGTTTCGATTCCGTAGTGCATATATGAGTCAGGAAAAGTCTTGAGTAAGGTGTTGAGTTTCAATGTTTGCTTTGTTTTTGCTGAAAGGTCACACCAATTGCTTTGTGATTCTCATTTTGTAATTCACAGAAATGTAGGCAGAAGGTACCAGTCATGTCTGTGCAGATTTATCTGATTCCAGACTGGACAGAAATTCATGAGAAGAGAGAGGTCAAAAAGGAAAAAAAAAACTTTTTTTTTCCACGGGAATGTGGGAATGTGAGTTGTTCCAATTTGTGTTCCTTGATGCCAGAAAGGAAGGAAAAAAGTTCCTTGTTAGACAGCTAATGAGCCGGAGGATGAAGTGGAACTGGGGGTGCAGGGCAGCGCTGAGCCACCGTGAGGCAGTGCTGGTGGAGAGAGAGGTCGTGAGTGTGCATATGATGACACATGGCACTGAGTGTGAATCTCAGGATGTAGTGAGAGCAGCTATCTGCATATACAGAGTGTTGTACATCACGAAGATACCTGTAATCCTGGGAGGACTCAAAACACGAAGGATGAAACTTTTGTCAGAATCCACGTGGGGTGAATCTGAGCTGGGTGCAATCACTGAGATGTGGCCGTGGAAATGAGTTTAGCAAGGACTTTGTTAAAAAAGCTTTGACAAAAACAAAAGTGACGATGGCAAACAAGAAGAAAGGTTAGAACTGAAATCCTGTTGGCGAGAGGAGCAGAACTCCTTCAAGGTGGAAGAGATGTGGCAGTGAGTTAAACACTGAAATAAAACAAAGAACTGTGGATGGTGGAGACCTGAAATAAAAACAGAAATTGCTGCAGAAACCTTTCACCTACCCCACACCCGATCCTGTTATGACACAATTTGCTTTTAGCACAGTCAACCATTCTGATGTACTCCTATATCCATTATCAGAGTATATGTGTTGCATTCAGCACAGCTGACCCATTTTATCACTCTTCACTCTTATTATTTTTTAACCAACTTTTCTTCTGTCCTGGCCTGCTATCCATTATCTCTATGTTTACCTATTGTAGAGATTAGAACCATGGCCAGCTGGATCGCATTGACTATGAGATCCCTGATTGGGGTCGTTAACCTGGGCTAATCAGGGAGCCCTGAATCAGGTCCCCAGAACCTTATCTGGGTCTCTGGATTAACAGTCCAGCAATAATACCACGAGGCCATTGCCTCCCCTATAGGGATGGGATCCTGGCCTCTGTGCAGTTATTTCAGTGAATGAAGGAAGAAAATTACTGAACATAATTCTAAACAATAGTCTGGGTAGGACATGTAGGCCATTCAATCTCTTGAGCCTGTTCCACCACTCAATGAGATCATGGCTGATCTGTGGTCTAACTGCACAGATTTGCCTTTGGCCCATACTCCTTGTGAAGAAGAAATAAATTTGTAAGAGATGTTAGGAAGCCTGATTTGCTGCATGATTTCTGGGAATTCAGGAAGTGGAGAAAACACAGTGTAGAACTGGAGGAACACAGCAGGTCCAGCAGCATCAGAGGAACAGGAAAGATGACGTTTTGGGTCCGGACTGTTATCTCTGAGTCCAGCATTCAGGAAGTGGAATTCCTTTATGTTGCAATACATCTCAGCTGGTAAGTGATGCCTTAAAAAAGTGACTGCCCTTTCACTCTCACTCTCTCTCTCTCCCCGATCTACTGACAGCTCTGTTGAAGAGTCACTGGAATTGAAACATTGAGTCTGCTTTCCTCCCACAGATGGTGATAGTCCCACTGAGTTTCTCCAGCCACTTCTGTTTTTGCTTCTCATCCCACCGCTTTACCTTCCCTTCATTTTTAGGTAAGCCTGTTGCTGCTCCTGGTATGCCCTTCTACACGCTTCATCGAACCAGGTTCATTGCTGACTTGATGGTAATGATAGAGTGGGGGATATGCCGGGTCATGAGATTGTAGATTGTAATGTTAATTCTGTTTTCTGTCTGCAGATGCTGCCAGACCTGCTGAGTTTCTCCAACAACTCTGTTTTTGTTTCAAATCTCCAGCATCTGTAGTTCTTCGTTTTATTCTAGGTTGCAGATTGCGTTGGGAGTACCATTCATGGCCTATAGTGCCTCATGGGTGGCCAGCCTCAAAATGTACAAAATCTCTTACTTTCAGCATGGTGGTAAATGGAGGCTACCTTCAATGTGAAGGCAGAACTTGGTCACACAAGGACTGTTGAGTAGTCCCTCCTTATGATACCATTTTGGACAGAGGCACCTGTGACATGTAGATTGGCGAGGTTGAAGTCAATTACATTTCTCCCTCTGATTCCAGCCACAGGGCCAATCTAGGAGCTATGTCTTTTATGACTGAGCCAGATTGATCAGTAGTGGTGCTGCTGAGCCACCCTTGGTGATGGACATTGAAGTTACCCACCAGAGTACCTTACCACCTTCAGTGCTTCCTCCAAGTGGTTGTCAATGTGAAGGAGCACCAATTCATCAGCAGAGGATGTTGGGCAGTTGGAAGTTGTGGGCAGTATTCACAAGGTGGTTTCCTTGCCCATATTTTAACTGATGTCATGTGGCTTCACGCAGTCTGGAGTCAATGTTGAGGACTCCCAAGTCAACTCCTGACCGCATACCGCTGTACCACCACCTCTGGTGGCTCTGACATACCAGTGAGATAGGAAATACCCATGGATGGTGATGGTAGTACCTGGAACAATGTCTGCAAGGTATGATACCTTGAGCATAATTGTATTGGATTGTTTCTTCATTAATTGACATGACAGTTCTTATGTAGAAGAGGAGGACTTGACAGAGTTAATAGGGCTTTATTTGCTCTCATTATTTCTGGTGCCTCAGTCAATATTAACTGGCCCGCCTGGTTTCATTCCTTTAATCAGATTTCGTAAGGGATAGATACAACTTGCTCATCTATTTCGGATAGTGTTTAAGAGTGAACCACTTTGGTCTGGCTCTGGAATCACTTGTAGGCAAGACCTGGGGAAAATGGCAGATTTTCCCTCTCTGTAGGACATTACATTTACATCTCAACTCCACTTTGGTTTCATTGTTTTAAGCTCTTCTGCCTAACAAGAATTATGTAAGAGTTTGTTGGACATTTTGGAGTCTTAGATTTGGCATTTATATTTCATGTTTCATAGTTCCTTCACTATTCTTTCCTTGAATTTCTAGTTTGATAATTATTTGAAATAAGTTCGAATTAATCCCCACCAGCAGCTATTTGCTGCTTCTTGGGCAAACAGGACACTGCCTCTAAACAGATGTGAATCTTCCTCTTTGGAGCTGCTTTGTAAAAGGACCCAGGTAGCAAGTAGTCTGTGAAAACTACCTGTTAGTACCTTGGGAGCAGTACAGACCAATGGGATGGATGTGTGATCCAGAACTTTGAGACCAATTTCCAACCAGACAGTAGAAGCTGGTGTTGCAAGATCCTGATCAAACCAGCACAAAGAACGGAAACAGTTAAGAACCTATTCGCAAACCCTGTTTGAAAATCAACAATGGTAAGTTGCATGCATACTTCAGCTGTTGTAAAACATACCAAGGTATTTCAGCAGCATTATCAATAACAATTTGACACCAATCACGGCGTGATTAAGGAACTGTTATGCATCACTCAGATAGCATGATGGAAATCAAGATCCTAATTTCCTGGAGTTTTCTCAAAAGTTAAAATATTTTATCAAAATATACAAAATCTTCAATTTTCTTGTCTGATAGAATCAGGTTAACAGAAAACATGGAATAGGTTTCTACACTTAACTACAACTATTTTTTATTACCAGTTGTAACAATTGATAATCAACAATGAACTGCAGACATATATCTCGACTCGTTAAGACTCTAAACCACGCCTCCCACTTCACATACATTCAAACAGAGACAGGCAGACAGAACATTGGTGTTTTGGATGGAGAGAAAAGAGGTACGAGGGAAATAGTTCAATCGCACCAGTCTTCAGGATTTGATGGAGATGTTCTTTTTATTTCCCCAAGTCCTTTAGTTGTTCAAACTTTTCCTTTAAGTTTATTCACTTCTTCACAAGCTCACAGAACAATTGGTTCACAAAGTATAAACTCTCTGGCTTATTGGTTAATTGCAACTGTTTACAGAAACTGGTGAGAGAAAACAACTGGCTTTTTTTTATCTTCATATATTTTACTGGAGGGAGAAAGAGAGATATACACACACACACATCATTTTCCCTTTAAGAGGCCTGAGAGCTTCTGCCTATGTAGTTCACATCCACAAGCTGTTCAGGTGCTCAGCAGCCAATCAGATAGTTGACACCAAGCTGATTACCTTTGACACCCACAACTGGACCAATTCCACAGACCAATCAGCACCGATTTGGCCCTGAGTTTCACTATGAGCTCATGCCTTGATTCTGTGTCATTTATTTATACCTTCTCCCACCTCGCAAATAATGTAAACAGGACCCAAAAGGAGTTTCCGAGATAACAAGGTGTGGAGCTGGATGAACACAGCAGGCCAAGCAGCATCAGAGGAGCAGGGAAGCTTGATGTTTCGGGCCTAGACCCTTCATCAGAAATGGGGGAGGGGAAGAGGGTTCTGAAATAAATAGGGAGTGAGGTGGAGGCGGATAGAGGAGAGGATAGGTGGAGAGGAGACAGACAAGTCAAAGAGGCGGGGATGGAGCCAGTAAAGGTGAGAGTAGGTGGGGAGGTAGGGAGGAGATAGGTCAGTCCAGGGAGGATGGACAGGTCAAGGGGGCGGGATGAGGTTAGTAGGTCGGAAACGGGGGTGCGTTTTGAGGTGGGAGGAGGGGATAGGTGAGAGGAAGAACAGGTTAGGGAGGCGGGGACGAGCTGGGCTGATTTTGGGATGTGGTAGGGGGAGGGGAGATTTTGAAGCTTGTGAAGTCCACATTGATACCATTGGATTGCAGGGTTCCCAAGCTGAATATGAGCTGCTGTTCCTGCAGGTTTCGGGTGGCATCGTTGTGGCACTGCAGGAGGCTCAGGATGGACATGTCGTCTGAGGAGTGGGAGGTGGAGTTGAAATGGTTCGCGACTGGGAGGTGCAGTTGTTTATTGCGAACCGAGTGTAGGTGTTCTGCAAAGCAGTCCCCAAGCCTCCGCTTGGTTTCCCCGATGTAGAGGAGGCCACAACGGGAACAGCGGATACAGTATACCACATTAGCAGATGTGCAGGTGAATATCTGCTTGATGTGGAAAGTCTTCTTGGGGCCTGGGATGGGGGTGAGGGAGGAGGTGTGGGGGCAGGGGTAGGACTTCCTGCGGTTGCAGGGCAAAGTGCCGGGTGCGGTGGGCCTCGAAGGGAGTGTGGAGCGGACAAGGGAGTCACAGAGACAGTGGTCCCTCCGGAAAGCAGACAAGGGTGGGGAGGGAAAAATGTCTTTGGTGGTGGGGTCGGATTGCAGATGGCAGGAGTGTCGGAGGATGATGCGTTGGATCCAGAGGTTGGTGGGGTGGTATGTGAGGACGAGGGGGATTCTTTTTTGGTTGTTCTTGCGGGAACGGGTTGTGAGGGATGAGTTGCAGGAAATGCGGGAGACACGGTCGAGGGCGTTCTCTACCACTGCAGGGGGGACGTTGCGGTCCTTGAAGAACGGGGACATCTGAGATATACGGGAGTGGAACGCCTCATCCTGGGAGCAGATGCGGCGGAGGCGAAGGAATTGGGAATAGTGGATGGCATTTTTGCAGGAAGGTGGGTGGGAGGAGGTGTATTCTCGGTAGCTGTGGGAGTCGGTGGGCTTGAAATGGATATCGGTTTCTAGGTGGTTACCCGAGATGGAGACAGAGAGATCCAGGAAGGTGAGAGAGGTGTTGGAGATGGTCCAGGTGAACTTAAGGTTGGGGTGGAAGGTGTTGGTGAAGTGGATGAACTGTTCGAGCTCCTTGTGGGAGCACGAGGCAGCGCCGATACAGTCATCAATGTAACGGAGGAAGAGGTGGGGTTTAGGGCCAGTGTAGGTACGGAAGAGGGATTGTTCCATGTAACCTACAAAGAGGCAGGCATAGCTTGGGCCCATACGGGTACCCATGGCCACCGCCTTTGTCTGTAGAAAGTGACGTTTTGTATAGCAATTCCTTCCTCAATCCTTTGTCATAAAGATAGTCCTTCTCCCAATTCAGTCCATAATCCAAAATACAAAAAATAGAAAGGTGTAGAATGTACAAGCAAAAGCTTTGTCAGAGATGGTTTTAAAGCATCCTCATGGAGAAAAAGGCAGATAGATTTAGGCAAGAAATTTCAGAAATTGGTAAGTCAAGTTAGAAGTTTGTGATTTCAATGAGTAACTCAGACGGTTAACAATGTTACCAATAAAACAAAGTGGAAAACAAGAAGTGAAAGGAAAAAGTAGTGGAATGACAAGAGGATGAAGGAGAAAAAGAGAGATAGAGAGAACAAGAGAGAAAGAAAGTAAGGGAAGTGGGCAGAAAAGAGGAGAAAGAGGAAGAGATGAACAACGGAAAAGTTTTGTTCATGGGGTACTGGCCTTGCTGGTTAGGTCAATATTTATTGCGCATGTTTAAGTGCCTTTCTTTTCACTACCTTGGGACCCCACAAACCATCTGACAGATAATGAAATACTTTAAATGATAATGACTGTTCTAATCGTGAGAAATGAGAGTTAATCTGTGCACATCAAAATTCCACACACAACAATATGATAAATGATTGGGTAATTAGTTTTGTGTTAGTCGAGATTTAAATATTAGTCCTCACTGTTTTATCTCTGGAGGGAATTACAAAAAAAACTTCTGATTCTTGAGATTCTATTCTGGTGTCTTTATATTTCAATTCTGCTCTGCGTGTCTCACTATGGCCCCTCAATACAGGAATAATACTGTGCCAAAGTGAATAATTCCCACACTAAGATAACAAGCATGGGGCTGGATGAACACAGCAGGTCAAGCAGCTTCAATTCCCACACTAATCTCTCCACCAATCCTCATGACTATAGTATTAATAACAAGGGAGGTACAGATAAAATAAACTGTGAGATCAGGAGAGATTATTGAAGACAGGGATAAGAGCGTCATAGTCATAGTATCCCACAGTGAGGAAGCAGGCCAACAGCCCATCAAGTCCACACCAACCCTCTGAAGAGCAACCCACCCAGACCCACGCTTTATCCTATCCCTGTAACGCTGCACTTCCCATGGCTCACCCTCCAAGACTGCACATCCCTGGATATGCGGGCAATTTCCCATGGCAAATCCATCTAAACTGCACATCTTTGGGCTTTGGGAGGAAACCTACACAGACAGTCACCCGAGACTGGAATCGAACCCGGGTCCCTGGCACTGTGAGGCAGCAGTGCTAACCACTGAGCCATCGTGCTGTTGAATTACAGATGATAAATTTCCTTCCTTGACATTTTTGTATGAAATTTCTTTGGTGCAAATAATATTCATACAAATAAGATTTACTTGGAGCTGCTCAGTCCTTGTGATTGCTGGAGAACAGGAAATTGAGATCAGCCAGGACCAAGACTTTTAAAATATTGATAGAAACTGATTGATAAATGTCTGGTTAACACGAGGATTGAATTTATGGGGATTATAATAAATTCATTCACTAATGATCAATATGCCTTCAGTTGTCTCGTAATGTAAAATTGTCCTGTGTGGAATGTGACTGGTTCAGGTTGTCTAACTGAATGTTTTAGTGTCTTACATTGCTATACTTTTGAAACCATAAAAGAATGACAAGAATTATTGCTCCTGGCCACCATGACCAAAAGCAACAGGTGGCATGTGGCTCAATTATCTCAGATCCCATTTATAGATGAGAATTTTATTGGTTGTGTGGCAAAGCAGCAGAGTGTGATGGTCAATCATTAACCAAAGCCCACCTGCTATGGGCCAGGGCCACTACTGGATGGACTGAAGTCCAGGATAGGCCATGGGTTGGGGTATCTTCCTCCTGTACTTATGAGGACCAAGAATTGTGACAGCTTTAGCAAGGCTACTGTTGATTGTGTATCTTGTGTGTTGTTATATTGGCATCCATACAGTATGCAAATCACACGATTACTACAACAAACAGAACTTCGAAATAGAGACCAGTGGGTTCTCTCTGATGATACCTTGAACTAAACTTATCTCTTGGACAGAGCTGGCTCTGCAGTATTTCCTGGGACACACTGTGGTAATTAAATGGTGAGAATTGTTGAACAGGTGGAAAGCAAAGAGTTGGACTAAATGAGCCTTTCTTAGGTTGGCAGACTGTGACCAATGGTGTACCACAGGATCAGTGCTTGGGCCTATTCAGATAAATATCAACAGTTTGGATGTGGGGGCTAAATGTAATATTTCCAAATTTGCAGATGGTACAAAACTTGGTGAGAATGTGAATTGTGGAGAGGATGCATAGAGGGAATTTTGACATGCTGAGTGAGTGGAAAAGAGTTTGGTGGAATATAATGTGGATACGTGGGAGATTATCTACTTTGACAGCTGGAAAAAGGCGGCAGAGTATTTCTTAAATGGCGAAATAGTGGAAAACATTGACACTGAAAGGGGCGCAGATGTTCTTGTTCACAAGCCACAGAAAAAAACCAGCATGAAGGTGCAGCATGCTATTCTGAAGGCACACAGTGTGTTAATCTTTAATGCTAGAGGTTTTGAGGACAGGAAGGAAAAGGTCTTACTTTAATTGTACAGAACCAACTGAGATCTCACGTGGACCATTGTGTACATTTTCTAATTGCCTTGCCTATGGAAAGATACACTTGCCATAGAGGGAATGCATCAGGGGTTCACCATTTATTGGGACTGTCCTATGAGGAGAGACCAAGTACACTAGCTCTCTGTTAGCGAGAGTTTAGAAATTGAGAGATGATCTCATTGAAATGTAAAACATTTTTTTTAAGGGATAAACAGACTTGATGCTGAAAGGGTGGCTCCCCTGGATGTAGGGTCTGGAAGCAGAAGACAGAGTATCAAGATAAAAAGGCAAGACAGGTAAGACAGAGTTGGGGAGGAATTTCTTATTCTGTAGATTGTGAATGTTTGTAATTCCCTACACCAGAGGGTTGTGTAAGCTCAGTCACGAAGTAAGTTTGAGACAGAGATTGATGGGTGTCTAACTACTAGTGACATTGGGGGAATGCGGGGATAGTTTGGGAACATTGAGTTGAGGTTGCCGAGCAGGTATGAGCTAGAATAGCAGACTGAATGGGCTGAATGACCTACTCCTCCTCCTTTGTTTCTATTTAGCTATGTGCCAAGAATGCTATGCCAGCTGATTGGAGATTTCATCAGTAGTATAACACATCAAACATAAAGTAACTGGAGATATAAGTTACACCCATTACGATCTGTGAAGAGGAACAGTTTAACATTCCGGTATAACTTGTCATCAAGGTTTACAATTAAGGTGATGACAGAATCCTGACTGTTGGTTTCGTGGAAATTTAGATGTTAAATGTCATGAAAAGGGTTTATCTATCCATGTAATAACAGCTTAGAAAGAAACAATGTACAGTCATGCAGGACTTCTTGATATTGTTTAGAACAAAAAGTTTCACATTAAGGTAGCATTTTTCAGAACCTCAGGACATTTTCAACTGCTCTAATTCTGAATTGTCACTGCTGTAACAAAGGAAACTCAGTAAATGGTCACAAACAGCAATGAAGCAAAACCGAATGATCAGTTATAGCCCTATTGGTTGAGGGATTAATGTTGGCTTGGAGTGTAGAAAATCTCTGCTCTGACTCAAGGCATATATCAGGAGTGCAACAAGGCAACATTTGGCACTGAACACAGGAGGATTTACTAGAACAGCGGCCAAAAGCAGCAGAGGAAAATAGCTGGACATAGAGGTTTAGTGTGGGAATTTGGACAGGATGTGTAACAGATAGATGAGTCACTTAACTAAATTGCAATCCACGTGATGAAGGTGAGGATTTACTTCAAGGCCATTAAAATATGAAATTTGGCTAATGAAATATGAATTTCTGAACACTTCAGACATGCTGCAGCATTACTGTCGCATTATGTCTTGCAGTTTGTACTCAGTGCACATTTAAGATACATGCTCGGGGTAACATCATCACCCTATCAGATAATATTACCTGAAAGGCAGAAAAGTCTCAGTCTCTACCTTACCTGGGCCCACTTGAAGCATATCATGCTGACAAAAGCATGCTACTTCTTGTAAACAACTAACTTAGTGTAAGACCAATACTGAGGTGTCCGTGACTGTAACACATGTACACATACCAAGAACTGCAATTAACATCTGCTAAATCTTTCATTACAACATGAGCCACATGAAGATGAGACGACAAGGTGTAGAGCTGGATGAACACAGCAGGCCAGGCAGCATCAGAGGAGCAGGAAACTGATGTTTCGGGTCTGGACCCAGATTTCTGAAGGAGGGTCCAGACCCGAAACATCAGTTTTCCTGCTCCTCTGATGCTGCCTGGCCTGCTGTGTTCATCCAGATCTACACCTTGTCGTCTCAGACTCCAGCATCAGCAGTTCCTACTATCTCTGAACTAGCCACATGAAGTTGTTTTGTTGCAGGAGCTGACATAAGTATTTTCTCATCAGATATAAACACCCTGCTGGAGGCAAAAGCTTACATAACAATGACAAAATCGTCATTGCAGCACAGAGGTAAGAAGCAGTGTCTACTTATAAAAGATTCTAAGTTCTCAGTGGCAGACGCTTGGAAATTTCACTGAAATACAGCTAGGTAACAGCCTGAGACTTCAAAAATTAACAGTTCAAATTTCTAACGGTAGAGATCTTCAGCTTAGAGCTCAGAGCCTTTAGGATTCTATTTGGACAGTACTGTTTCAGATGTTTACCATCTGAGCTGTCAGTAAGTTGGCCAACATTTAGTTAGGTTTATTAAGAGTGTACCAGGTTGAATTTGCAGATATTGTTGATGGCTTGGTAATATTATCACTGGACTATTAATCCAAAGACCAAGGTAATGCTTTGAGGATATGGGTTTGAAACCCGCCATAGTAGATGGTGGAATTTGAATTCCACAATAATCTGGAAATATGAGTCTGACGATGACCGTGATACCATTGCCTAATGTCAGGAAAAAACCCATCTGGGGTCGCAAATGTCCTTTGGGAAAGGAAACTGCTATCCCTACCTGGTCAGGGCGATATATGGCTCCAGACCCACAGAAATGTCATTGACTCTTATTTGCTCTCTTGGCAATTAGGGATTGCTTCAACAGTGATGCTGTCATCCTGTGAATTAATTTAAAAATGCTTCAGATAACATAGTCCTGGGTCAGACAAAGCATTGCATGACCGCAGGCATCACCTACTGATGACAGCAGCACAACAACATGGATTAGGATTTGGCTGCGCGAAGTGCCAGGGCAACATCAACCAGACGTTTTTAAAGTCTGTTTACTCTTCCCATCGAAATGGTCACCATCCAGCAGACGAGGATGTTAAATAAATGTCAACCCCACAAGATAAACAGAATCCGTGACATTGCCTCAGATTTTTCAATTTCATTTTACTATACATTCCCAACTTCGTAGAAAAAATATGTTCATTGAGAGATTCGTTCAAGAAGTGCACCTCTTATAAATGGTATGATGACCGCCGATATGTCTTAGATTCTCTTGAACAGGTTCTGTCCACAAAAAAAAGTCCACTACAATATTTCGATCCCAACAAGGACATGATTCTCTGGGTGATTATATTGCAGAATGTGATGGGTGTGTCTCTTTTTCAAAATGATAAACCTATTGCTGTTGGGTTTGAAAAGTCTGTTTCCTGCATAAGCAAACTTTTAGAACAGAGAGTGAAATATTAGCTTGGGGATTGGTTAGCTCAGTTGGCTGGACTGCTGGTTTTCAATGCAGGATAATGGCAACAGTATTGGCTCAATTCCTATTACTTGCTAACATTACCATGAAGGATTGTTCTCAACTTCTCCCCTCACCAGAGGTATGCTGACCCTCAGGCTAGACCACCAGCAATCATCAGTCACTAATGAGAATGTGGGACTATGATGAACTTACCTTTAAACATTTGCTGCAGTATTTGGCATCATGCAGTTTCATACATAATTATTTCAAAGAAATTCACTGTTGAAACAGATCATAATTACTATAAATGATGTGCCATAAATCAAATGAGTCAGAGATCCAAATAGAAACGTTGGATACTAGTAAAGGTTTCTGGAATATTGAATCAGCCCAGATCATAGGAAGACATAACAACCAGAGACCTGCAGCTGCTAGAAACAAAAACAGAAATTGCTGGAAAGTCTCAAACTCAACAACCCGCTGGCACCTTCTCCTGCAACCATAGAAGGTGTAACACCTAACTATTTACTTCCTTCCTCCTCAGTATCCAAGGGCCTAAACAGGTGAAGCAGCGCTATACCTGCACTTCCCACAATCTAGTCTACCACATTCGCTGCTCACAATGTGGTCTCCTTTACATTGGGGAAACGAAGCATAGACTGAGTGACCGTTTCGTAGGACACCTGGAGTCTGTCCACAAAAAAGATCCTGAGCTTCCAGTTGCCTGTCACTTCAACTCATCACCCTGTTCCCTGGCCAACATCGCTGTCTCAGGCTTGCTGCGGTGTTCCAGCAAAGTTCAGTGCAAGCTGGAAGAACAGCACCTCATTTTCCACTTGGCAAATCTACAGCCTTCTGGACTCAATATTGAGTTCAACAATTTTAGGGCTTTAGGCACCTTCACATGAGCTTATTCCAAACCCCACACAACATCCTTTTGCTAGCTACCATCGGTTCTGAGGAAGGGTCACCTGACCCGAAACGTTAACTCTCATTTCTCATCACATGGCCTGCTGTTACACACGACCCATCACTAGCCACCAATTGCGCACTCACTAACAGCTATTCAATCTCCCAGACTGAATGTTATCCACTGAATGTTTATCCATCTATTCTTCTTTCTCTTTGGGCCCTATCCATGCCTATCGTTTACTCTTTACGACGCCCCAAACCCCCCCATCGCCAACCAGCCCACCCCACCTCCCGCACACACACACACACACACAATGTTCTGCATAAAAACATCCTTTTCCTAACCACCATCAGTTCTAAGGAAGGGTCACCGGACCTGAAACGTTAACTCTGATTTCTCATCACAGATGCTGCCAGAGCTGATGCGCTTTTCTGGTAACTTCTGTTTGTGTGTCACATGAAGCCATTACCGATCTTGGTGCTACATTACAAAGGAACAAAAAGCCAGCTCAGACCAGTATACAACACACCAATCAAGCACAAAGTGAGTGAGGAAGAATGCTCTAACGATGATCATTATGCGATGATGTTGAGTGACAGCAACCAGCAATAAGACAAGCACGTTGACAACCAACAGAAGACAAGGCAACGTGCAGCTCTCCAGACAGAGGTACAATCAACTGATCAAAACAAGTTGTTACATCTCCAAAACTCCAAGGGCTCTTATGGTGCAATGGTAGTGTCCCTACCTTGGAACCAGGAAGCCTGGGTTCAAGTCTCACCTGCTCCAAAGGTGTTTAATAACAACTTTAGGGGAGCACAGTGGCTCAGTGGTTACTACTGCTGCCTCACAGCACCAGGGACCCAGGTTCAATTCCAGCCTCGGGCGACTGTCTGTGTCTGCATAGGTTTGCTCCGGCTTCCTCCCACAGTCCAAAGATGTGCAGGGTAAGTAGATTGGCAATGCTAAGTTGCCCATAGTGTTCAGGGATGTTTAGGTTAGGTGGGTTAGACATGCAAAATCAGGGGTAAGATAATGGGTCTGGGTGGGGTGCTCTTCAGAGGGGCAGTGTGGACTTGTTGGGCCAAATAGCCTGTTTCCACACTGTAGGAATTCTGTTCTAAAGAGAAGTAACATTTTTGTGCTGTGTGACAAGACGATCCTGATTGTGTGGTAAGTGGACACTAACTCATGGTGTCATTACAGCGTGGAAACAGGCCCTTCAGTCCAACCAGTCCATGCTGAACAATTCCAAACTAAACTAGTCCCACCTGCCTGCTCCTGGTCCATATCCCTCCAAATCTTTCCTATTCATGTATCAATCCAAATGTCCTTTAAACATTGTAATTGTACCACTTCCTCAGGCAGTTCATTCCACACAAGAACCACCCTCTGTGTAAAAAAATTTGCTTCTTAAGTCTCTCTACATTCACCTTAAAAATGTGCCTCCTAATCGTAGGGAAAAGACAACTACCATTAACTCTAGCTTTACCTCTCATGACTTTATAAACTTCTATCATGTCACCTGTAAACCTCCTAAGCTCCAGTGAAAAAAGTTCCAGCCTATCCAACCTTTCATTATAACTCAAACCTTCCATTTCTGGTAACATCCTGGTAAATCTCTTCTGAGCCTTCTCCAGCTTAACAATATCTTTCCTATAACTGAGCGACCAGAACTGGACACAGTATTCCAAAAGAGACCTCACAAATGTCTGCAAAACCTCAACATGATGTCCCAACTCCTATACTCAAAGCACCAAGCAATGAAGGAAGCATGCTAAGCAACTTTTTAACCGCCCTGTCTATATGTGTTGCAAACTTCAAAGAATTATGTCCCTGTACCCCTAGGTCCCTATAAGACCATAAGACGTAGGAGCAGAAATTAGGCCATTCAGCCCATCGAATCTGCTCCACCATTCAATCATGGCTGATAAGTTCCTCAACCCTATTCTCCTGCTTTCTGCCCATAACCCTTGATCCCCATAACCCTTGGTCCCTCTGTTCTACGACACTCCCCAAGGCCCTACGATTAATTGTATAAACCCTACCCTTGTTTGTTGTAACAAATGCAATACCTCGCATTTATCCAGGTTGAACTCCATCTGCCATTTCTCAGCCCATTGACCCATGTGATCAAGATCCCTTTGTAGTCTTAGAAACCTTCCTCACTGTCTACTATGCCACCAATTTTGGTGTCATCCACAAACTTACTTACCATGCCTTCTATATTCTCATCCAATATAAATGACAAACAAACGAGGACCCAGAACCGATCCCTGCTGGTCACAGGCCTCCAGTCCGAAAACCAACCCTCATCTATTACTCTCTCTTTTCCACCATTGTGTATCCAATTGGCAAACTCACCCTGAATCCCATTGATCTAACTTTACTAATTAGTCTACCATGTGGTACGTTGTCAAAGTCTTTACTAAGATCCAAATAAACAACATCTATTGCTCTGCCATCATCAACTTTTTGGTAACTTCCTCAAAAATCCAATCAAGTTTGTGAGACATGACCTTCCTCTGGGGAGTGCCCCAATTTGATGTTGAATGATTGTTAACTGTCAATCTGTGTTCACATTTAAACTAGGCAGATCGATTGTGATTAGTCAAGGCATTGCCCTGAACCAGTGAATTGTTGTCACCTATTGAGTGACAGTTTTTTTTTATTCATTCATGGGATGAGCCATGCTGGCCAGGCTAGCATTTACTGCCCATCCCTAATTACCAGAGAGCAGTTAAGAGTCAGCCACATTGCTGTGGGTTTGGAGTCACACGTAGGCCAGTGCAGGCAAGGATGACAGTTTCCTTCCCTAAGGGGAATTAGTGAACTAGTTGTTTTTTTTCCTGACAATCGACAATGGGTTTCACGGTCATCGTTAGACTCTTAATTGCAGATATTTATTGAATTCAAATTCCACCATCTGCCGTGGCAGGATTTGAACCTGGGTTACCGGAGTGTTAGCTGGGCCTCTGGCCTAACAGTTCTGCGATAATACCATTAGGCCATCACCTCCCCTGACACAGATAGCGTGTATGCATATTAATTCTGTCTGCAAAGAGAAGGGTCCTGCGTGCCAATATATAAAGCCTCCAGTCCACACAACTGCAAGCCTGACTGGCATCTTAAATTGTTTATCAGAGTAATTCTTAGTACAATCAGGATTATTTAGCAAACATTGCCCAACTGTGGAATCACATTGAATTTTGGTACTGTATTTAAAGTGTTGTTTGCCACTAACAGGATGTTGCCTTCAAGAAGTAAAAGGTTGCTCTGCCTATCACACAAATGAGTAATTTAAATGTTGATGTCATACATCCCAAATACCGATAGATCACGCCAAATAGCATGTTCATTTGACTGTTTGCAATAAGTAAAGGACTGAACGTGCCCAACAAGCTCAAGCTTGCAAAACTCTAATTACAGTGATACAAAAACCATTGTCTTGTCTAAAGGCATGGAATTAAAAGTTTTTTAGAATTCCTGACAGTCTGACAGTAGTCACTCTTAAGTAAGACAGAGACAGATTCCAAGTAGGGTACAGTGTAGACTCAACCTTGTTCACTCGTAGGCAGAAGCAATAACGACTGATCGAATAAGGGTTGTATCAATGGAGGAAAATCAATCCATGGTGTCAGCTCAAACTACGACCTGTCCTGTGGACAGTTCATCTCAGCTGGACTGAGGAATGGGCTTGGATCAGCGACTGTGCACGTCAATAAAATCCAGATGAAAAGATAAAGATTTGCATTCCCATTGACATTTCTCCTACAGTTTGCATACCCAGAGCCCGGAGAAAACAAATGATATTGAAATAGTGGTAAATAGTGAGGGAGACAGCTAACAACATCTTTATGTCAATCTGCGACATTAATATACGGACATATGAATTCAGAGCATGTGTCAGGCCAATGTATCTTTTAAGACAGCTCCACCATTCAACATGATCACAACTGATCTGATTATCCCACATTCCTGCCTACCCTTGATAATTTCTCACCCCTTTGCTTACCTGTTTACTTCTGCCTGAAAAATACTCAAAGACTCTGCTTCTGCTATCCTTTCAGGTAGAGATCTCCAAGGAATAGCAACCCTCTGAGGAAGAAAAATCTCCTCTTCGCTTTCTTAAATGGTTGATTTATTGTTTTTAAGGAAGGGGCTGCTAACTCTAGATTCTCCCACAAGAGGAAACATGGTTTCCACATGTACGCTGTCAAAACTGCCCTCAAGATCTTAAATGTTTCAATCAAGCCCTCCATTACTCTTCTAATTTCCAGCAGGTACAAGCCTAGCCTGTCCAACCTTTCCACATCAGAGAAGACTTGATGGGAGTGTCCATTGCTGTAAGGGGTCAATGTATGGAGTAGACTGGAAAAATACTGTCTTTGGGCAGAGAAGTTGAGAACGACAGGACACCCATCTAAGGTGATTAGCAAAAGAAGCAAGAAACATGAAGATAAAAGCTTTAAGCAATGAGTTATTAGGATCCAGAATTCATCGCACGGAGACAGGTTCAGTCACGGCATTTCTAAGGGAATTATGCGAATAGAATAAAATTGAAGATCTACAGGAGAAATCGCAACAAAGGGGTACTTAAGTGATTTGCTGTAGCAGAGAGCCAGTGCAGTCACAATGAGCCTAATGGTTTCTCTCTGTGCTATTCCATTTTATGATCATAGCGCATGGACTGCAGCTCACTGCTATTTTCTCAAGGGCAACTAGGGATAGACAATAAACGCTGGCCCAGTCAGTGATGCCCACATCTTGTGAGCACACACAAAAAAAATTCTAGATAATAGTCTTTGTTACTAGATCTTAAAACATGATTTGATTGTAATAGTTACATTTCAACGCATCAGCTTCATTCTCTCCCACCGTTCTAAAACATTGCAATTCCTTGTCTCCCTTCTATCACCCAACCATGATTTTACTCTGTCTTTCCTTCATTTTCAGATTTAGTGATATCTGACAATATTCTGATTACAATACTCTTGGAATGCATTTGTCCCCACTCCAAGAGGCTAACGATGTTCTATAACTATAATTACCACCGTTTTTCTGACTGATGCCAAATTGTATGAAATGACAGAGGTTAATATTTCAGTATTAGAGGATGTTAAATTACAGCAACGCCAACTTCTTTAAAACAAACAAGATTTGTTCCAAGTTGGTAGGCCATCCACCTTTCATTCTTTTAACAGCATGACTCTCCATATACCCAAAGCTATTTTCTTTGGAAAGACTCTTCTCAAATACTAGGAAGTCAAATCCAAGAAAATGACTATTTCATGGATTATTTTTGTTCAGTGTTTTATGTCAGCTCTTCAGATAATTTTACAGAAGCATGACTCATCCTCATGTGCGTGAAGGAAGGAAAAATGATCCCAGCAAGCTACGGACTAGCGCCTCAGCAAAGCCTGCTTTTTGCTGAAATTGCGTGTCTACTTACCCACAGAGTTTTGACATTGATCCAACGTTAAAGAACCTGGGCACACAGCCAAGTGCCTAATTTACGTGGGTTTAAGTTTCTAGGATATAACAGGTGACTTTTATCGGCCATTGTGAATTACGTTTGGTTTGTTCAGGCAGTGAATAGTAGCTTCATAAAATGCAGCAGCATTCACCATCGTGTTCCACAGTGCCACATCCGCACACTGCTCAAGAAGGTGGAGTGCACCAGTTTGCCACTGCTACTGAAGCAGTGGAAATAGAACTAGAATTCTGAGTCATAGAGATGTACAGCATGTAAACTTGTCCACACTGAACAAATGTGGGGGTGATGTGGTATTATCGTTGGACTGTTAATCCAGAGGCCCAGATAACATTCTGGGGGCCCGGATTCGAATCCCACCAAGGCAGATGGTGGAATTTGAATTCAATGAGAAATCTGGAAACTAAGAATGTCATGATGACCGTGAATCCATTGCCAATTGTCAGGAAAAACCCATTTGGTTCACTCATGCTCTTTAAGGAACGAAACTACCATCCTTCCCTGGTCTGGCCTATGTGTGACTCCAGACCCACAGCAATGTGGTTGACTCTCAACTGCCTTCTGGGCAATTAGGGATGGGCAATAAATGCTGCCTAGCCAGCAACACCCTCATTCTATTATTGAATTTTAAAAAATCCTAAATTAATCTAGTCCCATTTGGGCCATATCCCTCTAAACTCTTCCTATTCATGTACTAATCCCAATGTCTTTTAAATGTTGTAATTGTACCAGCCTCCAACACTTTCTCTGGCAGCTCGTTTCATTTGAATACCACTCCTTGTGTGAAAAAAGTCGCCCCTTAGGTCCCTTTTAAATCTTCCCCCTTTCACCTTAAACCCATGCTGTCTTGTTTTGGACTCACCTACCCTAGGAAAAAGACCCTGGCTGTGCACCTTATCCATGCCCCTCATGATTTTATGAACGTCTATAAGGTTACCCCTCAGCCTCAGACACTCTAGAGAAAATAGCCCCAGCCTATGCTATAACAGAAACCCTCCAAACCTGGCAACATCCGTTTAAATCTTTTCATAGAATATCCACAGTGTGGAAACAGGCCATTTGGCCCAACATGTCCACTAAGATCTTTTGAAGAACATCCCACCCAGATCCATTCCCCTACCCTATCCCTGCATTTCCCATAGCTAACACACCTGACCTATACATCCCTGGACTCTATGGGACAATTTAGCATGGCCAAACCACCAAACCTGCACATTCTTTGGGAGAAAACCAGAGCACCCAGCAGAAACCCACACAGATATGGGGAGAACATGCAAACTCCATTCAGATAGACGCCTGAGGCTTGATTCGAACCCAGGTCCCTGGCACTGTGAGGCAGCAGTGCTAACCACTGAACCACCGAACCACCGTGCCACCCCAGCTTTCTGAGCCCTTTCAAGTTTCACAACATTGTTCCATAGCAGAGAGACCAGAATTGCACATAGTATTTTAAAAATGGCCTATCCATTGTTCTGTACAGCCCCCAACTCCAATACTGAATGCACTGACCAATAAAGGCAAACAAACATACCAAACGCTTTCTTCACTATGAGAGATAAAAGGTACTGCAGATGCTGGAGAATCCGAGATAACAAGGTGTGGAGCTGGATGAACACAGCAGGCCAAGCAGCATCATAGGAGCAGGAAAGCTTGACGTTTCGGGCCTTGGGTCGAAACGTCAAGCTTTCCTGCTCCTCTGATGCTGCTTGGCCTGCTTTCTTCACTATCCTGTCTACCTGAGACTCCACTTTTAAGGAACTATGAACCTGCACTCCAAGATCTCTTTTTGCAGCAACACTCCCCAGGACCTTACCAATAAGTGTAAAGCCCTGCCTTGACATGCCTTTCCTAAATGCAGCATCTCACATTTATCTAAATTAAACTCCATCTGCCACTCCTTGGCTCACTGGCCCATCTGATCAAGGTCTCGTTGTACTCTGAGATAACTTTCTTGGCTGTCCACTACACTATTGATTTTGGTGTCATCTGTAAAATTATTAACCATATCTCTGATATTCACATCCAAATCACTTATACAAATGACAAAAAGCAGTGTATCCAGCTCCAATGCCTGCAGAGCACCACTGGTCACAGGCCTCCATCTGAAAAGCAACCCTCCACCACCACCCTCTGTCTCCTACCTTTGAGTCAGTTCTGTACTCAAATGGCTAGTTCTCCCAGTATTCAATGTAATATAACCTTGTTAACCAGTCTACCATGTGGAACTTTGTCAAATGCTTAACTGAAATCCATATAAACCATGTCCATCGCTCTGCCTTCACCAATCTTCATCACTTCTTCAAAAAACTAAATCAAGTTAGTGAGACACGATTTCCCACACACAAAGCCATATTGGCCATCCTTAATCAATTCTTGTCTTTCCAAATAAATATAAATCCTTCCCCTCAGAATCCCTTCCAACAACTTGCCCACCACTATGTCAGGCTCACCGTTTCATAGTTCCCTGCATTTCCTTACCACCTTTCTTAAATAACGGCACCACATTAGCCAAGGTCCAGTCTTCCATCACATTACTCATGACTAGCAATGATACAAATATCTTAGGAAGGGGTCCAGCAATCACTTCGTTGCTTCCCAGTTAGTTCTGAGGTACACCTGATCAGGTCCAGAGGATTTATCCACCTTTATGTGTTTTAAGACATCCAGCACTTCCTCCTCTATGATATGGGCACTTTTCAAGAAATCAATATTTATTTCTTCAAGTTCTCCATCCTTCATACGCTTCTCTACCGTAAATACTGATGCACTTCTAATTGGTTAAGTAAAACAGGAACAAAAGAGAAGATAATAAAAAAAAGCTCCAACCTATGTAATAACACTTTCAAATAATAATAAATATGTTGCAGTTCTTCATCAATGCTCAGCTCAATCAAATTCAGTCACAAAAAAGTTGAGGACCATACCAATAGTCTACCTATTGGAACAGATTTTCTGTTGGGACTTCAGACATTATTTGATGGCATAGCTGGTCCAAAACCTGAGCTCAATTTTCCCTTGATTTCTCAAAAATGGATTCTCTTCTACTTCATTAGCTATAATGCTTGGGATGACCAGTGGCCATGAGGTATGCCAAATCAATGCAGTCTTTCAACTTTGGCATCGCTTGATTGATTTAAGTCATTTCTTTCTTATTGCTGGAAACCTGGAAGTACTATTGCTGTTGGCCCTTTATCAGGTTTTTCAATAGATAGAAGGATTGGGATATATTGTATCAGTAAATACCAATGCAGCTCATAATCGAAGCATTGTAGCTGCTATGGACAAACCCACATCCTCAGCCCTGGCCCAATACTTGCTGATCCAAAGTTAGATGTATTTCAGTTGACTTTACAAGATTGTAAACCATTTTACCAACAATTTCAAAACTTCACCAAGAAATGATGAGTTTGGAGATGTACAAAAATTCTGTTCTTTGATCTAAATATATTATTTTGCTGCAATCAATCCAGTCACAGATTGCATATATGTGAGAATAAGGATTGTTTCCACAACACTTCAGGTAAATCAAAGTTGAACAAAACTGGGGTCTTGAACAGCCAGTGAACAGTGACTGCCTTCAATGCAAATTACATTTAAAAAGTCAATGATAATCACATTAATCTTAAAAATATATACTTTCCATACCTCACTATTAAAGTGTTCAGTACTGAATTACAGATGCCTTACTCTGCATAAAACAATAATAAAATCTGTTGTTTTTATTCATTCATGGGATCTGGGAGTCAATAAATGGGGCAGCATTTATTTCTTATTCCTAGTTGCCCTACAGAAGGTGATGTTGAGCTGCCTTCTTGACCTGCTGCAGTCAACTTGGTGCATAGGTAGACCACAATTCCATTAGGGAGGGAACTCCCGGAGTTTGACCCAGAGATAATGAAAGAACTACGATATATTTCTAATTTCCAATCCATGTGTCCTTGGTCGTTCAGAGAATATGCTGGCTTATAACGAAGAGATATTACAAATGGAGTATAATAAACATAAAATCCTGCCAATTTTTGGATTCTCTGCTTGTTCGCGAAATCATTCAACAACGACAAGTAGCACTTAGCAGGTGTCACCATCTCCTGTAAGGTACACATCTGAACGTGAACAGACAAGTTTTGAGCCAGTCGTCAATATAAAGTTTGGCTTGTTGACACCCGGGCACAGAAATGTTCTTCATTGCAGGGACTTGTAGAAACAGATAAACAAGTTCCACAGCAAATCAATCACAATGTTTCAGACTTAAGGAAAATAGAATCTTGGCCTATATTTTTATAAATAAAACCTAATTAAATTCTTAATTAGAGGAAAAGCACAGAAGAAATTCAACAGGTCTAACAGCGTCTTTGAAGACAGGAACAAAGTTAATGTTTTGAGTCTAATGTGATGTTTCCTAAAGTGAATAACTAGAAATCCTATATGCTCAAAGGCTGTAGTCATAGTAAAGGTATCAACATAGAGAGGCAACAGAATTCACTGTGTAGCAAACATTGAAGTTTAGAATGGGGCAACACAGGAGAAGGCAGTTTGACCCATCAACTTTGTGTCTGTTCTTTTGAAGGATAATCCAGCTGGTCCCACTCTTTCATTATTTCACATAATTATTTCTTCCCTTCCAATGTTTATCCAATTCCACTTTGAAAACTATTATTAAATCATCTTCTGCCATTCTTTATAGTCACTGATTCCACATCATACCTATTCACTGCGTAAAAAAAGCAATTAGTCCTCATCTTGTGTTACCAATCACATTAAATCTGTATTCTGTCTAGCTGCTATGGCAAGACTGTTTTATGGTTTTGAATATTTCTATCAAATCTCACAGAAACATTGAAACTAAGAGCAGGAGTAGGCCATTTGGCTTCAGGCTGGTCTGCTCCACCATTCAGTATGATCATGGCTGATCCTCTATCTCAGTGCCTTATTCCCACATTCTCCCCATGCCACTAGAAGTCTTTAAAATTTAAAAATGTATCTGTCTCTTTTTTGGCTGTATTCAGTGATTTGGCCTCTCCGGCCTTCTGTAGTCGAGAATTCCACTATCTTTTCAATGAAGAAATGTTTCCTCATCTCAGTCTTAAATGACCTACCCCTTATCCTGAGACTATGTCCATTGGTTCCAGAGTCTTCAACCAGGAGAAACATCTTCCTTGCATCTATTCTGTCCAGCCATCTTAGTCTTTTATACATTTCAATCAGATGTCCTCTCACCCTTCAAAACTCTGGTTTATACAGGCTCAGTCAAACAAATCTCTTCTTATGGGACAATCCTGTTATCCCCACTAATCCTTCGGAGCACTACCTCTGTGCCAAGTATGTCATTTCTTTGATAATGAGGCCAAGTCTGTACCAAATACTCGAGGTGCATGCTCACCAAGGCCATACACACCTGAAGAAAGACATCTCTAATTCTGAACTACAATCTTCTTACAATGAAGGTCAATATATCTCTGATATCATTGCCTTATTAATTGCTTGCTGCGCTTGACTATCTACATACATTGACTGTGCCTGATACTACATCTCTCACCAAAACCTGAAGAAGGAGTGAGACTCCGAAAGCTGGTGCTTTCTAATAATCCTGTTAGACTATAACCTGGTGTTGTGTGATTTCTGACCTTAACAATATCCAACTAACTTTTGTTGAGACACCTTATCAAAGCCTACTGAAAATTCAAATACACCACATCCACTGATTCTCCCTTATTTGTTCTATTAGTTGAATCCCCAGAAAAAAACTGCAGTAGTTTTGTTAAGCAGACTTTGTCTTTCATGAATCCACGCTGGTTTTGTCCAATTCCATTAATACTTTGCAAACGTTCTGTTATCACATCTTTTGTAACATACTCTAATGTTTTCGCACTATTTATTTAAACTAATTGGTCAATAATTGTGTTTTGTTCTCTCCCTCCCTTTACAAAGAGTGGGGTGACATTTGTCATCCTCCAATCTGTGGAAATTTCTCTAGAGTCTATAGAATTTTGGAAGATGATCACCAATGCATCTAATATTTCTAGGGCCACTTCATTTACTACTCTGGGGTGTAGAATGTCAGTCAGGCGATTTGTCAGCCTTTGACCCATTACTTTTGCCAACCAGACTTTCTTACAAATAATGAGTTCCTTCAATTCCATCCTTTCACTAGACCTAGGCTTCCCAAAATTTCTGCAAGGTTATTTGCGCCCTGTCTTGTGAAGGCAAAACCAAAATGTGTGTTCAATTCTTCTGCCATTCCTTTGTTCCCCATAATAATTGTCCCAGCTTCTGATTGTAAAGGACTTACATTTGTCTTTACTAACGTTTATTTCTTCACACATTTGAAGAAGGTTTTATGTAAATGTTTCTATGTTCCCTGCAATTTTACTCATATACTCTACTTTGCCTGTCTTGATTAAACATTTTGTTCTCTTTGGCTGAATCCTAAAATGTTCCCAATCCTCAGACTTGCTGGTCTTTCTTCATATGTCTTCTTTTTGAATCTAATTTCTTAATTTCATTTCCTTAATTTATTTTGTGAGCCATATCTGAGTCACCTTTCCTCTTTTATTTTCGTGACAGACAGGAAAGAATCAACTTAAGATTCTCTGATTGAGGGATAAAAGCCCAATCTCCTCTAGTCTTTCTCCACATCAACAATGTCCCTTACCACTGGCACCATCATAGCAAATCTCTTTTGCATCCATTCTAAAACCTTGACATGCTTCCTCAAGTGTGATGATCAGACATATCCAACTACAGTTTTGGTCTCACCAATGTTTTATACAACTTCATTGTGACTGGCTAACTTTTGCAGTCTACTGCACCCCCCCTTCAGTCCTCTTTAAAATGTGGGCAGGGAAATTTAATTGGACGGGAGGCAAGAATTCAGTGTGCCGACTTTAGGTTAAAGTTTTGCAATTAAGCCCTTCGGGCGGATCAGATTTCCCCAATCTTCCCCAGTGCTGGGAACCTATTCTGGCCTTTTTAGCGTGTTACAAACGCTCGAAAGGAGCCCAGGCCCCTGGAATTGAATTTGTGGTTGCAAAGTCGTTTGCCAAAAACAGGCAATATGTGCATTCACCAACTCGACTATATCTTAAGGCAATTTTTTCTTCCTATTCTTATCCATCTGTCCATTTTTTAAACAGTGGGAGAGAAAGTGAAAAGTAAATAATATGTCTTCTCTTTGATATATGTAACTCGCAATTCTATTTTTTAAGGTCAGAAATCACATGACACCAGATTATCGTCCAACAGGTTTATTTGAAAACACAAGCTTTCAGAGTCTTTCTTCAGTTAGTTAGTGAGAGAGGTAGTATCAGATACAGAATTTATAAGTAAAAGATCAAAGGGTCACACCACTGTTGGGGGTATACTAAACAAATCTAAGATGCTGTTAAATCACTAATCAGTTAGAAGGTTTTAATTGCTTAATACGTGTATGTAAATCCCCAAATTCCTTTGAAGTCACGTGAGTGTGTGTGTGTGTGTGTGTGTGTATGTGTGTGTGCGCGTGTGTGTGTGTGTGTGTGTGTGTGTATGTGTTTGTGTGTATGTGTGCGCATGTATGTATGTGTTTGTGTGTGTGTGTGTATGTGTTTGTGAGTGTGTGGGAGAGAGAGACTGATTGTGTGTGTGTGTGTGTGTGGGAGAGAGAGACTCTGTGTGTGTGTGTGCGTTTATGTGTGTGTGTATGCGTGTGTGTGTGTGTGGGAGAGAGAGACTGTGTGTGTGTGCGCGTTTATGTGTGTGTATATGCGTGTGTGTGTGTATGCATGTGTGTGTGTGTGTGTGGGAGAGAGAGACTGTGTGTGTGTGTGGGAGAGAGAGACTCTGTGTGTGTGTGCGCGTTTATGTGTGTGTGTATGCGTGTGTGTGTGTATGCATGTGTGTGTGTGTGGGAGAGAGAGACTGTGTGTGTGTGTGTGTGTATATGTTTATTTGTGTGTGGGAGAGAGAGACTGTGTGTGTGTATGTGTGTATGTGTGTATTTGTGTGTGTATGTGTGTGTGTGTGGGAGAGAGAGACTCTGTGTGTGTGTGTGTGTGTGTGTGTGTGTGGGAGAGAGAGACTCTGTGTGTGTGTGTGTGTGTGTGTGTGTGTGTTTGTTTGTGTGTGCGTGCGCATTGTGTGTGACCTAAAATGTCACCTCTTCTTTACACTGATAAAACCTTTAGTTCTCTCAGGACAGGGACTTGAAAGGACTTCAGGGATCTACAAATACATATTAATCAATTAAAGCATTCTAGCTGATTAGGGATTTATTAACGTCTTACGTTTGTTCAGTACACCCTCATCAGTGGTGTGACCCTTTGATGTTTTACTTGTAAATTCTGTGTCTGATACTTCCTCTCTCACGAACACCTGAAGAAGGGGTACGACTCTGAAAGCTTGTGTTTTCAAATAAACCTGTTGGACTATAACCTTGTGTTGTGTGATTTCTGACCTTGTCTACCCCAGTCCAACACCAGTATGTCCACATCATGGCTATTGTTTAAGGGCCTCTGTTCTTGGAGATAGTTATTTCTGTAGCAGGTTGTAACATATAATTAGCCGGTCCCATAAAAGAGTACCTGGGTCTTGATTGCCCCTTTGACATTGTCTTTGGAGACTATTAGCATCAGGTCCAGTCACGTGTTTATAACAGCCATGTTTTGTTCCTGTTGGTGAAGCACATGGGACTCAATGTAAAAGAGGATCAATTGAAAAGGTGGATAGAAAAGTGGGCCACATTGAGGGGAAAGTCAGCAAATGGAGCTCAGGGGGCATGGTTGTCTGAGAGACTAGAAAGATCTTGGAGGGAGAAAAGTGGGATGGAGAGGGAAGAATAACAGTGATGGGCTGATGGGGAGCAAGGAAGATTGAACCGTTTACTCAGGGTAAAGAACAGAATGGGATGATTAGAACTACTAGGGAGAGAGAAAGAGCAGTGGAACTGAATAAGGAGGATCCAAGAGCAAGGTTGGACATAGGGATTGGGATAAAGGTGTGTTTAGACAGAAGAGCAGGAATATCCAAGGAGATGGTTAAAGGGGGGATATCGTCATGGGGGGAGATTAAATGGGGGCAGATAGGACACCAGAGGAAAGGATAAGGCCATGAACAGTTATGGAGAAGTGTATTCTAAAAGGAGGAGGGGTGGAGTTTAAATTCAAGGGAAAAGTTAAGTGCCCCCAGTTTTGGTAAACACTTTTTCCAAAGTAGCACTCTCAGTGTGGGCCGTGCAAATGAAGAGATCCCAGGTCTCCTTGCTTGCGTTCCTGCACATTGCAAACTGAGGACATCAAAACAAAAAACTATTGTGCAGGCACTCAGATAAAATCATTGTATGAAGGGGACCCTCAGTGCAGTGCAAAGGTAAATAAGATCTTGAAACTGCAAACAGCCATCTTCCAACAATATCTTATAATTCAGAGGCCCTTGACAGGTAGGAATGTAAGTATCACTAGCAGTGCTGATGGTGTGGATGATAGTGTATTGCTCATTCATCTGTTCTGGACCAGTCACGGGTCTGTGCATATGAAAGTTTAGGACATGGGCATACCAGCTGTACATTCCAAGGCTGTAGGGTTGCATCACAGGAGATAATGTAGGGCCACAACAGTCACTTTGTGATAATTACCACATGCATTGAGAACAATACCAAGATAAAAGGAAACAAACGTCATACTAAGGCAGCATCAAGACCAGACACCTGTCTGCTCAGGTTGCAGCATTACCATTATTTAACAGCAGGGACTTGAGGTAATGGGATGGAGGAGCCCAGATCCAGGCCCCTGGCTGTGAGCCAGAAGTGGGAGAAGTTCCAAAGACCACCTAACTTCATTGAGATAAGACTATAAGATGAACTTTATTGCTTTATTTTCCAGCTTTATATTTTGTGTTTTGGTTTATTTTCTGTGATTGAAGGTGGCACCGGAAAGTGACAACAGTAAGCAACACTTTTCACTGTATTTATAATAAATACATGTGACAATAAATCAAATCAAATGAGACAAGAGTCAAGTCTGACAGATCCTGAGGGAGCCAACGCTGATGATGGAGATTCTGAGGAAGCGGAAGTAGTGGTAAGACAAGGCAGACAGACCCAGCTATGCATTGACATCAGACACTCAGAAATATTAATTTGTGGCACTGAAGCATATAGGTTCCCTTGACACCATAACCTCCTGTTCAACTTCCTGACCAGAGCATCAGAATAGAGTTACATGGGATTATGTAGGCATCCTGTTGTTGTCCCTGAAAAAGAGGACGCCACTTCTGTCCCGAATGGTCAATGGGAGAACTATTAGGGAGGTGTAGCTGAAGCATGGGTTTTGTTTGGTAGGTCTCCAACATCTCTTTGGCTGAGTGGGGATGATGGGTCGACAGCGAAATGCTGTCTGGGTGCCTTTTTAAGTAGGTACCCAGATGGTGAAGCCTGAAATGTCCCTGCAGGCTTCAAAGCTTACTGTCCACCCATTCATAAAATATAGTGTTTTACCGCACATGCACATAATAAGATCAGAAGAATGTAAATCTTCTGAACGGAAGCAGTCCATGTCCAAATGCAGCAAGATCTGGGCAAGATCTGGGCTTGGGCTGAGATACAACAATTAACCTTTACACCACACTAAGGTCAGGCAATGATTATCACCGCAAAAGAGAAACCAACTATCATTCCTTGACATTCAATCCCATCACTGAATGCTCCTGTACCAACATCCTGTGGACTATTGTTGACCAGAAACTGAGATGGATTAGCCTCATAAATACTGTGGTTGCAATATCAGTCCAGAATCTAGGAACTTGCAGCTAGTAACTCACTTCCTGACATCCCAAAACTTGCAGTCCATCTATGAGGCACATGTCAGGAATTTGATGGAATACTCCCCACTTGCCTGGATAGGTGTAGTCCCAACAATACTCAAAAAACTTTACACCATCAAGGACAAAGTGGCACCATACCTACAAATATTCACCCCCTCCACCACCATTGCTCTTTAGCAGCAGTGTGTACCATCTACAAGATGTACTGCAGAAAGTTACCAAGAATCCTTAGACAGCACCTTCCAAACCCATAACCACTTCCATCTTAAAGGATAAGAGCAGCAGCTATATGGGAATATCACCACCTGCAGTCTTCCTCCAAGCCACTCACCAGCCTGACTTGGAAATGTATTAGCATTCCTTCAGTGTTGCTGGGTCAAAATCCTGCAACTCCTTCCTGAACAGCATTTTGGGTTTACCCATAGCACATGGACTGCAGTGGTTCAAGAAGGCAGCTCACCACCACATTCTCAAGGGCAACGCAAAATGAGCAATAAATGCTGGCCTAGCCAGTGACGCTCACATTCCATGAATGAATAAAAAAAGCCACACAGGAAAATTCAACCCGATCCAAGCGTATGTCCCTCTTAAATTCTCTGCCCGTCTCCACACTTGATCGCAGAAAAAGAAAATTCCTTTGTTAATTTCAGTAAATTACAGGGATTCCATTCACATGAAGAATGCTCAACATTGCAGTCGTCAAATCCAGCATCACCAAGCTGCTTCAGTAACTACTAATGAAATAGCACTATTCTTTCAGCAAAACAATGCTGGTTGAGAAAATAATTAGGTGGATTCTTGCAAATCTCTTTTCCTACTTATTCTTTGGAGTAATGCTTAACTTGTTAAACTCTGTTTCTCTTACTACTTTGTACCTAAGGTTTTTGTACCTAGGAACCTTAGTATCTAAGATGGCGTCATGTGTGGCGACATTATACACTTTTCACTGTTCTCCTGTACTTGAGTACACATGACAATAAAGTCTAAAGCTAAGTTGGAATCCTTATCAGACTTATCTTGTTTTAAAAACAGCAAGATTTACAACTCATGGTCCTTGTTAATCAATTAGAATTTAACATTGCATTAAAACTCATTAGGCAAAGGGAGATATGTGTTACAAAAGGTGATAAGATCTTGTGCATGGAGTCTCTTTTGGAATTTGACTTTTGTTAACTGGCAAAAAGGATTCAGTGTATCTTAATGTTTAAATGATAGACATTATACCAGCTTGATGAAACGATCTCATTTGGGATATTATCCCAATGTTTTCTTTGGGGTGCTTTGTATTAATTACATTCTTCTGATCTTAATTTAGAGTTCCAGATTTCTTTTTCTTATCATTATACTCAGCTCAAGAATCCATTTTCTGACAAACCTTTTTTTTATTCTTTGTGCAAGCGCCTGCTTTAACTTGAAAAAGATGGTTATTTATCACTGGCGTTTGGTGAGTACAATGGAAGAAGTGACAATCAACAATATCACTCAACTACAGGAAGCCTTATAGCCACTAAATATTATCACAAATTTTTGTACTACAGGACGGAATCCTACATATTTTGGATAGATGTCATTACTGTCAGGTTTTTCACTGTGAGGCTTAGAGAGATTTCTCGCCATATCTTACCAAGTTCACCTCATTAATCGCATAACCCAGGCCTATAAACATCCCTCTTGTTCAATTCTAGCCCCACTGTACCACTCTGAACAACTCACTATCAAAGACTATTCATCTAAAGTCCAGCATCCCTGGATCCCCCACCATCTTTAACAGCCACTATGCACCCAGACAAATGTTAGCAATTGGTGTTGCTCCTCACCAGCAATGCATCACAGAATCATAAAGTCCTTACAGGGTAGAAGCAGGCCATTCAACCCATTGAGTCCAGACTGACCCTCCGAAGAACATTCCACCCAGACCCACTCCCCCACCCTATCACTGTAACCCTGCATTTCCCATGGCTAATCCGCCTAGCCCACACATCCCCTGGGCACTATGGAGAATTTAGCATGGCCAATCCATGTAATTTTCACAGTTTTGGAGAGTGCGTGGACAATGGAGCACCTGGAGGAAATTTACACAGACACAGGGAGAATGTGCAAACTCTCTGTAGACAGTCACCTGAGCATGAAATCAAACCCAAGGTCCATGACACTGTGAGACAGCAGTGCTAACCACTGAACCACTGTGCCATGTATTGGTACAGCAGCCACAAATCTTCCCTGAACAGATCCCTACTGACCAACAGCCTGTCTGTGTGTCTGTAAAAAAAAAATCAGCTTAGCTCAGTTAGCTAGGCAGTTGCCTTGTGATGCAGAGTGATGCCGAACATCATCAGTTCATTTCCTACAACTGACCATTGTGACCATGAAGAACTTTCCTTCTCAACTTCTCCCTTTGCCTGAGGTGTGGTGATGCTCAGTTTAAGCCATCACCAGTTGTCTCTCTCCAATGAATGAGTAGCCCTATGGCCATGGTAGGACTCTGGTGATTTTACCCAGGCTCTGGCTGACGCGCGAATAGGAAAGGTATGGATGCAGGCAGTCAATAAGTTGCCTGGTCAGGATTAACAAGGGTAATTGGGGACAGTATTAGATCTAAGGAAAGGGCATACAATTTTGCCAAAAAGAGCAGCAGACCTGACTATTGGGAGCATTTTAGATTGCAGCAAAGGGACTAATTCTGATTGAAAACCAAAAGTTATAAAAGTAAGCTTGGCGCCAACACAGAAGCTTTTACAATTGGTATAGAAAAGGAAAGAAAGGTTGGCAAAGACAGGAATAGGTCCCTTACAATCAGATATAGAGAAAGTTATAATGGGGTACAAAGAGATGGCAGGCCAATTAATACCAAAATGTTTGTCTTCACAAAGGACAACCCAGTAATGTCCCAGAAATGTTGGGGAACCCATGGACTAGTGAAAAAGAGGAATTGATGGAAATTAGTATAAGTAGGGAAATTGTGTTGTGGTAATTGATGTGATTAAAGGCCAACAAATTCCCAGGACACGATAATCTATATCCAGGTCATCCACTTAAGGAAGTGGGTTGGGAATTAATGGATACATTGGTGGTCACCTTTCATAATTCTATAGACCCTGGAACATTTTCTATGGATTGGAGTGTGGCAAATATAGTTCCACTATTTAAAAAAGGAGATGGAAATAAAATGGAATTACGGCCTGATATTGGTCATGGAAAAATGCTAGGGTCCATTATCAAAGAATTAATAACAGAGCATTTGGGAAACAGTGACAGGATTGGACAAAGTCAGCATGGATTTACAAAAGGGAAATCATAGTTGACAAAAGCTATTGGAATTTTGAGGAGATAGTAAGAACTGCCGCTGCTGGAGTCTGAGATAACACAGTGTGGAGCTGGAGGAACACAACAGGCCAGGTAGCATCAGAGGAGCAAGAAAGCCGATGTTTCGAGTCAGGGGCCTTCTTCAGAAAAATTTTTCTGAAGAAGTGTCCTGACCTGAAGAGTCAGCTTTCCTGTTCCTCTGATGCTGCCTGGCCTGTTGTGTTCCTCCAGCTCCACACTGTGGAATTTTGAGGACGTAACTGATCGAGTTGATCAAGGGATCCAATGGTTGTGATTTTCTTGGACTTTCAGAGGACATTTGATAAGGTCCCACATAAGAGATTAGCATCTAAAACTGAAACACATGTGATTGGGAGCAGTGTACTGATATGAATCGAGAACTGGCTGGCAGACAGGAAACAAAGAGTAGGAATGAACAAATCATTTTCTGAGTGGCAGCCAACGTCTAGCAAGGTGCCACAGGGATCAGTGCTTGGACCTCATCTATTCACAATATATATTAATGATTTAGCTGTGGGAACTAAATCTAAGCCTCCAAGTTTGCAGACGGCAGAACATTGAGTAGGAAGGTGAGCCATGAGGAGGATGCAGAGAGATTTCACTGTGATTTGGACAAGCTGAATGAGTGAACAAATGCATGGCTCATGAAGTTGGAGGTGGAAAAATGTGACATTATTAGTAACAAAAAAGAACAAGGCAGATTATTATCTGCATGGTGATAGACTGGGAGAGGGGAGGTGCAATGGGACCTGGGTGTCCTTGTACATCAGTTGCTGAAAGTAAGCCTGCAGTGTAGCAGGTGGTGAAGAAGGCAAATAGCATGTTGAGCTTCATAGAGAGTGGATTTAAATACAAAAGCAGGATGTCTTGCTGCAATTGTACTGGGCATTGGTGATACCATACTCAGAATACAGTGTACACTTTGGGTCTCATTATCTGAGGAAGGATGCTTTGGCAATGGAGGGAGAGGAACATCATTGGCAATCACATGCTAATGAGTATGTTTGTTCACCTAGGAAATTCTGTGTCACAGGTCATGGATTCTTTGGGCCCTTGTGTGGCTGATGAGACTGATCCGAGGGATGAATCACCTTCAACACATTTGTCAGGTGTTTCCAGGAGGTGAAATTGGTCCTCGGTCTTGAAATTGCCGTCACTCCTTTCTCCGGTTGCTTTTCCGTACTCCTTTTTTTGCTCAAAGGATTGTGTTCCTTCACTGTTGCATTTCTTCAGCAAAATCTTTAAGGATTCTTTGAAACACTTCCTTTGTCTTCGTCTTATTAGAATGCCTTCCTTGAGCTGAGCGAAGAAGATTTGCTTTGGTAATGGGAACTCAGGCATCTTAATTACATGGCTGTCTCAGCAGAATTGTTTACAGATGTTTGTACAATAAAGGGAGCACATTAAAGGCTTACCAGACTGATTCCTGCAAAGGTAGGAAAGACATAGGAGGTGACACTGGATTGGTTCGGACTATTTTCACTGGAGTTTAGAAGAATGAGGGGGATATTCAGACACATACAAAATTCTAAACAGGACTAGACGGGGTAAATGGAGGAAGGATGTTCACAATGACTGGGGAGTGCAGAACCAGGGTCATAAGCTAAGAATACCAGGTAAGCCTGACTGAGATGAGAAGAAATTTCTTCACCCAGACAAAATGGCGAAACTTTGGAACTCTCTGCCACAGGAAGCAGTTGAAGGAAGAATATTGAATGTTTTCAAAGAGTTAGATATGGTTGTCAGCACTGAAGCTATCAAAGGGTGTGGGGTGAAAGTGGGAACAGAGTAGTGAGTTAGATGATCAGCCATGATCATACTGAATGGCGGAGGAGGCTTGAAGAGTGAAACGACCTACTCCTGCTCCTATTTCTATGTTTCTAGTTGTCTGTGTTTGGACTTCTCCAGCCCCCAGCCTCGCCTCTTCACTGGGAGCTTCCAAAATTTGGTTTTTCCAACCCAACAATCCCTCAGCCCCTGACTCCCATCTCCAATTGCCCTACAGACACCCCGTCCCATTGAACATTGCAGGCCATCCTAGCTGTGGCTTCCAGCTGCCTGATTCCCAAACCCAACCAAGTCATGGATCAGGAAGCTAGCGTGGGTTCCAGGTATTTTTATTCAAAGGCTATCTTGTCTATTAAATAGGTCATGTCTCTGTTACAGGACTCTCTACTCACTTTCCAGTTTCCCTCCACTGATCACACCCTCTTTTTTAAACTTGGGGCCAAATTATTCGTATTAATCATGTTTCACGCAATTGATGCATAATGTTCTTGACAGGCAACACAACTAAAAGTGTCTGCATACTATCTCTTGCAACAGGATAGTAGTAGCCTGGAGGACAAATGTCACTTAATAATCTCTGGGAGAAGAAACATTAACAGGTAGCTGCCTGTGTAGGATTCAGCTGCCTCATGATACAGAAATCATTAAATACACAATAGCAAGCTGTGCGTTCATTTCAGACAAGCGTCAATCCACATATCTGAAGTAAATTTCCCTTATGCACAGCCTTGTTTATTTTTGGTCGTTGCCAGGAACAGAGGTGTTCAGTAGAGCACATCCAGGGTTGGATTTTCACCCTTAAGTTTGAATTTACTTTTCCAAAAACAGAATTGTGGTTCAACCAGGAAAAAGTCTGCAGGCAGTTTTTCCTCCACCTTCATGAACAAGAGTTTGTCTTTTTTTTAAAAAAGAAAAAACCTTCCACATGAAAAGAAAGAAAGTGCTTGACAAAGACATATACAGAAAAAAAGATGCCAGGGCAGTGCAGCGTTGTACATAACAAAAGAAATCTGGATTAAAGATCTGGATATAGGAGTTCAAATCTTACCATTACAGCAGTGGAATTTTAATTAATTGCAATAAATGAAATAAAATTCTGGAAGCAGTAACAGTTGCCATTAAAACCCTTTCTGGAGGGAGGTCTGCCATTTAAACTGGTTAGAATGAGAAGAAAGTAACATCAAAAATCAGCCACATGTCTCTAGATTTTGAACCAATGTAACATAGAAATGGAAATCACCAACCAGAGAACGAATGAAGATGAGGATAGACAGGCGAGGTCTTGTAATCATGGTCGGGGGTGCCTTCTCGTTTTTCCATTATTTGGCTGCAAAAACTGATATGAGGCAATGTGGCCATATCAATTTGAGCTGTTAAAAATGTGGAGTAAAGTTAACAATACTCTGACAATAACTGCTGAACATGTGCATAAGGAAATACATGATAATATCCAAATACTAGAATTTGATGGAAGGAAGCCCTAGCAAATTGCTCTATCATACTTTTGTATATAGTTCATAGGCAATAAATATTAGCAATTTGCACTAACTTTGTGTTCAACTCTAGGATGTCTCATGTTCTGAAAAATCCCAAGTGATATTGCTATGATGATGAAACAGCAACTGCAGCAAAAGATGAAAGTTTTGCCTGTAGTATAAACTCATGGAGAGGAATCACTGAAACAACGACATAGAGATATCAACAAATTTCATCCCACCATCAGACTTACCGTGAATCAGTCTCATTCTTGGACTCACGTATCTCCATCTAGGACAGACACCTCAACACCTGACTCTACCGCAAGCCCACGGACAACGTCACAATATTGCACTTCTCTAGCTTCCACCCTAAACATATTAAAGAAGCCTTCCCCTATGGACAAGCCTTGTGCATACACAGGATCTGCTCAGACGAAGAGGAATATGACGGACACCTAAAGATTTTGAAGGGCACCCTCATAAGAATGGGATATGATACTCAACTCATCGATTCCCAGTTCCGACATGCCACAGCGAAAAACCACAATGACCTCCTCAGAAGACAGGCTCAGGATATGTCCAAAGGAGTACCCTTCATTGTCCAGTATTTCCCCAGAGCGGAGAGGCTATGCCATGTTCTTTGCAGTCTTCAACATGTCATCAATGATGACGATGTGCATCTCGCCAAGATTATCCCTACACCTCCACTTCTCACCTTCAAACAACTGCCAAATCTTAAACAGACCATTGCTCGCAGCAAACCACCCAGCCTTCAGGACATCAACCACCATACCACACAACCCTGCAATGGCAACATCTGCAAGACATGTCAGATCATCAACATGGATACTACCATCACACATGGGAACACCACCCACCATGTGCAGATACTCATGTGGCTCGGTCATCATTGCCTACCTCATACGCTGCAGGCAAGGGTGCCCCGCGGCATAGTATGTTGGCAAGAACATGCAGACACTGCGACAACGGATGAATGGATACTGCGCAACAATCGCCAGACAGGAATGTTCCCTCCCAGTTGGGGTACACAACAGCAGTCAACGATATTCAGCCTCCGATCTTTGGGTAAGCGTCCTCAAAGGTGGCCTTTGAGATACACAACGACGCAGAACTGCTGAGCAGAAACTGATAGCTAAGTTCCATACTCATGAAGACGGCCTCAACCATGACCTTGGGTTCATGTTGTGCTACATGTGATACCACCACACTGTTCTGTATCTGTAAAATCTTCCTTACTGTCCTGTTTTGTCACATCACCTGGATAAATTGTTATGATCTCTTTATCTTAATACGTTTGTATAGTTTTGAATTACTTAGGACTTTGGTTAGACCCTCAGCATGTGCCTCTTATACCTATCGTGTTTTTCTAGCCTAGATAACAAGGTGTGGAGCTGGATGAATACAGCAGGCCAAGCAGCATCATAGGAGCAGGAAAGCTTGACGTTTCGGGCCTAGACCCTTCATCAGAAATGGGGGAGGGGAAGAGGGTTCTGAAATAAATAGGGAGAGAGGGGGAGGTGGATAGACGATGGATTGAGGCGAGGATAGGTGGAGAGGAGGCAGACAAGTCAAAGAGGCGGGGATGGAGCCAGTAAAGGTGAGTGTAGGTGGGGGGGTAGGGAGGAGATAGGTCAGTCCAGGGAGGACAGACAGGTCAAGGGAGCGGGATGACATTAGTAGATAGGAGATGGGGGTGATATTGTCACGGTCGGGGCCAAATTGGGAAGGCTTGAATGTGGACTGTAGTCCATTGGGGATGATCTGGTTCCATAGGCAGGTACCAAGAAAGGTGATGTGGTACCTATTATCTCTTATGTTTTTCCAGCCATTTGGTATGTCTCTGGCACCACCTTATTTTTCATTTTTTGTAATTCTCTCTCTGCATCATTTAATCGGATTATGGGTCATTCCTTCACATGTTATTGAGCTGTTGACACTTTACTCACACCATCTTACACTTCAGATCACCTGCAGGAACTTATTTGACACTCCATTCACACCACTTGTATGATCTTTTGATCTCTCTGCCCTTGATCTTTCTGCCTATAAATTTTGTGTTCTGTGTGCTTCTCCCTTAGTTCACCTGTTGAAGGGTCTATGCTCTGAAAGCTTGTGATTTTAAATAAACCTGTTGGACTATAACCTGGTGTCATGTGACACAGTACTAAAAGGATTGTTGCTATTTAGTATTTTCTGTGTAAATGGTGCTGAAAATTCTTCTCTGAAAGACAAAGGACTGAAATGTTGCTTTTGGACTTGTGTTAGTTTTCCTTTCTGTGGACAGTTTGAAACAATTATGTCATGCCAATCATGGGTTCCACAAAGAGTCTGGGAAGCTCAATAAAATCTTTCACCAGTTGTGTCCTTACCAGCCAGTGACAACATTTTGCTGATGGACCAGTTTTTCTTTTGAAACTAGTTGAATTCCTTTGGCTACCTTAAGGTTAAGTCACCCATGCAGGCTCAAAAGTGAGCAGTTTTGTTTGTGAACCACGTACGCATTTTCAACCCCCTTACAATTTCTGCTCTGCAGGGTTACTTGGCTCATACTTTTACTCTTGGGTATCATCCCACCAAGGACATGGTCTCAGCTCTGTAGGCTGTAACTTCTGTTTCATCAACTATGTTATTCAGTCTCATAGGACAGTGGCACTCATTCCTGTAGAAGCGTAAAATTAATGTGATGTCCACTGATTTGAACAAGTTCGGTCAAACCTCATGTTAGGTGAGTTACAATATTCCCCTAGGAATGCTTTCAGCATCTTTTCCAGTCGGGAAGGTTCTATCTCATTAACACCTTTGTGTGAGTAAGCATTTGGCTTATGGGTGCTCTGAAACCATGTCCCACATCTACACATCTTCAGGAAGTGACCTACAGTGTTTAGAGGGAACATCTTTTGTCAAATTTGGGCACTGCTTGTGCCTGTGAGGCTTGCCTATTCTATATCATACACACTGACCCTCAGTGCCTACTCTTTAGCTTATTCTTTGTAGTGGCTTGTACCGTTTGCTGACAATTTATGCCTTACAAAGTAGGTAGTTATTTTGCTCTCCTGTGATAGGGTTGTTCTTTTCATCTCAGGATTTGTCTGTGAGTTGTCCTAGTTTCTTCCTCCAGCACAATCTGAATAACTTGCTTCAAAGTCAAATTTTTGTTTAACTGTAATGAATCTGCCAAAGTCTCATTAATAATCAAAACAACAATTCTGTCTTTTGTGAATTGTGATTTCAAAGCTCTCCAGTTCTCCACTAATCCATAGAGGTCATTAATGAAACTATTTACAAATCTCCAAGATGTCAAACTATTCTCTTAAGTCTTGCCCTCTGAAAAAAATTGTTTTCGCTTAGAATTTGAATTCAATAATTAAAATAAAATGTCTGGAATTAAGAGTCTACTGATCACCATGAAATCATTGCCAATTGTCAGAAAAAACCCATCTGGTTCACTAATATTCTTCAGGGAGGGAAATCTGCCACCCTCACCTGGTCTGGCCTACATGTGACTTCAGACCCACAGCAATGTGGTTGACTCTGAAATGGCCTAGCAAGCCACTCAGTTGTACTAATCGCTACAAAGTCTTAAAGAAATGAAACTGGACGGGTCACCTGGCATCAACCTAGGCACCGGAAAAGACAACAGCAGAAACAGCCCTGTCGACTCTGCAAAGTCCTCCTCGCTAACATCTGGGGGTTAGTGCCAAAATTGGTAGAGCTGTCTCACAGACTAGTTATGCAACAGCCTGACATAGTCATACTCACAGAATCATACCTTACAGACAATGTCCCAGACACCACCATCACCATCCCTGGATATATCCTGTCTCACCGGCAGGACAGACCCAGCAGAGGGAATGGCATGGTGGTATACTGCCAGGAGGGTGTTGCTCTAGGAGTCCTCAACATTGACTCCAGACCCCATGAAGTCTCATGGTTTCAGGTTAAACATGGGCAAGGAAACCTCCTGCTGATTACCATATATTGTCATCCTTTAGCTGATGAATCAGTACTGTTCCATGTTTAGCAACGCTTAGAGGAAGCACTGAGCATGGCAAGGGCACAAAATGTACTCTGGGTGGGTGATTTCAATGTCCACCACCAAGAGTGGCTTGGCAGCATTACTACTGATCGATCTGGTTGGGTCCTAAAGGACATAGCTGATAGACTGGGTCTGCGGCAGGTGGTGAGGGAACCAACAAAAGGGAAAAACATACTTGACCTCGTTCTGCCAGTTACAATTGCATCTTCCCATGACAGTATCGGTAAGAGTGACCATTGCATAGCCCTTGAGGAGACAAAGTCCCACCCTCACATTGAGAACAACCTCCATCGTGTTGTGTGACCCGATCACTAAATGGGACAGACTTCGCATAGAACTAGCAACTCAATTCTGGGCATCCATGAGGCGCTGTGGGCCATCAACAGCAGCAGAACTGTACTCCAGCACAATCTGTAACTTCATGGTCCGGCGTATCCCCCACTTAACCATGACCATCAAGCCAAGGGATCAACCCTGGTTCAATGGAGAGTGCAAGAGAGCATGCCAGGAGCAGTACCAGGCATGCCTGAAGATGAGGTATCAACCTGATGAAGCCACCATACGGGACTACGTGCACGCCAAGCAATGAAAGCAGCAAATGATAGACAGAGCTAAATGATCCCACAATCAACGGATCAGATATAAGCTCTGCAGCCCTGTCACATCCAGCCATGAATGGTGGTGGACAATTAAACAACTCACTGGGGGAGGAGGCTCCACAAATATCCTCATCCTCAATGATGGAAGCTCCCAGCACATCAGTGCAAAAGATAAGGCTGAATCATTTACAGAAATCTTCAGCCAGAAGTGCCAAGTGGATGCTCAATCTCGGCCTTCTCCAGTGGTCCCCAGCATTACAGATACCAGTCTTCAGCCATTTCGATTCACTCCACATGATATCAAGAAATGGTTGGAGATATTGGATACTGCAAAGGCTATGGGCCCTGATAACATTCCGGCAATAGTACTGTAGACTTGTGAAAATTGCCCAAGTATGTCCTATACACAAAAAGCAGGACAAATCCAACCTGACTAATTACCGCCCCACCAGTCTACTCTCGATCATCAGTAAAGTGATGGAAGGTGACATCAACAGGGCTATCAAGCAGCACCTGCTCAGCAATAACCTGCTCAGTGACGCCCAGTTTGGGATCCTCCAGGGCCACTCAGCTCCTGACCTCAATACAGCTTTGGTTCAAACATGGAAAAAAGATCTGAATTCCAGGGGCGAGCTGAGAGTGACAGTCCTTGACATAAAGGCTGCTTTCGACCAAGTGTGGCATCAAGGAGACCTAGCAAACCTGGCATCAATGGGTATCAGGGGGCAAACTGTCTGCTGTTTGGAGTCATACCTAACACAGGAAGCTGGTCGTGGTTGTGGGAGGTCAAACATCTCAGCTCCAGTAATGTCCGCAGGAGTTCCTCAGGGTAGTGTCCTCAGCCCAACCATCTTCAGCTGCTTCATCAATGACCTTCCCTCCATCATAAGGTCAGAAGTGGGGGTGTTCACCAATGATTGCATAATGTTCAGTACCATTCGTGACTCCTCAGATACTGAATCAGCCCATGTTCACATGCAACAAGATCTGGGCAATATCCAGGCTTGGGTTGACAAGTGGCAAATGACATTCATGCCACACAAATGGCAGACTATGGCCATCACCAATAAGAGACAATCTAACCACTGCCCCTTGACATTCAATTGTGTTACCATCACTGAATCTCCCACTATCAATATTCTGGGGGTTATCATTGACCAGAAACTCACTGGACTCACCACATAACTACAGTGGCTACGCAAGCAGATCAGAGGCTCAGAATACTGCAGTGTGTCATACACATCCTGACTCTCCAAAGCCTGTCCACCAACTACAAAGCGTAAGTCAGGATTGTAATGGAATACTCCCCACTTGCCTGGATTAGTGCAGCCCCAACAACACTCATGAAGCTTTACACCATCCAGAACAAAGTAGCCCACTTGCACAAGCATCCATTCCCTCCACCACCAAAGCTCAGTAGCAGCAGTGTGTACCATCTACAAGATGCACTGCAGGAATTCACCAAAGTTCCTCAGGCAGCACCTTCCAAACCACAACCAATTACACCTAGAAGAACAAGGGCAGCAGTTACATGGGAACAACATCACCTTCAAGCCACTCACCATCCTGGCTTGGAAATATATCTCTGTTCCTTCATTGTCGATGGGACAAAATCCTGGAATTTCCTCCCTAATGGCAGTGTGGGTCAACCCACAGCAGGAGGACTGCAGCAGTTCAAGAAGGCAGCTCACTACCACTGTCTCCAGGGCAACTAGGGATGGGCAAGAAATGCTGGCCAGTAAGCAAAGCCCACATCCCACAAATGAATAGAAAAAAAATTAATATTATTGTCAAAAGCTGTTAGAACTTCTCCATAAAGTATTATTGCCGTCATTTGTATTTTGGTGATTTATAATGGTGACAATCGTAGGTCTGCTGAATACAATAGTGTATTTACTTTAAGAGCTTGAAATTTAGCACCTAGATTTGAAGCAATTCTGCATCTTAGGAGCTATTTTCACTAAAAATGTCAAATCCTATGTTCTCTTTGGTCTATCTCAGATAGTAAATCCTTGAGGCAGAATTATTCATGCTTTCATTTTTCAATGTGGTTATTTATTTTTAATTCTATATTCATCTTTTTACTTTTTTACTAGCTTATACCATGTTTTCTGTGCCTCTTACCAACCCAAAGGTGACAATTTTAACCTATAGTACTGCTTTTGCCCTGCTTTTCCTTCCAAAAGGACTGCAGCCTACTTTCCCACTTAAACTTTGCAGCTGCTGTCTATCTGAATATTCTTAAAGGACTAATGCTCTTAAAGTGTTCATCCCATTTTCTTCTGAAAGTCTTTTTCTGCTGGGTCATATGGGCTTTTTTTCATTGTTGCTTATATACCCCTTAGGTAAAAGCAATCACGAACAATGCAGAAATTGTTAGAAAAACTCCGCAAGCAGCTGTGGAGAGGAATCAAAGTTAATGTTTTGGGTTTGGTGATTCTTCGAACAGTCCACCACTGCTAACCATGTTACATTTGCAGATCCAACCACTGGTAGCTTATGTTGGCGTACAGTCCTGTCACCAATCCTCTTTTCTACTCTTCTAAATAATCTACCTTTCATAATTCATCTAAAGACCTATTAGGCCAATAATGACAGAAAATGAGCCAGAACTTAGTCTTAACACAAAGAGACATTTGTCTTAACAAGATGATGTCATTTATTGCATGATCATGAAGAGCACTACTTACATTTACGAGCAATTGCTAGGGTTAAGGGGAGCCAGAGATGACATTGGTGGGATTTAGAGTTCAATCCCTCACTTCTCTTTCCAAGATCATGAGACATCAGAATACATCAGGCTCCACCCAGCCTCCAACATTAACTCTTTCAGAACCCTTGCTGCAAACAACAGTGGCTACAAATAAGAATGACAACCAATCTTCTTTGGAAACTTGCCTAACTGTTGCAAGGGAACCTGGGAAACCTTCAGGATCTGGATAACTTCAGAATGGTAGTTGATAAAGTTGATGAAGTGATGGTCTGCAATAGAGGTATATCAGAAATTTTGGCTCATAGACAATTCTAGTTGATAGGGAGTTGGATGCTGCAAAATTTGTCAATGATGCAGTGAGAGCAGGCCTTTTGCATGGAGGTAGCGGGACTTCCTGGGTATCCTAGCAATTGGAGCGGTACCTGCACCATTGTGGAGGTGGGACTTGGAACACTGAGTTCCAGGTTTTTCTTTTTTCTTGCTTACCTTTTGGCTCTGTTAAACCTTTTAATCCTGATGTTTTCAACAAAGTGGGCGCCAATGATTGGCAACTTTGTGCACATTACACTGTATTTATGTATTCCTATACTTAGTACACGTGACAAATAAATAAATCTAAATCTGAACAAAAGTTGCTGATGAAAGGCCATTCTGTCTTCACAGATACTGCTGATTTACAAAGTACTTCCAGCATTTTCTCATTTTATTGCAACAGTATGTAAGGATTGCTCTTGTCCCACCAAAATGATTGATAACTTTTGAATTTTGTAAGTTGGATTCCTAACACCATTGCCATAAACTAATCACTTTTTGCTTACATTGCGAATGAATTAATTTCCCCTTTCTTGTGTTTCTGGCGTGAGCCAGTATCTACACCTGTCGAACACCTGGAATGTATTTCATGGTGAGAAGTAGAACTCTGGTCGGGGGTAAGGGCTCTTGTGGCACATGGTAGTATCCCTACCTCTGAGTGAGGAGGCCTGGGTTCAAGTCTCACCTATTCAAGTCTTACCAGAGGTGTGGCATAACATCTCTGCACAAATCGATTAAAAAAATCTGGAACTCTGGTCACGGTGATAATGTTTCGATCACTGAATTGTACGCATATACACATGACCTTCATTACATTCACCACCAGCCAGAATGAGGCGCTTTCTGCCAAATGCAATCAGTTTCCTTTTAGCCATTCCAAATGCACTTCCAACTCTTCACCATACGTGTGGTGGAAATCCCATTTCCACATGGTTTCCTAATACTTCTAGCAAAGTTGTGGCAGAGCCGGAGCAGATCAAAGGGAAGTGATGCCACAACTATCCTCCACCTTCACCCCCATCCCCGTATTAACAGGGTGTGCCACTTGTTTGCAATTTCTATGTTGGGTGGAATTTCAGTTTGTAGCAATTGGAATATGACAGTCTGAGATAACAAGGCGTGGGGCTGGATTAATACAGCAGGCCAAGCAGCATCATAGGAGCAGGAAAACTTGATGTTTCGGGCCTAGACCCTTCATCAGAAATGGGGGAGAGGAAGAGGGTTCTGAAATAAATAGGGAGAGAGGGGGAGGCGGATAGAAGATAGATGGAGGAGAGGATAGGTGGAGAGGAGGCAGACAAGTCGAAGAGGCGGGGGTGGAGCCAGTAAAGGTGAGTGTAGGTAGGGGGGTAGGGAGGAGATAGGTCAGTCCAGGGAGGACGGACAGGTCAAGGGGGCAGGATGATGTTAGTAGATAGGAGATGGGGGTGGGGCTTGAGGTGGGAGGAGGGGATAGGTGAGAGGAAAAACAGGTTAGGGAGGTGGAGATGAGCTGGGCTGGTTTTGGGACCTACACTCACCTTTACTGGCCCCATCCCCACCTCTTCGACTTGTCTGCCTCCTCTCCACCTATCCTCTCCTCTATCCATCCTCTATCCACCTCCCCCTCTCTCCCTATTTATTTCAGAACCCTCTTCCCCTCCCCCATTTCTGGTGAAGGGTCGAGGCCCGAAACGTCAAGTTTTCCTGCTCCTATGATGCTGCTTGGCCTGCTGTGTTCATCCAGCCCCACGCCTTGTTATCTCGGATTCTCCAGCATCTGCAGTACCTTTTATCTATGACAGTCTGGCCCATTTATATTGCATTTGACAGAAAACACCTCATTATGGCTGGTGATGAATGCAAAGAAGGTCATGTGTACGTGTACAATTCAGTGATCGAATCATTATCACCATGGCCAGAGTTCCAGATTTTTTAAATCGATTTGTACAGAGATGTCATGCCCTTTCCAAATCCACAACCATCTAGAAGGACATGGGCAGCAGATACTGAAAGTTCCCCTCCAAGCCACTCGCCATCTTGATTTGGAAATATATCAACGCTCCTTCAGAATCACTGGGTCAAAATCCTGGAATTCCCTCTGACAGTATTGTCAGGGCACCTACGGCACATATGTTGCTGCAGCTCAAGAAGGTAGCTCACCACTACCTTCTCAAGGGACAATTAAAGGTAGGTATTAGATGCTGGCCTGGCCAGTGATACCCATATCCCATGAATGAATTTAAAAAATTGTGGGAGAGGCCTCAGATCATTCTCAAGGTGATGGCAAAACCTCACCTAATTATCTCGGAGGGCATAAGGGGCTGACGTGGAGTTCCTGGTCAGCAGTCATAGGATGTCACTCAAGTTTATTAATGATACAATTGATCCCAATTTTCTTGGAAAACCCAGTGAGATTTCATTGTGACTTAGGGATTAAATGGGAGTCATGCAAGGACAGGCAAGGAAACCAGAGAACAAAGAAAATGCTTGTAAGGATTGTGACACTCTAAGTTGACGCTCGACTTAGCAAATGCAATTATTTCACTGTGTAGATGGTTCAAACATAGACAACTGGGGAGACCAATGGGATGTCAGAAAGCATTTGAAAAAGTGAAGGAAGTGCAGACATGAGTTGTTATTTTCATCCAATACGATCTCAAGAAAAAAGCATGGTTTTAGCGTGCAATGCTTCAGCACAGGTGTATATGTGTCACATTATAGCACATATGGAAGACAGTGCAGGGAAGCCAGCAACGTATACTTCGCATACTTTAACAAATTCAGTGGAGAAATACGCACAGGCTGAGAATGAGGCATCACCAGTTACATAAGATGTTATTCAATTTCACAAAATACTTGCAGGACGTTCACATTGATAATTAATCACCTAGCTCTTACAATTATACTTGCTTCAAAAATTGGAATACCATTTCCAGAAACAGCAATATCGGTTTCGGGTATTGATTTTGATGGCCCATCAGTGCAATATTAAATTTCACAAGCCAATGGATCAAACAAATACAGATGTACGTTTGTGATATTCCATGAAGGCAGACTAATTCCTAGCCACTGGATCACCTATGAATTACTTTTCTGGCATAGCTAACATGTCAGTCTCTGCCAGAGGAATTGGCGAAGAAACTCACAAGGAAGTGATTCTGGTCACTTATCTTCCCCATCAGGTTAAAGAACGTGATGAAGGGAAATTGAGAGGGCATTTCACATGGATAAATGAAATGAGTGTTAAGGCTATCTCCTACAATCATTATTCCAAAGCTTTAAAGAGAGATTGTCAGGGGAACTTCATCAGAAACACACAATACATCATATGGAAGCCAGTACGAAAAAAAAATTGCCAGAAATATGATTTTGAAGCGTTAGCAAGCAATGGTGAAATTTGTCTGTGGATGAGAAAGGATCCAACTCAGTTTTCTTTCATTCCATGGTCAAACACATGAAAACTGTGAGTAAATGGTGATTTATCTGTAGTGGAAAGGAAACAATCTTGTTTTGGCAAATAGCTATGGCAAGTGCCCAAATGTTGAGTCTGTGCCCAAGACCAGAAGCGTTAAGATGATGGAGGTTTTGAGAGGTTGCCAGCGATGTTAGTCTTAAATACTGGTCTGCAGTTTAGGTCAGAATAGTTTGAATTATTTCTCAGTAAGAATGGAGTCAGATACACGCTAATACACACAAAACAGAATGGTGCTACAGCACGAGTGTACAGATTGTGAAGAGGACTTTGAAGATGTATTTGGTAGGTGACAAACTAGACAGTAATTTCCATGCTTCATTTCAATAAAAAAAGTTGCCATAATCCTATCAGGCCACAGGCATGCTCTCTCATTAGAGAGACCTGACAGGTGGTGGTTTAACCTAAGGGTCACCATGCCTTGGGTGAGGGGGCAGATTGAGAAGGACAGTCCTTCATTGTAACCTCAGCCAGTGCAGGAACTGAATCCATGTTATTCACATCACTCTTTGTTACAAACCAAACATCCAGCCAACTGAGCTATAGGAGGTTAGACAACTAAAGCTGCATTTCTGCAGGATGATCAACTCAAGAAGGCAAATGTTTCTTCACTTCTCATAACAGGTGCCAAATGCAGTTGGGAAGGAGCAGTAAATATGTAAGCTTTGTCATTAATGGCCTTAAAGTAGTATTAAAATTTGGAAGTCAGGATTCAGGGATTTATAGGTATATTGAATGTGAAATTAGATGGAATGTATAGAGTATCACTTTGTACCAGTAATTTTATTCAGAAAATGTTAGCCATATTGATTAACTGCAAAGTGCAGTGGTTTCCAAAATTGAGACAGAAGAATCGCAAAGTCTAATTGGGCAGAGATGGTAAGAACTGCCGATGCTGGAGTCAAAGATAACACAGTATGGAGCTGGGGGAGCACAGCAGGCCAGGTAGCATCAGAGGGGCAGGAAAGCTGACGTTTCAGGAGAGTCCTGACCGAAAACTTCAACATTCCCGCTCCTCTGAAGCTGCCTGGCCTGCTATGCTCCTCCGGCTCCACACTGTGATATCTCTAATTCAACAGTTTTTTTTGGCGAAGCAGGCCATTTGGCCCATCAACTCCCACCAACCCTCTGAAAAGCATCCCACCCAGACCCACCCCCTACTCTACCCTATCCTATAACCCTGCTTTCCCATGGCTAATCTACTTAGCCCACACATCCCTGAACACTACGGGCAATTTCCCACGGCCAATTCACTTAAACTGCACATCATTGGATTATGGGATGAAACCAGCTCACCCAGAAGAAACCCGCACAAACACAGGGAGAATGTGCAAACTCCATGCAGCCGGGTACCTGAGGGAGGAATTGAACCCAGGTCCCTGGCACAGTGAGGCAGCAATGCTAGTCACTGAGCCACCATGCCACCCCTATTGCCCTTTAGTTGGACTAACTGGGCATCCAAATGGGACCACATATGAGTTCAGAGGTCTTCCAGTGGAGTATGACTATAAAAAGTCCCACGGCAGAAGATATTACTCGGGCAAGTAATACGTTGGAAAACTTAAAAGTGAAGCGATATATTTCAATATTTCTACCATTGGGTGATACCATGAAATATATTGTTGATATGGAATTGTCTTCTGCAAATGTCTGTTGTACTCTGGAAGGTTTATAATTTTTCTTTTGAGAGAGGGAGGAAATATTGCCCTTCAGTTCAGGAAGCTGAAAAGATCAGAAGGGTAGTTAAAAAGTACTTTAGTGGCTGTAGATATTGCCCGTTTCTTAGAAAAAATATTGAAAGAAATTCTAAAAAGCGATTCAGCACCAAACCCCATTGAGAGCTACTATAGTGTCACAATGATATAATATACATTTGACGATTACATGAATGAAAAAGACTGAGGATCAATATTGCAGCTGTAAACCTGATAATGGAGAAGGGACAAGTCTCCAAATTAATATGGGCAGATAGCAGCAGTCAGCTATGATAGTTTTACAAAGAAAGAATCAAGCTGTAAGAAACTGTTAGAAATGCTGAAAAAAGAGGACATTTGGAACAGATAGACGCTGGGAAAAAAGGCAGAATACAATACACTGTCATTTTGAACAATATATTATACTTTTTTCATTATTATTTATTTATATTAATTCATTGAAAACTGAATTAAAGGGAATCTGTTATTATCCAGTAGGGCCTGGCAGGGGAGGCCTGAAGCCAAATGGAACTAGGGAAGAGGAGAGTTAACTGAAGGATGATTGGGTGACCACTTGTCTGACTGCATTTATATTTCCGGTTGGAGTTGGCGATGTGTGATCTAGAAATGAAACTGACTGGAAATGTATATAATTTGACTGTCTAACCAGCATTTTAACCTTTGGTATTTAATGGTTTAGCTGTAAATTAGCCAAGAAATTTTCAAGTAAAAAGAATCCACATCTCTTATTTGTGCTACACAAGGACAGCACAAGGTTATTATTTAACCTGCACATAGCAAACAAAAGAGAAAGTTTCATTAAAAGTCATTGATGTGAATTGTTAGCTCCGTTTCTCCTTCTACACATGCTGCCTGAATATTCCTAGTGTTCTCTTTTTATTGCAGACTCACATCACCCAATATCTTCACAAAACAGATAAAACTTTAGTACGAGGAAATGACTGATACATGGCAAAATTGCATGTTGTTGAACCTCTTGCACTCAGTGCAATGTCAACTCCTTCCTCTGAAAATTGGACAGAAGAAGCAAGGGATTAGTTGCCCAATCGTTCTTTCTAGGCTTCACTGACTTCAGATTTGTTATAAATGTCATGTCACTGTAAACCAATGTTACTATTTGAGATAAGACCACAAAATTACCTATACATTTTTGATAAGTGCCCTGGCATGATTATTCTCAGATAAGTTAATCCTTTCTGGGAAAAGGCCGAGAAATGATAGCATAGTTACTAGAATAGAGTTTCCAAAAATTGAACAGTTTTGACTTGTCGTTTTTCTGTAAACAATATTTTAAAAATCTATTTATCATCATCAGATCGCCTGCCTTGAAAGACTGAAAAATAATGATTCATTCTTAAAAACCAGACAGTAAGCCAAAGTGATTTGATTGCTAGAGATTAAAGAAAGTCTTAGATAACGAGGTGTAGAAATGGATGAACACAGCAGGCCAAGCAGCATCAGAGGAGCAGGAAGGCTGACGTTTCGGGCCTAGACCCTTCTTCAGAAAAAGGGTCTTCTGAAGAAGGGT
>JAHRHZ010000041.1:8767557-8791633 GCA_024137785.1 Ginglymostoma cirratum
CTAGACCCTTCTTCAGAAAAAGGGTCTTCTGAAGAAGGGTCTAGGCCCGAAACGTCAGCCTTCCTGCTCCTCTGATGCTGCTTGGCCTGCTGTGTTCATCCATTTCTACACCTCGTTATCTCAGATTCTCCAGCATCTGCAGTTCCTACTATCAAAGAAAGGCTTAGTTGTTTTACTGAGAAGTAGTTACAAGATACTCACTTGTTTTGGAAGCTTGTTTGAGGGGACAGCTGGTTCTGGAGCAGAATCCTTCAGTACTATTGCCGGAACATTGTCAGGGCCCATACCCTTTGGAGTTACCAAGGCCTTCATGTGTTTTTTGTTATCAGGTGACGTGAATCAAATTGTTTGAAGACTGACAACTAACATGCAGAGGACCACAGGAAGAAGCCAAGATGGATTGGGCATTCAGGACTTCTGGCTGAAGGTCAATGCAAAATTTTCAACCTTGTTCTTTACATTGAAGCACTGGTCTCCCCCATCATTGAGGATGGGGATATTTGTGGATCCTCCACTTCCAAGTGATTTTTTAAAATTGGAGACGTGGCAAGACTGCACAGCTTAGATCAGCGATAGTAAGAATTGCCAATGCTGGAGTCAGAGACAACACAGCGTGGAGCTGGAGGAGCACAGCATCAGAGGAACAGGTAAGTTGATTTATCGGGAGAGTTCCAACCCGAAACATCAACTTTCCTGCTCCTCTGAAGCTGCCTGGTCTGCTGTGCTCCTCCAGCTCCATACTGTGTTACAGCTTAAATCAGATCAGGTTGTGGGATTGCATAGCCCTCTTTATCTTGTACTGTATCTGGGGTTTGGCACATAAGTAGCCCTGAATCATGGCATCACCAGGTTGGTACTTCATTCTTCAGTACACTGTTACTGCTCCTGGAATGCCCACCTCTTCTTTTCATTGAACCAGGGTTGATGATAATTGTAGAGTTTGGGAAATACCAGGTTACAGGTTGTGGTGAATACAATTCTGCTGTTAATGACTCACAGCATCTCATGAATGCCCAGTTTTGAGTTTGCTAGATCTATTTAAAGTCCGTTTGATTTAGCACAGTTGTAGTGCCACACATCATGATGGAGGGAATCTTCAAAGGGAGGGTGGGACTTTGTCTCCCGAAGGCTTCTGTGGTAGGTATTCCTCCCAACATTTTCTTTGACAGGCTCACATGCAACAGCTAGTTTGATGAGGATGGGATTAGGTGGAATTTAACCCAGTGTTTGTTCCAAACTTTCCTGGCTTAGAAATTCCACAGAATAGAAACCATTTCTGCTGAGGTGACTGACTTCCTTGAACTGAAGAGAAAGGACCTGGTTCTTGGTTGTTAAGTTGAATGTTGTTTTTTTTTGAACTGATATACTTAGGTCCAAACTACTTTCTGATCTGTTTTAAAAAAGTACTTTCAGAGGTGACTGACATCCATCTATCTCAATGTGGAATTACAATTCCAAAATAATACCCTACAACATTAATCAAACCTGTAGAAACTTACTGGAAGGTATGATAGAGAAAGGTGGATGTGATTGCAGCCATAGGCACTGGAGAATTGAAGAGAATGCTCTGAAGTTGGCTGTGTCTATAATTGTGAAAGTGAATTGCTCAGAGCAGCCACAGCAATTGAGAGAAGGGAAGACCTGCATCTCTGTAGGACTTTTCACTGTCTCCCATGATATCACCAAAGTGTTTAGTACTCTACTGAGCAAACATTCAAGTTGCAGGCACACTTGTCATGCAGGAAATGCAGCAACCAATGTAAGGACAGGAAGAACCCCCAAGTAATGATATGATAATTACCAATCATTCGGCTTTATAGAACATAGAACATTACAGCACAGTACAGGCCCTTCAGCCCTCGATGTTGCACCGACCTGTGAAACCAATCTGATGCCCATCTAACCTACACTATTCCATTATCATCCATATGTTTATCCAATGACTATTTAAATGCCCTTAAAGTTGGCAAGTCTGCAACTGCTGCAGGCAAGGCATTCCATGCCCTTACTACTCTCTGAGTAAAGAATCTACCTCTGACATCTGTCCAATATCTATCACCCGTCAATTTAAAGCTATGCCCCCTCGTGCTAGCCATCACCATCCGAGGAAAAAGGCTCTCACTGTCCACCCTATCCAATCCTCTGATCATCTTGTACGTCTCTATTAAGTCACCTCTTAACCTTCTTCTCTCTAACGAAAACAGCCTCAAGTCCCTCAGCCTTTCCTCATAAGACCTTCCCTCCATACCAGGCAACATCCTGGTAAATCTCCTCTGCACCCTTTCCAATGCTTCCACATCCTTCCTATAATGTGGCAACCAGAACTGTACGCAATACTCCAAGTGCGGCCGCACCAGAGTTTTGTACAGCTGCAACATGACCTCACGGCTCCGAAACGCAATCACTCTACCAATAAAACCTAACACACCGTATGCCTTCTTAACAACCATATCAACCTGGGTGGCAACTTTCAGGGATCCATGCACATGGACACCGAGATCTCTCTGCTCGTCCACACTACCAAGAATCTTACCATTAGCCCAGTACTCTGTATTCCTGTTACTCCTTCCAAAGTGAATCACCTCACCCTTTTCCACATTAAACTACATTTGCCACCTCTCAGCCCAGCTCTGCAGCTTATCTATGTCCCTCTGTAACCTGCAACATCCTTCCGCACTATCCACAACTCCACCAACTTTAGTGTCACCTGCAAATTTACTAACCCATCCTTCTATGCGCTCATCCAGGTCATTTATAAAAACGACAAACAGCAGTGGCCCCAAAACAGATCCTTGCGGTACACCACTAGTAACTGAACTCCAGGATGAACATTTCCCATCAACCACCACCCTCTGTATTCTTACAGCTAGCCAATTTCTGATCCAAACCGCTAAATCACCCTCAATCCCATCCCTCCGAATTTTCTGCAATAGCCTACCGTGGGGAACCTTATCAAACGCTTTACTGAAATCCATATACACCACATCAACTGCCTTACCCTCATCCACCTGTTTAGTCACCTTCTTAAAGAACTCAATAAGGTTTGTGAGGCACGACCTACCCTTCACAAAACCATGCTGACTATCCCTAATCAAATTATTCCTTTCTAGATGATTGTAAATCCTATCTCTTATAATCCTTCCCAACATTTTACCCACAACTGAAGTAAGGCTCACTGGTCTATAATTACCAGGGTTGTCTCTACTCCCCTTCTTGAACAAGGGGACAACATTTGCTATCCTCCAGTCTTCTGGCACTATTCCTATAGACAATGACGACATAAAGATCAAAGCCAAAGGCTCTGCAATCTCCTCCCTAGCTTCCCAGAGAATCCTAGGATAGATCCCTTCCGGCCCAGGGGACTTATCTATTCTCACACTTTCCAGAATTGCTAACACCTCCTCCTTATGAACCTCAATCCCATCTAGTCTATCCCAGCTTTGTTTAAAAAAAAAAATTTGTAGCACAATCCACAGTAGCAGAGACAATTATAAGAATTATCTTACACAATAAATTCACAACTTTCATCCAATGAATCCACAGTAAATTACATGCCATGGTCATGCAGATTTCTTGATGTGAAATGTTAGATGGGGGAGTGGTGCACAGATCTACACAATGAACTAGATGAACTATCAGAGGCATCTGAGGACAAGTTCTAACTTCTGGTTACTTATTCTGCAGGGTAATTAAGAAAAACATGAGGGAGAGAACAATTGTACAGTAGGTCTCCAGTTTCTCCGAAGTCTGCACTAATCTAAGTATCGCCCAATTTTGGAAATCAAAGCAGCACGACTGTTTCTCAGTGACAGAAACAAGACGAGTAGACAACCAAAGCAAAAACAAAACATTGTTGATTTACTCTGCAGGCATGCTGCAAGTTCCAACGCATTTTACGTCTAGATCCAATGCACTCTGCTATTCCATACTCTACTTTAAACACAAGCATCTTAACATCATCAGATAAGAAATGGATTTCTCTTGTTTATTTAAAGGATTATGATGTTCACGTAGCAAATAGCTCAAGATGTCTTGCCAACAAGAAAACAAATCTGCAAATGCTGGAAATCTGAACCAAAGTTACAACATTTAAAAGGCATTTGGATGGATAGATTAATAGTAAGTGTTTGGAGGGATATTGGCCAAATGGGACTAGATCAGATTTGGATGCCTGGTCAGCACGGATGAATCGGACTGAAGGGTCTGTTTTCCGTGCTGTATGACTCTATTAAAGGGGAACTAGATGCAATGGTTAAGGAAACTGGGTCTGTATTCCTGATAGTTTCAAAGAATGAGAAATAATCTAACTGAAATTTACAAAATTATTACGGGGCGTGAAAGGATGGATATAGATCAGATGTTTCCCTTGGCTGGTGTGCCCAAAACCAGTGGACAGAATCTCAGATTAAGGGCAGGCCATTTAAGGCTGAGATGAGGAAGAATTTATTTACTCAGTCAGACAGTGGTGAATTTTCAGAATTCTGTCTTGCAGAGTGCTCTGGAAGATCAACCATTGAGCATGTGGAAGAGAGAAATTGTTAGATTTCTGGGGACTAATGACTACTAGAAATGTGAGATGATGTAGGAAAGTGACATGAATGGCATTGATCAGTTATGATATGATTGAATGGCAGAATGGGATGAATGGTTTAACCCTGCCCCAATGCTCCTGAATAAAACCTCTTGACCAGTTAAGATTTATCAACTGTAATTCTTCTTTTTTCTTTACTGCTTTTTTCCAATTTCTCCAGTCTAACTAAAATGTATTTTTCAGTAATATGCAACTTAGTCATTTATCAATTTTTTTTAAGCAATCTCTGTTTAGTGTTCAGTCTCATTCCTGGAAGAAGGGCACCCATTTGGACTAATACAAACAAGCACTCCTGGAAGATGGTCATGTTCATTCTTGTTCTGTTTTAACAGAGGAATTGAATTGAATAGAAAACCCTGAATCAAGCTCTATGGTCACTTTGGCTAATTTCAATTGTCCAAGGGGTTCGGGGAAAACTTAGCCTAGGTTTTTGATCTGTATTTTGTCTCTCCCAGGAGTTCACATGGTTTCAGGTAGGGCATAAAGCAAACATTGCCATGCACAAGGTCACAAACTTTGTTGGACATTTTAAATGGGTTAAAGGATCTTGTTTCCATGTGTTTTTTTTTTCATATGAAAGGATACACAATGGAAAACCAAGAGGCTATCTTTTCTTTACAGACACTGACTGTTCCCAACACTTTTTTGCTTTTATTTCTTGCCAACAGGACAAACCAAAAATAAATACTTCCAGAAATCTAGATCTTAAACACAAAAATTTAGCTTGTCATTCCAGTGCAGTCCAGAGGGAGAGGTGTTATCCTTAAGATGATACATTGGACAAAGCCTTGGCTGTTCTCCTCAGTGGACAAAAAAGGATCCCATTTGGAAGAACAGTAGGGGAATTTCCTTCACAGAAACAGAAATTGATGAAGAAACTCAGCAGGTAAAATCTGGCAGCATCTGTGCACGGAAAGCAGAATTAACATTGAGTTCAGTGAACCTTCTTCAGAATTGATAGTAGCTAGGAAAATGTGGCATTTATGCTGACGACTGAGGGTGGAAAGAGTAAGCAGTAGATGGAGACGGAGCTCAGAGAGAGGTAAAGAGTTGAGTAGACAAAGGCATGGTTGATGGTAAGGTAGGGAGAAAGAAAAGCTGAAAACGGGGTCAATGAGTCAGTGCAAATGGGTTGGCTGTGCCAGAAGCAGTCCATCATGACAGAGAGAGGACAAAGCAGCCGGCTTGATTGCGAACCCATGCATCAGTTTAAACATTCACATTCACCACCACCAACACACAGTGGCAGCAGTGTGCATTGTCAACAGATACACTGCAGCAACTCACCAAGATTCCTTCAACAGTCCGATCCACACCCATGATCCCTGCCATTTTGAAGAAAGTCGGTAGCAGATACATGGGAACTTGTAATTTGAACTCCTGCAAGCCACACATCATCCTGACTTGGAAATACGTTGCCATTCCTGCATTGTCAAAATCTTGGAGCTCCTTCTCTAACAGCACTGTAGGCCTACCTGCACCCCATGGACTTGCTTGACAAATGCTTGCCTTGTCAGCGATATCCACATCCCTGGAAATAATGAAGGTGAAGAAAACACAAACTGCAGCAGAACAAGAAAGTGATTCATCGCCTTCAAGGGCTACTAGGGATGGGCAAGAAATGCTGACCTAGTTAACAACACCCACATCCAATGAATGAATACAAAAGAAATAGCAAAGTGAAAGCAGAACTTGCTGAATTTGATCCATCTCAACCATCATTTCAATGCAACTTTATCCTCATATAGAAATAGCAAAACCTGCCGATGCTGGAGTCAGAGATAACACAGTGCAGAGCTGGATGAACACGGCAGGCCAGGCAGCATCAGAGGAGCAGGAAAGCTGAGGTTTCAGGTTGGGATCCTTCTTTTTTCTGAAGAAGAGTCCCAACCCGAAAGTTAACTTTCCTGCTCCCCTGATGCTCCCTGACCTGCTGTGTTCATCTAGCTCTGCACTGTGTTATCTCTGTATCCTCACATTGTAACATTTGACATAATAAAACTGTCTTGAATATAAAAGAGGATGTGTGAGACAGATTGCAAGACCCAGAGCAGTGACGGCAGTGAGTTGGGGTTTCCAGTAGCTTCTGCATCACTGAGGCGGTCCTAGTGCCAGCTCACGGAGGTGGCAGTGGAGGCAGGTTTCAGCCCAGTAAGCGACCTGGTGGCATCAGCCCCAGCTGCATCCATGAGGTGGGCATGGAGCAGACGCATGGCGGCAGTGGAGTCAAGTTTGGGCCCATGTGGTACCTGGCAGCATCAGTGGAGTTTGCATTGATAAGGTCCAGTGAGGATTCAGTGGTGAGGACGTCAATAAAGGCGAGACAGCTGTGAAGAGCGGCAATTTTTCGTTCCAGCTGAGGCAGTGCAACGAAGAGGACTTGTACCTGACCATCAGGCTCGTGGCCCATGGCAGAGCAGTTAACAAGAAGGATGTAAAGTTGAAGACTTTAATTTCTTAATTTTTCTGCCTTCATATTCTGTGTTTTGGTTTATTTTTCTGTATTTTATTCTGTATTATATAATGACACTATATAATAATACTTTTCACTGTATTTTGTAACATTTACATGTGACAATAAATCAACCAATAAAATAAAAAAGGTAGTATCTTAACAGACTTAATGATTGCAAGTTCAATTCCTATACTGGATAAGTAGTGGAATTGATAGCATTAAGTTGGTAATTTGGGGACTGACACAATCACTGTCGGGATATTCTTCACAGTAGGCATATTAGCTGGCCAGCTCTTTGTGACCACACTCTGTAGTTGGTTGGTAATACTTTCTGAAGCAGCTAAGACCCAAACCCCAAACTTTGTTTGTTTCTCCATATGCTACTGCACAGATCTGTTTAGGCGACTATGATAGTTTTATGAATAAAGTATATTTTTGAAATAAAAACAGCTGAGCAAGTCAGTCATTTGGAAACAATGCCCAGGAATCTCAACAGTAAGAAAGCTGCACCAACCTAGGACCCAGGTATTGTACAAAGATAACGCTGAGGCGATCACAGTCCAGTTAACTTTCAAGGGACTAATGGCCAATTTCAGAATTAGAAAGCTGGTGTTATAACTAGAACCAGGGGGCATTGCCTCAAAATGAGGGGGAGCTGATTTCGGACTGAGTTGAGGAGAAACTTCTTCAAGCAAAGGATTGTAAATCTGTAGAATTCCCTGCCCAGTGAAGCAGTTAAGGCTACCTCATTGAATGTTTTTAAGGCAAAGATAGTTAGGTTTTTGAACAGTAAAGGAATTAAGCGTTGTGGTGAATGGGCGGGTAAGTGGAGGTGAGTACCTGAAAAGATCAGCCATGATCTTATTGAATGGCAGAGCAGGCTTGAAAGACCAGATGGCCTACTCTTCCTCCTATTTCTTATGTTCTTGTACTAATTTACCTTGGTGAACATTCATTACAATTCTCCCTGATCTTCTGCATCAGGTTGTCACAAATTCTCGAATAAAAGCAAAATCCTGTGGATGATGGAAATTTGAAACAAACAATAGAATGCTGGAGAAACTCAGCAGCTCTGGCATCATCTGTGGAGGGAGAAATGGAGTTAATGTTGTGAATCTGGCATGAGTCTTCTGTAGAGTTGATTTTGAAGTGCCACACCAGACTCGAAACATCAACTTCATTTCTCTCTCCATGGATGCTTGCAGACTTGCTGTGTTTCTTCAGCCTTCTGTGTTTGTATCACTGATTTACCAGTGGGGGAAGGTTGCTAGTGTTCTCTACCACCAAGAATGAAGTCAATTGTGATAGAGGCATGGTCAATTAATTGACCACTTAAAGATCACAGTTCGGGGTGGACTAGAATGGCTTCAAGCCCACAACTTATTTTCTGCAGGAGCAGGGAGGCTACAGGAACCTCCAAGACCAACCGGCCAGATTATCTTTCTCTACCACGACATTCGAGAGTTGAAGATCATCTCACAAGTGTTAGAAATGTACAACATGTCACTGAAGGTTGTGCTTCAAAGGAGCAAAGTCAAAAAGAAGCAAAATCATGCACGAGGTTTGGAGAGGCATAGACTTGGAAAGTAATGATGTTGTGCTAATTCTGTGTTGAACTCTAATTAGGCAGCAGTTTGATGATAGCTTGTAGTTCACATCAGAAAAAAGGATAAAGATAGATTGATGGGGATCTGGAGATGATTTTCAGGAATGCAAGCATCTTCAGTAGGCGAGACAAAAAATTGGGATGGTGCATGCGGGTGACAAAAGGAAAAACTATGAATGAGAAGTAGAGATATTAAAAAACAATAATGATACAGATTAGATAATTCACATCACCAGGGACAGCCTAACCTCAATGGTTAGCACTGCTACCTCACAGCGCTAAGGCCCCAGGTTTATTTCCATCCTTTGACAACTATCTGTGTGGAGTTTGCACATTCTCCAAGTGTCTGAGTGGGTTTCCTTTGGGTGCTCTGGTTTCTTCCCAAAGTCCAAAGAGTGCAGGTTTTGTGGATTGGTCGTGGGAAATTGCTCGTAGTGTCCAGGATGTGCAGGCTAGGTGGGTTAGCCATTGGAAATGCAGGGTTATGGGGAAAGGGTTAGAGGGTGAGTTTGGGTGGATGCTCTTCAGAGGGTTGGTGTGAACTTGATGGACTGAAAAGCATGCTTCCACACTGTAGGGACTCTGTGAGTCTAACATGATTTTCCACAGCAGTGGTCCCTCAGGCAGGCTTGACATCACCGATGAGTGCTCAATCATGACAATCTTCCAACAATGCCAGGAGGAAGTGGTTTAGCCATCTCTGTACATTACCTCTCAAGCTCCCATTATAATACCATCCCGCCAATGACTAAGAATATTACAACATTGAAGTCCCTGCAGAGAATGAAACAGATGCAGTTCCACCATGGGCCATAACCTGGCAGCACCTTGTCCATTACAGTATCTTTAACAATCTTGGATGTGAGTGGGGTTTGTCTAGTTGCTCTCGACTGGGGCACTCGTGCACACAGCGAACTTGGTCAAGAATGAAAAATGTACCTGTAAACCAGGCAGCATTCTGACATCTGAATTTTCATCACTCTTTGATATGCCCAAAGATGGGTTTTCAAGACTCTGATGGTGTAGTCTGAGGTGAACAGTTGTAGCAGCCCCTCAAGCCTATCCTAGGAGACTTCAATGTGACAATGAATTTAAATTAATTCCTTCTGTTCTGTATTATAGTTGATGTATGTTATGTTAGGACAGTGTCATCTTAAGAGGTGAGTTGCGTGACACTTGAGTCATCAACCAGTACTCATAGGTTGTTTCTACCTTTAGCAAGTACACAGTTTGTTTGAGGACTGCAATAAATGGTGAGATTATGTGTTCTCCTCTTTAGTTCTGACTGGTGATTCGGAATGGTTTGATCTTTATTTTCACAGATCTTTGCAATTTGTCTTATATACATGGCTTTCAGACACATGTTAGTCCTTTTGTAAAAAGTACATTGATAGCCTCATGTGAATATGTTCAGTGACTGACTACTAGCAACCAAAATTGTATCAATAAAGTTTATAATCTATAAAGCCTAGTGTCACTCTAGGATCTGACCTGACTACTTTTACAACAGCTGAGATTATTACAAAATAAAAAAATGTTAGGAAAATCATTTTATGTTTTCCCTGCAAATAGGAAAAAAAAACCCCAACACAATTGTGCTACTGGCACTTAATACACTTAATGACTGACATTGTGGGTGAGAGGGGGAATTTGGAAAGTATAAACTAAGCTGCACAATCAAGAAATTTTATAAGCAAAAAGGAGTTTAATTATTACTTAGAATCTAGCAGGTAGCAGCTCGTAGAGACCTGACACAGATATGATGGGATAAAAGGTACTGCAGATGCTGGAGAATCTGAGATAACAAGCATGGGGCTGGATGAACACAGCAGGTCAAGCAGCATCATAGGAGCAGGAAAACTTGACGTTTCGGGCCTAACCCCTTCATCAGAAATGGGGGAGGGGAAGAGGGTTCTGAAATAAATAGAGAGAGAGGGGGAGGTGGATAGAAGATGGATAGAGGAGAGGATAGGTGGAGAGGAGGCAGACAAGTCGAAGAGGCGGGGATGGAGCCAGTAAAGGTGAGTGTAGGTAGGAGGGTAGGGAGGAGATAGGTCAGTCCAGGGAGGACGGACAGGTCAAGGGGGCGGGATGATGTTAGTAGATAGGAGATGGGGGTGTGGCTTGAGGTGAGAGGAAAAACAGGTTAGGGAGGTGGAGATGAGCTGGGCTGGTTTTGGGATGCCATTGGGCTGCAGGGTTCCCAGGCTGAATATGATTTGCTGTTCCTGCAGCCTTCGGGTGGCATCACTGTGGCATTGCAGGAGGCCAAGGATGGACATGTCATCTGAGGAATGGGAGGGGGAGTTGAAATGGTTCGCGACTGGGAGGTGCAGTTGTTTGTTGTGAACTGAGCGCAGGTGTTCTGCAAAGCGGTCCCCAAGCCTCCGCTTGGTTTCCCCGATGTAGAGGAAGCCACAACGGATACAGCGGATGCAGTATACCACATTGGCAGATGTGCAGGTGAACCTCTGCCTGATGTGGAAAGTCTTCTTGGGGCCTATTTATTTCAGAACCCTCTTCCCCTCCCCCATTTCTGATGAAGGGTTTAGGCCCAAAACGTCAAGTTTTCCTGCTCCTATGATGCTGCTTGACCTGCTGTATTCATCCAGCCCCATGTTTGTTATCGCAGATATGATGGGCTACATAATCTTCTTCTGAGCTATGTAATTCTATAAGATAGACACAGAGGTAGACAAGTATTCAATTTACAAACATACTAAAATTTTTAAAAACTTCTACGAATGTCACACAGAGCCTAAATTGTACACAAAATATTATAAAAATTAGGGCATATTGAAAAACAGATGTTTGTCTCAGAACCATTACAAAATAGAACCAGCAATATTATCCAGAATAATTTCCTGTAGTTTGGAGGTACTGCAGACACTCATCGTGCATTAAAATATACATACATCTTACTGAATGAAAATTGAACCGATGTTTAACCCTGAAGATAAGCAGGCACAATGAGGAAAGCAGTCTTCTTCTGTCCTGCAAAATTCTCTGAATCACCAAAAGTTGTTCCTGTATTATTAAGGAAAGGTGCTGAAGTTTGCAATTTGGACCGAAAAGCAAAGTTAATCCATTGGGAATTAGTGCTACATGGAACTGCGCCCACGCCAATATCATTCCTGCGTTGTTAGTTTCCTTTCTGCCCAATATATCGTGCATAAAGTTGCCACACATCAGTTTTGGAATGAGAATGGATTGACTCATTTTCTGCATTGTGAATGGATTGAAGTCTTATTTTCAAAACAGATGCCCACTCCCACTTCCCTTTGCATCTTGTGATGTTTTCAATTAAGTCTCAACATCAGAAAAATAACCTTCAAGACTTCAGACAAGACGGTTGCTGAGCCACTCCCAATTTACTGCTGGCTGACAAAATCAACTTAGCCTAATTATAGGTTACACCAACTCTTATGTTGTCACTGTCAAGCATTTGAGATATTTTAACCATTTGTGTGTTAACTTAAAACATTAAGCGATGTGTCAGCAGACTATAAACAGCCAAATCTCTTGACCAACAGACACACATTAGTATGAAAATTAGGAATAAATCCCTGCCTGTGTCTGGCTGTAAGTCATCCACAAAGAGAATGAATGCAGAGATCATCATTCATGGAGCTTGCACTGTCGTCAAACAAACCACAAATGCAAGTGAAATTCGAGATCAAGAAATCAGGGTAGGTATACATAATTATTAATGCTTAACTCCTCAATTAACTTTTACTGGCCACAAAAGAATTTTCATTTCTGTCCACTGACAACATGCTGACAGATTTCCTATAGTGAATGTCAAAGTGCATTGCATAAATCTGTCATATACAAAAAGGATATTCAATTCATAACAACTATACAAACCTTTTGCAAGGACAAGACACAACTCGTTTCTGTTAAACCTAGTTGTACCACACCACTTTCTCCCCAAAGCTATGCTTCTGTTGCTCCACCAGAAATGTCAGACGTTTGAGGTGTTAGTAACACATGTCTGGTGCTCTGTGCTAGTGCCAAGTTAATCCTATCATTAAGGCAATCTCCAGGAGACTCCTCACCACAGGTAAAAAGCTTAAAAGTCTGCAGCTGCTTTGGAACAACAATGCAAAGGTACTGCAGCTGTGTTGAGTTTGAATAAAGTGTAAACTACAATAAGCCTGGATCACCAGATGTGCTGTTTGAGGAAAAAGATTAAAGTGATCTGCAAATACAATAATATCCTTGGTTGCAGAATATTGAGGTGCAGAAAGGTTGGCAACATTAAAAAAAGTTTTACGAAACACAAAGAAATAGCATGAGCAACACAAACAGGATTAACAGCATTCTATCTAGACTGTGCAAAAATCCTAAACACATGCCAATTTTTTTCTTTCTTCAGATTTGTGTTATGTGGGTGAAGTCTCAGAGACAGATAACTGGTGGTGGTTTGATCTGAGGGTCACCATGCTTCAGGCAAGGAGAGAGGTGGAGAAGATCAGTCCTTCAACAGTAACAGCTGATACAGGAATTGAACCCAGGCTGTTGATATCACTCTGCATTGTAAACTGGCTGTTCAGCTAACATGAGATGCTGAGCTCCTTGAGCAAATATCCTCTTCACTGTCTCTTCGTTGAGAAGTACAGACTCATGTCTCCTATCAATCAGGAAAATTAGGTGTCTCATCTCTGGAACTCCTGATGACAGATCTAGTTCATTGATCTGAAATGTTAACTCAATTTTTCTCTTTTTAAACATTGCCAGACTTGTCGAGCCTTTCAAGCACTTTGTTCTTGCATCGTGTAATTATATCACAGATAGATTATCATTGCTGCTTGTCAACAAATTCATGTACCATCTCATACAAAGAACGTGTTAATTGTATATCGATTGGTTAATTTCATGTAGGTGATAGGCATCAACTATGGTTCACCTGACCCCTTACAAATCAGCACAGGTTGAATCGATAGATTTCGACTTAGAAGGTATTTTCTTGTAATCTGTAACTTCTTTAAGTAACTTCTTATAGAAGTGTATGAATATTGACTCCTGTTGCATCCTTCACCAAATTGCAGACTGGATTGCAACAAAGCTTTAAAAGGAGTGGGGAAGAGGTCCTACAGCTGAACAACAAATATTTAACAGAAATTACTAGGAAGCGGGTTTGGTGTTGGTTTTGTTAAATACCAATAACTTATCTAAACCTTTAGACAGAGCTGGGAAGTTGGTGTGAACAGAGATGACATTTTTTGAAAGGATGGTCGAAGGAGTTTCAAATAACTTTCAAAACGGAATTTGATTAATGCATGAAGAAGAAAGTATTTATGGAGTTCCGGGGAAAGGAAAGGGGAGTGGGATATGGCACAGTGTAAAGCTGGGAGAACGCAGCAGGCCAGGCAGCATCAGAGAAACAGGAAAGTTGACGTTTCAAGTCAGGCCCCATCTTCAGAAATGGGGAGGAGGAAAGGAGCTCAGAAATAAATAGAGAGGAGGGGTGGGGCTGGGGCTAGGTAGGTGGGATGGTGATAGGTGAATGCAGGTAGGGAGTGGTGGGGATTGGTCAGTGGGAAGAGTGGGGCAGATAGGTGGGAGAGAAGATAGACAGGTTGTGTCAGGTCGAAGAGGCAGGGATGAGAGGGAGGGTTGGACATGGGATGAGGCCGGGGGGTGGGGAGATTTTAAAACTGATGAATTCTATGTTATGGCCAACGGGCTGTAAGCTCCTGTGGAGGAATATGAGGCGCTGCTCCTCCAGTTTGCGTGTGGCATCATTGGGACACTGGAGGATGCCCAGGATGGACATGTCACCCGGGGAGTTGGAGGGTGAGTTAAAATGGTTGGTGACCAGAAGGTGTTGTCGTTTGTTGTGTACAGAGCACTGATGCTCTACAAAACGGTCTCCAAGCCTCCGCTTGGTCTCACTAATGTAGAGGAGGCCACGTCATGAGCAGCAGATGCAGTAGACCATGTTGATGGATGTGCAGGTGAACCTGTGTCGAATGTGGAAGGTTTGTTTAGTGCCTTGAATGCAGGTGAGGAGACAGGTGTATCACTTCCTGCGGTTGCAGAGAAAGGTGCTGCGGGTGGGGGGCTAGTAGGGAGTGTGGAGCAGAAGAGGGAGTTGTGGAGAGAGCGGTCCCTACGAAAGGCAGATAGGGGTTGGGGATGGAAATATCTCTTTGGTTGTGGGGTCGGATTGTAGGTGGCAGAAGTGGTGGAGAATGATATGTTGGATGCAGAGGTTGGTGGGTTGGTGTGTGAGGACAAGGGGGATTCTGTCTTTATTTTTGTTGGGGGGAGGGGATGTGAGGGCAGAGGTGTAGGAAATGCAAGCGATGCAGTTGAGGGCATTTTCGACCACCGGATGGGGCTAGTTACTGTCCTTGAAATAGGAGGGCATCTGGGATGTGTGGGAGTGGAACACCCCATTTTCGGAGCAGATGTGACGGAGGCAGAGGAATTGGGAGTTGGGGATCGCATTCTTGCAGGAAGGTGGGTGAGAGGAGGAGAGAGGAGGCTGAGAGAGAAACTGACATCTATTTCAAGCTCACTGACTGCCACAGCTACCTCGACTACACCTCCTCTCACCCACCTTCCTGCAAGAATGCGATCCCCTACTCCCAATTCCTCTGTCTCCACCACGTCTGCTCCCAAGATGGGGTGTTCCACTCCCGCACATCCCAGATGTCCTCCAATTTCAAGGACAGTAACTTGCCTCCTCCAGTGGTTGAAAATGCCCTCAACCACATCTCTTGCATTTCCTGCACCTCTGACCTCACATCCCCTTCCCCGAACAAAAGTAAAGGCAGAATCCCACTTGTCCTCACATATCACCCACCAGCCCCTACATCCAACATGTCATTCTCCGCCACTTCTGCCACCTACAATCCGACCCCACAACCAAAGCGATATTTCTCTCCCCACCCCTATCTGCCTTTTGTAGGGACCGTTCTCTCCACAATTCCCTTGTCTACTCCACACTCCCCAGTAGCCCCGCCACCCCCGGCACCTTCCCCTACAACTGCAGGAGGTGCTACACCTGCCCCTACACAATACCCCCTCACCTCCATTCAAGGCACAACACAAACCTTCCATATTAGACAGAGATTAACGTTTCCAGTGACTCTTGGATAGGCACATGGATGAAAGCAAAATGAAGGGTATGCAGGTTAGTTTTGATCTTAGAGTAGGATAATAGGTTGGCACAATATTGTGGGCTGAAGGGCCTGTACTGTGCTGTACTGTTCTATGTTCTATGTTTTATGTTCTATGTTCACCTGCACATCCGTCAATGTGGTCTATTACATCTGCTGCTCCCGATGTGGCCTCCTCTATATTGGTGAGGCCAAGTGGAGGCTCGGAGACCATTTAGTAGAGCATCTGCGCTCTGTATGTGACAAATGACAACACCCTCTGGTCACCATCCATTTTAACTACCCCCCCTACTCCCTGGGTGACATGTCCATCCTGGGCCTCCTCCAGTGTCAAAACGACGCCACCTGCAAACTGGAGGAGCAGCACCTCATATTCCACCTTGGGAGCGTACAGCTCAATGGCCTAAACTTGGAATTCACCAGCTTTAAAATCTCCTCAACCCTGGCTTCATCCCATGACCAACTCTCCCTCTCATCCCCACCTCCTTGACCTGACACAAACTGTCTATCTTCTCTCCCACCTATCTGCCCCACCAATTCCACTGACCAATTCCCACCACTGCCTACCTGAACTCACCTATCACCATCCCTCCCACCTATCTTCCCCAGCCCCACCCCTCCTCTCTCTATTTATTTCTGAGCTCCCTTCACCCTCCACATTCTGAAGAAGGGTCCCGATGTGAAATGTCAACTTTCCTGCTCCTCTGATGCTGCCTGGCCAGCTGTGTTCCTCCAGCTCCACTCTGTGTTATCTCTGACTCTAGCATTTGCAGTTCTTGCTATCTCCAAGGGGAGTGGGATAGTTCTTTCAAAAGCTGGCACAACTGTCACGGGCCAAATATTTGGCCTGTATGCTTTGTTCTATGACTATACTATTTTATTCATACATGTGATGTGGCCATCTCTGGTTAGGCCAGCATTTATTGTCCATTACTAATTGCCCAAACCTAACCACATTGCCAGGGAGTCTAGAATCACATACAGACCAGACGAGGTAGGAATGACAGAACCTGGTTGGTTTTTATTGGCAATTGACAATGGTTTCACAGTGATTATTAGATCCTTAATTCCAGATTTATTTATTGAATTCAAACTCCACTGTCTGCCATGGCAGAATTTGAACCTGGGTCCCCAGAACATTACCTGGGTCTCTGCATTAATAATCTACCGATAACATCACCAGACCATTGCCTCCCCTTAACTATATAACCCAAAAATGTGAGCTCCTAATTTTTAATTTGTTCATGAGATATGGGCATATTACAGATTGGCCAATCATTTGCCCATCCCCAATTGCCCAGAGAGCAGTTAAGACTCAAGCACATTGCTATGGGTCTGTAGTCACATCTACAGCAAGCCAGAACAAAGATTTCCCTTCCCGAAAAGCCATTAGTGAACAGAAGGGTTTTCTAACAACAGTGGTTAGGCTTGTGGGCCAGTTCTCTACTCCAGACATATTACTGTATTCAAATTCATCACCTACTTCATTGTGATTTGAACCCATGTCCCCAGAATTTGGTCTGGGATTACCAGATTAAAGTACAGTGCCATTGCCAGCACACCACTGCCTCTCTTCCTTATCCTCACTGACCCCCAATAGCTACCCCATGTCTTCTACTGGAATGTCTGGCTGTTTGAAGGAAGAGATAGGGAGGAGCTTTGTCTTAACTGTGAGCCACCCACACAATGCAAACCCTGCCAGATCCTCTGACCCAAAGTTATCAATGAAGAACAAGCCTATAAGTTATATAGTGCAGGAAACTGAAGCTGAATTTTCAGACACCACTGGGGCAGCAATGGAAGCAGATGCTGCATTAACTGGAGTACCCATTCCCATTTTAATTTCCCCTCTCACTACCCTGACAACATGTCCATCCTTGGCCTCCTCCACTGTCAGAGTGAGGCCAAAGGTAAGCTGGAGGAACAACACCTGATATTTTGCCTTGGAAGCTGACAGTCTAATGACCTTAACATTGATTTCACCAGTTCCAAAATCCTTCCACCTCCAGCCTTATCCCACGTCCAGTCCTCCCACTCCTGACCTGACCTAACATGTACGTCTTCTTACTTACCTATCCGCTCTACCCTTCCCACGGACCAATCGCAATAACCCCCTACCTGCATCCACCTATCACCATCTGTCCTACTCCTCACCAACCCCCTCCCTGTATTTATTTCTGGGCTCCCCTCCCCCTCCCCAGTTCTGATGAAGGGTTTCAGCATGAAACATTGACTTTCTTGCTCTTCTGATGCTGTCTGACCTGCTGTGCTTTTCCAGCTTCACACCTATAGACTCTAGGTACTAAAGGGTATCTTCGATATGATCATCAGTGCATGAAATCTTCATACTGTAGATGATCACACTTGGACAATGTTCAAAGTGGTTAAGTAATGGGAGGGTATCTAGTGTCTTTCCAAGAACTTTCTGTTAAGTCATTTCACTTCAAAATTTATATTGTTGGCAAGGATAAAGTGACTCAATTTCATTTTCGTTCATTGGCATTGTGACAGGTGAGTCAAAGTTGCAAAGGTGTACGAGAGAAGTTTTAACTTTTTAACTACCAAGTACTTCTGTGGTGAAAACACAATATAAATTAATTCCTAATGTGTTAATTGTAAAAAGTTTAAATTGTAAAAAGTTGGATGCTCTGGGGTTTTGCTTGATTTATTGAAACATTTATTGAAATGCATTTAAGGTGAGGATGGAAAGTTCAAAGGAGATATAAGGGTCAAATTTTTTTGACACAGAGTGGTAGGAGTCAGGATTCCACTGCCGGGGTGGTGATGGAGGCAGATAGAATTGGGGCATTTAAAGAGACTTTTAGATAAGCACATGAATATGCAAGGAACGGAGGGATATGAACTAGGGGAAGGCAGAAGGGAATAGTTTAATTTGGCATCATGTTCGGCACAACATTGTGGGCCAAAGGGCCCATTCCTGTGGTGTATTGTTCTATATTTTATGTTCTATACAAAATCCTGAGAGATCATATAGCTCACGCTCTCTCTCTGAGAGAATCTAGAATGAGGGATTGCTGTTTTAAAAGAAGGGGTCACCTATGTAAAATAGAGATGAGGAGAAGTTGGAACCTTGATGTTTATTCATTCACAAGGCATAGGGCATCAATGTCCAAGCCAGCATTCTATTGCCCCAGAAGGCAGTTAAGAATCAACTGCATTGCTGTGGATCTGGAGTCACACGTAGGCCAGACCAGGTAAGGATGGCAGATTTCCTTCCCTAAAGGACATCAGACAGTGGATACAGAGTCACCATTAGATTATCTAAATATTCCAGATTTTTATTGAGTTTAAATTTTACCATTTGCCATGTGAGATTTGAGTCTATGCCCCAAGAAAATTAGCCTGGCACTCTGAATTAGTAGTTCAGTAACATTTTTGCCCTACCTGTGAAACCCCTCTTCCTCAAAAAGGTGGTTGCAACAGTGTTTTTGAATATTTTTAAAGGAAGAGGTGCACAGATTCTTGATAAGCAAGCTAATGAAATCTTGTTACAGGTAGCTGAGTGCAGATTTGAGGTTACTATCAGATCAGCGATGATCTTAATGGAAGGTGGAGCAGACTTGAGGGGCCTGCTCCTTGTTCAGAGGTTACATTTGATAGCAAGACAACAACATCTTAGAATCTTTCATCAAGATTGCACTAGTATTGTGCTTGGTCAATTCTCTCACAAATATTCCCAAACACTCAAAGGGAAGAATATTGATCAGGACACAGTGAAAGGGACCTGACCCTGCTTTGGACAGTAAATAGCATCCTGAGTGTGCACCGGCAACTGGTTGACAAAGTTTCAATTTGCCAGTGTTGTACTATACAACAGAAGTGGAACAGAAAGTGTAAATAAGAGATTATTTTGGCAAGTTATGCAGGTCAACCATAATGGGTCATTTCCTGTTTGCCAGGATGTAACAAGTGTGTGCCACAGACCATTATTTTTCAACTGTTGTGCCACTAGTGTGACAGGACAAAGTGAGAAGTGTGTGGCGAAAATATTTGGACAGCAGCACTGCTTCACTCAAGCATTGAGGCTATGTCTGTGCTTCTAAACTCCACTGGAGCTGGTTGTCCATTATTGCAGGCAGAATCTGCTGACACCAGGCTCTCGACTGACAGTGCAAGCCTCCAGAACCACACTTCAACCATCACATCTGACTTCAGTACCGCACATGTGTGGAGATTTGGCAGTGTGCATGAACGGACATTCAGTGTGTGCCGTGGAATTGTTTGTCTCATTGAAGTGTGTGATATTGGAAAGGTTGGAAACCACAGCTGTGTAGATCAATGCTGAGACCTCAACGTTTTGCAACTATGTAAATTACTTGGATGAAGGGATCGAAGGGTATTGTAGATAAATTTGCAGACATTAAGGGAGGTAGGAAAATAAGTTGTGAAGAGGATGTAAGGCAGTTACAGAATGATACGCATACATTAAGAACTAACAAATGGAGTACGATATGTTTATTTTGACAGGAAGAGTTTAAAAAAAAGCACAATGTTACGTAGCAACACAGTTTGGAGCCGGAGGAACACAGCAGGCCAAGCAGCATCAGGGGAGCAGGCAAGTTGACGTTTCAGTTTGGGATCCTTTCTGCTCCTCTGATGTTGCCTAGTCTGCTGTGTTCCTCCAGCCCCATACTGTGTTGTCTCTGACTCCAGCATCTGCAGTTCTTACTATCTTTCACAATGTTATGTAAACTGTGAGAATTTGTAGTGGTGAGATGAGGGACCTTGGTGTCCTGGTGCTTGAACTGCAATAGTTTGGCATGCAGGTAGAGCAAGCAATTAGGAAATCTAATGGAATATTATTGTTTATTGTGAGGGAAATTGAATACAAAAGTAGAGAAGTTACTTCAGTTATGCAGGACATTGATGAGATAATATCTGGAGCACTATGCTCAATATCAGTCTCCTTAAAGAGTGTAAATGTAGTAGATGCAGTTCGGAGAAGGTTTACTAGACTAATAGCTGGAATGGGCAGGCGCCTTATGTGGAAAGATTGGCCAGGTTAGGCTTAGATCCAGTGGAGCTTAGAAGAGTAAGAGACAATTGGATTGAAATGTACAAAGTTCTGAGGGGTCTTGACAGGGAAGATAAGAGGATTGTTCATCTTTAAGACAAACTAGAACTAAGGGTTATTGTTAAAAGTAAAGGTTGTCAATTTACATGCCAATAGACAAAATAGGAGTAGAAGTTGATCATTATAATCCAAGGCTGCTCTGCTATTCAATAAGATTGTGTGCGATTGGATTATTTTTCAAATTCCATACCCCCATTTATCGAGCAAAAAGTGATTCCTTTGCCTTACAGAATCTCCTTGTCTGTCCTAACAATATTTAATAACCCTACCTCCATTTCGTTTAAGATGGATGCAGAAGTTTTTTTCCCCTTCAGAGAATTGAGAGCCTTTGTGACCACTCTTCCTCAAAAAGGTGGTCGAGGCTGAATCTTTGACTATTTCAAAGGCAGAGATGAATAGATTCTTGATAAGGTTTTGAAAGTTTCAAGGGCAGGTGGGAATGTGAATTGAACAGCTCACCCATGGATCTTATTGCATGAAGGAACAGGCTTGAGGAGCCGGGTGGTTAGCTGCTTCTGTGAACCATGGAGGCATAATTTGGAACCTGCAGCCATTTGACCAGCAGCAAAAATGGTGGACACTATCTACAGGACAGGACTTGGGCTTCTGAGCCTTTTTCAAAGTGGATGAATCTTTACTGACTGCCTTTCTTGAATGCACTACTATACTGTCAGCTAATGAGACGTCATTATGCATATGTTACTTCATCACGAGGTTGGGGCCAGGAATAGATAATCAACTAATTCCTCAGCAGATCTACACTCAGGCCATTTGGCCAGTGATTTGATGTAAATGTTGTCCAGAGTGTGGAAGTGCAGTGAGGTTAGGTCCATCTACTCTTATCACACTAACACCCACCATTCACTTTATAGAATCTCAATCGTGATGATCAACATCAGCTCAAAATACCTTTGAGGAGAAAACTCCAGCCTGGTTTCAAAAACGTAATGTGCAGTCAACAGTTTGCATTATATTGTCAGAAATATAAACAGAAACTGCTGGAGAAACTCAGCAGGTCGAGAAGCATTTATCACAACAGTACAGCTCTTCCACCTCTCTCTTCAGTGCCAAAAGTTTTTAATAATGTACTAAATAATTGGGAGGAGAAAGTGGAACAGAAGGGAAGGTTAGAGGGTGAGGGAGATCAGAGATTGCAGATGTCACAAAAAGGCAAAAGGAGCAGTAGTGGCTGTAGAGAAGGGAGAGAGAGCCAGAGTATGTGTGAATGGCAAAATATAGATCAACTCTGCTGATAGCAAGACCAAGAACACCAGGCATTAGAAGAGTTGTGGGGTAGAGATGGAAACAAAGTGGAGAACAGAGTTCGTGGTCTGAAGTTGAAATCACTGATGAATCACTTTACGGCTTCTGGACTCAAATGAACTCAATGTTGCAGCACTTTACAACTTCTGGATTCAATAGAAAATGAGGGGCAGTTGGAACGGAGATGAACCACGAAGGTGTGCACATCCACCCGAATGCAGCTTCACTCTTCCAGAGATTATCTTAGAGAGTCATCATGAACCCTGTTTTCTCCAAGAAAGAAAAAAAATGAAAGCGTAGATCTGGGCTTTGGGACCACTTGGTCTCCTTTTAAAGAAAAAGTGTCTTTGCCACAGACTGGAGTTATGTTGCTCATTATAATTAAAGTCTTGTGAACTTCCAAGTTTTGAAGATTTTCCACGTCTCAAGTGTGATTGTGACTTGACTGCCTTTGACATCAATTATAAATCACTTAGCAACTTTGGCATAAAAATCAACTGATAAAGCAGTGATGAGGAATACAAACTGATGACTTTTAGTCTATATACGTGAGGTAAACAACTTTTGACACAAGGGAAGGAATGCATTTGTAACTCTTGATCACTCATGGACATATTAAACTTTTGATCGCATTTATTTAAGAGAAAGAATATTTGACTGAAACAAATAATTGAGAATATAAATTCACAGCAACATAATTCAGTCATAGAATCCCTACAGTGCGGAAAGAGGCCATTTTGGGTCTGCACCAACCCTCTGAAGAGCATCCCAGCCAGACCTAGCCCCCCACCCTCTCCCTGTAACCTCATATTTATTATGGCTAATCCACCAAATCTACACAACTTTGGACTGTGGGAGGAACTGGAGAACCCATTAGGAGAATGTCTGTGTGGAGTTTGAACAGTCACCTAGGGCTGGGATCAAGCCCGAGACCCTGGCACTGTAAGGCAGCAGTGCTAACCACAGTGTTGCTCCAGTGTGGATTATCCCCAGCTTCGAATGAGACTACAGAACATCACAGCTGATGGGGGTCAAGGAAGCTTCAAAGGACAACAAAAGGAGAAATGCACTTCAAACCAAACTGTAATCTTATGAGTTCCCAGTCTGTGAACATGATAAGGCAAACAAGGGCAGTCGGATGAGAGATATATTTGTGTATTTTGAAAAGGGAAAACAGAGGAACAGGGGTTAAAGGCCCCTGTCAGTGTTCTAGTGGGCAAAGGTGTGCGTACTGTAAGGCTCACACTGGACTAAACTCTTTGTCATCCTGCACTAGAGGTAAAGGAAGGAAGTCTCTCTCTTTGCTGAAGTCAGAAATCAAGTGAAAAGAAAGTGAAAGAAAATAGGACAAAGGTCTTTAAGCACTTCTGTTAACTCAAGACAGCCTGGTTAAATTAACTATGTTTAAAAAACAAATTCATTTGACCTGAGAGAGAGAGCCATAAACAAGTGGTTTGGTTTTCCTTGTTAGGGAGGAGTAGAGGGTTAATACAATAAGGTGTTAACGTTACGGTGAAATCATTTTACTTTATAAACATCAGAACAGCAGATACTGTATCCGGCTTATGCAGAATCTCAGTAAGCTGCGGGTGCACCACGGTTCAATTTCTAGGAAGAGAAACAAAGAACTGCAGACTTAGGAGCCATGCTCCGGTAAACACTGGGGGAAAAAATACTAGTTAGAAATCCAAATGGCAATTGGTAATAAATAATGAGGAAGAGGTTCTAACATACTTGTCCTAATTTCTTAAGGAACACTTTTATAATGAAGAGATACTAGGAACTGCAGATGCTGGAGAATCTGAGATAACAAGGTGTAGAGCTGGATGAACACAGCAGGCCAAGCGGCATAAGAAGGGCCTAGGCCCGAAACGTCAGCCTTCCTGCTCCCTCGATGCTGCTTGGCCTGCTGTGTTCATCCAGCTCTACACCTTGT
>JAHRHZ010000041.1:8792033-8870216 GCA_024137785.1 Ginglymostoma cirratum
TAACAAGGTGTAGAGCTGGATGAACACAGCAGGCCAAGCAGCATCGAGGGAGCAGGAAGGCTGACGTTTCGGGCCTAGGCCCTTCTTATGCCGCTTGGCCTGCTGTGTTCATCCAGCTCTACACCTTGTTATCTCACTTTTAAAATGAATGCTGCATGTCAAGTGAAGCTGAGTTTGAAAGTGAAGTATTAGACTTGCACCTCCTTGAAATAATGGGGTTGTGGCTTTAAGTCTTGCTGTCAGAGAGATATACACGTGATCTAGATTTATACAACAGCTCTGCATTGAGAGAGCGCTGCACTGTTGGAGTTGCAGTATTTCAATTGAGACATTAAACTGAGGCCCTTCTGCTCTCTCAGTCAGACAACACATTGCAAAATTGACCGACAGCATTGTTAACTATTCGAAGGAAAGGGAAGTTCTCTCAGTGTCCAGGTCAATATTTATTCTTCAGCTGATATCACAAAAAGATTAAAAGCAGCAAGAGCTGGAAATGCTCAGCAGAATTGCTGAGGGAGGAGCAGAGTTAATGTTTCAAGAAAAAAATTGACTTCAAAAACTTGTGCACTTATATTTGGCTTGAAATGTTAAGATTTTCTCTCCACAAATGTTGCCAGACCTCCTGAATATTTCCAGGACTTTGTTTTTATTTCAGATTTCCAGGATCTGCAGAATTTTATTGTTATTATCAGGAGCAGATTGTCTGATCATTTTTAAAATTTCTCCTTATCCATTCATGGGGCATGGGCATCTCCAGCTAGACCTGCATTTCTTGCCCATTTCTAATTGCCTAGTGGGCATTTAAGAGTCAACCATATTGCTGTGAATCTGGGGTCACATATAGGCCAAACCAGCTAAGATTTTCTTCCTTAAAGGCCATTGGTGAACTGAGTCAGATTTTATGACAATTGATTGATGGCTCACAAATGACTATCATGTAGCTCAGATGGAACGTAACAAAAACTGAAATTGCTGGAAATGCTCAGCAGGTCTGGCAGCATCTGTGGAGAGAAATCAGAGTTAACATTTTGGGTTGAGTGAACCTTCCTTAGGGCTTTCTCAGATGGAATGTAACTAGCTAACAAGTACTATGCAATAAACCAACTCTGTATACCAGGATTGAACCAGTCTTCCGCCAAAGATTGTAGGTATCCTTTCCCAATTGGGATTAGTAACTTTGACTAAATAACACCAATAAGGAGGACTAGTGGCAGTGATTCTTTTCAAACTAATTCAGATGACCCGTAGGACACAAGCACAACATATACCATGCTGACAGCAAGATGGATTTAACCATATACCATCCCCTAGTGCATTGCCCAGTCACTCTGTTGACGCTGTGGTGGTAAGGTGATAATGTAAAAGTGGGCCCAACATTTTAGTTCTCTATGGAATTTGAAACAAGCAGAAGTGTACTTGGGAATCAACATGGAAAAGACAATGCTTTATGTACTTTTAAAAAAATGTTATGCCAAGCCATACACAAACTACTGCTTAATGTTAAATTATCATGAGTGATGGGTGGATTTGTACAGTGCCAACTGTGAGCCAGATTGAGACAACTCAAAACTCATGTCACTCACAATATTTATTAAATAACTGCATAGAGGCCAGTATCCCATCACCAAGTCACCTTTTATTTACATGTGCACAGCACACCAACTGTTGCCAGCCAGCTCAGAGTCAGTCCCCCAAACTGAGGAGATTCTAAACCTCCTTTTATGTTGGTCAGTCAGGGCTTTCCTGATTGGTCCAGGTTAACAACTCCAATCAAAGATCTCATAGTCAACAAGGTCCACATGGTTCCAATTACTACAGTTCAGCAACTAGCAAACCAAAAAGGCAATCTTTCATGCAGTCAGTAAAATTAAATCCCAACCAAGGTGGAAGTCAGTGGCAGCAATTAAATCTTGTGACTTTCTGAAATTAACACCATCATCATTAACGGGTGTCAGAAGAGATGGAGAGGTTGTAAGTGTATGTGACAGTTACTGCAGGACAAAACTCTCCCCTCTCTGCCTTATAGACATGTCAATGCAGAGTACAATTGGAAATGATGCATTGCTTTTGTTCCGAAACTACAAAGAAATTCAGAAACCTCTGATGGATGCTTCAGGGAAACGCTTCAAGTTTTCCTTCGATACCTTCCTTTGTTTCCTTTTATCTATTCTCTCATTTTCACTTTCACCCTAACCATAACCCTTGACCAGTTAGACTGGACAGGCCCCTGTGGAGTACAAGAGATCTGTGCTTTAACAGTCTTCCTTTGTTGTTGGAATAGAATGCTGCCACTATTAAAGGGTTGGGTTAGTGAACTGCAAATTGAGAAAGAGCTATTAAAGAGGTAAAGTCACCATCTTCCTACTGTCTCATTAAAGAAGGACAATTGGTAGTGGTTTAACCTCAGGGTCACTATGCCTCAAGCAAGGGAGAGGTTAAGAAGGAGAACCCTTCAAGGTAACTTCAGCCAGCGTAGGAGTTGAACCCATATTGTCAGTGCCACAGTATATCACAAACCAGTTGTCTACCCAACTGAGCGAACCTTCTAAAATAGACAACGTTGTCTTCAAAGGACTCTTCTCACTTAATTTCCTTGTTTTGAGGAGTCCCCCTGAGAGTCATCAGAAAGGGATTTTCAGATCCACATCTTTGCCTGTGTTAACACAATCGATTAGATCTGAAATGCAGGTGTTGGACAAAGATTGTACTGGACACCAGATGGTGGAAGTTTCTGGCTCCTTTTTCAAAATTGGTATCAATTGAATTCACTGTACATCTGCTCTCCCTAAACCTGATGGCCTGTGCAATCTTTTGTATCCGTGCTCAGGACATCCTCTTGGGTGTTGACATCCCATTGTCATCTTGGCCCACTGCTCCCTGGCCTTTATCAGAGAGAAGGCAATTTCTGGCAACTTCCTAGCATTGGCAGCACCTACACACTTTTGCACCCTGAGTTTCTAAGTCCATTTCCTGCACATCTGAAAAATCTAAAGCTGGAGTATCCTGGATGATTATGGATATTGTTGAGAAAATAAAAGGAAAAGGAGGTATATATGATGCAAACCAGGATAGTGATACCAATAGAAATCAGGAAGAGTATCTCAAATGCAGGAGACAGCAAAGGCTGGAATAAGGAAGGCTAAGACAAAACATGAGGAGAGAATGGCAGGCTGAACTAAAATTAATAGTAAAATTTTCTTCAAACATATTAATAGGAAAAGATGGGTGAAATATAGAGTGGGTCGAATGGCTTTCTTTTGTACTGTAAAATTCTATGATTCCATGACCATAGCAAAATCTCTCCCAAATTCACTTACAATGATACTGTCAAGCTCTAAACATGTTTGAGTCCCTAGTCCTTTATTCACCACAGTACTCCTATACCCATCTGAATTATTCCCCTACACGTCCTTCCCTTTGCTGAATTTTTTGATGGCTTGGTTCCTAGCAAAAACCTTCTTCTTTCAGAGAAAGAGGTCTACAGCTCAGAAAAAGTCTCTTCACCCATCGAGTCTGCACCAGTCAAAAGCAAACACCTAACTATTCCAATCCCATTTGACGTCATTTGGCCCAAAGCCTTGTGTGCAATGACATTATGATTGTCCATCACCTTTTTAAAGCTGTTAGTAGGGTTTCTGCCTCTAATCCGCTTAGAAGCAGTGTTCCCTCCATCTTCTGCGTAGATTGTCTTTTCCCTCACATCCCGTCCTGCCCCTTACCTTAAATCCATGCTCCCGGTCATTGATCCTTCCAACAGGAAGAAATGTTCCTTGGTCAGTTCCTCAGATACAGAACAATATTAATTTTTGTTGTTTATGTTATAAGGTACCTCCCTGGCAGCTGTGACATGAACCAGAACCTCTGACTCAGAGACTGGGACACTGCTGCCACACAAGAACCTAAAGCACCAACATTATAAATGTCTGCTGTGTGCCTGTTCTCTTAAATCATGTCCTGAATAGGAATTCCTCAGACATTTAACTAGCACTATGGAGTGCATTCGGATTTGAAAAATCTTGCCTTGTTTGGCCTCAACAGGTTTATGGTACGGATGGCAGAAGTCAGCAAGCATAGCTTGACTGGACAGTTTGTTGCTGTGAGCATAATGTTATGTTCTGCTCTGCTAAACTTATTTGTTATTTCCATAACTGTTGATTGAAAAATCCAGCGAGGATGTATGTTCTAAAATAAACAGGCTCATATCCAGAAAGAAGTTGTCAGTAGCTAATGCAAGATTACGGACTGAGAACGGAGTGTGCACTTTCCTGAAACCTCTGTTCTGTTCACAGATGCTGCTCACTTGCTGCTGCTTTTCTGCGGTTTTATTCCAAAACTTACGATGGATCCTGCTACGGACAGCAGATAGCCACAGAGCATGATGTTTATAAGTGAGGGAGGGGTTGAAGAAACTTTTAAACTAAATCCTTAGAGAGGTAGTTCATGGGTGTCAATTTTTCAGTCTGCCACAATGTAATTGGACTGTGTCACAATTCCAGCACAGAGGCTTTATTTTTACTACAAGAACAGAAATTGTTGGAAAAGCTCAGCAGGCCCGGCAGCACCTGTGGAGAGAAATCAGAGTTAACTTTTCGGGTCCGGTGACCTTCCCCCAGAACTTTATTTCTCCTACTTCCTTATTTAGGGTATGAGCCCCATGAAAACTGATCAAATTGCAAGGAGTATGGTAGCAGCAAATGCAAGAAAGACTTGCATTTGCATGGCACCTTTCAGAATCGAAGAACTTCCTAAACACTTCATAGCAAATCAAGTTGTTTATTTGAAGTGTAGACAGTATTGGAACATAGGAAAGATGATAAAAGTCAACAATCCCAAGAACCAATAACTCTCACTATAATGTTGGAGAAATTTAAAAGGGATGCAGTCAGCCAAAGCTATGTGATCATGTTGCTGGGGCATAATAGAGTTACAAATTGCTTAATAATGCTTGAATATTTGTCAGCTTTTCCAAAAGCAGATTTGAAGTGGCAGCCAAGATAGCTATGAGTAAATGAAAATTACTCATGATCTCTTGACCTATGTTCTTGGCACATTTGTAAATTTGCACTGGAGTGTACAGAATGCAACCAGTTAGAAATCTCACAAAAAGTTCTACACTCCATTTTCCCAATCTTGCGTGCCATCTATCTCATTAGTACAGCCAATATTAATTGTACGCTTTCTCCCCTCCAATAATCTTCAGTGTGCAGACGATAGACAATGAATCAAGATTATGTGAGTCAGAAGTAAAACCACAGCCTATCCTGCTGAATTCATGAGTTAGGAATTTTTGTCAGAAAGACATTTATATTGTACAGTACATGAACTCAGGACAAAGTTCTTTAAGTACTATTAAACTACAGATATTGTATTAATGTAGAAAATGCAATAGCTAAAGTTTTAACAGCAAAATCCTACTAACACAGAAAATAACAGAATTATGATTAAACCATGTTTTGGCACAGATAATCTCAGTTCAGATATGGGAGAGAAAGCATCACGGAGTTATTATTTCAGATCTTCCTCACAAAGTGCTGAAGTGACACTTAAACCTTTTGCTAGGCACTTAGAGTCATAGAGATACACAGCATGGAAACAGATCCTTTGGTCCAACTCATCTATGCTGACCAGATATCCTAGATAAATCTAGTCAGCATTTGGCCTATATCCCTCTAACCCTTCCTATTCATGTATCCGTCCAGAAGCCTTTTAAATGTTGTAATCATACCAGCCTTCACCGCTTCCTCTGGCAGCTCATTCCATATCCATACTGCCCTCTGCATGAAAAAGTTGCCCCTTAGGTGCCTTTTATATCATCCCCCTCTCACCTTAAACCTATGCCCTCTAGTTTTGGACTCCCCTACCCCAGGTAAAAGACTTCATCCACTTTGTCCATTCTACAGCTGAGTATGTGTCTATATGTATTGCAGTTTCCGGGAGGACAAAACGAAGTAGATGGCAACAGAAGTAAATGTTTTAGAGGTCAAAAATGGTCAGGTGAGCAATTGAAGCAGATAGCTAGGAAGAAAAAGAAACAATATTTTTGAATTGGGGTAATTGCAGCCATGGCATGGGATATGTAACATGCTTGGCTGCTGTAATCCCCAATAGCTAGGTGGTGAAGGAAAAACCAGAGCCAGTCTGTACTTGGTTCACTAATGTCTTTTCAGGAAGGAAATCTACCACCCTTCCCTGGTCTGGCCTACATGTGACTCCACATCCACAGCAATGTGGCTCATTCTTGATTGCATTTATAGATAATGCGGGGCAATAAGTGCTGGCCTCGCCAGCAATGCCAACATCCCACTGAAAAATATGAAACATAATGGGTATATATCAGTAAGTGTCTTCTGCCAGCTAATGGAACAAATTAAACAATGAAATTACAATGTGTAATTATGAAATTTTAATCACCAACTTACTCATGGCCCATACTCCCACAGGACCACAAAACCCCTCGGAATCATGAAACAATTCATGAATTTGTGTGTAATCCTAGATCAGGCATCACACTAATCTTCTCTGTTTCATTCCAATTTTAGTAAGTGTGTTACCAAAGCAAGCACAGAATGTTCCTTTAAACATATTATTCCCCTGGAATCAACTCATTCAGAGACATGGTTATATACCTGTGGAGTAAATGGAACTTGAACCCAGATCTTCTGGTCCAAAGGTAGAAGTACTACCACTGCACCACCAAGAGTCCCCTGAGAATGAGTTAAGTAGGAAGTGTCTCTTTATATTTGCTCAAGTAGCTAATGTTTTCCATCTGTATGCACTTAATGTTAATTAAGGCTGTTAATCTTGACAGTATGACTTTAGACCTTGGTTTCCCAAGGTTCTCCATCGGTAGGGTTTTCTTGTATCATGTCTGGATCTGCTGTAAATAAATTGTTAGAGACTGATTGCTATAATTGGTCAACAACTCCAGTATGGTTGCATTTATGACAGTCAGATGGCAGAAGACAAGTCAGAACTCATTTCTTGTCTAACAATTCCTAGAAAATACCTAATCTTTCATATGAAGATCTGAAAGAGTTAATGCTGAGGAGTGCATTGAGAACCTCACAAGATGGTGAAGTCACATCAGTATGGGTGGGAAGGAATAAGACCCAATATCTTGGTCTCCCTCAGTCTCAGTGACATGTTTATATGTCAATGTAACTTGTATCTAGTTGCTAGCATGCAGTAAATGACATCCTCTTTAAGACGTAGGTCCCCTCTCATTAAATTACCAGTTCTTTTCCTCTATGACACTAGAAAAAACAGGCTCTGTAAATTCCTACTGGAATAGAGAATGATGGCAGGAAGGGGCTTTTGTGGTGCAGCAGTAGTGTCCCTACCTCTGAGCCAGGTGGTCCAGGCTCAATTGCCACCTGTTCCAGCAGTATCTGATAGCACCTCTGAACAGGTTGATTAGATAGGAAGGTGGCAGTTAAGATACCATATGGATCTTCCACTACAATAAGCTGGAGCGAGGATTCATCTCAGAACATAGTCCTCCTATCAAAACAGCTTCATACTGTCGAGTTTAAAATTCATTCCCAGGTTGTCTAAGATTCTCACATCATCATTTGTCACCTTTCTAAGTCTTTCACTCAACTTAATGTCACATGATTTTAAAGTCCAGCTTCTTCATCACCTACTACTGTTTTATGATTTTTAACTTTTATCATCCTTCTTTGTATCCCAAGGTCCCTGGTTTGCTCTTTGGTTGCCCAATGTCATGTTAACTATGTTGACAGAATCAGCAAACTACACTGATAGATCCATTGCAATGTAAGACCATTATCTTCGATGCCAACTTTACAAGGTCTCAGATTACAACAATATTGAAGTTAAATTCCATAGCAATGTTAATTGGCTTAATAGAAGTGACACCAAACCACGAACAAAATCCTACATCTTCCTGACTCGGAATCATAATACTAATTCCTTCATTGTCGCTGACCCAAAATCCTGCTTATGTCTTCCTAACAGCACTGTGGGTATATCTTCAGCCACTACAGCTGGGAATACTGTGGCAAGTAACTCACCTCCTGACTCCCCAAAGCTCTGTCCACCATCTACAAGACACAAGTCAGGAGTGTGATGGAATCCTCCCCACTTGCCTGGATGAGTGCACATCCAACAATACTCAAGAATCTTGATACCATCCAGGACAAAGCAGCCCATTTAATTGGTAGCACATCTACAAACATCTACTCCCTCCCCCTTTCATGCAAAGTAACAGCAATGTGTGCTACCTACAAAATGCACTTCCAGAAATTCACCAAAGCTCCTTTGACAGCTCTTTCCAAACCCACGAGTTCTTCATCTAGAAAGACAAGGGCAGCAGATACATGGGAACATCACCACCTGCAAGTTCTCACCAAGCAACTCACCAACCTGACTTGGAAATATAGTGTCATTCCTTCAGTGTCACTGGGTCAAAGTTGGATCTCTCTCCTTAACAGCATTGTAGGTCTACCTTCAGCACATGGACTGCAGAGCTTTAAGAAGGCAGCTCACCACCACCTTCTCAAAAATTGAGCTTGAACAATAAATGCCAGTGTGATGACACTGTGGTTTTAAGAGGTGTAGCTTGTCCTTTTTTATAGTGAAAAGAGGTTGAGACAGATGTTCCAATCGGTCTACTCAGACCCAATAAAGTAAACACTTTGTGAGGCCTTAGGGTTTGTTTTAAGCTGGAACAATAGAAGTAGCCTGAATGGGTGGAGTCAAGCTCCCACAGAACCAGGATTTTTATTTTAGTTTTCAGTAGCATTTGCTGTTGGCGTCTTGAAATTGGACATGGAAGCTGTTCTTCCTCTCCATGTTATAGCTAAAAGCTTCCAGCTGCTAGGATTGTAAGTGAAACAATCGATTTCACTGAAAACTTGCCTACGCCAAGGGAATTTTACTATTTGGGATTTTACTATATTGGAACAGTTACAGCTCAGTAGTTAAATAATCTATTATTCTATTCAGTTTTCCAATAGAGTTGTTATTCCAATTCTTTCATTTTGTCATTTTTAACTAGAGCGTATGAATAAAGTGTGTTTTGCTTTAAGAGTGGCAGTTTGACCAATCAAGATTGTAACTGGAATGCAATGCTTGGCACTTACCTTTAAAATAAGAAAAGGTTAGGGTCCAGGCTATCTTCTTAATATATTTTGAGGAGGTCTGGTCTGGTCCATAACACTAGCACTGCCCACTTCCCATGAGTGAATTAAAAAAAAACTTCCACCACCTACAGGTCAGGAAGAGCAGGGGCATGGAAGCACCACTATATACAAATTTCCCTACGCGTCACACACCATCCTGACTTGGAAATGTCTCAAGGTTCCTGCACAATCACTGGGTCAAAATCTTGGAACTCTCTTTCTAACAGTGCTATGGGTATCCCTACACCCAAAAACTGCAACATTTCCAGAAGGCAGCCTACCACCACCTTTCCAAGAGCAACTGGAAACACATTATAAAGGTTAGCCTTGTCAAAAACACTCCATTCCCACATCTTTAACTCAAAAAGACAGGTTACAACAGCAGTGGAGAGCAAAACAAAGTTATTTTCTTTGGATCAATGATTCCAAAGTGCTGATGGGAAAAGTAAAGGGTCGAGGTCCGAAACGTCAAGCTTTCCTGTTCCTATGATGCTACTTGGCCTGCTGTGTTCATCCAGCTCCACACCTTGTTATCTCAGGTAAAAGAAGGAAATTGTACGAAGTAGAGACATTACCATGAGACATTAAGCAATAGGAATACAAGAAACCATTTGCCTCCTTGAGCCTGCTTGGCCATTCAATTGGATGGATCATAGCTGATCTGACATTCCTCATGTCCACTTCCCAGCATTCTCCCCATAAACCATGATTCCCCACTGATCAAAAATATATGTCTCAGCCTTAATTTTACACAAGGACTTTGCTCCCACAGCCCTCTGTGGCCAGGAGTTCCAAAGACTTACAACCCTCTGAAAGCAGAAGTTCCACCTCATCACAATCTTAAATTGCGACCAGTTTATTCTGAGGCTATGCCATTAGGGGAAACAGTCTTTCAGCTTTTACCCTATCAAACCCCTATGTGTTTCAATGAGCACATTACAGCATTTGTTATCTGAGAAAAATGGATTGTGGTTATGATGTGATGCTATTGAAGTTTGCAAAATGTCAATCAGTAAATAAGATTGCGTTCTGATTTTCTGTTGAATTTCAATGGGGCAGTGAACGAGTTACAGGACAGAGTGGGAGCCTGATAGAGAATTAAAATGGTAAGCTAGCAGAAACTCAGAGGCACACTTGTGGACTATAAAGAGGTGCTCAGCAAAGTGACGAGTGCATACACTGGCCTTACTTAGAAATGGGCAGGAAACTACACCAAATAAATTCCATGAATTTCTGCAACTGTGGTGTGACAGCCTGTGAAAATTAATGCTCAAACAGTATATAGTCTGTAAATGACGAAATACCACTACGTGCTGTTAAAATAAAACAAATAATTGCAGATGCTGGAGATCTGAAACAGCATGTTTATGTGCTGTCAAATTTAGGCATGTATTTACAGGTCACTCACTGATATTTCACTCCTTATTACAACTCTTTGTGTGCAATGTCTTCATGGCAATAAAGATAATTTGATCATTATGAAACGTGACTACTATCACAGAAACCTGATGTGAGGCAAAAATTTTGAACCTTTGTTTCAAGGAATTCAGTCCAACACTGTAAGCATCTGGGCTGCTTTGGGGAAAATGAGTTGCCATAAAGACAAAATTAGCATCTCTCTCTGGGCCATTTTCTGCAAAAATATCACATGAATCTATATAGTACAAATCATCATTTCAGCTGATTTCCACCAGAACTTATATTCAATCTCTTTTACATAGCTTGTACATCTAGACTCTCAGTAGTGAACCTCTCAGAAAGCACACTACAATCTGCTTTTTCCTTTCCAAATAAAATCCCCAACTTGACTGTAAAGTAGCACTCTCTGGTGGGGCATTTGACATCTTGACCAGTATATGGTCCTGGGTAGGGGCTGTTTGAGGTAGTTTGCTGTTAACAATCTCCATTGTCTTTGCTTTGCAGAGTTAAAATATAAGATAATACTTGTTTACCTGCTAGATTGGCACTGCATCATTCTGGCTCACCAGCAATGCATCTGTTCACCTTTATTAGGTATTCTTTGGCTCTTGAACTGAGATGAGATAAGAAAAATTAGCTTCAGCATTCAAAATATTTTTCCAGGAAATACACCTGACCTGTGTTGTACAAAAAAAAAATATTCTTCACATTGCATGTAATTGAAGAAAATTATACAGTTCATTATCTGTATAAGAAAATATGTGATGATGGATAACTGCTCAGAGCACATGATATTGTAGAACCATGCGAATCTTGTTGACCGGTTTATTTTCTGCCATTAACAGAAAGCAGTCCTTGAAATTGCAAGAGCAAACAGAACTTGAAAAAGTGACATCCAGCGCAGAAAAATGTTCTTATTTCAGCTGTTTGATGAAAGCTGAAAGAGTCCTGAGATTTCTTCTAGTTGGCAGGTAGGAGAGTGGTAGAAAAACACATTCAACCCGGGAGAAACTGGCAGAGAGATGTCACAGAGTGATTGCAGATGAACTACTGTGGCTGTGCAAGTTTGGACTGATACAGATGAGCATGACAAATTGACAACAAATCTCCTGGCAAGTGAAGCTACAAGAAGCAGTAACCTTTCACAAAAAGTTTCAACAATTTGCCCTGTAATGTTAGGATTCTTATATTATTTAACAGCAGATTTAGGCTCCATTTGTGAAAGAACACCTAAAGGTAGTCACCACAGTCTTACCAAACCACAAGGCTGCTCTCTCATTAGAGAGAGATGATTGGTGGTGGGTTAACCTGAGGGCTTTGGGTGAGGTTGTAAAGGAGCGTCCCTCACGGTGACTTCAGCTGGTGTGGGAATAGAACCCATGCTGTAATATCACTAACCAGCTGACCTTAAAAACAAGTGCAATGGATACATTTGAAGCAATTGAAGTCTTTGATAACTATTTCAATACTGGAACGAATAAAATCCTTAGAAGAGCAATAGTTAACAGAGGAAAACAACATCCAGGGAATCCACAGACAATTTCATTAATGACCTCAGGCTACTGGAGAGATGCGGCTATGGCGACTTAAAGTAATCATTTATAAAAGACCAAATTATTGTAGGTATTACTGATAATCAGATTATTTTTATCAGATTTATTATTGTCCAAAGAATACCTAACCCTTAAGAAAGACATTTAGATTGAGAGTTCCAGAAACAACCAGTTTAATCCTAAAAAGAGTGGATTAAACTGACACAGGAGATCATAAGATTTCATTCAATTTTTAATGAACAGAATCACAAAACACATATGTGATAAGACAATGAGTAGAATGCCCAGACACTAAAAGTCCTTGCCCAAAATTTTGGAGCAAAGAAACTGTGCAAGTGCTAACAAATCCCAGTTATTAAAACTGATTGGTATAATTGTAAAACAGCGGGTCACTTTTAGAAAATGTACTGAAGCTGATGGAGCCATGGAGAAATGAATGATCAAAGGAATACCCTCACAGAGAGGTAAAAGAGGAGAACGATGTCCAGAAAAAGACAAACACTTTGTTTTTAGGGAGAACAGATGAAACAAACCTAGCATTTTAGCAAGCTGGTATTTATACCAATGGGCATCTTCTGAAACTTCATTAGATCCTGGAGTAAGCTTCACAATATTAGCACATAGCAAGTTGTGGTTAATAAAACACTGCCTGAAGCTGACAGAAGTTCAATTACACAGCCCAGAGGGCATTACATTTAATATTAATTAATGTAGGTATGCTACAAGCAACTCTCCAACACTGGGTATACCAAATGCGAGAAAACCTATATGTACTTATAACCAGCAATTCTGACTCCTGACTAGAAAAGTTTGCATTGACCTCCATCTCATTAAAAAGCTGGTAGAGGTTAAACTACAAAAGGTCAAGGTCAGGTGATCAAAGACCAATGTGTAGAAGATTTTATTGGGCTCTGCAAACTCATGACAGAATGTAAGTAAGAAACAGAATCCCTCTGTTAGTTATGTTGGAATAAGAAATTTGTTCCATACTGTCTCTGAGAAGGAAAGTGGAGACTGCACTGGTTTGGCAGCAATGTTTTCCACAGATATCACCACTGAAAGATAGTAAAGATAGTACGACAGTGTCATCATCCGTAGAAGGGTCTCGGTCCCTGACCAAGCACATGAGAAGGACTGTAACATTGAGTTTTAAGTTTATTTCTTTATTGTTCACTTTATACATGAGATTTTATGTTTATGTACGTTTATACGTAAGATGGCGCTGGAGAATGGTGACTTTGTACACCTTCCTCCTGTATCACTGTGCTTGAGTACACATGACAATAATGCTTAATTCTAAGTAAAAAGGCTACCTACTTCACAAATCTACAAGTGAACTGAGAACAAAAATTCACTATCACAGTTTGAGGATGTGGAGCATACAATCCCATCAAAGCTACCATTAAGAACCAGCAAGGACTGTGAGGAAATACAGCAAAGAGAGAGCCCATATAGAGTACATTCCACACAATCATTGAAGACTTTTAACTGAATTGAATCAGATTGCAAAGCACTTTGGTGAACAACTTGTAATGACAGATTCAAGTCTGACAATAGGTACTGAGGGACTCCTGGAGCCTCTGTGTTTACATGACTAGTCCAGTTCAGTTTCTGGTCAATGATGATCTCGGTGGTACCACAATAAATTCTTCTATTTAGACCAGAAGGTGGTTATCCTCATCGACACCGGACCGCATTTGGCAGTGAAGAAATTATTTCAAGAAGGATCAGTGACAGCATTACAGTGGTGTTAAGGATGATGTCCTGAAAGGCTAAAAAAAATCGTATTCTGTTCTGAGCCTTTCAGCAGCTACAAAAATAGCGAACTAAACAACGCTATCTTTATGTCAGTCCTTCTTGTTTCACTCAATCTTTATAATACCACAACTACATAAACATAAACGTAACGAACAAACAGACATGCAAAGTCTGCCTCAGGCTGATGGAGCTGAAAGGTTATGCAGGACTTGTTTGACATAATTCCAGAGACGGGAGCTGAAGAAAGGAAAGTTTTCCGCGGGTGGAAACTTTTGCGCTCTTGGTGATGTCAAGATTAGATTTTCTTAAGTCAATTAATTAGGCAGAGTGGATGAATACCTAAATTCTGCTACATTCCTGCCTCCATCAGGAGGAATTTCTGTGCAGGAAGGGCCAAGGTCAAACTCCTCCCTCTGTCACCAATCAAGGACCATTTAAGGGCCTCAATTCACCAAAGATGGGATTAACTGAGGTGCAGGCAGCATGTGACCAAACCACAAAGCCCTGCCCTGCTACTCTGCAAGTGGCTTGTTATCTTGGGAAGAAGAGGGGATGTGAAGAGGATCCCTTGAGCAAAGGAAGTTCTGTGTGTGTGAGCAAGAAACTGGAGTTCTGACAGCTCATTGCCTCTTGAGAACCACCTTTATCCCCTTGCTACTGACGCTCTGCCCCCTTCTACCCATGGTCTTCAACCTGAGAAACACCCCCATCCCTCTCCCATTGCTTACCTTGATCCTGGGCCTTCTGAGATTCTGGGACTCTGGGCTGGCTGGGGTGGGAACAGGAGGCTAGGTGGTTTCTTCTATCAGTAATAAACACCCCATTAGCAGCATGGCTCAACACAAGAGCTGTGGCCTCTGATTGGAGGCAGCTTTTGGTGGATGGGACTTCTACCCTAAGGCCTTGGTACCAGGGGATAGCCCACTGGTAGCAAACATGGAACAAGGTTCGGCAAAATCAGGGGAAATCTCTCCTCTGGTTGGAGTCAAACGTAACTCAAAGGAAAATGGTTGTTGGAGGTCAAACATCTCAATCACGGGGCGTCTCCGCTGTACGTCCTCGAGGTAGTATCCTAAGCCCAACCGTCATCAGTTGCTTCATTAATGAGCTTCCCTCCATTATTAGGACAGGAGTGAGGATGTTTGCTGGTGACGGCACCATTCATGACTCCTTTTGTACTGAAAATGTCCAAATATAGAGAAACCTGGACAATATCCAGGCTTGGGCTGACAAATGGCAAATAACATTCACACCACACAAGTGCCAGGCAATGATCATCTCCAACATGATAGAATCTAATCATTGCCCTTGAATGGGGCTTGGCAGCAGTTAAGCTACATGTAGCAGAAATTACCTGCTCTCAAGCTTATGGAAAGGTGGACCATGGGTGAATTCAGAAACATTGAAGGCATATCTGAGGATTCTGGTAGCAGATGATCTGAGACAGAACAGAGTTGTTACAGGTCAGTTAACCCAACTTTAGCAGTCAGATAGTTATTGGTAGAAAAGTTTGGTGCAACTGTCCTAATCATCATTTATAAAGGCTAGAATTGACCAAAAACAGTCAGAATGGATTTGTAAAGGGAAGGTCATTTCTGACAAACTTGATTGAATGTTTTCAGAAAGTAATGGAAGATCAATAAAGGAAGCACAAGCAATGCATTCTACATGCTGGAGCAGATAGGGAGAAAGGTAGCCTAGACTAGAATTCTCCATATAAAAACAGAAAAAAATTACAACAAACATTAGAATATTAGGTATTGGGGCAGTATATTTGCCTCAGCTGAATCATAAAAGTGTCAGTAAATCTTGCCGTATTTATATTAAATACAATTATCTTGCTCTAAGCAGCATCTGTTGCCAACATATTTCAGTTATTGCTGTCATGTTAATCCAGCTAATACCTTCAGATTATGTATGACCAGTTTTAACTGCATAAATCATTAGAGCAGGTACCCAAGAATTTTCACCACAAGTAACCAGATAAAATAATTAACAGTTTAAGGAGAAGGAATTCACAGGATAATAAGTGGCATTGAAAGGCATAAGTTTTGCAGTTAATAGCCTTTTCTCACTGTTAAATCTTTATTCATTGTCTCTTAACAAATTGTGCTAGTGGCTTTGCTCTTGGTAAACTGCAGTATCCACCATTTCACAAGGACAGGAGTATCATACTACATTGCACACAGTCTATATATCGACCACAAAACTATCACACTAGTGTTTCCCCCTTAAGATCATGGGGACCTATACATTGTACCTTCCCGAGGTTAGCTGCAAGTCACTTGGAGGCAATTTTTACGATAGATTGCACTTTAAAAGAAATGTACTGAAGATAATTTGTTTTTGTCTTCTTTCAAGAAACACAAATGAGACATAGGAAAGTACGTCGATCATCTCCTGAAGATCGACAGATACATTTCAAACTTTTCCTGTTTTTCAAGGTGTGTCACAATTCACTTTGCTCTAGGGGAAGACTTGAAGCTTTGACAGAACTGTACCATGTCTAATAAACTAATGTTACAAACCATTATTTTACAGATGAAATGTTTATTGATAAGATCTTAAATGGCACTTTTCAAGTAGGATTTGGAAATTAAGCAGATGGGAAGCTAAAAAGGATTATTGAGGGATGTTAAATTGAGGCAAAGGTAGCAGGTTAGAAATAAATCTGTTTGGAGCTGAAAAGAGAGAGAACATTTTTTTCTGTGTAGTTTTAAGTGGGTAACAACATTTCAAAAAGTTCTGTTCTGGAGCAACTTCTATTCACTCTTTAACCTTGATTTGGATAATATAGATAATAGGATTGGTATACAACTATGCAGATACAAGTAAAGAGACATTAAAATAATTCAGAGGACTGTGAGAGCCCCAAGGGGATCATGCTTGAATGAGCACAAATGTGGCAGATGAAACTCAATGTCATTGTAATAAAAAAAGGAAATTTTTATTTGTGTAATTTATGTGATGTGGAAGATCAGACAGATTTAAACATTCAATATTTACAAGACAATAAAAATAACATCTCAAATAGACACAAAAATCTATTACTGCAAGTTGACTGCCTGGTGTTCAGTTTAAAATCTTCCCCAAACTGTGGCATTAGTTACTGTCCTCACTGTAGTAACAAATACAACGTTAAACTTCAGGTAGTAAATTAAACAGCTCAGTATATATAACATCAATCTGATAATTGTACCAATACACACTTGTCAGGCAAAACTTAGATCTCATACAGACCGCATAGAGATTTGGTTGATTCTGGACACTGGGTACATTTGATGTAAATGCAAAATTCATCCCTGCTAATCAATCTGCACAGATGGTGAATCAAGATATATTAAATACCTCTATAAAAAGAAAAGTAATAATAATGAGATGTCCAGAACAACCGACTCATCTCCTCAAACAAATTGGACACGCGCAAGATTGTCGAACTGGTCTTAAAGTATCATGGGATGAAGTTAATGACAGATCTCTCTTTGCAAACAGCTCTGTGTAATGGCAGTGACTATCAGGAAATCAAATGTAGAACCAGGATACATGCATCATCAGTCATCATAGCTAAAAAGTGGACAACAATTGGGAAGTGAATCAAGAACGTAATCTTCAAAACCTAATTTCAGATCGTTTGCAGTTTTGGACAGGGAGCACTAAACTGTAAAATTTATAATTCTTGTACCTCTCATAATTGGTTCATTAATCAAAAACTCTAGTTTTCTTTTGAATTTTCTGAAACAGCTAATCTCTGCTATCGCCCTGGGCAGACTGTTCCATAATTACTCTTTCCACCATGTAGTTTGCTTCAAATTGTTTGTTCTCTCTTCTAGCTGAGAACTTGTGGTTACGACAAACAATATACCTAGGCTTCATTTCTTTGCGTTAATTTGAACATTGCTCACTTTGATAAGATCTCTATTATACTTTTCTTTGACATAAGCATTCCCACAGTCTCCTTTAGGCTCATATCCGACATAATTTTAGTCACTTCTTCTGTACATTTCCTTAAAACCAAGATGGGCCCATTATAGAATAGGAACTAAGTTATTCAATACATTCAGTCTGCCAACATGGCGAGGGTGGGGAGGGGTGAGGGGAGCTAAATTCAAGAGCCACCAGTTCTGGGCATGAAGCTCAAGATGCACATTTAATCTTTGCTTGTTGAGTGGAAAGCAGAAAGCTCAACAATGTTTTGCTTATCAGTGACAGTGTAAATGGAAGCTAAGGGACTACCAGTCCACGTGGAATTTCATTTCCACTTCCCTTATTTCACTTTGATAAGATTGTCATGTAAAGTTCTATATTTCCTGGGTTGCTGCTCCCCTCTTCCTGCTCATATTGTAAGCTGCTTGCAACATAACTGATGGCAGGGGCTATCCCCTCATAATGGTGAAGTCGTGTAGCATGCAGCAGACTTCATTGAATATTGACATCCCTCTATAGAATGCTGCAGAACTATCCAGGTATAGGAAGTGTTTCAGCTGACCGAGAATCTGCTCTGCCACATTTTACATTTAAGGATGTTTCCCATTGTGAAGGTCTGGGGTGAACACCAGAGTTATCAGCCACATGGTCAGCCGATAACCCTTATCAGCCAGTAGCTACCACTTGGGTGGTTAATGCAGCAGACTAATGCAGAATTAAAGCACCATTACACTGGACATTGATCTGCATGCTTCTCTCCATTTGGTGGCACACCAGGTGGACATTGATGAAACCTCTTTCTGTCACAGTAGAGGACAGAATCCACCAGTGCCACTGTAAATCATAGGAAGACCAGTACGAGAGCAAAGCAATGGGTTCATTGCATCAGCTCCTCTGTTGTGAATACAGGGTGGTACAGTGGTTAGCACTGCTGCCTCACAGCACCAGGACATTGATTCAATTTCAGCCTTAGATGACTATCTGTGTGGTGTTGACACATTCTTTGCACGTCTGCGTGGGTTTGCTCTGGTTTCCACCCACAGTACAAAGATTGGCAGGTGAGGTGGACTGACTGTGGTAAACATTACCTCATAGTGTGCAGGGATAAGCAGGTTAGGTGGGTTTGTTATTTAGTGAAGGTTGAACCTCCTCTGAGAACTAAAACTGAGACAGCCAAAGAGGAGCTCTTCGCTCTATAATCTGCAAAAGGAGCGTGAAAAGTGGTGTAACCTGTCTTTCAGCAAGTTCTAGTGGTTAAATAAAATAAACCCCGACATTCACTTTACAGTGAAGTAGGAACAATTTATTTATCTAACTCTAACAGTGAACAAATTGACTGAACTATTAACAAACCGAATAAATCCCTTCTCACTACTAACCATTCCCAAATAAAACAAGATTCTAATGTTATGCTGTCCAATAAATACAGATCCTACTTACATTAAATAAAATTTTTAAAAAAATAGAATTTAGTTTGTCAAAATTACAGCCAGGTTACATGTCTTCGGAAATTTTCTGTGCCATTTCCATTGATTCTGCTGTCAGGAATATTCACGAGTTGCGCTGTCGGTACCTTTGTTCTTTAGATGGTGCTTTCTCTAAGACATAGAGGAGTTTGTGAATGCCAGTGATTCTTTCTTGAGAGCTGAGGGTTGTTAACTCTGGCAGATGGCAGTTAGCTCTCCTGCCTTTGCCCAACTGCTCCTTCTTTTATACCTTTGATGACATATCAATTTCTTATAATAGGATTGCTCCTATGTTGTCAAAACCATCAGATTTAAATTTAATTGGTTTTTGGCATCTAAGTGCCTGATTCAAATTGATTGGCTAAATTCAAAAACTTGTTATCTTGATAAAAACTGCTGCTTGGCCTGCTAACTGTATGGCCTTTTGATACAAATGTTTCAATTCAGGTGCTCCCTGTGTGCTTATAAACTTTCAAGCTGTTGCTCACGGACTTTTTTTTAAAAATCTCTCAGCAAAAAACACACAATCTTTTAAAGGGACCACGCAATGCTTTCCCCTCCTATTTGCAAATTGCAAACACCAAATTCTAACTTCCTGCCTCCCAGTCCACAAGTACTCTACCCAACATTGCAACACCTCCTTGCTTAAGAAAAAAATGAACCATCATTATGAAAAGATGGCTTTTTTTCCTTTTAAAACTAAAACTCCATTATATTACTAGATCTACAGATCATTAATCTGGAGTTACACATTTTATGCTAATTCTATATATATACAACATTGAACACTAACGTTTCTATCTTATATAAACATTTTTCTTTTAAACTCTCAATAAATGAGCTGCAATAATATTTTCATGACCCGCGACATATACAATCTGTAAATTAAATGCTTGTAACATGAGACACCAATGAAATAATCTGGTCTTCTTGTCCTTGAATCCTTCCAGAAATGTAAAAAATTGTGATCAGTATACACAATCGTCTCCGATTGCAAGATAAATATTAAAATGTTGTAAGGCGACTACCAAATGCAGTAACGTTTTTTCAATCATTGAATAATTTCTCTGGTTGGTATTGAGTTTCTTTCAAAAATAACCAATTGGCCTTTCGATCCCACAATCATCCTTCTGTAACAACATAGCTCCAATTCCTACATCATTTGCGTCATTGGTGACTTTCAAGGCTTCAAAAAATTTGGCATGGCTAAAACTGGTGCGGTAGTTAAGACTGCTTTACAATTCTCAAATGCCTCCTGGCCTTGGTCTGTCCAATGAAATTTTGTGCTCTTTTTTAACAAAACTGTCAATGGTGCCACCACGCTACTAAAGTTTGGCCCAAATTTCCTGTAGAATTTGTTCAATCAGAAAAATCATCACACTTCCTTCTTCAAGGATGGCCTTGAAAATTCATCAATGGCCTTCACCCTCACATTCGTTGGTGTCACCCTTCCGTACTCGATGGTGTGCCCTAAGAATGTCACTTCCACCTTCTCAACTTCTGTCTTTGCCAAGTTTATGTTCAACTTTGCTTCCATAGTCTTCAAAGAGCTCTGCCAAATGCTCCATGTGATCTTTCCATGACTAAATGACTAAAGATTGTTAAGTCATTTATGTAGATGGCACAATTAGTCAATCCTGCAACAACTCTGTTTATAAGCCTTTGAAAGGTGGCTGGTGCATTTTTCATTCCAAAGAGCATTATTTTAAATTGATAAAACCCATTTGTGGTTAAAAAAGCGGGAACTTCTTTTGCTCTGTCCGACAAAGTTACTTGCGAAGTAAGTCCAACTTTGTGATGTAACTGGCTTGTCCCACTTTTTTCACACAGTCCTCCAGTCTTGGAACTGGTGATGAGTCAGATTTGGTCACAGTATTAGCCTTCTGATAATCTACACAGAATCGTTGAGTACATCAGGTTTGGAAACCAACACGATCGGCCAACTCCATTCACTTTGATTCGGCTCTATGATGTCTTCTTGGAGCATCGCTTCTACTTCCTTCTGAACCTGTGCTGCTTCAAGACGATTAAGCCTCTAGGGGCCTTGTTTTATTAGAACAACATTCCCTACATCAACCTCAAGAACTATTGCGTTAGTCCTCCCCATTCTATTTCTACATATGTCCCCATAGCACTGCAACATGTCTTTCAATTCAGTTCTCTGTCCCAAAGACAGATAGCTCATTACCCAATCCCATTCCTTAAGGACTTACTCATTATTCAGTCTATTCTGAGGCACATCACCTGGATTTGATTCATCTCTATGAGTGGCAGTAACTAACACTTCTTTCTCCAGTTCCCTTTCCCTGTCATGTTTCAGCATGTTGACATGACATACCTGATACTTTTTTTCCCTTTCTGGCATCTTTACCAGATAATGCACCTGACTTAACTTCTTCTCAATCTGATAGGGATCACTAAACTTTGCTTTGAAAGGACCTCCTATCACTAGTAACAGCACCAATACTTTATCCCCATGGACAAATATACGAATTTTAGATTTCTTGTATGCTTCTTGCTTAATTAAGTGTTGTGCCATCTTCAAATGTTGTCTAGCTAATTCACCCACACTATTTAATCTTTCTCTCACCTCAGATACATAGTCCAACTGGGAATCTCTGATTTCAGACACATCAACGTTTCTTTAATTAATTTTAAAGGCCCAATACTTTGTGTCCGAATATCAATTCAAATAGAGTAAACTGAGTCAATTCATTTGGAGCAATAATAATAGCCAATCCCAATCATTTGGGTAATCCTGGCAATAAGCCCTCAACATGATCTTTAAGGTTTGATGCCACCTTTCCAATGTTCCCTGGGATTCAGGATGGTACCCATGTGATTTAAAGTGTTTGATGCCTAAACTATCCATGGCTTCCTCAAATAATTTGGCAGTAATATTGGACCCTTGGTCTGACTGAATCTCCCTGGGTTGTCCATAATGTATAAAGAAAGCAAGTAACTCTCCCACAACCTTTTTTGCCCTAACATTCTGTAATGGAATTGCCTCTGGAAATCTGGTAGTCACATCCATTATGGTCAGCAAATACTGGTTCCCACTTTTGGTTTTAGGGAGGGGGCCTACACAATCAATCATGACCAGTGTGAAAAGTTCTTCAAATGTGGGAATTGGCATCAAAGGCGCTGGTTTTATTACTGCCTGTGGCTTTCTTACCATTTGATACATATGACAGGTATGGAAAAATTCAACCACATCTTAGCCTGAGTCTCCCTCACTCCCAGATGACCTCCTACAGGTAATTTGTGTGCTGCCCACACTACTTCCTGTCTGTTTGCCACTAGCAACACGATCTGGTGAACTTCCACCCATTTCTCATCTGCACCAACCTGCCAAGGCCTCCATTTCCACCTTAAGATTTTACCCTTAAGATAATAGCAATCTGGAATACACTCTGATTCCTTTTCCGAGTAGGCTTTATGATGTAAATCCCTGATCGTCTCATCTTTTTGTTGTAACTCCATTAACCTTTCAGAACTAAACACCTCTTGCCTGATCCTTTACCCGTTTAGGTTTTTCCTTTGCCATCTCATTAAACAGGGTGTCAGCTAACTGGACCTCAAGTTCTTCATCTTTTTCAATAGTAAGGACTGCAGATGCTGGTAGTCAGAGTCAATAAAATATGGAATTGGAGGGGCACAGCAGGTCAGGCAGCATCAGGGATGCAGGAAAGTCGACGTTTTGGGCCTGGACCCTTCATCAGGACCGGTGATAAGTTCAGACCCAAAATATCGACTTTCCTGCACCTCTGATGCTGCCTGACCTGCTATGCCTCTTCAGCTCCTTCATCTTTCTCTTTTGCTTTCCTTTCATGTTTTAACCTATGGCTGTGGAAGCTTGTCACCATACAGTCTGGAAAAAATCCAGGGTATTTTCCTTTTAATTCCTCAGTTCCCTGTTTTTCTTTTGGTTTTTCCACAAAAACGGGCATCACTCCCACCTGTGCTTCAGCTCTATCATTTCCAAGAACAAACTGTATTCCTGGAATAGTCAATTTTTCCATCACTCCCATTATCACTTCCCCAGCCTTGATTGGACTTTCTAGCCTTAACTTACACAGGAGAAGACTAATCCTCTCTCCATTTATTCCACAAATTATCACCGTCTCAGGCAATATTTCAGAAGGAGTGCAAATAGTTTCAGCTCCTACTATTAGGAACTGACCAGCTCCCGTGCCTCTCAATATTTTGACTTCTTTACCTCTTCCCCCTGTTCTACGTGAGTAAACCTTATCCACACAACTTAAATCTTTGTAGAAATCAGGTACTATCTTGCTATGCAGCCCATGACTAGGCTGTGCACTCTCCTGCAGCTCCTTGACTTCTCTTGGGATTTCCTTCACTTCCTCAACCAATCCCACTGGTTTAGCCTCTTTTACCACACCCTTTGTCTCAGACCCTTTCTTCATCCACCAGCACTGTGACTTTGTGTGTACTACCTTACTGCAGTGAAAGCACCTGAGGTCTCTCACCTCTTTTCTGCCCTCTCAGATTTCTTTTTTCACATGTGGTAAACTGTTCCCCGTGTGATCTACTTATTGTTTTTCATTGAAAGATCTCCCTCTTTCCCAATTTCTATCCCTCAAGGAATGAAACTGCTGTCAGAAGCTAGATTTCGATTTATGCACCAATGCATATTCATCTGCCGTCTCTGCAGCCCTTCTTGCTGTTTTAACTTTCTGTTCCTCAACATGTGTTCTTATCACTTCTGGAAGTGAGTTTTTAAACTCCTCCTGCAGAATAATATCTCTAAGATCCTCATATGTCTTTTCTATCTTTAATGATCTCATTCATCTATCGAAGTTGTTCTGTTTAATTCTTTCAAACTTGATATAAGTCTGACCTAGTTCCTTTATTACATTTCTGAACCATTATCCATATGCTTCTGGTACCAACTCACAGGCACTCAAAATAGCCTGTTTTACTTCTTCATATTCTCTTGACACCTCCTATGACAGCACTGCAAACACCTCACTAGCGCTGCCTACCAACCTGGTCTGAACTAACATTACCCTCATAGTCTCTATCCAGTTCATCCATTTAGCCAATTTCTCATAGGAAATGAAAAAGGCTTCTACATCTTTTCATCAAATTTTGATAATGTTTTGACATGTTTGTATGTGTCCCTACCAGGCCTTTGGCTTGAATGGGTTTGCTCATCATCACTATCCTCCTCACTAAGCTTACTTTCTACCTTCATCGCCATCCTTTTAAATTGACGTTCCTGCCTAAGTGTCAACTTCCAAGATTCAAACTGCCTCCCTTGTCCTTTTCCATGCTCCAGCTGCTACATCTTTTCCAACTCGAACATTCTTTCCCTTTCTTTCTCTTCTGCCATGGCTATCCTTTCTTTTATCTTTCCTTTTCTTTTTCTTCTGCTTTTAACCGTAATTCAAATTGTTTCAGTTCACTTTCTTTCTCTAACTTCTGCCTTAGAAGTTCACTTTCTATCCCCAATTGTCTCATTTGTAATGTCATTTTTTTCTAATTCCACCGCACTTAACTGTTTCTCTGATATACCTAAATGCTTGACCAACTCCATTACAATTTCAGAGATAAAAGGTACTGCAGATGCTGGAGAATCCGAGATAACAAGCATGGGGCTGGATGAACACAGCAGGTCAAGCAGCATCATAGGAGCAGGAAAACTTGACGTTTCGGGCCTAAACCCTTCATCAGGGTTTAGGCCCGAAACATCAAGTTTTCCTGCTCCTATGATGCTGCTTGACCTGCTGTGTTCATCCAGCCCCATGCTTGTTATCTCCATTACAATTTCAGCTTTCTCTTTATCCTTAGTTAAACCCAATTTTAGCTTGTCTGCTAATTCTAAAAGTGTCCCCTTTTCCTATCTTTCTAAACTTTCTTGGCAAATTTGGGAAACATCTTTGACTCTCAAAACCTCTTCAGCAATGTTAAGAGCCATTTTCCCACTTTTGATTTAACTAAGAACAAGCAACTGAAATTAAACAGATTTTCCACTTCTCACTCAAGTTTTATTTAAAGATCTAGGACACTAATCCACAAATCTGTTTAAATCTGTTTGGAACTTTCAGACCTTAAATCTGTTCAAATCTGTCCAAATTTATTCAAATCTGTTCAGATCCATTCAGATCTGTCCAAATTCTGGACCTGAGCCCCCAATCTGTTATAAAGTGGAGGTTAATCCTCTTCTGAAAACTAAAACTGAAACACCCAAAGAGGAGCACCTTGCCCTATAATCTGCAAAAGGAGTGTGAAAAGTGGTGTAACGTGACTTTCAGCAACTTCTAGTTGTTAAATAAAATAAACCCTGACACTCACTTTACAGTCAACAAGTTACAATTTATTTATCTAACTCTAACAGTGGATAAATTAACTAAACTATTAATAAACTGAATAAATCCCTTCTCACTACTATGATATGTTGTTCCAATAAGTACAAATCCCACTTACATAAAATTAAATTAAAAAAAGACTTTAGTCTCTTGAAATTACAGCTAGGGTACCTGTCTTCTGGAATGCTCTGTGCCATCTCCATTGATTCTTCTGTAAGGAATATGTACTAGTTGTGCCATCAGTACGTTTGTTCTTTAGATGTTGCTTTCCCTAAGACTTTGAGAAGTCTGTGAGACCTAACGATTCTCTCTTGAGAGCTGAGGGTTGTTATCTCTGTTGGATGGCAGTTAGTTCTCCTGTGTTTGCCCAGCTGTCCCTTCTTTTATACCCTTGATGACATATCAATTTTTTACAATAAGATTGGTCCTATATTGTCAAAACCATCAGATGTAAATTTAATTGGTTTTTGGTATAAGTGCCTGGTTCAAATTGATTGGCTAAATTCAAAAACTTGTCTTGTTAAAAACTGCTGCTTGACCTGTGAACTGTTTGGCCTTTTGATAGAAATGTTTCAATTCGGGTGCTTTCTGTGTGCTTACAAACTTTCAAGCTGCTGCTCACGGACATGTTTTCTAAATCCCTAAGCATAGAAAAAGCACAAGATCTGTTTAGGGACCATGCAATGCTTTCTTCCCTGGCATTTTACGAGCTCCAAATCCTAACTTCCTGCTTCCTAATCCATAAGTACTTCGCAACAGATTAGCCATGGTTAAAATCTGGGGTTGGTCTGGATAGAAAACTCTTTGGAGGGTCCATGTAGACCGAATAGGACTAATGGCCCTTTTTTGCACTGTAAGGATTCTACGGTCAGTATTCAGATTTTAATTCCTGTTGGAGTTTTTAAAAATGTCACGCTGTTTTCTTAAACCTGATATCTGTTTTCTTAAACTTGATATCTTTTATCTCCCTTCAGCCAATGCCATCTTCCTTTCTCTCTTTTCATTTTGCTTCCTGGATATAATTTGGTGTTTCCCAGCTCAGACACTGCATAGCTCAACAATTCTCCTTCGACTTGATTAGTAAAAATGATACACAGTAACTTGCCCAAGCTCTTCCATTCAGGCTGCTATTTCAAAGTAACTTCTTAATCGCTGTAAGTTTCAGTGCAGAAGTTCATAGCCTACTTGAAACAATATTGAAATGGAATAGAGAGCTGGCTCTGTTTATTCCTAACTACAATATCTAACCCAATGTTATTTTCTGATCTCTGAATCTGCAATGTTCCCTTTCAAAATTGACATAGCCACACTTAAAAATAGTCCAGACTAATAAAACAGGCAAAAAGCATATTAGAAGTCTGCAAAAGCTAAAGAGCCTCTTGCTAATTGTTTTATAATAATTTGCAGTCTCTGGGTTGTGAATGGGTTTCATTCTTAAGCACGTTTGCACGTCGATTTGTACACAAGTTGGAACACAGTACAATGCAGTATTATAATATGTGAGTATAAGGAAATAATCACATATCAGCTCATAAAATTAATGTTAACATACCCTGTATGGGAACTGGTTCATAAGTATAAGTGTTCAGAAGTCAAATGTTTGTAAATGGGGCCTCCCTGTAATGTAAAAGGGGGATAATAGATTGTAAATGAAGAGTAGATCATCTCATTACTTTATATTGATTGAAGGATGTCAGATATGTTCGTAACTGCGGTGTGTTTTGGTTTTGTAAAAATGAGCAGAATGCTACAGGAAGCATTGTATTGTCTAAAGATATCACTTTGATAGTAGGAATGGTAATGACAATTAGCTGGCACGTAAGCAGTTACTCAGACTTGTCTTACCTAGGCGTTATGCTAATTAGGTTTTTCCAGAGAAATGCAGTCCACATTGTGATTCAGGTTAAAAGTTCAGGCTCGATATTCAGTACAGGTTAATCCTAGTTGAGTAAATATTGAGCACCAGCATCTTATCAATGGAACTCTCCAACAACAGATCAGGTACATCCTGATAATACATTGTACCTTAGCATGCCTAAATGTTAAGTCAATTGTATAGTTATGGATAAGTAGGTGATATATGTCAATTGATGTATAAAAAGTTGGCAGGCCTGAGTTCAAGTCCTACCTGCTCTGGAGGTGTGTAATAACATCTCTCAACCGGTTGATTAGGTTGAAATGTCTTAGCTACTTCCTAAAAAAAAGTAAAACGATGGCTGGCAGGTGTGCAATGGTGGTGTCCCAAATCAGACATAGAATGCAGATGCGTCATAACATGTGTGATCAGGTTTAGTTAAAATATTTAAAAAGAATCCTGTTTCTTCATTCCTTGGATCCAGTTATCATTCGGTTAGTCAAGCTTTCTGTAGGAGCCATTGTTTCTCTTCTTACAAGGTAAACTCACTGCCACTACCAGATAGACCGGCAGCAGGTACCAACTGTAAGGTCCCCTCCAGACCACTCACCATCTTGACTTGGAACTATATCACTGTTCCTTCAGTTTCACTGGGTCAAAATCCTGGAGCTCCCTCCCTAAAGCACTGTGGGTGCACCCATGCTCCACAGACTGCAGTTGTCCAAGAAGGCAGCTCACCACCTTCTCATGGGCAATTAGGGATGGAAATCAAATGTTGCCAGCTAAGCTCACATCCTGTGAATGAATAAATAAAAACCAGGAAGGCAACCATCAGTAGCTATGAAGAAGTTGAATCAAGTCCGCACTACCCAAATGGGGGTTGGGGGAGGGGTGGGGCGTTTGGTGGTGCTAATATTTCTGTCCATGACCTTAGGACGTTCTAAAGGTTCTTACACCCGATGAATTATTTTTGAAGTGTCATCATTGTTTCACCAGAGGGTAATATAGTTATTGTCACTTCGCACACACAATTAGATCCCACAAGCCAAATGATAGTGACTGGATGATCTGTTTTCAAGTGTTGGCTATGTGGCCAATATGGACCAGGTCACTGGAAGGAATATCAATCACTACCTCACCAAATTCGCCTTCAAAATAAGGATCCCATGCCTTGACCATAAGATCATGAGACATAAAGCAAAAGTAGGATATTCAACTCAGCAACTCTGCTCCACCATTTGATGAGATCATGGCTGATTTTATAATCCGAAACACCACTTTCTGCCTTTCCCCCATAACCCTTGAGCCCCCTTTCTGATTAAAAATCTGTCCATCTCAGCCTTGAATATATTTAATGACCTAACCTCGACAGGTGTCTGTGGTAATAGAGTCCACAAATTCACCACCCTCTGACTGTGACACCCCATCTCTGAGATTATGCCCCTGGCCCTAGACTGTCCCACAAGGGGAAACAACCTCTCAGTATTTAACTAGTCATGCCTTCTAAGAATCTTATAGGTTTCAATGAGGTCATTTCTCATCCTGTTGAACTCCAGTAAGTATGGGCTGAACTTACTCAACCTCTCCTCACAAGAAAATTCTTCACTACTAAGGATCAACCTGATCAACACCTTCTGGACTGCGTCTAATGCAGTAGTTTATTCTTAGATAAAAGGACTGGAACTGTTCATTTATTCTAGGTGTCATCTAACTAGTGCCATGTATAGTTTTAGCAAGATCTCCCTATGTTTATACTCCATTCTGTTTGAAATGAAGGTCCAGGTCTATTTGCATATCCTACTACCTGTTGAGCTTGTATGCTGGCTTTTTGTTATTCTACGCACAAGGGCTCCAAAATCTCTCTGTACTGCAGCTTTCTGCAATCCTTTTCTGTTTAAATAAAGTTGACCTCCTCTAAAGTGCATAATTTCACATTTTCCCACATGATATTCCATTTGGCAAGTTTTCAGCCACTCACTTCATCTGTCTATATCCCCGTAAAGACTAGCTGTGCCAACCTCACCACCAACCTTCCCACCTATATTTGCATCATCTTCAAACTTGGCGATAGTAGCTCTTCCGTCAGTCAAGTCATTAATTCATATTGCAAATAATTGTGGCCCCAGCACTCATCCTTGTGGCACTTCACTTGTTACAGGTGACCATCCTGAAAATATCGTCCTTATCCCAACTCTGTCTTCTATTAAAAACCAAAAGAACTGTGAAAGCTTTAAATCAGAAACCAAAACAGAAATTGAGTTAAACTAAGAAGATTCACTCGATCTGAAACGTTAACTCTGATTTCTCTCCACAGATGCTGCCAGACCTGCTGAGCTTTTCCTGCAATTTCTGTTTTGGTTTCTGCCTTCTATTAGTTTGCCAAAGCTTGCTGCATTTCAAAACAGGGTTTAAATCTCAGCTGAAATTGCATTAAAATTTACTTTGGACATATATCCACAAATTTTATTTTCAAAGTAGTATATTGTTAGAACCTCTAGGTCAACATTAATTGAAGTTGAAAACTTTGTTCATCTATGTAAAGCAACTGCATGTAGTTCAGAATTCATATCAAGGAACTGAATTCTGTTGAATTCTTTCTACCTAACTCACCAAAATGAGGAGGAAGGGTAACAGGAGGAAATTACAGAGATGTGATGAGGAGACAATGGCAGAGGAAGGAGATTAGGAGGAGATGAAATCTGGAGAGGATAGATTGAGTGATGATGGAAGAAAGATGTCTAAAATCTTCTATAATATCTCCTGCTTCTTATTTCAGAAAGGCTGAAAGATCTAACAAAGGAATTACATTTCAATTTGTCAGATTCACACTGAGTTGGACTGTATTACATTCAGCTTAAGAACTGAACTGCCAGCAGTTATTCAAGTATTATCTTTTTGTGAATATCAGTAGTTTGTTTCTCTTTGACTTTCTATTTTGTCCTTCCTGATTGCCACTGGGCACCCTCTACTGTCATGGAAGGATATGGGCATTGAGAGGATAGTTTGAACATTTATCATTGATCAATAAATGTCAATGAGGCCAATAGAAAAGAAAGTCAGGCCAGGGTATAACACAAGCCAATGATTAATTATCATCCCAATTATCATTCACTTTCTGAGCGGCAACAGTACAGTGTTTACAACAGAGAAACAAGCCATTCAGCCCAACAGGTTCATGTTTATTTATCATTGTATAAAGGGACATCATGTCTTGGACTGGCCATACATAAGTGAAAGCAGTGAGTCAAGAGGACAAATTCTATCATAAACTCCACCAGGGGCTTAGTTATTTTTGCAACTTTAAGAGGATTTTGTGATTTGTTTTTCAGAAGGGTTGTCCAGCATGCTTAGCCGCACGTGCAATGGATATGAATTTGGACCTGCCATTAAGAACAGTATACGTTTTGATAATTTAGTTATGACCGTTGATGGCAACCAGTCCAGTCCCAATGTTAGGCCTGCAGATATGCAGGGAGGAAGGCATTAGCTTCGTGGTATTATGGCTAGATTATTAATCCAGGGGCACAGGTAATGTTCTGGGGACCTAGGTTCAAGTCCTGCCATGGTACTTGGTGGAATTTGAAATTAATAAAAAAAAAATCTGGAACTTAGAGTCAAATGATGACCATGAAATCGTTGTCAATTGCCGGAAAAACCGATCTGGTTCACTAATGTTCTTTAGGGAAGAACACTGTCATCCTTATCTGGTCTGGCCTACATGTGACTCCAGACCCACAGAAATGTGATTGACTGTTAACTGCCCTCAAGGCAATTAGGTATGGCCAATAAATGTTGATCTAGCCAGCGATGCTCTCACTGTGTGAATGAATAATAAAAAAAAGTATGTGTGGCATAGCCTTGAAGCCTTGCAAAATCCCAGATATTCACACTGCATGTAAAAATCCAACAAATCATTGGGTATCCTAAATATGCATGCACCAGATCCACTAGACATAATCTCAAAGACTCCCGATCTTCATTGGACATTTGCTTGTGGCTGGATAGCTGGTTTTGGTCGAATTCAAACTCAGCAAACATCTCATCCTGTTTGAAGTGGGACGTTCAGGACCATGAAAATTGAAGCACGGTGTGGGGGCAAACTCATCACGTTCAGAGATTACATAAATGGGTAGGTTTACTACATGTCGGGAAGCATCTTTTCAACTGAAAGATCGGGTGATTGAGAATACATAAACATAACTGGGCCTCATGCTTACAGGAAATGTATGTGGACAATCAGGAACAGGAGCTACAGAAGACTACACTTCCCTTGGATAGACTGGTGACAGTAAAACCCAGAGTAGCTGCCTTTTATGGGATAAACAAACTGCACAAGGCAGGGATTGAATCTCAAATGCACACTGGGTTGTTTAACAGAACACACAATTATGTTAACTGGGAATTGAAGTGTAATTACTCAAACAGAGTTTGTTCTGGTAAATTTCAGAGGTCCCATGTACACATAGGAGTGCTTACTGTTTCATTAGTAATCACCAGTGAAGTTATCAATATTGTCAGGATGCCACCCTGTCAAATGATGCTATCGTTCAGGCAACAAGCAATCACAGCTTGTTCTGAGATAGTAGGAACTGCCGATGTTGGAGAATCTGAGATAACAAGGTGTAGAGCTGGATTAACACAGCAGGCCAAGCAGCGTCATAGGAGCAGGAAGGCTGATGTTTCGGGCCTCGATCCTTCTTCAGAAAATGAAGAAGGGTCTAGGCCCGAAACGTCAGCTTTCCTGCTCCTCTGATACTGTTTTGCCTGCTCTGTTCTTCCAGCTTCACACCTTGTTATCACAGTTTGTTCTGATGTTGTTTTTCATCCTCAGAAATCATAGGTGAAGGCTGTAGAAGTAAATGATCGGTAAGGCACCATTTCAAGGATGTTGGGGTCTGGTCAACATGTATCCCTCAGTCAATACAAGTTTCAAACAGATTGAGCAGCATTAGCTCATTTGGCTGGATGGCTGGTTTTGCAGCCTTGGCTAATGCCAACAGTATGGGTTCAATTCTTGTACCTACTGCAGTTGATGTAATGCTGTCTCCTTCTCAAGCTTAACCTTTTTCTGAGGTGTGGTGACCATCAGCTTACACCACACCAGTTGTCTGTCCCTAATTAAAGAGTGGGACTGTGGCAGCTATGTTTCTTTTTAACTATTGCTGTCTACAATTCACTTCCATTTTCATTCCTGAAACTTCAACACTTTTACTCAAAAGTGTATTGTCACATAATGATAGAATCTCAATGGGCCAGCATCTTCAAAAACAGATCTTGCCTCGACTAGGAATGAAGAAAGGGTGCTGAGCAGTCTTGAAGGTGACGTAAATGGAATCACGCTTCATAACAGTTTGAAGCTTCAACAGCAACAAAGAGAAGATTATGTCTGGAGTCTGAAAAAAGGGCAAAGCTACATTTGCCTCCAGAACCACAGTGGGGATGGTGTTGGACTTTTTCCTTGATTTTCTCTTGCTCCACACACTTCTCATTATTGCCTTCTTTTTAGATAACTTGAATTTTGTGATTTCTTAGGAGATCCACTTGCACATAGGTAGTGAAGGTCTGGAATTCTTTACCCCATAGAACTATGGAAACTAGATCACTGAAAATATTTAAAGACGAGGTAGATAGATTTTCGGTGAGTTTAAGGCTATAAGGAATTGGCATGAAAGAGGAGTTGAGGCCTGGGGTAGAGCAGCTGAGTTCTTGATGAATGAGAAGGTAGGCTTGAGGGGCAGAATGGCCTACTGTTGCTCTTATTTCTTATGTTCTAGGCTTCTAATGTCAATTGGATGCTTATGCTTGGACTATGGATGTTGGCACATGCCTTACCTCATTAAGATTTGCTTTTCTACTGTTAGTGCTGTGTGCCAAATGTAGCCATGGGAAAAGACCAAGGGAAGCGTGCCATATCGTTACTGAATCGCTGAAAGCCAAAAAGTAAGATTTCTTTCAAAGTTACATTCCCAGAAACATCGGCTAAATGTATCTCGTTTATCTTGTTCAGCTAGACTCTGATGTCCATTTGTTAAAAACTTTATTCAGGTATGAGGCGGAACATTTTTTGGATTAAGCATACAGTATGCAAACATTTTGTGCAGTAATGCGTTTTCTATTGTGACCTGTTTGTGTTTTTCCTATCTGCACGACAACCACAGTAACAATTCTACAGATTTACGTTCATAGAATCACTATAGTGTTGGAGCAGGCCATTTGGAACATTGAGTCCACACTGACCCTCCAAAGGGCATCCCACCCACCTAACCTATCCTGGTAACCTTGCATTTTCCATGGCTAATCCACCTAACCTGCACATCCCTGAACACTATGGGCAATTTAGCATGGCCAATCCACCGAACCTGCACATCTTTGGTCTGTGGGGGGAAACCAGAGCACCCAGAAAAAACACATTCAAATACAGGGAGAACATACAAACTCCACACAGACAGTCTCCTGAGGGCAGGATTGAACCCAGATCCCTGGTGCTGTGAAGCAGTGGTGCTAACCACTGAGCCACCATGTTATGTTTGTCCTCGTGAATTCAAGTATTTTGGTTAAGAAGCCAATGTAACTTATCACATTGTCACAGATTCATACAGCGTGGAAACAGACCCTTAGGTCCAACCCATCCTTACTGACCAAGTTTCCCAAACTAAACTAGTCCCATTTGCCCGCATTTGGCATATATCCCTCTTAACCTATTCATGTACCTGTCTAAATATCTTTTAAATGTTGTAACATACCTGCATCTACCACTTCAGGGTGGTGGTGTGCACTCAGGACCTGGGTGGGTTGCTCTTTGGAAGGTTGACATGAACTTGATAGGCTAAATGGCCTGTCGCGATACTGTAGGGATTCTATGATTTGGTGTAAAGTGCCTAATTTTAAAACTATTTTTCAACAAGGAACATGAGCATCATTGGTCAGACCAGCATTTTTTACCCGCCCTTAATTTCCCAGAGGGCAGTTAAGAGTAAATGGCATTGCTATGGGTTTGTAGTCACATGTAGGACAGACCAAGGGCTCTTTGGGTGCAGTGGTGGTTAGCGTCCTGGCTCAGAGGTATGTAATCATATCTCTGAATTGGTTAGAAAATGTCTGTAGGACACACCAGGTGAGAACAACAGGTTTCCTTCCCTAAAGGACGTGAGTGAACCAGATGGGGATTTACAATAATCAACAATTACATGCTAGTTGTTTAATTATAGAGTTTATTGAATTCAAATGTCACTATCTGGCTCACTGGGATTCACCCCATGTCCTCAGAACAATAGCCAGACACTCTGGATTACTAGTCCAGAGACATTATCAGTACACTATTGCCTTACCCCGTAACTGAAAGATATTCCTCAAGTTTACCTTGAGCTTCATTGGAGCATATCCATTGCCGTTTTTAAAATTCAGTGTTTTATTGGCTATGTGTAACCAATTTAATTCTTGACCATTTCTGCAATCTTTATATGTTCATATTGACGATATTCATCTCTAACATTTTTACATATTTATGTATGGGATTATCATGTTAAAGTCTCCCCAGAACATCTGATATTATGCCACATAAGCCTTGGAGAAAAATACCGATGATCCATTGGTGGAATTCCACAGCTATTTGCTAAAGAGGCAGTGAACAAGTTAGAACATAGGCACCTTCCCAGTGAGTACTAGAAAGCTAGAACAACAGTAAGCAAACGCCTTAGACACTCAGCAGGTCAGGGAACATCCAGTAGGACACATAGGAGACATTTTAAACAAAAGTTTGATTTGCCAAACACAAAATACAGACCTAAATTAAAGCAGAACTAAAACTCCCAAAGTCCACTATGATAAACACGATACTTAACACAGCTCTCTCTGATACAATACTACACCTGAGCTTCCTCTTGTTCTCCCAAGCTCTGCGCTACTGATGTCAGGATTGTATGATATGTTAAGCTGCTCATTTTCTATTATACTAAACCAGTTTTGACAATTGGATATCACAAAGGTTTTAAAGCAGTGTAGAATCTATTCACAACACAGGAGGAATGTTGTATAAGTGATCCACACTAAGTGCTGTGCAGTTTGCCGCCACTATCGCTTTTCCTGGTTGGGATCTATAGTTCTTGCTTGGTCTAATGTGGTAGAGGAAAACCCACTGATACACTCATGAGAAGCTGCTCTTGGCTTAAACAGAATCACAGTCTCCCTACAGTGCAGATAGAAGCTATTCGGGCCATTGAGTCAAAGGCATCCCAGCCGGACCAACCACCACATTTCTGCACACTATTGGCAACTTAGCATGACTAATCCACCTAACCTGCACATCTTTGGACTGTGGGAGGAAACCTGCACAGACATGGAGAGAATGTGCAAACTCCACACAGACAGTCATCCAAGGCTGGAATCGAACCTGGGACCCTGGCAGTGGGAGGCAGCAGTGCTAACCACTGATCTTGCCATCCACATAACACAAGATATAGCTTATTGCATGACGGCAACAAAGTATAATTTACAAGTAATGATCAGCAGTATTACGGAGTCTGTAAGGAGGATCTGGATGGTTGGACTTAGACATTCAAAATCTGAAACCATCCTCCCACCAAGTCCTTATTTGCCAGTGCTGGTGTCAACAAGATGGGCCAAATGGCATCCTTGGAGTAATTCTGTGAAATGACATTGTGGTTGTGGGTGGTGCTGAAGGCACTCCTCAGTGTTAACCCTTTCAGACCCTTACACTCTTGTTCAACAGGGAAGACAAAAACCTTTGGAACAAATTAACCATTGGTACGAAACTAGAAAATTATCCCACCACTAATATAACAGTTACAGAGTAATGAAAATGTACCACTTCCTTCTGACTGAGTTCTCACCTCAAATGTAATTTAGTCAAATCCATTTTTGGGAACAGTATGCCCTTTCTTTTGATGCTCTCAACAAATCACTGGTCGAGAGACAAAACAGATACATTACAACCAGGAGATAGACAAAGGTTCTAACAAGTCATACCAGGCTCAAAATGTGTATCTGTTTCTCTCTCCACAGATACCGCCAGTCCAGTATTCTCTGTACTTGTTTTGGAGGAGATAGAAAAGATTTTTCTAAACTTTGATCTAAAGAGATTTTGATGTTGAGAATAATTTACGATGTTTAAACCAGTATTATGGAGGAGTGTAGTGTTCGCAACGAGGATTGAAGGAGATCCCTTTATTTGCATCAACATATTTCCCAACACACATTTTCAGGCCTGTCTGGGCTAAATGACATATTTAAGGCGTTGAAGCAATAACATCATAAGTTGAAGTAAGTCATCCTGACAGACACTTAGGCTTCCTGTAACTAGTTTTGTGGTTTGTAACATACATGAAAAAAATCTGTGCTAAAGTTCTTTTCAAACACAGACTGATCCAGAATATCCCACATTTAATTTGTAAAGCGCTCTTTCTCTTCTCTACTCAGAGATTCACATTTCAATCTTGGCTTCCACTTCCCTCCAATAACAAATCTTTTTGCATAATTTCCATTTTTAAGCCAAAATATTTGAGAAGTTTTCTCATTGTAAATCCACTGTTTTACAGTACAGGAAGTCACCGGATTATGAATGGGTCTGTTCTTGAGTCTGTTCACAAGTGGATATGTATGCAAGTCGGAGCATAATAGGAGACCATATGAAGGAGTAGTCTGTAAGTACAGGAAATGCTCAGATGTCAAAAAATTACACCCCTGTATGAGAGATAGTGAGAACTGCAGATGTTGGAGTCAGAGATAACACGGTGTGGAGCTGGAGGAACAGAGCAGGCAGGCAGCATCAGAGGAATCAGGAAAGTTGACGTTTTGGGTCCCTCCCCATTTCTGAAGAAGGATTCCAACCCGAAATGTCAACTTTCCTGCTCCTCTGATGCTGCTTGGCCTGCTGTGCTCCTCCAGCTCCACACTGTGTTATCTCTGTGTGAGATTGTGTTTGTAATTCAGGGACCCCTCTGTATTAGGTCTTGCAGATAAACACAAACTTATTGTTTCATGGGATGTAGACATCACTGGCAAGGCCAGCATTTGTTGCTCATTCTTAATTCATCATCATAGAATCCCTACAGTGTGGAAACAGGCCCTTCAGCCCAACAAGTCCACACCAACCCTCAGAGCATCCCACCCAGGCCCACCCCCCTACTCTACACATTCCTGAACACTACAGGCAATTTAGCGCGGCCAACCCACCTAATCTTCACATCTTTGGACTGTGGGAGGAAACTGGAGCACCCAGAGGAAACCCACACAGAAATAGGGAGAATGTGCAAACTCCACACAGACCTCACCTGAGGGTGGAATCAAACCTGGGTCCCTGGCGCTGTGAGGGCAGCAGTGCTAACCACTGAGCCACCGTGCCACCCTATTGCCCTTGAATTATGTAGGCATTGCAGAGGGAAGTTGAAGTCAATTTGGAGTCAGATGTAAGCCAGTCTAGGTAAGATGGCAGATTCACTTTCCAAAAGGATGTTAGTAAATCAGATAAGTTTTTATGGCAATCAGTAATAGCTGCATGGCTTCTGTTATTGAAATTAGCTTTCAATTTCAGTTTTGCTTTAACTAATTGAATGATGCTATTTCACTTAGATTCAACCAGGTATCAAGATGGGAGTTGAACCCATGCCTCCAAGGTTATTGTCCTAGATCCACAGTTTACTAGTTCAGTGACATTCCCATCACACCATTGATTCCCTGAAACTTAGTATGCAGGAAAATGCCAGGGTGTACTACATTATTGCTGTAACTTCAGTGGCAGCAGCGCAGGCACCAGGTAGGAGTCATTGTGGAATCAATAATAGTCATTGTGGTTGCGAAAGGCATTCTATAGAAGTAAATCTTCCTTCTGAGAGAGCGAACATTTCATTTTTATTCTACAAAATATCAAAAGTCAGGTACTGCAGGAACGTTTATTTATTTATATTTAAATTGACATCAAGCAAGCAATAGCATAAAATTAAAGGAAAGTAACGTTAACTTTCTCAGAAAAAGCATTTGGGGAGAACAATTATTGAGTGGTGACATGTTTTACATCATTTAAGGACACTAATTTATCTATCCACACAAATATCTGAGACAAAAGAAAGAAAGCTCTATTGTCCTTTGAAATTCAGGAGCTTAGCTTATGGATCAGTTGGGAATCAAAAGCCTGTACTGGGCAGAACTGAATGTATTTGGTGAGCCATTTGCAGCAATGTCTGGCAGCACTCCCAATGGTCTGATTTCCAGGAGTTCTAAAGGAATAAAGTTCCTAATGGACAGTAGGAACCCCACTGCTGGGACTACTGTCCAGGCAAGGACAGTTAATTCCCACACTTCCTCTTGTGGAACGGAAATCCAGCTCCCAAGAGTTGCTGGTAAATCAAAGGCTGGCAACTCAGCAGAACTGGGAAACAAAGCAGCAGGTTAGCAGGGTTGTGGATTCAACTGCATGGAAAAGTCTGAAAAAAATGAAAAAGAAAGAACTCAGGAGAGGTTATTAAAGCCTTCAGAACACAAAATAGGACTGCGTGTTTGGAACGGTTTAGGATTCTAATTTCAAGCACATCGGATAAAGGGATGACGATGAGAAGAGGGATGGCTTATACAAGACTGAAGGTGTCATATCTGAATGCATGCAGTATATGAAATAAGGTAAATGAGCTTGTGGCGCAGATCGAAATTGGCAGGAATGACGTGGTGGGTATCACAAAGATGTGGCTGCAAGGGGATCAGGACAGGGAGCTAAATATCCAAGGATATACATCCCATCAAAAAGACAGGCAGGTGGGCAGAGGAGGTGGGGTTTCCTTATTAATAAGAAATGGAATTAAATTGATAGCAAGAAACGATGTAAGGTCAGATGATGTAGAATCTGTGCGTAGAGTTGAGAAACCACAAAAGTAAAAAAAAAATCCATCATGGGATTAATGTACAGGCCTCCAAACAGTAGTCAGGATGTGGGGTACAAGATACACCAAGGGATAGAAAAAGTGTGTAAGAAAGGCAAAGTTACAGTGATCATGGGGAATTTCAACATGCAGGTAGACTGGGAAAAATCAGGTTAGCAGTGGATCACAAGAAAAGGAATTTTGGAGCAGCTTGTGGTGGAGCCCAGTAGGGAACAGGCAATTCTGGATTTAGTGCGGTGTAATGAGGAGACTTGATAAGGAAGCTTAAGGTGAACCCTTAGGAGGCAGTGATCATAATATGGTAGAATTGACTCTGCAATTTGAGAGGGAGAAGGTGGAATCAGATGTAACAGTATTACAGTTGAGTAAAGGCAAGTACAGAGGCATGAGGGAGGAGCTGACCAGAATTGCCTGGGAGAGGAGCCTAGCAGAAAAGACAGTGGAACAGCAATGACAGGAGTTTCAGGGAGTAATTTTGGAGACACAGCAAAAATTCATCCCTGGGAAAAAGAAGCATGGTACAGGGAGGAAGGGGCAACCATGGCTGACTAAGGAAGCCAGGGACAACATAAAACCAAAACAGATAGCATCTAATGCAGTAAACAACAATGGGAAGCCAGGGATTTGGAAACCAACAAAGACCAACAGAGGACAACTGAAAAAGAAATAAGGAGGGAAAAGATTAAATAAGGGTAAACTAGCTGGTAATATTAAAGATGATCACAAGAGTTTCTTTAGATACAAAAGGTAAAAGACAGGCAAAAGAGAACATAGGGCCACTGGAAAATGATACTGGAGAAGTAGTAATGGGGAACGAAGAAATGGCGGAGGAACTGAATAAGTACTTTGTATCAGTCTTCATGGTGGAAGACATGAGTAACATCCCAAAAATTCAAGAGTGTCAGGGGGCGGAGGTGAATATGGTGGCCATCACCAAGGATAAAGTGCTACGAAAACTGAAAGGTCTGAAGGTGGATGAATCACTTGGACCAGATGAACTATATCCCAGGAGATAAGTGAAGAGAAAGTAAAGGCATTAGTAGGGATCTTTCAGGAATCACTAGAGTCATGGAGTCATAGAAGACTGGAAAATCGCTAACATAACACTCTGTTTAAGAAGGGAGTGAGGCAAAAGATGGGAAATTACAGGCCGATTAGCCTGACCTCAGTCGTTGATAAGATTTTGCAGTCCATTGTGAAGGATGAGATTTCTGAATATTTGGAAGTGCATGGTAAAATGGGGAAAAGTCAACATGGCTTTATCAAAGGGAGGTCATGCCTGACAAATCTGTTAGAATTCTTTGAGGAGGTAATGAGCAGGTTAGATCAAGGAGAGCCAATGGATGTTATCTACTTGGACTTAAAGAAGGCCTTTGACAAGGTGCCGCACAGGAGGCTGCTGAGTAAGATAAGGGCCCATGGTGTTAGAGGCAAGGTGCTAGCATGGATAGAAGATTGGCTCTCTGACAAAAGCAGAGAGTGAGGTAAAAAGGGTCTTTCTCAGGATGGCAGCGGTGACTGGTGGTGTTCCACAAGGGTCAGTGTTAGGACCACTACATTTCACTTTATACATTAATGATCCAGACGAAGGAACTGAGGGCATTCTGGCTAAGTTTGCAGATGATACAAAGATAGGTGGAGGGAAAGATAGTATTGAGGAGGCGGGGAGACTGCAGAAGGATTTGGACAGGTTAGAAGAGTGGGCAAAGAAGTGGTAGATTAAATATAACATGGGAAAGTATCAGGACATGCACTTTGGTAGGAAGAATAGAAGCATAGACTATTTTCTAAATAGGAAGAAAATTTAGAAATCTTATGTGCAAATGGGGCCTTGGAAGTCCTAGTCCAGGATTCACTTAAGGTTCACTTGCATGTTGAGGTAGGTCATTCGGAAGGCAAATTTATTTCCAGAGGACTAGAATATAAAAGCAGGGATGTACTACTGAGGCTTTATAAGGCTCTGGTCAGATCACATTTAGACAATTGTGAGCAATTTTGGGCCCAATATCTCAGGAAGGATGTATAGGCCCTGGACAGGGTCAAGAGGAGGTTCAAAAGAATGATCCCAGGAATGAAAGGCTTAACATATGAAGAACGTTTGAGGACTCTGAGTCTATACTCGATGGAGTTTGGAAGGATGAGGGGGAATCTAGTTGAAACTTACAGAATACTGAAAGGCCTGGCTATACTGAAAATGGGAAGATTCTCTGTTAGCAGGAGAGACTAGGATCCAAGTGTCATAGAGTAAAGGGAAGACCCTTTAAAATGGAAATGAAGAGAAACTTCTACAGCCAGAGAGTGGTGAATCTATGAAATTCATTGCCACAGAAAGCTGTGGAGGGCAGGTCATTGAGTATATTTAAGACAGAGATAGTTAGGTTCTTGATTGTTAAGGGGATCAAAGGTTGTGGGGAGAAGGCTGGAGAATTGGGTTGGGAAACTTATCAGCCATGACTGAATGGTGGAGCAGGTGCGATGGGCTGAATGGTCTACTTTCTGCTCCTATGTCTTTGGTCTTAATTGGCAGCTTCATTTTGAGGGATGGCCATTGCCGATTTTGCCTGGACCCCAATAGATGATCATGAGTGGACTCCGAGATAAAAGTAAGAGCAAGCAGAAATGGGATTGTGAGGACAATGTGCAGCCTGGGCCAAGAGAGGTAGATATAATGGATGGGGTAGAATGGAGGCACTATCTTTCTGCACACCCACCCTCTCCTTCCCACTGCCTCATTCCTTGATCATCGGGCATGGACTGGGGAACCTCATGAGCCTGTAAACAAACACCCAATATTGTTTTCTTAGCCCAAGCTATACCTGCTTCTTCATAGGATACGTGGAACAGTCCCTCTTCCGCAGCTACACTGGCACTATCCCCCACATGTTCCTCCCCTACATCGATGACTGTATCGGCGCCGCCTCGTACTCCCACGAGGAGCTTGAAAAATTCAGCAACTTTACTAACACCTTTCATCCCAACCTCAAGTTCACATGGACCATCTCTGATACCTCTCTCTCCTTCCTGGACCTCTCTGTCTCCATTTCTGGTGACCGCCTTGAATCTATTTCAAGCCCACCGACTCCTACAGCTACCTGGAATACACCTCCTCTCACCCACCTTCCTGCAAGAAGGCGATCCCTTTTTTTTATTATCTATTTACCAACTGTCCTTCTCATCCCCACCTCCTTGAACTGTCTATCTTAGCTATTTATTTCAGAGCTCCCTTCCCCCTGCCCCTTTTCTGAAGAAGGGTCCCGACATAAAACATCAGCTTTCTTGTTTCTCGGATGCTGCCTGGCCTGCTGTGCTCCTCCAGCTCCATACTGTGTTATCTACTGTTTTCTCAGTATTTTCCCCGGATGCCAGGTCATGTATCTGCCAATGGGTAACCTGCCTTTAATAGCCAAGGCATAGAGTTTAAGAGCAGGGAGGTTATGCTGGAACTGTACAAAATGTTGGTTAGGCCATGGCTAGAGTATTGTGTGCAGTTCTGGAATCCACATTATGAGAGAGATGTGATAGCACTGGAAAGACTGAAGAGGAGATATACCAAGATGTTGCCTTCATGATAAAGAGAGATTGAACAGACTGGAGTTGTTTTTCTTGGAGCAGAGGAGACTAAAGATTATGAGGGACGTAGATAGGGTAGACAGAAAGAAACTATATCCCTTGGTGGAAGGATCGTTTACCAGGATACAAATTTAAGGTAAGGGGCAGAAGGCTTGAGGGGGGATGAGGGGAAATACATTATCACACAGAGGGTGGTGGGAATCTGGAACTCATGGCCTGTAAGGGTGGTACAGGCAGAAACACTTATAACCTTTAAGAAGTAGTTAAATGTATACTTGCAATGTCAATGCATACAAGGCTATGGACTTAGGGCTGGAAAATGGAATGTTGTTTTTCACCAATGTGGGCTTGATGGGCTGAAGGGTCTTTTTCTGTTCTGAAGACCTCTCTGTCTCTGATACTCTATGACCTTCATACAGTAGCCCACACCCCCAGCTACAAACCCACCTTTGGGAGTGGTGGGAGGGTGAGAAAACAGAGTGGCAGGATAATTTCCATCCAGTACATAGGGAACCAATCATGTGGCTGTGATACCAGCACCCCGCTCCCGACTTGGTCAATCAATACTTAGAGAGTGCTTTGACTATCTAATTGAAGGCAGTGAGTGGGCTCTGGAAGTTGGTGGGAATGTAGGAGGTGTCCCAAGACTCAAGCTGCCTTTGCGGTGAACGAGAGAGCACTTCAAGATAGCGGAGGTCACTCTACAACTTGCTTTATCTCATAAAGTATGCCTTTAGCAACTCCATAGAGCAGCCGGTAGCTACTGTTATGACAGGCACAAAGGAACATAGGAACAGCAGCAGGCCAATTAGCCCCTTGAATGTGTTCCACCATTGAATCTGATCATAGACACTCTGTGGCCTAACTCCATATACCTGCCTTTGGCCCAAATCCCTGAATACCTTTACTTAACAAAAATTTCAGTTTTAAAATTCACAATTGATCCTGCATCCACTGCCATTTGTGGAAGAGAGTTCCACATACTTACCACCCTTTGTGTGTAGAAGTGCTTCCTAACATCTCTCCTGAACAGTCTGTACCTAACTTTCAGACTGTGCCTCCTAATTCTACAAGTCACAATCAGTGGAAATAGTTTCTGTAGCTACCTTGTTTCCTGTTACCATCATAGAATTATACAATCCCTACAGTGTGGAAACAGGTCCTTTGGCCCAACAAGTGCATACCGATTCTCCAAAGAGGAGCATCCTACCCAGATCCAACTCCTACACTTTCCTTGAAACCCTGCATTTCCCATGGCTAACACACCTAATCTACAGAGATAACAAGGTGTAGAGCTGGATGAACACAGCAGGCCAAGCAGCATCATAGGAGCAGGAAGCCTGACATTTCGGGCCTAGACCCTTGTGTTCATCCGGCTCTACACCTTGTTATCTCAGATTCTCCAGCATCTGCAGTTCCTATTAGCTATGATACACCTAATCTACATATCCTGAACACTATGGGCAATTTAGTATGGCCAATCTACCTAGCCTGCACATCGTTGGACTGGCTATCTTGAAGACTTCGATCAGATCACTCACCTACCTTCTCAATTCTAGAGAAAACGGGCCTAATTTGTGTAATCTCTCCTCATAATTCCTCGTGATGGCAGGGAAGAGACAAAAGGTTGTTTGGGCTGTGTCTGGGAAGCCTTCTTCAGGCAGTTCCTGGCTGCTACTATGAGGGACACCCCAATATCAGCTGGAAAGGAGCTTTATTTATCCACCCTCCAACTGTGCTTTATGGCCCCTAGACTATTTTGCCAGAGGCAGAATAATATGATGGTACTCTTCTTCCTTCTCACTATTTCTATCAGTTACTTAATTCTCTATGGAAATGGGATTTCATAGCTCACAAAAGGATAGCCAACACTGCATTTTATTCCCGTGTCTCCAGAAATTATAGTTTAATCTCCAGAGCAACAATGCAGCAAATGAGGAGTAAAAAAAATCATGAGACCATTAAAAAATTCTTTGACCATTGTGCGTGTTAGTTATTTAATTATCTGACTTGAAATAAAAAGGCTGGTTTACTCACAGTCAAGGTATTCCATTTCATAATTTAGGATGTTATTTCTTTTCCAAATGGGGTGCAGTCAGGCACACCTCACAACTGAGCACATTGGGAGGCCAAGCACTGGAGTGTGTGGTCAGAGACTGCCATATGACGTTGCATCTTGAGGATCACGGTCAACTAGACTTACAGCAGCCCCAGGACTGTGAGCACTCCTAAAGAAGTGATTATGCTACACAGGAGGCAGGCAGACCACTTCCTTTGTTCACTTAAGTAACTACTTTTTAAAGTGAGTTTGGAAAATCCCTATAAAATGGATTGTTGGCAGGAAATGTCCAAACTTTGGAGAGAATCGGATTGGGATCAGAAAAGCACTAGAGTGCCAGTGAAGGAGAAAAAGTCCATTGCTGCCACGGCCTGTTAGTGAGGTATGCCAAGCACCTACTCAAGTTCAACACCGATTTGGGCACTTCTGTGTTAAACCCCAAAAGAGGTTAAGTAACAGATTACGAAGGAATCATCTGACCATGAGCACTGCACAATGTAGCACCACTAATGCTAATTATGTTTTTAAGAACACAAGGAACAGGAACAGGTGTAGCCCATTCGGCATCTTGAAGTTCCTTTGAATACCAACCTGTTCAGAGATGTTATTTCACACCTGTGTGGCAGGTGGGATTTAAAGCCAGGCCTCCTGGCTCAGAGGTAGGAACACTACCATTGCAGCTCTACCATTCAATAAGATTGTAGCTAATATGATTGTCACCATAACTTTTTGTCAATAATGAATTTATTTAAATTTAATAACATTAAATTATTTTCTAAAACTAAGTTAATCACATTTTTGCAATTGTCAGAGGATTATAAAAAAGACCAGTTAATCCTGTTCGGTTACATTCCAGAGACATTTGGTCTGGTGACAGCCTTTAGCAAAGTCTTGCTACTGTGAAATAGGGAAATCTTTCCAGATGTGGACACTTCCACTCTCCATAATCTTCGGTTCATTCAAAGCTCAGCTTTCTGTGCCTTAAATCTCACCAAATTCTGTTCACCTGATTCCTACTGTTGTCTCTGAAATTAAAGCTTCAAGGTGGCTCAGTGGTTAGCACTGCTGCCTCACTAGCACCAGGGACCTGGGTTCAATTCCCTCCCTCAGGCAACTGTCTGTGTGGAGTTTGCACATTCTCCCTGTGTCTCTGTGGGTTTCCTCCCACAGTCCAAAGATGTGCAGGCTAGGTGGATTGGATATGCTAAATTGACCACAGTAAGGAGGGATGCCTAGATTAGGTGGGCTACAGGGTGATGGGTCTGGGTGGGATGCTCGGAGGGTTGGTGTGGACTTGTTGGGCTGAAGGATCTGTTTCCACACTGTAGGGATTCTATTAAACAACAAAATCAATTTTTAAAAGTTGGCAGATACTGAAAATCTGAAACAAAAGCAAATTGCTGGAAATCCTCAGCTGATCTGGCCCCACAAAGTTAATTCTTATTCCAATTCAATTTTAAAATTTACTTCCTTGTTTTTATATCCCTTTCTCTGTAACCTTCTCCAGTCTTAAAGCCTCACATCTCTGCACTCCTCTAGTTCTGCTTTCTTAAACATCATTCCAATATTGGCTGCTATTCCTTTAGCTGTTTCAAGCCTAAAACCTGGAATTAGAACCATAGAATCCCTGTGGTGCAGGAGGTGGCCATTTGACCCATAAAGTCTGCACCAACCCTCCTGAGAGCATCCCTCCAGTCCAACTTCCCCACCTTATCCCCGGAACCCCACATTTAGCATGGTCAATCCACATATCATGCACATCTTTGGACTGTGGGTGGAAACAAGAGCACCCGGCGGAAACCCACACAGACACAGGGAGAATTTTCAAACTCCACACAACCAATCACCCAAAGCTGGAATCAAACCTGGGTCACTGACACTGTAAGGCAGCTAACCATTGAGCCACCACGTCACCATGCAAGTGAGTGAATTCCCTTCACTTTTTCCAAACTCACCATTTTCCTCTCCTAATTTAATTGCTTCTTTACACTTGTATCTTCAAACAAGCTTTTGATAATCTTTCCCAACATCTGTTCGTGCAGCTCAGTTTTGGACCCTATCTGATGGTATTGTTACACAATGAGTCAGGTGTAAGATTTTCAATTGAAATCAATGGAATGAAAATCAGGCAGATTCTATAAATTGAGATAACAAGGTGGAGAGCTGGATGAACACAGCAGGCCAAGCAGCATCAGAGGAGCAGGAAGGCTGACGTTTCGGGCCTAGACCCTTCTGCAGAAATGGGGGAGGGAAAGGGGGTTCTGAAATAAATAGGGAGAGAGGGGGAGGCAGATAGAAGATGGATAGAGGAGACAGACAGGGCAAAGAGGCCGGGATGGAGCCAGTAGAGGTGAGTGCAGGTGGGGAGATAGGGAGGGGATAGGTCAGTCCAGGGAGGACAGACAGGTCAAGGGGGCAGGATGAAGTTAGTAGGTAGGAGATGGGGATGGGGCTTGGAGTGGGAGGAGGGGATAGGTGGGAGGAAGGACAGGTTAGGGAGGCAGGGACGAGCTGGGCTGGTTTTGAGATGCGGTAGGGGGAGGGGAGATTTTGAAGCTTGTGAAGTCTACATTGAAAGCATTGGGCTGCAGGGTTCCCAAGCGGAATATGAGTTGCTGTTCCTGCAACCTTTGGGTAACATTGTTTTGGCACCGCAGGAGGCCCAGGATGGACATGTCGTCTGAGGAATGGGAGGGGGTGTTGAAATGGTTCGTGACTGGGAGGTGCAGTTGTTTAGTGCGAACCGAGCATAGGTGTTCTGCAAAGTGGTCTGCAAACCTCCGCTCAGTTTCCCCGATGTAGAGGAGGCCACAACGGGAACAGCCGATGCAGTATACCACATTGGCAGATGTGCAGGTGAATCTCCTTGATGTGGAAAGTCTTCTTGGGGCCTGGGATGGGAGTGAGGGGGGAGGTGTAGGTGCAGGTGTAGCACTTCCTACGGTTGCAGGGAAAAGTGCCGGGTGCGGTGGGGTTGGAGGGGAGTGTGGAGCAGACAAGGGAGTCACAGAGAGAGTGGTCTCTCCGGAAAGCAGACAAGGGTGGGGAGGGAAAAATGTCTTTGGTGGTAGGGTCGGATTGCAGATGGCGGAAGTGTCGGAGGATGATGCGTTGGATCCGGAGGTTGGTGGGGTGGTATGTGAGGACGAGGGGGATTCTTTTTTGGTTGTTCTTGCGGGGACGGGTTGTGAGGGATGAGTTGCGGGAAATGCAGGAGACAAGGTCAAGGGCGTTTTCGACCACTGAGTGGGGGAAGTTGCTGTCCTTGAAAAATGAGCACATCTAAGATGTACGGGAGTGGAATGCCTGATCCTGGGAGCAGATGCGGCGGAGGCGAAGGAATTGGGAATAGTGGGTGGCATTTTTGCAGGAAGGTGGGTGGGGGGAGGTGTATTCTAGGTAGCTATGGGAGTCGGTGGGCTTGAAATGGATATCGGTTTCTAGATGGTTGCCAGAGATGGAGACAGAGGGGTCCAGGAAGGAGAGAGAGGTATTGGAGATGGTCCAGGTGAACTTAAGGTTGGGGTGGAAGGTGTTGGTGAAGTGGATGAACTGTTCAAGCGCCTCATGGGAGCACGAGGCAGCGCTGATACAGTCATCAATGTAACGGAGGAAGAGGTAGGGTTTAGGGCCAGTGTAGGTACAGAAGAGGGATTGTTCCACGTAATCCACAAAGAGGCAGGCATAGCTTGGGCTCATGCGGGTACCCATGGACACCCCCTTTGTCTGTGGGAAGTGGGAGAAATTGAAAGAAAAGTTGTTGAGGGTGAGGACGAGTTCAGCTAAGCAGATGAGGGTGTCAATGGAGGGGGACTGGTCAGGCCTGCAGGACAGGAAGAAGCGGAGGGCCTTTAGGCTATCTGTATGGGGAATGCAGGTGTATAGGGACTGGACGTCCATGGTAAAGATGAGGTGTTGGGGACCAGGGAATTGGAAGTTTTGGAGGAGGTGGAGGGCGTGGGTGGTGTCACGGGCAAAATGTCCCCTCCCCCTACCGCATCCCAAAACCAGCCCAGCTCATCCCCGCCTCCCGAACCTGTCCTTCCTCCCACCTATCTCCTCCTGCCACCCAAGCCCCACCCCAATCTCCTATCTACTAGCCTCATCCCGTCCCCTTGACCTGTCCGTCCTCCCTGTACTGACCTGTTTCCTCCCTACTTCCCCACCTACACCCACCTCTACTGGCTCCATCCCCGCCTCTTTGACGTGTCTGCCTCCTCTCCACCTATCTTCTCCCCTATCCATCTTCTATCCGCCTCCCCCTCGCTCCTTATTTATTTCAGAACCCCCTTCCCCTCCCCCATTTCTGCAGAAGGGTTGAGGCCCGAAACATCAGCCTTCCTGCTCCTCCGATGCTGCTGGCCTGCTGTGTTCATCCAGCTCTACACCTTGTTATCTCAGATTCTCCAGCATCTGCAGTTCCTGCTATCTCTGAAACAGATTCTATAAATTGGAGGGTGACCCACAGCCCCAGTTATGACCCAGACATGAAGGTCAAAATCTAACCAAACATGCTCCATGCAGATCAACTTTCCTTATCTGAAATAACTCTAATTTATTTAATCTATTTTTCCAGTCAACCTGTTCAGAGATGTTATTACACACCTCTGGAGCAGGTGTGACTCGAACCCAAATCTCTCAGTCCAGGGGTAGGGCACTACCTCTGCATCACAAGAGGACCCCTGAAGCAACCCTTCAGAGACCAGCAGCACATCACCAATCACCCTTGATTTACAAAGGTGTACCATTTGACAAAAACACTAAGCCAGGTTTTCAGGCAGCCCAGTATCCCCCGCACTGAACATTTTTATGTGAGCCAGGGCTCCCTGATTGGACCAGACGAACAGCCCCAAACAGGGAACTCATATTCTATAAGGTCCAGCTGGCTGACATCGTTACAATCACTACACCATCAATGCACCCATGTGCTAATAGAGGAAAAGGGAAGCTCTGTGGTAGTTGGTAGTTAATGCTTGCATTCATGCCACCCTCCCCCACCACTAATTAACCTCACTTAGAAATATGCAAAGATCTTCAGCTGCTTCATCAATAACCTTCTCTCCTTCATAAGATCAGAAGTGGGGATGTTCACCAACGATTGCACAATGTTCAGCATCTCCTGAGATACTGAAGCACTCCATGTCCAAATGCAACAGGACCTGGACAATATCCAGGCTTGGGCTGAAAAGTGGCAAGTAACATTCACACCACACAATACAGACAAAGACTATCTCCAATAACAGACATTCTAACCACTGTCCTTTGACATTCAATGGCATTGCCAAAAACTGGGTACTCCCACAAACAACACCCTGGAAATCATCGGTGAACAGAAACTGAACTGGACTAGCCATATAAACGCTGTAGCTGCAAGAGCAGATCAGAGACTGGGAATCCCGCAGTGACTCACTTTCTGACTCCCCAAAGCCTATCTACCGTCCACAAGGCATAATTAGGAGTGTGACATAATACTCCCCACTTATCTGAATGGGTGTGTTTCCAAAAACACTCAAGAAGCTTGACACCATCCAGGACAAAGCAGCTCACTTGTTTGGCATCACATCCACAAGCATCCATTCCCTCCACCACCAACGCTCAGTAGCAGCAGTGTGTACAATCTACAAGATGCACTGCAGTAACTCAAAGATCCTTAGACAGCACCTTCCAAGTGCATGATCACTTCCATCCAGAAGGATGTGGGCAGCCAATACGTGGGAACACCACCCCCTTCAAGTTCCTGTCTGACCCACTCACCATCCTGACTTGGAAACTTATCACTGTTCCTTCACTGTCACTGGGCCAAAGTCCTGGAAATCCTACTCTAATAGTGGGTCAGCCTACAGCACATGGTTCAAGAAGACAACTCACCACCACCTTCTTAGGGGCGATTAGGGATAGGCAACAAAAGCTGGCCCAGCCAGCGACACCCACATTTCACAAGCAAATCAAAAGAATACATCTTTGCATGGGACTGTTGTGGTGCAGTGATAGCGTTTCTCCATCTGGGTCAGAAAGTCCAGGTTGAGGTCCCACTAACCACAGTGGTGTGTCATAACATGCCTGAATATGTTGATTATACAAATTATATTTATATCTTAGTGAACAAATAAACTACTGGAGTTAATCTGCATGCATAAAAAAGAGGCCACTTGTGTGACCAGCAACTGGGACACATGACATAGCCAGTACTGAGATACTCAAAACCCATTTAAGCTGAAATTCATTGGTATGCTACCTACATACTAATCCTGACTAGCCCTTTGACACTTGGAGTAGTGAAATTATAAAGCAGTTTGTTAAAAGAACCAAGTTGCATAATAATTATGAAATGCACCGCCTGGAAGTGTGGTGGAGGCAGACACGACTGAAACATGCAGGAGAGCATTGGATGGTGATGTGGTTAGAAACAATGTGTATGGGTATGGGGAAATAGTAGGAAATTAGCAGTAGTTAATGATTGCTCGCATGAAGAGCTAGTGCAGACATAATGGGCCAAAGGGCCCCCTTTTTGACTGAAACATGTCTGTGACCCTCTCAGGAAACCTATCTCACAGGGCTGACAATTTCAGTGAAGTTTGAAAGATGGTTTGTGAGTGGGCTGTCAATGCAGCGTCAATGAAACTGCTTTACAAGCTTGGAGACGTACGAATAAGGAACTGACACAGGACATCCTGCACTCTCATCTGCTGTGCCACTCAAAGAAACGAGGCTGACCCAATGGACTGTTGGCCTTGATTTCAATGGTAATGGTATACAAAATTAGGGAGGTTTCGCTGAAACTATGCAAGCCACTTGCCAAATTGCAGCTGGAAAACTGTGAGCAATTTTGGGCCCCTTATCTAAACAAAGTTTGGCATTGGAGGCAATCCAGAGAAGGTTCACTCGGCTGATTCTGGGTTTGCAGGGACCATCTTAAGAGGAGACGCTGAATAGATTAGGCCTGTATTCACTGGAGTTTAGAAAAATGAGATGTGACCTTATTGAAACACACAAGATACACAGCACACTTGACGGGGTAGGTAATGAAAGGTTGATTCTTTTTATGGGAGAGTTTTAAATGAGAGAGCATAACCTCAGAATAAGGGGTCGCACAGAGATGAAGAAGAATTTCTCCTCTCAATGGGGTTGTGAATCCATGGAATTCATTGCAGCAGAAGGCTGTCAGGGCTGGGTCACTAAGTATGTTCAAGGCTGAGATATGGGGTAAAGGCAAGAAAGTGGAACTGAGGATTATAAAATTAACTGTGATCTCATCGAATGGCAGAGCAGATTTGATGGGCTGAATGGCCTACTTTTCTTACATTGCATGGTTTTTTTTGTGTTTAAAATTTCACATCATCATAACATTTCATTCCCTTGAATAATAAATCAGTCTAAAACTACATTATAAAATATTCAATCATCCTGCTGCACTGCCTTTGGAGGTAGAGAGTTCCAAAGTTGCACAAGCCTCAGAGAGGAAAAAACAATTCTACCCATCTCTGTCCTAAGGCGATAGCTAACTTTTAAACAGTGTCCCCAGTTCTGGGCTCCCCCACAGGAGAAAATGTCATTTCCTCATCCATATTGTCAAGGTCATTCAGAATCTTATAAACTTCAATCAAGACACCTCTCAGTTTGCTAAACTCTCGTGGAAACAAGTCTGGTCTGTCCGCCCTTTCCTCATAAGACAACCCACTTATGCTAGGTATCCATTCAGTAAAGTTCCTCCAAACAGCCTTCAAAGAATTTACATCTTTCCTGAAATAAGGAGAACAAAACTGCGTAGACTCACCTATGCCCTGAATAACTGGGGCATATTGTCTTTCATTGAATGTTCAATTCTTCTCACAATAAAGGATTTGCAGAACTCCTGGGTTTTTGAGGATCGGATTTACAACCAGAAAGTTGGCAATATCTTGAATTAATGGAGTGTGACCTCTACATCCAATTACTTGACTAGACTTACATCAAATGCTGCTCTATACCTCAAGTGCTGCCTTGTAAAATTTATACCACTCATTTGGGAACTCTGGAAGAAGGGGTTATGAAGTCTTACCAGTCAAAGTAAGTCTGTTATTTTTCTCCATCTTTAAGACAATAACTTCTCAAAACTTTGTTGTTTGGTTGAAGAATATCTTTTCGAATAGATTAGTAAACACAAACCATGGCTATAATATAACATTCTAAATCTCAAAGTGCTGCTTATGGCAAGTGTTTGAATAGTTCTTGTAAGAAAAGGGATTTACTTACTGATAATAATGAGATGGGTCTGTCAGCTCCTCACTGCATCCTTAATGGGATGTTTGCTCACATGCTTGAATTATTTCCTGATTCTAGGCATGACGTTGTCTTCATCAATCCTTCATTCTTCGTTGCCCTCAGAGAAAGGTTCAGAGATGTTTAGTCTTGGAAAGGCACCAAAGCCTTCACTGCTTTTGTTGAGGTCGCAGAAGAAACAGATGGCCAGAAACTTGGGTGTGTGCTTGTTCCTGAAACTTAATGTTCATTATCTGTCTCATTCAAATTCAACCAGTTCCTCCTTTTCTTTCAGACAGGCAACAAAATGATGTTGAAAAGAGCAAAAGTCAAATACTAGTCCCAATACCAGTCTTACTCATTTACATTTTCCAAATAAATACTAAAGTTCTTGTCAACGTTGCTAGGTGAGGAATGGTCCCACCTTTCATACATTCAACTACCCAAAAAAACACTCAGCAGTAACAGGAAAATATCTGAAAACACATTGTTTCAGTGTTGTTCTCCCAAATCTCAGTTTCCTTCTTAGATGTTGCAGTCTCAAGTGTTTCTTCACACTTCCCAGTGACCACAGTCCAGCTCTTGCTTTGAAAGATTGAGCCATTTGAACAGGTTAAAAATGTCAGCAATAGTCACAACTTGTGTTAGTCAGACAGGTTTACAGTGATTGCAGATTATTAAACTCCAAAACTCTTTCTAAGATTCTGCTGCAGATAATCACATGATTTAATGTGAAACAATCATTTTTCAAGTCCTGCACTTATTTCTCAACGTGTCTTAATTTGCAAACTGCTGTGAGTTGGTTTACAGGTCTGGACTCACAAAATTCACAGCTGTATTTAACAGAGGATTTAATGCAGTTTTCATTGGTGTAGAAGCAAAGGATTAAAGATGTAATCGATATGATTACCCTGTTCGTTTGTTGATCTTACCCTTGTAGCTCAAGCACTCCTATTGCTAGTCATAATGGCAGCACAACTGTCTATGCAAAGTGAGACTCTCCTGTCACTTCAGGTGTTCTTAAATCCATGAAATTATTGAGTGATGTGAGTATTTCTTCATCTATTCTTCTGGTAATAGCTGATGAAAATCAAATCTTCTAAAACTTACCCCAGCCAAACAGTGATTTTAAACAAATAATTGTGCTGTAACCAGCATTTGGTCTCATTGAACTGAACTGCAAATTACTCACATTCATAACCGCTTTCAACTGGAAGGCTATTTCTCTTAAAAGTTCTTCAATTCTTCTATTACTTATTTTCCTTTGGAAAGTGCAACGGTTTTCAAGTTTTGTGCTTTATCTCCACAACGTTATTTGACACATTTTCAAAGCAGGGTCAGCTTCTCTCCAATAACACGGATTTTCTCGCTTTTACCTGTGATGCTGTTAGGCTGCTTTCGGCTCTTTTCTGGAAGTGATTTATCTGGTTTGCAAGATTTCTGTTAACTGTATTCCTCTTTGTTTTATTCAAATACATCTTCGGTTTATCTTTATATTCCGCATGCTTAACTGGGCTTTTGCAGGCTTGAACATGTCATTTGGTAAAATTCATAAGCACGTGCCACATTGCACTACCCAGAGAATTCTGTATATCTAAGCTCGATGTTTCTGTTCCTTAGTTGTTTCCTACTATTGCAGTCAGCACTGCACGTGGTTTTAGCTGAAGTACTTGTAATGGCAGCATGAAATCATTTAAATCTGTTTTGTTCTAAAGTAATGCATTTCATGCACTGACACTAATCAATATTAAGGTCGTTGACCATATATAGAAGCATACAGTTCCAAGAATAACAAAACATCAAAGTGTACTAAAGGTAAGCAGGTATTTAGATGTATTTTCTCTACATGGCAAAGGCATATTTCTACTGTGTGCTGTTTTAGAGACTTCGGGCACTCTGTATAAGAAATATTATTTATAGTATTGCTCATTAACAGAATCAGCTGTAAGGAAAATGACACTCTGTATAAAATTGTATTTGGCCTTTTCATTGCCTTAAGCTTGTAGTGTTGTACATTTGACATCTTGGATCTTCATATATCTTGGATCTCTGCTGACATGGCACTAGTTTCTATGGGTTTAAAATTAACAGATTTTTGGCTGTGAGTCAAGTTTTGTCAAATTTCATGGAGGATTTCCCTCCACAAGGCCTAGTGAGTCTACTTGCCACATCTCATCATATTCACCTCTTTAACTTCCCAGCCATCCCTATCATACCCATCTGGTATGATTCCAGTCCTATTCTACCATTGCCATACCTGGAACAACACACCACTGCTGGGATATCTCGGAGTGAACATGCATCCCTGGCACTGGTGCCGCTTTTAAAATGCCAATGTGTATCTGGACAAACACTCTGGGTCCCGAGCTGCCTTGCACAGTTCCTGACATTTTCACTGAATGTGGCAGACAAGGGAAAATTGGCATTATGCATTGCTGGCAGGGACCTCTAAGTCCTGGTGGATGGGGGCTGGTGCAGACACAGGATGTGCCCTTCCTCTGAGGACCAGGAGAGGAGCTACAGCACCAGACCATTCCACCTGACCCAAGTTGCTACCTCAGCGCAGTCTCAGCTATCTGGAGGAATGCCCAGTGCTGTAGGAAGATGATCTTCTGCACATCCTCCTTCCAAAACCTCACACTCACTCTATCTCTTCTACCGTACCCATCTCCCACCAAGGATCATGCTGTACCACCCTCACTTTTGCCTGAAAAATCTTCCCTCACTCAATGTCTTCCACCCCAGTCCCCAACAACATTAACACTGCCTACCCTCTGGACTATGGTAGGATGGGAAGCTGTGTATGAATGTCCTGAAATGTGCAGTTAACAAGCAAGAATCCCTTTAACGGGATACTTGCTACTGTCTGGTGAGACTGTCTCAACACCCAGAACTGAGTCTAAAGATAAACCGAGTTACTCCAAAGGCAAGATGAGAGCCGTTGGATTTCTCAAGTGATTCGGCCACATTCCTCACTAGACCCCATCTCATTTCAGGCCCTACAACATTCTGGCCACTGCACGGAACAGATCTTGTTTCTGCAGTGCTCTAAAACATCGACTCCATACTGCGTAACACCAACAGGCTGTGATCAATTCTCGCAATGGCTGAAGCTACCATGAAGATCCTGCCATCTCAACCTCTCCCCTTGCCTGAGGTGTGATGACTCCCAGGTTAAACCACCACCACTAGTCATCTCTCTCCAGGGAGGGAGCATCTCCATTGGACTGTGATGACTTTTACAGATAACGTATTGCAAGCCCTTGCTGCGTGGAAGCTGTTTCCTCTAAATCATACTTCATAAAGGTACTTCAAATTGGTTGTAAAGTTCATTAAGAGCTCCTGACATTGTTATTGAATTAAAAGGCGCACCGTGCTACCTCATCAGGTAGCTTTCCTCCTGACATTGCCGACAAAACAAATCCTTTCCTTTACATTTGACAGGCGAGTGAGAATACAAGAGGCTTTAGCTACCATCATGTTCGGCATCGGTCTAAACAATCAAATGAATAATTGAAATGCATTTCTCACGTCTCCACCTACAAAATTAGATCCACTGCAGTCAGCATATTTCGCCTCACCTTTTTGTATCTGATATATCCTCTTCAGGCATTCTTCAAGTGGAAACTGTGGGCTTGTACATGAATGACCTATTGGGCAATGCAAACATTCTTTACTCATGCCTGTAGAATTTCTACGAATTGATTTGAAAAGGGATGAACGGACGAAAGAGCTGCCAGAGTGTATTCTTTTCCTTGAAGTCGCACCTTCAGAAACCTGGAAAAGAGGAAGGAGATTTTACATGGAAAATAAAACAAGTTGTTTTATACGATTAATCTTCAGGCATTGACAGGCTGGGGAAGCTACCTGATGGGGCAGCACAGGTTGCCTTGTAATTCAGTAACAATTAATGGCAACATACAAAGAATCGTTACTAAATGATTCTCTCTTCAAAGGAAAGTTAAAGCATTTCTCCAGCTTTTATCTGTTGCAGCTTTAGAGGAACATACCAGGATAGAAGGTACAGTGACCAATATATTTGTAGAGAATGAACCACAGTGTTAAAAGTTGTTCCAAAGTGCTCATTTAATATATAAAAGAGGTCCCTTTTAAATGGATTCTAACAGAATCATGTTCACTGGAGCGCATGTTTTGTGGCCCTGCAAATGTCCATACAGGCTACACTCTGGAGCTATATATGGTCAAGGCTCCAACTTGCTTTCCATTGCATGGTGACCAGGAATCTCTCCAGCTCTTATTGCCCACCGTGGGTGTGCATTGGAGGGGATTTGCATTTGATAATCAACCTGTTTTGGCCAACTGATGAACATTCCTTCCATGACCAACAAGTCCTGGCGTGGGACTCAAAGCCACAGTTTCTGTCTCAAAGGCAGAGAGGCCTACATCACAAGATCTCAAATGAAGTGGAGAACTGTTTGATTTTTTAAAAAATCTAAACAAAACATCTGAGAAAAGTAGATAGAGCCATACAGTCATACAGCACGGAAACAGACCCTCTGGTCCAACTCTTCCATCCCAACCAGACATCTTAAACTAAATTAGTCCCACTTGCCTGAGCTTAGAACATAGAACATAGAACATTACAGTGCAGTACAGGCCCTTCGGCGCTTGATGTTGCGCCAACCTGTGAAACCAATCTGAAGCCCATCAAACCTACACTATTCCCTTATCATCCATATGTTTATCCAATGACTATTTAAATGCCCTTAAAGTTGGCAAGTCTACTACTGTTGCAGGCAGGGCATTCCACAACCTACTACTATGAGCTTGGCCCATATCCCTCTAAACCCTTCCCATTCATGCATCTGTCCAAATGTCTTTTAAATTCTGTAACTGTATCTGCATCTACCACTTCCTCAGGCAGTTCATTCCACATACGCACCACACTCTTTTTGAAAAAGTTGCCCCTCAAGTCTCTTTTAAATCTTGTCCCTCTCACCTTAAAAGTATGCCCTCTTGTTTTGAACTCCCTACCCTGGGGAAAATAACCTTGGTTATTTGCCTTGTCTATGCCCCTCATGATTTTGTAAACCTCTGTAAGGTCTCCCCTCAACCTCCTACGCTCCAGGGGAAAAGAGGTCCCAGCCTATTCAGTCTCTCCTTATATTCAGTCTCTCATTGGGGGTGACATGGTGGCTCAGTGGTTAGCACTGCTGCCTCACACTGCCAGGGACCCAGGTTCAATCCCAGCCTTGGGTGACTGTCTGTGTGGAGTTTGCACTTTCTCCCTGTGTCTGTGTGGGTTTTCTCCCACAGTCCAAAGATGTGCAGGCTAGGTGGATTGGCTGTGCTAAATTGCCCATGGTGTGTGGGTTATAGGGGGATGGGTCTGGGTGGGATGCTCCAAGAGTCAGTGTGGACTTGTTGGGCTGAAGGGCCTGTTTCCACACTGTAGGGATTCTATAAAGTCAAACCCTCTATTCCCAGAAACCTCTTTGTAAATCTTTTCTGCACCCATTCCAATTTAATAATATCCTTCCTACAACGATGTGATGTGTACACAGTACTCCAAAAGTGGCCTCATCAATGCCCTGCACAGCTGCAACATGACATCCAAACCACAATACTCAATGAAGGCAAGCATGCCAGATGCCTTCTTCACCAACCTGTCAATATATCTTGAAAATTAAATCAAGTAGAATGTCTTAAGAACTTATAAAATTACAGAGCACCTTTCACAATTTGAGGATGCTTTCTCACGGATCCAAAATGCCAAAATTTCACTGGATATAATAATAACAAAAAATACCTACAAAATGAACTAATTCCAAACTGTTCTATTTATTACATCTTCTGAATGGGCGTTTGCACTGTTAGAGTTGAAAGTCAGCAGAAATTTAGAACATTCAGTGTGAATGGTATGAGTTACTGACAAAAGTGTCAGATAATAGATTTCTTTTCAGCTCCTGACTCACTCACTTACTGCTCATGTTACAACGAAACTTACAGGACTGTTGTACAAGGGCTCACTTCCCATCTCAGATTGCTTGATTCCAGAAGGACAAGGAATATTTCTATTGGCAGACTCCAGGCAACTATGAAAATTAAATAAGATTAGGTAATCATCATATATTAATAGCTAATATTCCTAATATGGCAAAGACAAGGCTGAATTGATTCATTGTGAAATCACTGGATGATAACATAATGAGAGATGTCAAGATAAGGTCACATTTAAAGACGTGCTCGTTAAATCGTTACTCCATACACACCATAAGATTAGTGGCAATTGATGTGATTTAAGTTCATTTCAACCAGTGCAGCCTTACCAAATATTACCAATCACTGCACCCAACACCCATGGATGGGTCCCAGCACCGGAAACTTTAGCAGCAGTATGCAGTGAAATTAGAGTCATAGAGTTGTACAACACGGAAACAAACCCTTCAGTCCAACACATCCATGCCGACCAGATATCTTAAACGAATCTAGTCCCATTTGCCAGCATTTAGCCCATATCCCTATAAAACCTTCCTATTCACGTACTGGGCGGGTGCTGAGTGCGAGGAATGCTCTGCCGTCGGTGGCAGTGGAGTCAGATACATTAGGGACATTCAAGCGACTCTTGGATAGGCACATGGCTGATAGTAAAATGAAGGATATGCAGGGTAGTTTGATCTAGAGTAGGATAATAGGTCGGCACAACATCGTGGGCTAAAGGGCCTGTACTGTGCTGTACTGTTTCTATGATCTATACACTCATCCTAATGCCTTTTAAATGTTGTCATTGTACTAACCTCTACCACTTCCTCTGACAGCTTGTTTCATACCCGCACCAACCTCTGTGTGAATAGGTTGCCCCTTATGTCCTTTTTAAATCTTTCTCCTCTCACCTTAAACATATGCCCTCTACTTTTGGACTTCTCCACCCAGGTGAGAAGACTTTGACTATCCACCCTATCCATGCCCCTCATGAGTTTATAGAACTGTATAGGGTCACCCCTTAGCCTCTGATGCTCCAGGGAAAATAACCTCAGCCTATTCAGGCACTCCCTACAGCTCATAACCTCCAACCCAGCAACATCCTTGTAAATCTTTTCAGAACCCTTTCAAGCTTCACAACATCCTTCCTATAGCAGGAAGACCAAAATTGTACACAGTATTCCAAAAGTGGCCTAACCGATATCCCGTACAGCCGCAACATAAATTCCCAACTCTTATACTCAATGCACTGACCAATAAAGGCAAGCGTACCAAACACATTCCTCACTATCCTGTTTACCTGGGACTTTGCTTTCAAGGAATTATGAACCTGTACTCCAGGGTCTCCTTGTTCAGCAACACTTCCCAGGACCTTACTATTAAGTGTATAAATCCTGCCCTGATTTGCTTTCTTAAATGCAGCACCTCACATTTGTCTAAATGAAACTCCATCTGCCACTCCTTGGCCCATCAACCCATCTGATTAAGGTCCTGTTGTACTCTGAGGTAATCTCCTTGGCTCTCCACTACACTACCAAATTTGGTGTCATCTGCAAACTTACTAACCATACCTCCTATGTTCACATCCAAATCATTTATATAAATGACAAAAAGCAATGGATCCGGCACCGATCCTTGTGGCACACTGCTGGTCACAGGCCTCCAGTCTGCAAAACAACCCACCACCACCACCCTCTGTATCCTACCTTTGAGCCAGTTCAGTATCCAAATGGCTAGCTCTCTCTCTATTCTAACCTTGTCACCTAACCTTGCTAATCAGTCTACCATCTGGAACGTTGTTGAATGCTGTACTGAAGTCCATATATGTCACATCCACCACTCTGCCCTCATCAATCTTCTTTGTTACTTCTTCAAAAAAACTCAGTTAATTTGTGGTAGCTCAGTGGTTAGCACTGCTGCCTCACAGCACCAGGGACCCAGCTTTGATTCCACTCTTGGGTGACTGTGTGGAGTTTGCAAATTCTCCCTGTGTCTACATGGGTTTCCTCCGGATGCTCTGGTTTCCTCCCACAATCCAAAGGTGTGCAGGCTGGATGGATTGGCCATGCTAAATTGCCCATAGCATCTGGGTATGGGTCTGGGTGGGATACTGGGAGGGTCGGTGTGGTCTTGTTGGGCCGAAGGGCCTGTTTCCATACAGTAGGAATTCTATAAAACCTATGAATTTGGTGAGACACTACTTCCCACACACGAAGCAATGTTGACTATCCCTAATCAGTTATTGCCTTTCCAAATACATAATTCCTATCCCTCAGGAACCCCTCCAATAACTTGCCCATCACTCATGTCAGGCTCACTGGTCTGTAGTTCCCTGGCTTTTTCTTACCACCTTTCTTAAATGATGGCACCACATTGGCCAACCTCCAATCTTCTGGCCCTTCACTTGTGGCTATCGATGATACAAATATCTCAGGAAGGGGTCCAGCAATCATTTCCCTAGCTTCTCGCAAAATTCTAGGACATAGTTGCTCAAATCCTGTGAATTTATCCATGTTTATGCATCTTAAGACGTCCAGCACCTCCTCCCCTGTAATATGGACATTTTTCAAGATGCCACTGTTTATTTCCCCAAATTCTCTAGCTTCCATATTCTTCTCCACACTGAACACTGAATCAAAATACTCATTTAGTATCCAACCCCAATCTCCTGTGGCTCCAAACATAAGTGGCCTTGCTGATCTTTATGGGGCTCTAGTCTCTCCCTAGATACCCTTTTATTCTTACCGTGTTTGCAGAATCCCTTTGGATTCTCATTAACCCTGTTTGCCAATGCTGTCTCATGTCTCCCTTTTGCCCTCCTGATTTCCCTGTTAAGTATACTTCTACTGCTTTTATACTTTTATAGGGATTCACTCGATCCATGCTGTCCATACCTGACACATGCTTCCTTCTTTATCTTGACCAAAACCTCAATTTATCCAGTCACCCAGCATTCTCTACACCTGCCAGCCTTGCCCTTCATCCTAGCAGGAACATACTGTCTCTGGACTCTCGTTATCTCATTTTTGAAGGCTTCCCACTTTCCAGGTGTCCCTTTACCCGCGAATGTCAGCCCCCAATCAACTCTTGAAAGTTCTTGCCGACTTCCATTAATATTGCCCTTCCTCCAATTTAAAATGTTAACTTTCAGATCCAGTCTATCATCTTGGAGCACTATTTTAAAACTACTTGAATTATAGTCACTAGCCCCAAAGCGCTCACCCACTGACACCTGAGTCATCTGCTCTTCCTTATTTCCCAAGAGTACATCAAGTTTCGCAACTTCTCTAGTGGGTACATCCACATAGTGAATTAGAAACTTTTCTTGTACACACTTAACAAATTCCTCTCCATGCAAGCCCTAAACGCTATAGAAATCCCAGTCTATGTTTGGAAAGTTAAAATCCCCTACCATTGCCATTCTATTATTCTCACAAATGACTGAGATCTCCTTACAAATTTGCTTCTCAATTTCCTGCTGACTATTGTGGTGTCTAAAGTACAATCCCCATAAGGTGATTACCCCTTTCTTATTTCTCAGTTCCACCCAGCTGCCTTCCCTGGGCGTATTTCCAGGAATATCCTCCCTAAGTACAGCCATAATATTATCCCTAATCAAAAATGCCATTCCCCCTCCTCTCTTGACCCCTTTCTATCCTTCCTATAGCGTCTGTACCCTGGAACAGTAAGCTGCCAGTCCTTTCCATCCCTGAGCCACATTTCTGTAATAGCTATGATGTCCCAGTCCCATGCTCCCGACCATGCCCTGAGTTCATCTGCCTTACCTGTTAGGCCTTGGGAAATGCTTCTAATTCAATAATTCACTCATTATGATTGTTGCAGTTGCAATTACAAACCATATTCTACACAACTGATGATCTTTCTCCAACTGCTCTCCCACTTCGGGTTAATACAACCACCCTGGGCAGTTGATGGCTGCACTCTGCTCCTGCCCCTGGATTGCCTCTAGATATCCCTCAGGTATTTTACAAACTATCTGGGAGTCTGTGGTTCACAGCTTCGGAATTGCCGATGTGGAAAACCAATGCTTCGATATCCTTGCGACTGTACTACATGTCAAGCAGTACCCTTGTCTGATTTCCCTTTTAACCATTATGGCGTTTCATGGAGAAATACCAAATGTGCATTTTTGAAATAAATCATTCCTAGGATTGGGGTGTCACTGACTAGGCAGCGTTTATTGCCCATCCCGAATTGCTCAGAGGGCAGTGAAGCATCAACCACATTGTTGTGAGTCTGGAGTCACATGTAGGCCAGGCCAGGTAAGGACAGCAGTTTCCTTCCCTAAAGATCATTACTCACAAGATGGGCTTTTCCTGACTATCAGCAACTGTTTCATGGACATCAATAGACATTTATTTCCATATTTCCAGATTTTTGAAAATTGAATTCAAATTCCACTGTCTGCCATAGCATGATTTGAACCTGGGTCCCCAGAATATTACCTGGGTCTCTAGATTAATAGGTCTAGCAATAATGCAGCTGGGCCATTGCCTCGTCTACTCTTAACCCCTTACTGTTTTGTCACACTTGTTGGCATAATCAGCATTTATTGTGAGGAAAGCCTGATGGTTAAAAAAAACACTTGAAGAAATTATACTTGAGTTTCCAACAAGTAGGTTCCCAGTCCTTAGGGTTTAGCTGACGCCAAATTTCCTTGTTGAACAGAAGGCTATATTGACTGAGAAAATGGCCCACACACAATAAAAGTACTTGGGAAAGTTAAGCAGCTGACTGTGCTTGAAGAGTAGGTTGATTGTGAATTTGGCAACAGTGGAAAGGTCTGGCATATTCACTATGAAGGCAGATTGAGCTTTTATGACTGGATTTGCTTCCTTGGACTTGCTAGGAAATTCTTCCTCAGTGCCTTAAAGCTGCCTGTCTGATTTATAAACAGGACTTCAAAATTAGAGGAAGGAAAGAACCTGGAGTAATATATTGCTTTCCACAAGCCTAGACAATCCATGCAAAGCAAGGCCCTACAAATAGCAATAAAAGAATGACTAAATAGTTGGCTCTGATGATGTATATTGAGGGAGACAGAGTGGCCAGACTACTGGGAGAATTACCCGATTATTGTTTGGGATCTTTTACATCTACCTGCACGCCAAGTAAACTTTGGCAATGTATCTCATCTGGAAGATAACATCTCTAACAGTGCAGCACCTCCCTTGGCTCTGCGCTGCAATGCCAGACTACTGTATGGGTTTAAACATTTGGTGTCAGATAAACTATGTATGTAACTGTATATACATAACTAGCAAATAGTATTCAGTGTATTTGTTAGTCAGAGACAGTAGGAACTGCAGATGCTGGAGAATCTGAGATAATAAAGTGTAGAGCTGGATGAACACAGCAGGCCAAGCAGCATCAGAGGAGCAGGAAGGCTGACGTTTCGGACCTAGACCCTTCTTCAGAAATGGGGGAGGGGAAGGGGGTTCTAAAATAAATAGGGACAGAGAGGGAGGCGGATAGAAGATGGATAAAGGAGAAGCTAGGTGGAGAGGAGACAGACAGGCCAAAGAAGCCGGGATGGAACTAGTAAAGGTGAGTGTAGGTGGGGAGTTAGGGAGGGGATGGGTCAGTCCAGGGAGGACGGACAGGTCAAGGGGGCGAGATGAGGCTAGTAGGTAGGAGATGGGGGTTGGGCTTGAGGTGGGAGGAGGGGATAGGTGGGAGGAAGGACAGATTAGGAAGGCGGGGGCGAGCTGGGCTGGTTTTGGGATGCGGTCGGGGGAGGGGAGATTTTGAAGCTTGTGAAGTCCACATTGATACCATTGGGCTGCAGGGTTCCCAAGTGAAATATGAGGTGCTGTTCCTGCAACCTTCGGGTGGCATTGTTGTGGCACTGCAGGACGCCCAGGATGGACATGTCATCTAAGGAGTGGGACGGGGAGTTGAAATGGTTCGCGACGTGGAGGTGCAGTTGTTTGTTGTGAACCGAGCGTAGGTGTTCCACAAAGCAGTCCCCGAGCCTCCACTTGGTTTCCCCAATGTAGAGGAGGCCACAACGGGAACAGCAGATACAGTATACCACATTAGCAGATGTGCAGGTGAACGTCTGCTTGATGTGGAAAGTCTTCTTGGGGCCTGGGATTGGGGTGAGGGGGGAGGTGTGGGGGCAGGTGGAGCACTTGCTGGGTTGCAGGGAAAAGTGCCGGGTGTGGTGGGGTTGGAGGGGAATGTGGAGCGGACAAGGGAGTCATGGAGAGAGTGGTCCCTCTGGAAAGCAGATAAGGTTGGGGAGTGAAAAATGTCTTTGGTGGTGGGGTCGGATTGCAGATAGTGGAAGTGTTGGAGGATGATGCGTTAGATCCGGAGGTTGGTGGGGTGGTACGTGAGGACGAGGGTAATTCTGTTTTGGTTGTTATTGCGGGGATGGGGTGTGAGGGATGAGTTGTGGGAAATGCGGGAGACACGGTCAAGGGCGTTCTCGACCACTGAGGGGGGGGGATGTTGCGGTCCTTGAAAAATGAGGACATCTGAGATGTACGGGAGTGGAATGCCTCATCCTGGGAGCAGATGCAGCGGAGGCGAAGGAATTGGGAATATCTGTTAGTCACAGTGAGTTATTTAAAATTGGGTGGTGGATGGACACTAATTATATTAATCAAACTGTGTAGATTAGTACTTTCGACATAAAACAAGGAATGTTCTTTGAAGAAATTTTTAAATAGTAAACAGTAAACTAAAAGTAGTTTTATGGACTGTAGAGATTTGTGTTCAAAATCATGGCCAACCTTATGTTTGATGGTACATAAATAAATATTTGTGTATATGCAAAGAAAACATAATTTCAAAATGGGAGCAAGTCATGTCCGGATCACACTCTAAACAGAAACTCATATCCATATATCAATAACATCAATATTGTTTTGATATTTTATCAATAATTACTAAAATCCAACAGAGAAAATTAGGATGATAGAAATCTGAAACAGACAAAAACAGAAACAAAATGTAAAACAGGAATTGCTGGAGAAACTCTGCAACTCTCTGCAACTCTGCAACTCCCCACATTATTGAAATGAATTTGTTAGCAGCATCTGTGGAGAGTAAACAGAGTTAAAAGGTTCTGAAGAAGAGCTACTGGACTCAAAACATTAAATCTGTTTTCTCTCCACAGATGCTGCTAACAAATTAATTTCTAACTCTGGGCAATGCTGTATGCACTGAATATTGTATGGCTGCCCAGCTAATAAATTTGTTTAGTTATTGACTAAGTCACTTTGATGTTCTTCTGTACATACAAACAGGTGAGCAAGGAACAGGAACAGGTAACTTAGCATCTCAAGCCTCCTCCACCATTCAGTAAGATCATGAGTACTCAAAATTCCTATGTACTCACCATAACCTTGCTCATCAAGAATCTATCTACATCTGTTTTAAAAATATTCAAAGACTCTGCTTTTACTGTCTTTTGAGGGAGAGAGTTTCAAAGACATTCAGCCTTCTGTAAGAAAGAAAGTTCTCTTCATGTTTAACTTAAATGGGTCCCCTTATAGTTAAACAGTTTCCCTAGCTCTAAAATCTCTGACAAGTGGAAATATCCTTCAAATCCTCTCACAGTTCTCGGTTTTATTTTGGTGATTATTGATATGAGGTGAAGTTTCTGTTCAGATCTCTCAACATCTTGCATGTTTCAATTAATTTACCTCTGACTTTTCTCAACTCCAATTGACATTAGCCTAAACTGTCCAATCTTTCCTCATAAAACCAATTCAAGGGTAAGGATTTCTTGATGATGATGGTCCATTGAATTGGAATACTGCCATAAAAATATTCTGTTCAACTGCTGATCTTGCTATGTCGACCACATTTGGAAAGAACAAAAGCTTATTTTGGTAAAATGGGGATTCAAGGATTGCATATATGAGGAGATAATTGTATTAAATTCAAGGCAATCATTAACAGCAACAAGAAATATTGGAGAAACTCAACAGGTCTGGCAGCATCTGTGGAAAGTGAAAAACAGAGTTAATGTTTTCAGTCTGGTCTGACTCTTCTTCAGAATACTCAAGAAAAACATTAATCATTAAAATTCAACTATGCTCTTCCCTCATGATGTTAGATGATTAAACTAGTAAGAATCATTATTAAAATCTCTTGATTTAACAAGGCAGCGTTGAAGAATGAGACAGTTTAGTCCCTAGAGATGAGGTTAAAGTACAAGACTATGTGCAGTAGGTGAAGCAATCTGTGGCAGAATGGCTGTTAGGGGAGTTCCAAAATTAATGAATCTCAATTAATTTGTAATGTTAGCTTTACCATTTTGACAGAAACCTCAGACTATTATCTCCCAGACCAGACTGCCAAACTTATGTCATGATCTGACTAATGACCAGTAACATGTTTTCAAAGCCAATAAAGTATGAGATCCAAGTACTTGCTAAGAAATATAAAGTCACCAGGTTCCAGGGTTTTGAACAAACAACAATAAACCTTACTGCACAAAGTTATAAAGGTAAAGTAAAATCTTGCACCTTGGAAAAAAGAATACAGGCATGGACTATTTTCTGAACGGTGAGAAAATTCATAAAGCCGAAGTACAAAGGGATCTGGGAGTGCTAGTATAGGATTCTCTAAAGGTTAACTTGCAGGTTGAATCTGTGATTAAGAAAACGAATGGAATGTTGTCATTTATCTCAGGAGGGTTGGAATATAAAAGCAGCGATGTGCTTCTGAGACTTTATAAAGCTCTAGTTAGGCCCCATTTAGAATACTGTGTCCAATTTTGGGCCCCACATCTCAGGAAGGACGTACTGGCACTGGAGCGTGTTCAGCGGAGATTCACACGGATGATCCCTGGAATGGTAGGCCTAACATACGATGAATGGCTGAGGATCCTGGGATTGTATTCATTAGAGTTTAGAAGGTTGAGGGGAGATCTAATAGAAACTTACAAGATAATGCATGGCTTAGAAAGGGTGGACGCTGGGAAGTTGTTTCCGTTAGGTGGGGATACTAGGACCCGTGGGCACAGCCTTAGAATTAGAGGGGGTTGATTTAGAATGGAAATGAGGAGACATTTCTTCAGCCAGAGAGTGGTGGGCCTGTGGAATTCATTGCCACGGAGCGCAGTGGAGGCCGGGACGTTGAATGTCTTCAGGGCAGAAATTGATAAATTCTTGATCTCGCAAGGAATCAAGGGCTGTGGGGAGAGTGCGGGTAAGTGGAGTTGAGATGCCCATCAGCGATGATTAAATGGCGGAGTGGACTCGATGGGCCGAATGACCTTACTTCCACTCCTATGTCTTATGGTCTAAAATCCCAGAAGGAAACTCTGGTAAAACTTGTGAATTATACATACTGGTCCAACTGGTGTGCCACAAAATGGAGCTCCAAAGTGATCAGCATGTTAATTTCCATGTACAGTATTACTGTTTTTCTTTCCCTAGTGGCTCTACAATTTCTACACAACTTGTATCCTAATACCCAGAGTAAGCACGAGGAAAATTCTGGTAGCAGACAAACTGCAGTCAAACAGCCCAAAATAAATAAGAAATTCAGTTGCAACAGATCCAACAGATTTCTCAACCACTACCCCCTTCCCTAAGCTGGTGGTACTGTGGTTTATCATATTTTATTTAAACTTTATAAGGGATTCCAATTCCTTTTCTTTCAAAGACTTTGTTTTGGAACTCCCCTAAAAGCCATTCTGTCACAAATTGCTTTACCTTCTGCTCTACTTTAACCTCATTCCTCAGGACTGCACTTCCCTGGACTCTTGAAATCGTATACCCTCACCACTCACAGGCATGATCACTTTTTATTTGCAGACAGACAACTTAACCAAGCTAGTACTGCCCCTGCATTTTCCAAACCTGAGCATATGTCAGTTGCACAAAACAAATACTGCTTGTGGAATTCCTTCAGCCTTGATGTCAAGCTGCACTGAATTGTTAATGGAACTTAGATTCTTCTGAACCCTCATATTTTCCAGGACCTATCCTAAGTCCTGACTCCAACATTTAGTGACACCTTACTTGATTACCAGACTTTTCCTGAGTCCCAACTGCTTACAGCTTACTTTCTTTGAATGGAGCCTCTATTCCCTGTTCACGAGTACTTAACTGACCGCGAACCTGAAGGTATCAATTTTGTCCTCCGTCCTCATCCATCCAACTGACTAAAATTGCCTGTTTACCAACCGTTGAACTATTCTGAGTCACCTATCATGAAAAATCTCGCAACAGGGTAAATTGAATGTACAATGAATGAACAGTTGAATATAACAACAATTTGAATACCTATATTGTTAAAATATTCACAGATTGCTGGCTTACACAATACCAATGCATGCAAAACTTAGCTTCCATCGCAAGATAAATTAGGAAAATCACTAGAAGATTCATATCAGATGAAGGTAAATTACTCATGCATTTCAATGTTTCAAAATTATTTTATTCCTTTTCTTCCCTTCAATTTCTGCAGAACACATAGATATTCAAACAAGTAAAACAAAGAACTCCAGGTGCTGGAAATCTGGAACAAAAATAAAAATTGCTTGAGAAACCCATCAGATCTGGCAGCAATTTTCTCCCCACAGATGCTGCCAGACCAGCTGCGTTTCTCAGCAATTTCTGCACAAATATTCAAGCTACCTGGATTTGGACCATATTCGTTTGTTTCAGCATCTACCACTCTGATTATTGTGCACATTTTTGCATTATATCAGCTGCCATCAGCAATATCACTCAACTTTTATAGGCACATATAATAAAGTGCTAAGACCAGCTAACTGCAGGGGCAAAGATAGTCTATAAACACACCCAGCATGAGAGTGAGTTTCCCCAAACCACAACATATGTAAAGCTAGGAAAGTGGTGAACCAGTAACATTTTTCTATGTCTATGCACGAACAACCCAATTATCATCAGGAACGTTATCATATCATCCAATTTACCCTGCCTGCTGGTAAACATATCTTCATGATTTTCACAGAAGTTAGAATTGTACCTATCTATAACTGCCAATCAGTTAGGGTAATTTCACAATAACATCAAAACATGCACTAATTTCGAGGGTGCTGTCAATCAGGCATCGGAGGCATGTGCCAGGGAAAATGCCAAAGTCTTGTGTGAGGCATCAGCATGCATCTATGCAAAAAATAAAATGCATAGATCATGTTGTTATGTTCTAGCTCTTATTCACTATTCTGCAATTTTATCACCAAATCAAATTAACTAGACTATCTTAATGTAGTCTTAATATATCTTAATAATAATTATACATCTTAATAATAGTCTATCTTGGTCTATCTTCAACTGGGATGTCTTCTGCAGCACAGTTTAACATGGAAAAAGGTTGTTGGTATTTGGAAGAACTATAATCTCTCCAGTCCAGACATCTATTGGTCCAGAAATTTTCTGAGCAGACACAAGTGGCACACAGTATGATTTTGGCACAGTACTTTGCGAGCAGAAAGATAAGTCTGATATGTAAAATGTTTTTGTTACAGGTGTTGTACATACTTCTAGGCTTACTTCTCTCAGAGAGTGCAGAGTGTTTAAAACACAAGCTTGTTTTGGTTTCTATGTTCCCAATGGCTATCTGACAGAATACATTTTAGCCAGTATTCCATATAAGTCTGATACTTTCAACCAACTCTGATATATTTCAGGTTACTTCTTTTAATAGTGCTTGGTTCAGAACGCCTTATGAGTTTAATTAAATTGCTTGAATACACAAAATGAAAATCCTCAAATATCAAATTATAGACTAATAGGAGGCAATCTTGCCGCTCATTGAGTCTTGTTAAAAGCGATCCAATTAATCTAACTTTTCCAGTCCCCATGTTCTTGTAATTTTTGTTTTACTTTTTCAACCTGTTTCCCTTTTGAAGGCTAATATTGAATCTGCCTTCACCACCTCATCAGGCAGTGCGTTTCAAATTCTAATCATTCACTAATGAAAAGGATTTTCCTCATGTTCCCTTTGTTTTCTTTCAAACAATTACTTTAAATGTGTGACCTCAGTTATCGAAACTTTAGCCAGTGAAAACTGTTTGTTTACTCTATCTAAAGGCTTACTGATTTTGAACATCTTCTGCAAGTCCCTTTTCAGACTTCTCTGCTATAACAGCAACAACTTAGACCGCCTCAGACTATTCACATACCTGTCATCCCTTGTCCCTACAATCATTCTACATGGGGAAGGTGAAGGCCTATCGCTGGACTGTTAATCCAGAGACCCAGATAATGTTCTGGGCACCTGGGTTTGAATCATCTTTGAAAAAAAGCTGGAATTAAGAGTCTAATGATGACCGTGAATCCATGACCATGACCATGACCATGAAAGTTCTGAGGAAGGGTCACTGGACCCGAGACATTAGCTCTGTGTTTTTCTTCACAAATGCTGCCAGATCTGCTGAGCTTTTCCAGCAACTTTGTTTTTGTTCCTGATTTACAACATCTGCAGTTCTTTCGGTTGTTACCATGAATGCATTGCCAATTATCGGAAAATCCCACCTGGTTTACTTACATCCTTGAGGGAAGGACACTGCCATCCTCACATGTGACTCCAGACCCACAGCAATGTGGTTGACTCTTAACTGCCCTCTAGGCATTTAGGGATGGACAATAAATGCTGCCTAGTCAGTAATGTCCTCATCCCGTGAATGAATAAAGAATTCCAGTTCATCTCTTTTGTACCTGCTCCAAAGAATTCATGAGCTTCCAAAAGTGTACAGCCCAGAATTGGAACCTATTCTGCAGCTAGTGGCAAATTCATGTTTTATATTTGTTTGTGCAACTTAAATTCCTAGCCTTTATCTTCCACCCAATCGGTCTAGAAAGCTCATTATTCAATGCTATTGATTGACCTTCTAAGATTTGTCTATAAGCATTGCCAGATCTCCGTTCTCACAGCCCACATTAAAATTGTACCACTTAGTATTTCCCTGTCCATCCTACCAAATGGATGACCTCACACTTCTCTGTGTTGAATTTCCTCTGTGGATCTTAGCGCAAATAATTAAATTTGCAATAATGCATTGCAGCTACATATTTCCAATCAAACTTTGCAATGTTGGTGTTGTGAAGGACTGTGATGGGACACCAACACGCCATGCGCACACTGATGTGCGATCCATATTCAGGAGGCTTATTTCATTTTGCTCCACTTTTGTATGTTAAGTAGCCAGCTCAAGCTTATATGTTTTAAATATTAACGCTATAAAATGAAAGAGGATCAATGATCCATTGGAAATGCCCTGGATTCAATTTTATATTTAACAGATTAAAATATGTATTCATGCTGTCATTTTCTCCCATGACAAAATTTAACCTTGCCAATAAGGTGAGGTCTAGGTTTAGGGTTAGAATCAGGGTTAACAGGCCATAGAAAGTATGCATTCATCAGCCATTTTTCATCTAAATTCCATTCAGTCCTATATGCTTAACTCAAGTTTGCAACTTGAAATGACCATTGTTAAGAATAAATTTCAACTTGCTGTTGTCGGCACCAGATTACATGAAGCAAAAAGGCTCAACAATTGATTAATTGGAAACTGTTTATTTCACTTTACATTCTTCCCCCATGTGTGGGTACACATTTAAAGTGTTCTTGCCTTTTAAGTTCTTTGGGACTATGAACTTTCAAAAAATGAGTGTAGGTAAATTGAAAAGAAAATCTATGAATCACTTCCTGTTCTTTGTGCAATCTTAGACATTACACCTCAGCAATTCTAGGAAGGAGAATAAAACAGCAGACTGCAAATGCAGAAGAAACATAAGCTGCATCATGATTCATTCTCCTTGATTTATTTAAAATCATTTGAAATCTATAAATGTACTTCTTTCACATTTTATTTTCTCATTGTTTTGCGAAAGAATGAAAAAGCAATAGATGTGATTTTACCCCACCTGGAGGTTTTGGGAAGGGAAAACAATTGGAAAAGTGTAGAATTATGTTTTCTCTTCAACAGACGTAAGTAGTGAGTAAAGGAAATATCCAAGTTTCTCTCATGAAATTCTATTTTTAGCAGGAATTTCTGGGAGCCCAATAAGGTTTCCAAATGTCAGTATCTGATTAACTTGTTAAACCTGAAAACCTGGAATGTGACAACTTTCCAAAGACTTGGATACAGGTTGCTTGCAATCAGAACCAAAGTTCATCCAAGTCTATGCCTCTCAACAATTTGATGTAATCAACAGGAAACCCAATGGACCATGAGAAGTCATTACAAGTCATTGCGTTTTCAGATTCCCAGCCAATGTATGGTAGACCTTTCTGAATCTAGGATTCTGGGTAATCCAATATAGAGGAGGGGAAAAATTATAGCTCTAAGAGCTGCTTCTTTTTTGAGGTATTTTGAGTGTTGGAGTTGATTTCCTTGAATTATCGGAGCAGTATTTACTGTTTTATTAGCTGTTGCATTGTCTTGGAATTTTGGGGAAAAAAATCAAAACAACAAAACTTTGAAGAGGACAAAGACAGACAAAAGTGGTGACCACATCGGAAGTAATTCAAACGGAGGAAGAATCCGACACTGCTGTCTGACCCAGCAGTCAGTCTGCACAGCTACTGCCTTTGCTGTTTGATTCTAAGTATCTCTGGACATTGGAGTTCATCTAAGAACAGTTAACAAACAGTGGAATTTACAGCTCACCTTTAAGAAAAGTGTGTGGGAGAGTTCACAGTAGGAGAGCAGCTAAGTAGATAGTTTTTAAGTGTAACCTTACTGTTCATTTTTTGTAAGTCTACAATAGCGAGTAAAATGCATTCTTTTTTGATTATATATTTTATTGCGATCTGTCGCTTGATAAAATAGAGGTACTAATTAGCCTGGAGGAGTGTTTGTTAGAACAGTAAGACTGTGCTATTTTCTGGATCTGTAGATTGTGCAAAGATGGCCTTTGGTAGAGTGATGTGCTCTTCCTGTCAGATGTGGGAGATGAGGGAGAGTTTCCATGTTACTGATGATTACATCTGCAGGAAGTATGTTTGGTTGCGAATTCTATCAGATCACATGGATCCGTTAGAGCAGCAGTTAGAGGCAATGAGGAATTTACAGGAGCTAGAAGGTGTGATGCATGGCAGTTGCAGGGAGGAAGAAAAACTGCAGATATAGTCAGGTAGATGGGTTACCTCCGGGAAAGGTAGGAGAGGGAGACAGGTCATGCAGGAGTATTCTGTGGCTATCCACGTCTCAAACAAATATGCTATTTTGGAAAATGTAGAGGGTGACGGATTCACAGGGGAATGTGGCACTGACAGCCAGATTCCTGGTACCGGAGACTAGTTCTAATGTAACGTGGCGTGCGTCAGGTTCCAAGCAATCGATTGTGATAGGGGACTCTCTAGTTAGAGGTACAGACAGACATATCTGCGGCCAACAGCGAGAAATCAGAATGCTGTGTTGCCTCTCTGGTGCCAGGATCAAGGATATCTTGGACAGGGTGCAGAATATTCTCAAAGGGGAGAAGGACCAGCAGAAGGTCATTGCACACATTGGAACTAATTATTTAGGAAGAGAAAAGGATCGGATTCCAGGGACAGACTATAGGAAGTTAGGCAGGAATTTAAAAAGGAGGTCCTCAAGGGTAGTAATATCTGGATCATTCCTGATGCCAAGAACTCGGAATAGGAGGATAGAGCAGATGAATGTGTCGCTGAGAAGCTGGTGCAGGGGAGAAACATTCACATTTTTGGATCATTGGAATCTCTTCTGGGTAATGTTGCTTGGTGGCAGATACTTGTGGGTAAAGGGACACCTGGAAAGTGGGAAGCCTTCAAAAATGAGACAATGAGGGTCCAGAGACAGTATGTTCTTGTTGGGGTGAAGAGTAAGGCTGGTAAGTATAAGGAATGCTGGATGACTAGAGAAATTGAGGTTTTGGACAAGAAAAAGAAGGAAGCATGTGTCAAGTATAGACGGCAGAGATTGAGTGAATCCTTAGAAGACTATAAAGGCAGTAGGAGTATACTTAAGAAGGAAATCAGGAGGGCATAAAGAGGACATGAGATAGCTTTGGCAAATAGGATTAAGGAGAATCCAAAGGGATTTTATAAATACATTAAGGACAAAAGGGTATCTAGGGAGAGAATAGGGCCCCTTAAAAATCAGCAAGGCTGCCTATGTGTGGAACCACAGGAGATGGGGGAGATACTAAACAAGTATTTTGCATCAGTGCTTACTGTGGAGAAGGATATGGAAGACATAGAGTGTGGGGAAATACGTAGTGAAATCTTGAAAATGTCCATATCACAGAGGAGGAGGTGCTGGATGTCTTAAAACGCATCAATATGGATAAATTTCCAGGACCTTATCAGATGTGCCCTAGAACTATGTGGGAAGCTAGGGAAGTGATTGCAGGGCCACTTCCTGAGATATTTGTATCATCGATCGTCACAGGTAAGGTGCTGGAAGACTGGAGGTTGCCTAATGTGGCGCCACTATTTAAGAAAGGTGCTAAGGAAAAGCCAGGGAACTATAAACTGCTGAGCCTGACATTGGTGGTGGGAAAGTTGTTGGAGGGGATCCTGAGGAACAAGATTTACATGTATTTGGAAAGGCAAGGACTGATTAGGGATAGTCAACATGGCTTTGTGCATGGGAAGTCATGTCTCACTAACTTGATTGAGTTTTTTGAAGAAGTAATAAACAGGGTTGATGAAGGCAGAGTGGTGGATGTGATCTATATGGACTTCAGTACTGTGTTTGACAGGGTTCCTCACAGTAGACGGGCTAGCAAGGTTAGATCACGTAGGATACAGGCAGAACTATCCATTTGAATACAGAACTGTGCTCGAAGGTAGAAGACAGACAATGGTGGTGGAGGGCTGCTGTTCAGACAGGAGGACTGTGACCAGTAGTGTGCCACAAGCTTCGGTACTAGGTCCATTGCTTTTTGTCCTTTATATAAATGATTTGCATGTGAATATAGGAGGTATGTTTGATAAGTTTTCAGATGACACCAAAGTTGGAGGTGTAGTGGACAGTGAAGAATGTTACCTCAGAGTACAATGGGACCTTGATCAGATGGGCCGGTGGGCCGAGGAGTGGCAGATAGAGTTTAATTTAGATAAATGCGAGGTGCTGCATTTTGGAAAGACAAATCAGGGCAGGACTTATACACTTAATGGCAAGGTGCTGGGGAGTGTTGTCGAACAAAACACCTTGGAGTACAGGTTCATATTCCTTGAAAGTGGAGTCACAGGTAAACAGGATAGTGAAGAAGGTGTTTGGCACACTTGCCTTTATTGGTCAGTGCATTGAGTCTAGGATTTGGGAGTTTATGTTATGGCTGTACAGGACATTGGTTAGGCCACTTTTGGAATACTTGGTTTAATTCTGGTCTCCCTGTTATAGGAAGGATGTTGCGAAACTTGAAAGGGTTCCAAAAAGATTCAAAAGGATGCTGCCAGGGCTGGAGGGTTTGACCTCTGAGGACAGGCTGAATAGGCTGGGGCTATTTTCCCTGGAGGGCATAGGCTGAAGGGTGACCTTATAGTGGTTTATAAAATCATGACGGGCATGGATATGGTAAATAGATAAGGTGTTTTCCCCAGGGTGGGTGAGTCCAAAACTGGAAGGCATAGGTTTAAGCTGAGAGGGAAAAGATTTAAAAGGGACCTAAGGGCCAACTATTTCATGCAGAGGGTGGTGCGTGTATGGAATGAGCTGCCAGAGGAAGTGATGGAGGCAGGTACAATTACAACATTTAAAAGGCATCTGGATGGGTATATGAATAGAAAGAGTTTAAAGGGATATGGGCCAAATGCTGGTAAATGGGACTAGGTAAGTTTAGGATATCTAGTCTGCATGGATGAGTTGGACCAAAGGGTCTGTTTCCATGCTATGTTTCTCTATGACTGTATGGCTGTATGCCTTCTGAGGTTGTTGGTCTTTTGGGTTCTGTGAATATATTTGTCTTTGTGATTAAAGAAGTGCACCTTTAATTCCAGGTTATAATTTGTTTGAAACTTGTTTAGAACATGAGATATGTTTTATAGTTATTTTGAGTTAATTAATGAAACTTGGTGAAAGTCTCTTTTATTCTGGCTGGTATCACAAAGAAAAAGCTATTGGCTATTTGGATAATTAAATCCACACATTTGTACCAGTGATATGAATGGTGAAGCAGCAAGGCTTGATTAGCAGCGCGATTCCACCCGTCAGAGTCAGAACAAAAGTTACTTGAAACTTTTTTCTCTCTCTTCATGTAACTCCCCTTAAAATAAAACATACTCAACTCTTCTGTCCTTTCAAACTGTTCATCATTTGTTATAGTAGATATTGGAATGATTCAGTGTTGAAATAACTATACGATTGCTACTTACCAGTACCCACAGCTGTAGTCCAGGTATCCCCTGTGATCCCAGTATATCCAGACTGGACAAGTGGAAGAACAGTTCTTCTCATGATTAGAAATGCCTGTTGGGATAATACAGATTTATTTTGTGATTTGATTTGATTTAATTTATTATTGTCACATGTACCTAAGTACAGTAAAATGTTTTGTTTTGTTTTGTGTGCAGATCATACCATACAAGATCTTAGGGTGTAAGATCAGAGCAAGGAATACAAAGTTACGGCCGCAAAGAAAGTACACAAAAAGCAAGATCAGCATTAGATTTGAAATTTGACAGGCAGGGAAGAAGCTGTTCTTGAACCTGTTGGTACGTGAGATTAAGTTTTTGTATCTTCTGCCTGGTGGAAGAGGTTGCTAGGTCTGTTTAAAATATTGCCAAAGTATTCAAGGGGAAACTGATTTGGTTATTGTTGGATATTCCAAATATTCTGCACCTTGAACATTTATGTCTCTCGTGCATCTCTTCATGACTATCTTCAATTCTTTCAGATTAAAACAGGCTGGCATGCTTCAATAGTTCAACTCAGTTGGTTGGCGGAGTGGTTTGTAACACACAGCGAAACCAACAGCATGGGTTCAATGATAAAAGGTACTGCAGATGCTGGAGAATCCGAGATAACAAGCATGGGGCTGGATGAACACAGCAGGTCAAGCAGCATCATAGGAGCAGGAAAACTTGACGTTTCGGGCCTAAACC